>CM019066.1:119173066-119789941 GCA_009667805.1 Leptobrachium leishanense
TGTCAGCTGTCCATGTCAAGAAGGTGGCTATGGCCCCTGTAGGAGCTTCCTAGGATGTCATTATGGTGTTACGAGATGTATCCCTGCATTCCGCATTATTGAGATCGGTGAAGAATATTCCCTTGGTTCATTTTGAGGGAGCTTCTATTGCGGTTTATAGGAATCTTCCCTTTCTTGTTTTAGCGCCTCAGAGAGTTTTTAAACCCGTCACCGAAATACTAAATGCCCACAACATTCACTACAGATGGGGGACACTCAAATCCTTGCTGATACCCTGCGGTGATGGATGCACTCTTTTATCTTTTAGCAGACACAGTGGAGGAGACAGATGTCCATCTCCAGGCTCTGGGCTTGGCTGATACTCCCCTGGGTTGTGATGGGGGGATCATCAGTTGGCTTTTCCTTTCGCCTGTGGGAACCTGACTGAACGGTTTGGTCCTTGCTGGTACATTGTTGCTCTTTTGGCCCTGGACGCAGTTTTTCTTATTCTCTGTTGAGATAACTTATCGGAAATGATTGTGACTATGGAGGGTCCCCCACTTTTTTTTCTTAATCGACTTCCCTCTTTGGAACAGGGTGCAGCTTCAGGTGTGTTATTGGGCTGCCACCTAGGCTCTAGCTGCCCTCTTGACCCTGGGGCCGATTTTACCCTTTTGCCTTCTCTCTGGCCCTCTGAACCCTGAGGAGGTTTGGGGAGCGCTGGTGAGTACCACTATTTTTTTAGGGTGTTCCATTACAGCTCCCCTTTTTTGGCTCCCTCACTCTATTTTCTGTTTTATCATTCTAATGTTCCTTATGCATTACTATTTACATGCTGGTCCTGTATGATCACGTTTTGATTTTATTTTGTTATTTGCTCTGCGTGTGATCTTATATTTCTATGAATAACGAATTATAAAAAAAATTGCCTGTAATCACGGTCCAACGTTTTGGCTCACTCTATCTAGGTCCCTGATAATTTTTAAGGTTTTTTAATAAAACTTTGCTTTGTACTCCTTTTTTATAGTCCCTGAGGGCATCCATCTACAATTATATATATATATCCCTTATTCCTGATAATGTCTATGGGCTTACCCATTTTCCCCCATATAGGTCCCACTACCCCCCCCCTCATCCCATATAACCTCCCCATATGCTTTGGCAATGCTAAAATGTATTTGGTCAGGCAAATAAAGCTTATTTCAATTTGAATTGAACTTGAATTTGATATATATATATATATATATCACAAGTAAATCAGTACGTCGTGATACCTTTTTTATTGGACTAACGTCACATTTAAAAGACAAGCTTTCGAGAGTTTCCTCTCTTCAGGTCTGGATGCTAAACTGAGCAATATCATAGAATTGAACATTAAGACATTAAGGGGCACATGGGTGGGGGTTAGATGTCGTAAATAGTAAAAGTCAAATGGTATGGTCAGAACGGGAAAATAGAAACATAAGAGATCTAAGGCCTATAAAACAACAGTGATAAGATCATGACAACTAGAAAGGAGAAAAATAACAGAACAGTGAAGGCAGAACATGTGTGTATATATACACACACACACACACAAACAAACAAGATCTCTGCACTATGGGTCTGAATGGAGTACTCACTCTGATAGAATAAACCAAAACACACACGTTTTTACTATTAACATAACAGCATTTGTCATACCCTATTTCTAAATAAAATCAGCTATTTCCAGGTATCCAGATTGCCTTAAATCTGTCAGCTCAATGTCAGAAAGATTAATTGGTAATTTGCTGTTCATTAGCAGCTTAATGTAAATTGGCAGCTATATATTTGTTTTGATCTGAAATATCTCTACACTACGTACACTACAATTTGAATGAATAATAATCCTTACTAGACAAAGATGGTCTTATGATTTCCAACATGAGCCATTCTGATGAGAAATCACTGTAAACTGTCTAATAGAGCTATCCAGAAACGTATAGCATCAGAATGTGGTATATTAGCAGAGTCTTCTGTTGTATTCCTTTGAAATATACCAATAGATACATTGGCTTCTACATCCTTACCACATTATTTGGGAAGAATACTACATTCAAATCACATTTAGACTAATGATGGATGCTTCATCAGCTTGCTCTTATCAGCAAGATATTTTTCAGGTTGCCTATACCAGCAGGAATGGTACATAACACTCAGTAATCACACAAAGAAACAAAACAAACAACATGACACACAATACACATAGGGCTCTATCACCTCCATTAAGCTAACACTAGCATCACCAGCAGCTCAAACCCCCCTGCAAAAAAATCAGATACTCACCTCTTATCCCGCATTGAGAAGGGCGGGATAAGCCCGTTCTGCTGCTTCTGGCCGCCGGGAGCAGAGTGAGACTGGAGGAAAAAAATGTCCCGTCTCCCTCCGCTAACATTCCGCCGACCAGCAGGATCTCGCGAGAGGCAAGATCCTACGGTGATGACTCATGTGACCGGCAGCACAATCCTCCATGGAGAGGGATGCTGGGGATGGCCCTGCACCTGCGAGCTTAGCGATCGCAAAGGGGCAGGCTGTCGGACACGGCACCTGCCCCGCAACCTGCTGGGGGAAACTGGGACGCAAAGGGGAAGTTAGTGAACACTAATTTTTCCCCTTAGCATCCCGGTTTTAGCTCAGGGCAGCTGATAGTGCCCATATTAAGTACAACACTCAAAGGGTGCTCAAATGAGTGTTCATCAAGAAAAAAATCCTCTCATGCCTACTTACTTGGAATACGTTTTGCACATTTGCAAAAATAATGTTTGCAGGATTCCATCCTTCAACAATATCAAATATCACGTTCTGATCGGAACATTGCAGGTTAAAATATACAACATATTATTCAGATCTATAGCCTGAAAAGAAAGCTGCAGTCTCTTTGTTCGTGTGCAAGTTGGTGCTTAAATTTTATCCCACCAATATATACTCATACTGACCTTAGTCAAATTCCAAATGGGTTTTCAGGTTTCAATACCCGTAGAGTGAAGAGAAAAATTATTTAAAATAAATATTGCTGAATTCCCTCACCTTACTATTGAGCCCCAATGCTGCCAACGTGATGATTAGTGATTCTAAGTCATTGATGGTACCCCTAGGATAAGTGGAGAGAAGTCCCTTTTAGGACCTAATACCTCGCTCTGCCATAATCACATTTCTAAAGAGCTACAGGCAGATCTTCCTCATCAGGACTCCGTAGCTCTGCAGGTATTTCCACACACTCTCCTCAGTGAGTCGTGTCAAGGCCAGTGCGGGTTTCCGTAAAGGAGAAGCTCTTTCCAGGGCTTGGTAAGCTCCTTTACAGTGACAAAATGTAACCACCCTACAGACTTCAGTTAATAAGCACTAACTCCATCAATAAGAAGAATGTGTGAATGCAATTTTGCATTGTAAAGCAATAAATTCCAAAAATATCATATAATGATCATTTTGCATATATTTTATTGCATAATTAGGGTGTCCCTTGCAAAGAATTCGCTCAAATCTCACTCTTGTCACCTTGTATTACTGTAAAGAAGCTGCAAGGAGCAGACTCCACCCTCACTGCAAGAAAAGTTTCAGAAGCATTACTGCTACATTACCACAACCAGAGAGAGGACAGAATTGAATGAGAGATATGCGACCAATAGCTACTATACAGGAATAAGATTCAGGGGGACATAATTGCTGTAAATCCTTGTACAGATAATGGGCAGTATTACAAAGTTGGTGCTAACTTAGTCAGTGCTGTTGTAAACTTACCAACTCCATAGACTATAACGGCTCTGGTAAGTTTACAACAGCTTTGGTTAAATTAGCACCAGCTTTGTAATATGGCCCAATGTAATCTCCATATGCAGGCGTCATGCCCATGTACCAAAAGAATCTAGAAATAAGTGTATTTTTCTGATGCATAGGCCATTTCTTCCTCCATGCTAATAATGCAGACCCGGTTTGAAATTGTTCAAGATAAGACACCAACTGCAGCTTAAAACCTTTCATCCCAACAATATTTCTGTAAACGAAAACTGAATAGATGAAAAATCAGAGGTGAGCAAAATTTACATTATTTCAATCTTTTAACAATCTAAATGCAAAATTGCTAATTTTCCCTTTAATTGTTAACTATGCATCTCAGGTGTTAAATAAACGTTATACTATATTTTCAAGAAAAAGCACTTGATACTGAAATATTTTTTTTTTTTTTATTATTATTATTATTATTATTATAAAGAAAGACAGCCTCCTGTGATGGTATTCTTCCTCTGTAAAAAAAAATAATTAAAAGGGACACTACCACCAACTAAATTAAATTTATTTATTTATTTAATTTATAAAGTATTTTACCAGGAAGGGTACATTGAGAAGTCTCCCGTTTTCAAGTAGGTACTGGGTAAATATTCTTATTTTGTTTATATTATGCTGATGAAATCTTAAATATGCTTTGCTTTTCTCTTGTATGTTTAGCTAAGAAAAAATACTCTATATGTGTAACTGGTTGCACCCTTTTTTTGATCTTTTGTGTTATAAACTGTCCCCCCCCCCAGTATATTTACCACTTGCTCCTCACTGTGTGGCAATGGCAATAGAATAGAGTGCATGAGTCAGTCACCCACTCAAATCCTTGTATCGTGTGGGATGTATTTAAATGATATCACCAGGGGGTAGATGAGAAGTTCTCATTATAGTCAGCTCATTCAACTGCCATCGCTTATCTCGAGTAGCCTGGAGAACGATAGACCTCCTGCGACCAACTAAATGTCATACTATATTTTCAATAAAAAGCACTTGATAGTGAAAGGGTTAAACAAGGCACACATTTATAAAAAAAAATGATAATGTTGTACAATACAATAAATAAAATGAATGGTCTTGTTCTGTCTGTGCACCTAATAGATTTTTTAAATTTTTGTTAGTTCAGCACAGATGGAGCAGCACGGTTACCGTCATCATGTCTATGAACCCAGAAAGTACACAGGATAAGGATTTTTTTTAAATAATTGTGCTGGATAATAATTAGGTACATAGTGTACTTGCTTTGCTGCAAATCAATCCATACATTCATTTAAAAGATTACATTTTAGTACTCGTTGTTTGTAGACTTTTAAAGCGATGCCGGCATTCGCTGAACATCTCACGCCGATCTGTTTGTAAATGGCACTTCCAGTAAGTTAAAAGTTCATAGACAAGAAAAGGCAATGAAAATGTTTTAGTGCTGGGCGTCTCAGATTAACTTAAAATGATCACGGGGCAGCCTGTCAATGGTCATAAAAGTTTGACAGATCCACGTCTGCTAATCAAATAACTGCCTGTCTGTGCTTATTTAAAGAAATCTACAGCGGGAGAGACCTGATCTCGAGGTTGTAGTACATGTTATCTAATGGTGTTAAAATAGAATGGATTTTGTTTTCGAAAGTGAAAACTGAAACCTTAAAACGGAATTATCCGGTCACTAAATAGTGAGTTGAGAAGAAATGTTAAAATAAAAAAAAATATTAATAAAAAAATTTAATTAAAATACAAAACACCACGCTGAACTTTTATTCCTAGCTCAGCTAGCTAAATTGTGACTCATTTTGTCACCTCATACAATCTACTGTTACACCATTTCTTGCAAGTATTCTATTAAATATAAGCTACAATATATTCTTCCAAAATGAGCCTCGGAAGGAAGTCTATTTGGCCATACGTTCTTGGCATTGTGACATTGTTGGATTACATTGGATCATGTTGTTACAAGATAATCACTCTTGGGAGACCTAACAGCTTAGATTTTTGCCAAGGCCATAAATCTTACAGTAAAGGTTTAGATAACATTTTATTGCAAAATGGTAATGTTGATTCTATAATTTCAACCAAAAAAAGTAGTATTGTTTTATTTTATTTTCAGCGTGTATTAATAGTACCGCAGCGTGACATGTCTATTTTTAGTAACCTAGGAAAAGATATATTTATATATATTTTTCCATTCTGAAATTCTATATGAGGATAAGTAAAAGGAAGTTTTCCTTTAGATTCAATTTCCTTCTTAAATGATGCAGATGAGGCCAAAGAATCTGGGGCTGGCTAAAAGCCAAAGAGATCAATTACAATAATTTGAGGAAGAGAGCCAAATCATCATCAACATACCATATCCGTGGTACATCACAGCACATGGGTCATCTCAAAACAGGATCAGGTCAGATTACTGGAAAAAGTACCCTTTCTATATTAGCATGAGACATGTGTATGGTCGTAGATCAAGATTCTGTCAGTTGTTAAACAGTGTAAGCTGTGATAGCTATTTCCATCAAACGGCAGAAATGGAACTAATGTGGAAGGATATCAATATTATAAAGAAGCTCAAAGGAAAGACTGAGCTGTCCTTTAACCTATGACACACTATAGAGTTGGTACAAAATATTTATTTATAGGCCAGTGTAGACTTGTTACGAGCAAAGGAACTTAAAATATCTTAAGGGGTTATTCAGTAAGAGGCGAACTTGCCACTGAATTGCACTTTCGTGGCAGTTTGTCTATTCACTAAACTGTCAATTCGCCAAATAACCTCTATGGAAATCCCTATCGTGGAGATAGGGGGTCGTTTGGACCCCCAAATCTCCTGATTGCCGGCAGCTAGAGGGTCATGTTTAGTATCATTGGAAAGACCAGAGTTTCTCCTTTTCCATGGTACCAAACATTATCATGTTCAGTGTAAAAAAAGGGGAAAAAAATTATATATAAATAAAAAATAAATAAACAATTTTTATTGTTCTCTTTTCAGTTATAATGTGAACAAAGATGCTGGACTAACAAAAAAAGTTTTTGACCAAAATTTGGTATTTTCTCAGAAAAATACAGTACGAGTTCCCATTTCTAATTTTTACCCCACAGAATATATAACCGTAAAGGCTTGAATGATAAAATATGAAAAAATTATTTTACAAGCTGTAGATGATTGAAATTTTAATGGTAATTCACATATGTTTAAATTTTTTGTTATAGCATTCTGACAGGGAATGATGTATACATATAATAATGATATATTATGAATCTGTTAAGTCTGCCATAAAAAAAGGATATATAATTTGTCTGGGCCATAAAATAAAACATGACTCAAATTCAAATCGTGTTTAAACATCATAAGATTGGAAACATGTACAGCTTGGAAAAAAGACAAGACAGAGGAGATATGATAGAAACATTTAAATATTTAAAGGGAATCCGCAAGGTAGAGGAAGGGAGTATATTTAAAAGGAAACAAAGTAGCAAAACAAGAGGACATAGTCTTAGATTAGAGGGGCAAAGGTTTAAAAGTAACATCAGGAAGCATTATTTTACTGAGAGGGTGGTGGATATATGGAACAGCCTTCCAGTAGAAGTGGTAGAGGCCAAAACAGTAATTGAATTTAAGCAAGCATGAAATAGGCATAAGGCTATCCTAAACAAAAGATAAATCCAGGTAAAGTATCCATGTAATTGGGCAGACTAGATGGGCCGAAAGGTTCTTATCTGCCGACATTTTCTATGTTTCTATAAGCACAAAACGTAAAAAGCAGCTCAGCACACAGAGTTGAAGTGGCTCAGCAGTGAAGTGGTTAAACATGCTTCAGTGTAAAAAAAATATTAATATTTTTATTTAACCATTTATTATTTTCATTTTCAGCAAACTGTCGTTTTATTTATCTATCTTTTGGAACATTTCGTATTTATTTTAGACAAAATTTTGATCACCATATTTTTTTTAAAGGCATTTTTTTTAAAATTCTATAACGTACTGTATTATTATATTTTATACAACCTTTTTTTAACTCCTTAAGGTCCACTGACGTACATAGTATGTACATAGTATGTCCTGGGGAAAATGCCCCTTAAGGACCAAGGATGTACTATCATAGTCCTTTAATCCCTTCCCGCCCTATACTCACCTCTCTGGTCGGGTCCCACGTCGGTATGGCACGTCATTACTGCCCATGATGATGTCATCGCCGGGTGCCCCCGGCGCCTGCAGTGAAGAATGTGAAAGGTGGGAGCTCCTTTGGAGCTCTCTCCCTCCGAGACGACTCCTCATAGGAAAAAAATAGTGGCACCGCTGAAGAGGGCAGAGTCTGCCCTTTTCAGCAGTGCCTATCTTTAACCATGTAGGTGCTGGATCGCGATATGCTCTTGGCTGTCATCCAAGCCTCCGGTCATGTTTGATCATGGCCTTTCCAAAGATACCAAACAGTGTTTTTTTTTTGTTAAAAACTAATTTGTCTGGGGGATTAATAAAATAGGACTTAATATTACATTTAAATATGATGAGCATAAAACAGTCAAAATGAGCTCAGCACACAAAGGTGAAATGGCTCAGCAGTGAAGGGGTTAAAAAGCAAAACATGCAAAAATTATTTCTAATTTCAGGACCAACTTTTGAAACTATTGAGGCTAATGTCAGATGAACGCAGTTATCACGTCCGTGTTGCCACACAGTTTAACGTCAGTCGTAGCATAGAATCATGAACAATAGAGACCCACACATGAAGTATGTGTGCACCTAACTGCGCACGCACAACGCACGTGGCAAACTGACGCAAGTTAGGCAAGAACGTGAAACTGCTAGACGGACGTGCAGAGTGCGCCACGTCTGCGTAGCGTTCTGTGTGAGTGATGAGATGTCAGACGCAGCACATTTGCAACGTCCAGCACCTCGACGCACAAAATGGCTTTTCATATCCTTTTCTAATTTTTATCATTTTTCATATTAATTTTATTTCCCATAGTTCCCTTTTTTTTTCTACGTCCGTCAAAAAAAACGGGCCGTGTGGTGTCTACAGTATCTTCCGTCAGAACGTCTGTCCATTATGCACGCACGCAGAGTGCTCTCAGTCTGCGTTTGTCTGACATTAGCCTTAGCCGGGGTCTTTTTTTGGCGGTTGTAGATTTCGGGGAATAAAGTTCGAAAAAGAGTGTTTTTTCCATTTTTCCATCAGATTTCATAATTTTTTATAGTAAATTATACGTTATGATGAAAATAATGGTATCTTTAGACAGTCCATTTAATGGCGAGAAAAACTGTATATAATATGTGTGGGTTCCATAAACGAGTAAGAGGAAAATCTGACCTAAACACAAACAGCGCAGAAACATAAAAACAGCAGTGGGCACATTCGGACTGATAATGGCAAAATCGCCTGGTCATTATGTGGTTAATATACAAACACCTTTTACAAGAATAGCAAAGTTCCGGTATATTTTTTTTTCTGCAGTACGGCAGTCAGTTCGGTGGTCTTCTGAGGCATTTGGCAGCCAGTTCAGAGATCTTCGGAGGCAACCGCCTGACCCTGAGTGAAAAGTAAATTCGCCGCAGGGTCAGCGACGAAGTGCGTTGATCCAGAAAGCACTGAAATTACACATACAGGGTTATTCAAAGAGAATCAAAAAGTCACCGCACGTTTGGTGACTTTTCGTTCTCTTCAATTTGGCTACAATTTGTTGATCCCATTTCGGCGACCCTGCGGTGTATTCAGCAAGCAACACAGGGCGGTCGTAGTGCAAGGAAAAGCCACCGCAAACTCGACGAACACTCACCGCAAAATCCGGCGAATGCACACCGAAACCCGCAAAAACATCTGTATTAACCCCGCCGAAGACGATGGAGAAACCCAAGCAGGAGCCGATCAGAGCGCAGAGCAGCCGCTGGAAAAACCTGACACCGCAGTATGCTTGAATGTTTGAAAAGTGAAATGCTGTTTGCAAAGAAACTACAGAACGAAAATGTCTGAAATTTACGTATGAGGTCCAATGAATGATAATAAAAAGGGCTGTTACAGAAAAAGGAAAGAATGTTTAAAAAAATAATTTAAAAAAAATCTGATTTTTTTTTGCAAAAAATCCTGAAAAAATCTTAAAAGATCCTAAAAAATCTATAAATAAAGAGACTTTTTACTGCAGAATATTATAATAAACAGTTTATTAGATATTGAATTAAAACTGGAATATTTTTAACATTAAAGCCTATGGGATTCGCCTGAATAAATCTGTTGAATGAAGCAACCGAAAAGCCAGGAAAGGTAACCCGTATGCTGAATTTCAGCGTTCGGTTACCTTTCGACCTCAATTTGGAGCTCTTTGAATAACCCTGTGAGATTTCTGTGCTTCCTGAATAACCCCTTTGGTGTATTTACACACATTATATTGTTTTGTTTGGCTAAAAAATCCCCTATATTATAGGCCCCTAAAATTATGAAAAAATAAATGGGATTGTCAGGGGTTTATCATCAGAAGGTCACCAACTGGTGGACACTGCTGCAACTATGCATCAAAAAAGTTGCAGATTGAAAAGGTTTACCCACATCCAGACATTAGATTAAAAAACTTGTACTTGATGAGAAAAAAATGGTGCACGTGCATACTTTTTTGGTGCAATTGAGGATCATGCGCCCATCATTTGACATATGGTGTGAAAAAATTTATGAAATAAAAAATGTTATATTACTGCTCCTGTCAGTTTTATGGTTAGGATTACTTGCTATGCTCTTTTGAACAGAAGGGTAGGAGCAGAATATGCGGATTGAGGTTATTCCTTACAGGAATCCTAACTCTAAGGCCTGTGTCAGACGAACGCAGTGATCACGTCCGTGTTGCTGCACAGTTTAACGTCCGTCGTAGCATAGAATCATGATCAATAGAGACCCACACACGAAGTAAGTGCGCACCGAATTACGCACACACAACGCACGTGGCAAACGGACGTAAATTAGGCAAGAACGTAAAACCGCTAGGACGGACGAGCAGAGTGCGCCACATCCGCATAGTGTTCTGTGTGAGTGATGAGATGTCAGACGGACCGCATTTGCGACGTCCAGCACCGTGACAGACGAAATGGCTTTTCATATCATGTGCCTAGTTTTATCATTTTTCATATTAATTTTGTTCTCATTTTTGTTCTATGTCCGTCAATAAAAACAGACCGTGTGGTGTCTGCAGTATCTTCCATCAGTACGTCCGCCCTTTATGCATGGACGCAAAGTGCGCTCAGAATGCGCTCGTCTGACATTAGCCTAAAACGTGCACCAGTGGTATTCCTAAATCTAGTGTCAATAAAATTACGTGAGTATGGTGCCAAGTTACACCAATAAAATGACGCAAAATGACTTTTTTGACATGCCATTTGCAGCAAGGTGGCAGTTTTCCCATTGGATACAGTTTGCAGGATTATTGCTCAAGTGTCGCCAGGGCCAAGATTTTTAGTTAGGCAAAGTAGGCAGGCATGTGCCTACAGGAGCGCATCACAGGGGGGACATCTTCCTCTGTGAATATTTCCTTTTTTTTTTAGTTTTACACACAAAGACACCCTCCTGTGGTGGTCATCTGTCTCTGTAAAAAAATATAATATTTTTTTATAGAATTTAAAAAAATAAAAAGCAAAATTGAAAAGAATGACAAATTTGAAATTTTACAGGATTCAATAAAACAACACAAATCAGGGAAGTCTCTGAAAACAAGGTGATGCAGAATATAAGTACAGAGCTAGGGCAGGTCTAGCCATACATAGGAGACAACAAGGCATCTGAGATCAGGAATGCCTCCCTTATATAGGAAGCCCATATTGACTTTGACACAGTAGACCATGGCATCTTGTTAAAAAAACTTAAAAACTCTGGTATTGGTGATCGCACGCTAACCTGGTTTCAATCATATGTATCCGACCGATCGCAATATGTGTCCATTTCTGGCAGCTCCTCCCTCCCCCTCCCAGTAACTTGCAGTGTACCCCAAGGCTCGATACTCGGCCCCCTGCTATTCACGATATTCATAAATGATCTGCCAAACATCTGCAAAGCCTCAACTGTACACATGTTCGCAGACGACACCGTAATCTATACCAGCAAACCGAATCTCCCACAACTGGAGGCCGTGCTGCAAGAACAATTCAGAGGTAGAAAAGTGGATCAAACACAACAAACTTTTTTTAAATACTGACAAAACGGTAACGATGCTCTTTGGAACAGCACCTAAACTACATAAATTGCAAAATCCCCATCTATGTGTCAGGACAAAATCAAATGGCACGCTGACCACAGTCACTTCTCTCAAATATCTAGGTATGTGGTTAGACCCAAATCTATCCTTTGGCCCCCACATCGAAAAACTCATCTAAAATTTACCCCAAACTAGGTGCCCTGTACAGAAATAAATCCTGCCTGAACCCCACGGTAAGAAAGCAAATTGTACAACAAATGCTTATCCCGGCTATTGAATACGGAGATGTAGTGTATGCAGCGGCCCCGCAAACACACCTTCAGAAACTTACCACATTGTTTTTCTCATTCTGCCTCTTTGCGCTACAATGTAACTCAATGACCCACCATTGTCACATGTTAAAAGAGCTAAACTGCCCGCCGTCACTGGTGTCTAAACGCACCCTTCACCTTTCCAACCTGGTGTTTAAAAGAGCTTTTCTGGAAGCTGCCACCCTACCTGAATAGGCTGCTTCCCCCAGCAGTTCCCTCATCCTATAACCTCCAATCCAGGACCAGCACCTTACTTCCAATACCACAATTCAAAAAGAAAGTGTCTCGATCCTCATTTTTCTACAGAGCACTGCAAATATGGAATAACCTCCCAGACGCCATCAAATCTTCCCCCAGTCTTAAGTCACTCAAGAGCTCCCTATTAACATACCTCAATACAGAATGCACCTGTAACATAATGTCTATTTCCTACATATTTATTTTCTGTGTTAATCTGTATATTTGTGTTGTTTTTTAGCCCCTTAGTGACCGGGCGGTTTTACACAAATCCGTCTTTTAGTGACCGCTGCTGTTTTTACGTTTCTGCGCTGTTAGTGTTTAGGTCAAATTTTCCTCTTACTCGTTTATTCAACCCACACATATTATACACCCTTTTTCCTTCCATTAAATGGACTTTCTAGAAATACCATTATTTCCATCATATCAAATAATTTACTATAAAAAAAAATATGAAATATGAGGAAAAAATGGTAAAAACACACTTTTTCGTAATTTAAACCCCAAAATCTACAACGACCCAAAAAGACCCCGGCTAAATAGGTTCAAAATTTTGTCCCGAGACTAGAAATACCCAATTTTAAAATTGCGTTTGCTTTTTAACCCCTTCACTGCTGAGACAGTTCACCTATGTGCGCTGCGCTCATTCTGACCATTTTGTGCTAATTATTTTTAGATGACAGCCTAGGTCCTATTTAATTAAACCCCCCCAGACAAAAAAAACTTTAAAAAAAACCTCATTTTTTTATTGTATTTAATTTTTATTTTTTATAAACCAAACCTGGTCATGTTTGGTATCATTGGAAAGGCCATAATCAGGCATCTAGCTGCCATGGATCAGGAGATATTGGGATCCTTAGGATCCCCTTATCTCTACATGGCAGCTAGATGGTTAACTGGCCCACTGACATCCTCACACATATGGTGAGGTTGTCAGTGGGTGGGGGGACCTGGAGGCTTGGCTGACATCCAAGATGTCAGCCCCCCTCCAGGTTCGAATCGCGTTTTGGCGCCAATTGGTGCCGAAACGTGATCCGGCAGTGAAACAGTTAATGCTATGCACCGCTGAAAATCTCCCCTTTTCAGCGGTGTAAAAAGCATCTCCCTAGCTGCAATGGTTGGGGAGATAGAGGGCTCCGAAGGAGCCCCCCCTCCCCTCCATTGCTTTGCACGGGGACGCCTGCTGATGACGTCACCACATGGGCAGGCTTCCTCCCTGCCAGATCGCCGAGGGATCCAGCGAGGGAGGTGAGTATCGGGCGGGAGGGGGATTAGGCGTCGCTGACGTACCCTGTACATCCGCGGGTCTAAGGGAGACCCGAGGACGGGACATACAGGGTACGTCAGCGGTCCTTAAGGGGTTAATATCTTGCATTGTATTACTTTGTATTTCTGAAACGACTGTAACATTTCAATGTTCTTGAACCCAGGACATAGTTGAAAACGAGAGAAATCTCAATGTATCCTTCCTGGTAAAATACTTTATAAATAAATAAATAAATAAATTAGTGAGTGCCTCAGGATTCCATCAGACCACATGGAGCAGGTGCAAAATCAGGACAGGGCAGCACAACATTGCACGAAAAGTGCTGCCAGAGGTCATCTCATGGCAGCACTGGCTCGACGCTAGTCTTTTTATGGACCTGCTGAGGTCCTTGGGTTTGTGTGTTGACATCCAGCTATCAGTCTTGAGCTTCGAAAATCTCAAATCTGAATTCAGTCTCCAGAATTTTACAGCATATTAAAAAATGTGTCCACATAATTTACAGTACACCATGAAGCAATGCCCTCTTACTTTAATCATTAAATCTTAACCTGGTCGCCAGCATTAAAAGCTCATAGAGAACCACTTATATTTAAATTTGAAAGTGTGGGAAGCTTTGCCCACGCAATCAGAGTATTAACCTGTCACCAAAGATCCTTTGCTTTACAGCTTATACCAATGAATGTAGATGGTTAGGTCATAACTATTTGTTTTAATCCTAATAATGACCAAAATGATTCCTGAAAATCTAGTTAAATTTGCATTTTTCAAAATCACTCTAGCTCAAGATCGAAATATATCCAAAGGCTCTAAAGTAGGCAAAAAGTCACATATTTGTGATTCTGCAATCAGCTCACACTGACCTTTTGCTATAAATTACATATGAGCAGTGTCATGTCACCGGCCCTGGTGCCCACTGAAGGGGCTGTTATTCCACCTTGTACCCTAATCCGGGCTGGTTCTTCCCCCAGTCTGATTCATGGACTTCGCCATTCCGGGGATTCTCTGCTGTCGGTTGACTCTCGCCTGTTTGGAGCCAGTTACCTATTTAAGGGAAACACGCCCCTCTCCAGTCGCTCTGTCATTGAGCGTCAGTTTAGGTGTTTGGAGGTGCTTTCTGTGCTCCAGTTCCCATCTGTTTTGCCAAATCCTTGTTTGCCCTCTTCCCCTTTTCCCTCAGCTTTACCCTGCCTGGTTCCTGTCCCCTAGTCCTGCTACAATTCAGTGGATCTGCTATTAATAATAATAATAATTGAGTGTTGCTGCCATCCTGCACTCCGTAGCTCACTATCCGCAGCATTGCCTACCCTAATACAGCCTTCAAGGAATCCTGCTACACCGTGCACAGACCTCAGCCTGTCTGACCACGTTCCCAATCATCCATGTACCAACCTCGGCCTGATTGACTACATATCTCACCATCCGTTGCTGCAAGGTATCCTGCACTACGTGTCCCACCATCTGTGGCTGCATGGGATCCTGATACCAAGAACAGCACTACGTGTCTCACCATCCGCAGCCGTTCCTTGATCTGATTGCTACCTACTCTGCCCGCCCCCTGCACTTGGAACTTATATATCGGTAAATTTTGGGTCCCACCATGGAGTAGGCGGTCGCAACTCTGACAAGCAGTAACTTTATGACACAATAAAAGCAGCTTAGCCAGGTGCCTAACTGCAAAAATTCTACTGGTTCCCAACATGAAAGCTGTTCCAGGTACTTTCAGTACCGGCTGGGTGGAGTAGAGGTAACATCACCGCTCTGCATGGAGAGAGCCTGTGGAGACATGGGTTCGATCCCAACGAGCACCTCTCCAGTAAGTGTCCTTGGGCAAGACACCTAACAGTACATACTTGCCACCCAGGACATACTTGAAAACGAGAGAAATCTCAATGTATCCTTCCTGGTAAAATCCTTTCTAAATAAATAAAATACCAAAAAAGGGTTATGATTGATAGAAAGAAAACATCATGAGTTGGTTCATAATTAGCTTTTTAAATATGTTTAATCAAAGAAACTCTGGGTCCAGTTAATATCATTTTCTTGGTGTAATGTTGCAGTCATGTGAATTAAATCCTACAGTATATGGAATTGTGTAGATTAGTGTCTTTACCTTCTTCATTTTCACTCTTTAATGAGGCTGCTGTAATCTGAAAAGGATGCAAAAATTCAGCACCTGACATAAGGGGTTATTCACAGAGCACCAACATGCCGCCGACATTTCGGTGCTTTCTCTTTCCCCACAGTTCCCTGCACTTCGGGTAATCAAATTCCCCACCGAGAACAACTGGAAAAACCAAACCAAACACACCGAAAAAAGTAATTGAGCCGCCGATCACAGCGCAGAGCAGCTGCTGGAAAAAGCTGACAAACTGGGTAAAAACTCCCCAAAAAACTGTGTGCTTGAAATTTTCAAAATTGAAAAGCTGTTTGCAAAAAAACTACTGAACGAGAATGCCTGGAATTAACATATAAAAGTTCCTGTGGATGATAAATGTAAAAATGATTTTAAAAAAAAAATCCTGAAAAAATCCCTAAAAATGCCTGAAAGATCCAAAAAACCTTTTTACTGCAGAATAGAATAAAAAATGGATTATTAGATGAATTAGATTGAATTAAAACAGAAATATTTTTAGCATTGACGTCTATGAGGTTCGCCTGAATAAATCTGCCGATTGGAAAGCATCGAACAGCAGGGAACGTTTCACTGCTGTTCGGTGTTCTCTGAATAGATTAAGCATTTTTTCTCTGTGGGATATCACTGCCGTCGAACAGGCACCGAACTTGCAGGCAGTTAGCCAAAATTTGGCGAACTGCCTGCTCTCTGAATAGACGAACGGCCACGAAATGGCACTGTACGCTGAATTTCGGCATCCGGTTACATTTCGGGGCCAGATAGGCTCTCTCTGGGCTACCCCTATAGTAAGAGTAATGAGCAGGTTTTATTCTAAGGCTAGGGTCAGACGAAAGCATTTTTCCCCGCGAACGTGAAAAAGTGCGTCCGAACGCATTGACGTATTTTTTCACGGAATGCGCAAAAACAGTCAGACGACGCGCATTTTCGGGCGTGATTTTGTACGGATCGTCAATAAAACTCTTTTTGCGTCTGGACGTTATGTAGGCCGGACATTAGCAGCATCTGACATCTCCTAATCACGCAAACACACCGCTATGCCGCAGCTGCGCACTCAGTACGTCAGTACTAGCGGTTCAGCGTTCTCAAAAAAATGCGTTCAAATTCCACTTGCGTTGCACGGCCGGACTTTTGTGCGGCCGTACATCGTATATTGGCCGTCATTGCCCGTCATCTGCTGCTAGTACGGCCGTAATTATGTGCGCCAGAACGCACGTTAAAAGTGCGCTGGTCTGACCCCAGCCTAAGAGATGAATAAAGTAGGCTATAGTTTGTGGTTTGACAAAGTAAACTGATGGTGACTTAAATGTACAATGAAGTTACATTTTTAAAGATCTGAAGGAAGTGGAACTGCAGCACTAATAACCTTAAAATTCTAGGATTTTTGGTTAATCTGGACCTTTTTGTTTTCGGTCAGTACCAGTAGGCTGCACAGAGGGGAATTGTTTTTTTTTATCCTCTGGTATCTTCACAACTCTCAGCCAATGTGGAATGTAACAGGGTTATTCAAAGAGATCCGAATTGCGGCCGAAAGGTAACCGAACATTGAAATGCAGCGGTTTAAATTCAAAGGTAAATACCATTCGGCTATCCAGAGAGCAGGCAGTTCGCCAAATCCTGGCAAATTGCCTGCACATACAGTGCCTGTTCGGTGCCTGTTTGAGGGCAGTGAAATCCTCATAGAGAAGCAATGCTTTGGCTATTCAGAGAACAAAAACCAGCAGTGAAAAGTTGCCGAATTGCCCTGCTGTTTGGTGGTTTCATGCAACAGATTTATTCAGGCGAATCCCATAGGTTCAATGTTAACAATATTCCTGTTTTAATTCAATATCTAATAAACCGACAATTATAATATTCTCTAATAAAATGTCTCTTTACTTATAGATTTTTTTAGGATCTTTTAGGCATTTTTCTAGATTTTTTGAAAAAAAAAATTAAATCGTTTTTTTCTTTTTTCTGTAACAGCCCTTTTTATTATCATTCATTGGACCTCATATGTAAATTTCAGACATTTTCGTTCTGTAGTTTCTTTGCAAACAGCGTTTCACTTTTCAAACATTCAAGTGTACTGTTTTTTTTTTTTCTCTCTCCATTTGTCTGCGGTGTCGACTTTTTCCGGCAGCTGCTCTGCGCTGTGATTGGTGGCTGCTCGGGTTTCTCCGGCGTGTTCGGTGGTGCTAATCCAGATGTTTTTGCGGGTTTCGGCGTGCGTTCGCCGGGTTTTGCAGTGATTGTTCGTTGGTTTTGCGGCAGCTTTTCCCTGCACTACGACGGCCCTGTGGTGCTTGCTGAATACACCGCAGGGTTTGCCGAAATCGCACTGAATTGAAGAGAACGACAAGTCACCGAACGTTCAGTGACTTTTCGATTCTCTTTGAATAACCCTGTTAGTCGCAATTTTTCAGTCCCACCCTGTGCAGAGCACTCTGGATGCGATTATATGATATTCTGCTTGACCCTTTGCTGTCATTCTCACCACGTCCTCTTCTCATTTTAATGAGATTTGACGATGCCAAATCATTACTTAAATCACTGCATGGTTTTCTGAGCAAGCACAAAAAAAAAGATTTAATAACTCAAAAATAAAACAATATTGAATAAAAAAACACAAAGACAAGCCAAAACAGAAAGGTGTCCAAGAACACTAGCTCAAAAAGCATCACTATGTCATAGTTCATGGGAAATCGTTCAGGAATTTATGCTTTAGAGCCAACATAAATTTCTTTAGTTAGCTCAAAACAATGTTTGTTTATTTTACAAATTGCACTTTTTATAAATCAAACATTCAAAAACTGCCAATTGTAAGAGAAGCCTTCTGCAACAGGTCAATGAATTAATTTTTCTAAATTTGCTAATTTAGTTCAGTTTAGTTGTCAACTGTTCTAAATGTAATGAATAAGTCTTAAAAGAACTTGCAGATGTCTTGTGATCGAGTTTACTCAATGTGTAATTCCTGATTCAAAATATTTTATTTATTGCAAAGTAAATACATTGGCAAATGGGCTTCAGAACATGCCGCTGACATTTCAACACATTTACGTGACAGCCATTGTGTTCAAGTTAATTGAAAAGCTTGCAGGTTCATTCCTTGATGGGAAAAACAGAGCCTAAGCTGTAATGTACATGTAGTAGCACCTTTTGGCCAGCAGAGGGAACCTTCTGCCACATAGAGCTTACCTACAGTGAACATATACAGTGGGAAACCTCTGTATATATTTACTGCATAGTGAAAGAAAGTAATTTTCTGTAAATCCACTGGTACCTGCTAGTGGTTTTATGGAAAATCACTTTGTAATAAAAGAGTTGAAATAATTTAAGAACTACTTCCAAACAGCTGCTTTGTAGCATATGCATGAACCTTTTGGTTAGCATAACTCTTGAAAGTGCCATGCTATTATGTGCGCATTTTACTACAATCTCTTCTGCCACCCCCTAAAATCATAATTACCTGCAAAGCTAAACCTACCACGCCGCCCGAGTATCACCTCCATAGAGTCCATAGGACTCCATTGAGGCTTTGACTGCTGGGTCATATGACCTGCGGGATCTCTCCTCTCGTGAGATCCTGCACGTCGGCGGAGTGATTTGTGGAGGGAGACTTGGGACTTTTTCCGAGTCTCACTCTGATCCTGGTGGCTAGAAGAGACAGATCGGGCCACCATTCTCGCTGCGGGATGGATGAGAGGTGCGTATGTGATTTTTGGGGGGATTTTAAGATGGGGATGGATGAGAAGTGCGTATGTGATTTTGGGGGGGATTTTAAGCTGGGGCTGAATGATTCCGCAGAAGAGGAATCCGTTAGCACTAGCTCCAAGCTGGGGTTAACTTTTGAGTTAACCTCAACAGGACGTAATAAGTGTTAAGACTTTGTAATCCTAACGTTAATTAACTCTTTGTGCTCCCCATGTTAAGCAAAGTACAGTAAGCTCCGGCTGAAAAGCACAAGCTCCGAATCACAATTTTTTTTAACTCATCACCTTTCGGATTGTAATATGGTCGGCCTGCTCTAGGGCCACTTAACCTTACATTATCACTCACATAGCTGAGTGCTAACGTTAGTGTTAAGTATATAATAGGGCCCTTCGTTTTTTAATACAGAAAAAATAAGTGTCCCATCAAGTATGAAGAAACAATACAGAAAAGAGAATATTTATATTTTATGTGCATTTACCAAATTTGTATATACTGTATGCCCAGAAATATCAATCCATGTATAAGACTCTAGAACAGGGATCTGCAAACTTGACCCTCCAGATGTTATGGAACTACATTCCCCATGATGCTCAGCCAATCTAATGATTGGTTAAGCATCAAGGGAGATGTTGTTCCAAAACATCCAGCCCTGCTCTAGAACGTGTTTGCTTTGCTAATCTGTTCAGTGACTGTCTCTGTATATTGTCTTCAATTTATTCAGTTTTTTCAGGACATATAGTTTTTTTTTTTATATCTGAACGCCATCTACATCTTCCTGAGATAATTATCTTAATCCCAGCAGATTCCTATTTCTGTTAAAAAAATAAAAATATAAAAGCAATGCTCAATGCTAGGCATTCTATAAATAAATACATAGAATTCTCATGCCCATAATTGGGCAATTCTTTCCTTGGTACATTTACGCAGCATTTGAGAGGCGTGCTAAAGAATGCTGATTATTTTAAGATCAGATCTTGCAACATTTCCCATATGTTTCTCAGCTCTTTATCGCTGTAGGATATCAATTCAGCCAGGTTTATTATAAGCATGAAGACCAGATCTTTTTTTTCTTCCAGTCATGATTAGCTATTACAGTAGGCTGTTAAAATGTGTGACTAGAAAATAAAAAAAGTCAGCCTACTTTTCCGAGCTGCTCAAGTTTCCAACCTACTGTCGCCCTGCTGTTTTCTATCAGCTAGCCTTTAGTTGATTAGTGTCTTGGCAACACCGGCAAAGGAGAAACATAACATTTCTTTTTCAGCCAGCAGGACTGGTGTAAGTTACTTTGTGGTTTGCTGGAATGAAACCCAGTTGGGTTCTGGCCATATATCTTTTTTATATGATTTTTCTTCTTTTACGCCAATGATGCCCTTTCTTCCATCCCTTATTAAGCAAGATTGATGCTGAGGTTGACTCGGATACATTTTTATTGTCGTATTTAAATTATAATGGAACAATAACAATGAAAAAATATATATATATTTATAATCTGTTATAAAGCTGATGTAGTTTGAACATATATAATTATTAAAGGAACACTCTAATAAAAAATCACCCCCCCTGTTTTTTAATCCTAACCTATCCCTATTCCCTTAATAAATCTTTATTTTTATTTCTTTTACTTGTAACTGTAATACTTACCCTAAAATCCTTTTGTTTCCAGCGGTGTTTTTTTTTTATATACTCACCTCCCTCCTCTTCCGCTCCCGTCCTTCTTCCATCCGACTTGCCTTCTGGTTTACGTGAGAAGCGCGCATGCGCGCCTCTCACGTAAGCCAGCCAATCGGCAGGCTTCCTCCCGGCTCCCTCTGAGGATTAGTGTTGCGTGCAAGAGGATGCGCGCAACACTAACCCTCAGAGGGAGCCGCCAGCTTCTGCGGTGAGTAGGAGACGTCATCGCGCTGAAAGCGCGATGACGTCTCCTACTCGGCAAAAGTCGGCAGAAGCGGGAAATATGATTCCCGCTCTGCTGACTGACAGCTGGGAGGGCGGAGTAAACTCCTCCGCCTCTCTCAGCTGTTTTCAGCATTTTCTGCTGAACTGCTGAGCGGAGGGAGGGGGGACACAGGGCAGGATACTCCGGGCATCATGACCACCTAAAATAGCTTAGGCAGTCATGTTGCTTAGAGTATCCCTTTAACAAAACCTTTTAATGAAAAAAACTTTGAACTAAAAAATATATAGATTTGAAAAATCCTCTTATTCCACATATTTATTAAGCAGACCGTATATTTAACAATTTATTTTTAGAATTGATATTTTAAAAAGAATTCTCATGCCTTTGAAACGTAAAATTAATTTCCAGTCTAGAAATATAATACAATTACTTGTCTTCTGCTTCACAGGAATTGCTGCACTTCTATCGCTCTGTGTACAAAACAGCAAGGCATAATCATATTGTCTTTCATAGAGCATCAGTCACGAGGTGTTTTAGCGATGCAAAGTCTCTGAATTCAAGCCACCAGCCATTTTTTTATGTTTTTAAATTAAATAAAACTTATAGCTTGTGTTTGTTTATGAATGGTCAACTGAAATAATTTCATTTATCTCTTTACAGTGAATGCTTTACACTTTAACCCCTTCACTGCCGATAGAGATAACTCGGGATTGAAATGCACCATCTGGTGCCCCGATATCGAGATATCTCGATCTGCTGATCTGCAGCCCAAAAGCAAATGAAATTAATTTGCTGCAAAGAAATTTGTTTGCTTCTGGCCTGGGCTGCAGAAGGTGCCCCCAAAACCCTCAAAGAGCTGAAACTGTAAAATCTGCTGCCCAAAGCTCTGAAATATCAGGCTTTCAGCAGCCGATGCAGGGAGAAATAGAAGAAAATAGACCAGCCGCTCAAACCTCCAGGTCAATTTGGCAGTAGACGTCGCCATCTAATGGCCAAAAATAGGTTAGTTATAGTAAGACATGCAATAGCTCAAATATTTTTTACTTTAACATTAATTAAAAATAATTTCACAAAAAAACACTGGTTTCTGACAATGGTTTTTTTGGACAATCACTTGGTAGTGATGGGGTTAAAATTGTAAAGTTGGTCACAAAATAGGGGTTTGGAAAGTATGTAATAAATAGCAATAGTCACTTGAGACAACTGTCAATATAATGACTTTTTTCTCATTTCTTAAACCAATTTAATACATAATATTATTCTGCAAATATTGAGTAAAATTACATATTGACTACAAGAATAAGACATAATCTTTCTCAGGGGATGGTGCCACGCATATGATGATTGGAAGGAGCCCACACAGTAATACTAGAGATTGGTAAATTATTCGTTATTATGGGGCAATAGCCATTATAGTATAAAATTGCCACTATTATAGGTAGATGCATGCTCCTTGTAATACTTTATGATGAATGTCACACTTTACATTTGAGAAGAGTAGACCTGTGAAGTATTCAACACATGATGCAGTTTGATGAGAATAACTCTAACAGCACCCATTCTTTGTAAAATAATCTTTAGCTACACTGACTGACATGTGTCAGAATTACAGTATAAAAACTTGAATACATCCACTTCAATAATGTGTAAAGAAAAGCAATCTGCTCTATATATTCTCATGGGTCGATGCTGACAAATACCCCAGGGAAGAATGTACATTAACCTTTTGGCTTTTGGGCACAGACTTATCTTTAAAAATCAAAACATTCAATAAAGATGAATTTACAGCATCATAAGACTAATGTCAGACGAGCGCAGTCTGAGCGCACTCTGTGTGCATGCAGAACGGACAGACATCCTGACGGAAGATACTGCAGACACCACACAATCAGTTTTTTTTGACGGACGTAGAAAAAAAGGGAACTATGTGAAACAAAATTAATATGAAAAATGATAAAAATTTATACATGATATGAAAAGCCATTGTGTGCATCAAGGTGCTGGACGTCGCAAATGCGGTCCGTCTGACATCGTTCCATCACACACACACACACACACACAATGCTATGTGGACGTGGCGCACTCTGAGCGTCCGTTCTAGCGGTTTTACATTCTTGCCTAACTTGCGTCCGTTTGCCACGTGCGTTGTATGTGTGTGCTGTTCGGTGCAGACACACATAGTGTGTGTGGGTCTCTATTGCTCATGATTCTATGCTACGACGGATGTTAAACTGTGCGGCAACACTGACGTGATAACTGCATTCGTCTGACATGGGCCTAAACGCAAGACGTTATAACTCGCCATTAACTTTATTTGTGCTAAACAAAATAAATTACATGTTTATCAAACCTTAAAAGTCTAATTTTAAATTGAATCAATGGAAGAGAACATTATACATTTTCTCACATATACATCTTCCCTCTGCAATGAGCCAGCAAGGTATTCTTCAATCAATACAACTTTTGCTATCTTACCCCACATTGGGCTATATTACAATCTTCACGTTGAGGGACTTTTTTCTCCCAGTATCCCTCTGATCCCAGTGGCAAGAAGAAGCAGATTGACTTGCTGTTCTTGCCGCGGGATGAGAGGTGAGTATCTGATGTTTGCCATTTTTTTCAGCTGGTGCTGATTGATTCTGCAGTTGTGGTATCTTTTCAACTAACTGTAGCAGGACGTAATTAGCATTAGGACTTTATATTCCTGATGCTAATTAACACTTTGCGCCATGTTAAGCATAGGGAACACAAAGTATAGAAAACTCGTGCTGAAAAGCGCAAGTTTCAAGTCGCTATCGGGTTTTTTAACCCTTTAGCGTTCAGATTGTAATATGGGCTGAAAACGCTAGGGCCTTAACCTAACGTTAACGCTTACACAGCTGAGCGCTAACGTTAGCGTTAAGAATGTAATAGGGCCCATTGTTTCTGCATTTATTATATTTTGGATGATAGGTTTATTTTTATTTCTCTTTTTTTTATCCCACTCTGACGGTCAGTCTGTTCTGTCTGCTCCTTATTATAAATTCTTCATGTGCAATGGGAATTCTCTCTTAATTTTACATTGTTACATAGGCTGAAAAAAAGACATGCGTCCTTCGAGTTCAGCCTTTCACACATCACCTACTGCTGTTGATCTAAAAGAAGGCAAAAAACCCAGTCTGAAGCGCTCGCCAATATGCAACATACTGGGAAAATATTCCTTCTTGACCCCAGAATGGCGTCAGATTTCTCCCTGGATCAAGAAACTTTTACCCACATATTAAAAATTATGACCTTTAATTATTATTATTATTATTCTTTATTTATAAAGCGCCAGCATATTCCGCAGCGCTGTACAATAAGCACAGTATAGACAGGTTTACAATACATTGAACAACATTTGACAAACAGTACAGGAGGAGATGAGGGCCCTATTCCCGTAGGAACTCACAATCTGGGAGGGTTGGGGTTGGAAACAGGAGGAGAGGACTGTAAGGTGAGAGTGATTGATGGTTGTGTCAGTGAGTTGGGTGGTAGGCTTCCCTAAATAGGAATGTTTTCAGGGAGCGTTTGAAGGAAGAGAAGTTAGGGGAAAGTCTGACAGTACGAGGGAGAGCGTTCCAGAGAGTGGGGGTTGCGCGTCAGAAATCCTGCAGTCTATCATGGGAAGAGGTGATGCGGGGAGAAGCTAGGCGCAGGTCACTGTTTGACCTTAGGGAGCGGGCTGGTGTGTATTTGGTGATTAGTGAGGACAGGTAGTGGAGCTGAGTTAGTGAGGGTTTTGTAGGTAAGGATAAGGATTTTGAACTTAATTCTGCAGTGGATGGGGAGCCAGTGAAGGGACTCGCAGAGGGGAGCGGCAGAGACAGAGCGGCGGGTGAGGTGAATTAGCCTGGCGGAGGCGTTCAGGATGGATTGTAGGGGGGAGGAGCGGGACAGAGGGAGGCCAGATAAGAGATTTTGCAATAGTCGAGTCGGGAGATTACCAGGGCGTGTATGAGTTGTTTTGTGGTGACAGTGGTAAGAAATGGCCGAATTCTGGAAATATTACACAGTTGGTATCGGCAGGAGGTGAAAGAGATTTGATGTGGGGGATGAAGGAAAGAGCAGAGTCAAGTGTAACTCCAAGGCAGCGAACTTGGTTTGATGGGAGATGGTGATACCCCCACCGTGATAGAGAAGTCAGGAGGTGGGGAGGCATTGGAGGGAGGAATAAGTAGGAGTTCAGTCTTTGACATGTTGATCTTTAGGTGGTGGGAGGCCATCCAGGAGGAGATGCCAGATAAACAGTCACTGACTTTTGAAAGGACAGGGGAGAGAGATCAGGGGTAGAGGGGTAAATCTGAGTGTCATCAGCGTAGAGGTGGTAATTAAAGCCAAAGCTGTTGATGATTTTGCCCAGAGAGGAGGTGTAGATGGAAAAGAGCAGAGGACCAAGGACAGAGCCTTGAGGTACACCAACAGATAGAGGCAATGAGGAGGAGGAGTTACCAGCAACAGGACACACAGAAGGACCTGTTGGATAATAGGGTCAACCCAAGCAAGTGCAGTGTCACCGAGACCAGAGAGTTGAGGGTCTGTAGAAGGAGGGGGTGGTCAACAGTGTCAAAAGCAGCCGAGAGGTCAAGCAGGATGAGAATAGAATAGTGGCCGTGTTTTTTAGCAGTTAGGAGGTCGTTGGTGACTTTGGTGAGGGCAGTTTCAGTTGAGTGTAGGGGACGGAAGCCAGATTGCAGGGGGTCAAGTAGGGGAATTGGAGGACAGGAAGAGGGAGAGGCGGTTGAAGACTAGTTTTTCTAAGAGCTTTGATGTGAAGGGAAGCAGGTATACAGGGCGGTAATTGGATGGAGAGTTGGGATCTAGGGATGGTTTCTTTAGTAAAGGGGTAACTAGCGCGTGTTTGAAGGCGGATGGAAAGGAGCCAGTGGAGAGAGATAGGTTGAAGATATGTGTGAGAGCAGGGGTGAGGGAGGAGGAGAGGGGAGGAATTAGATGTGAGGGAATGGGGTCGAGCGGGCACGTGGTGAGATGTGAGGAGGACAATAAGGAATTGACTTCCTCCTCAGTGGCTGGGAGGAAGCGGCAGAGGGTGGCACCTGTGGGAGTGGAGGTGGCAGATAACTATCTTGTGTTGGGATGTTACTTCTGACAGTTAGAGTTTTACTGAGGAAGTAGTCTGCCAGGTCTTGAGCGCTGAAGGCAGCTGTGGGGGGAGGTGCAGGTGGGTAGAGGAGGGTGTTGAAGGTGGACCAGAGCCGTTTAGGGTTGGAGGACAGCGTAGATATAAGAGATGAGAAGAAGGATTGTTTGGCCAAGTGGAGGGCAGAGGTGTATGACCGGAGAATAAACTTCAAGTGAACAAAATCAGCTTCAGAGCGGGATTTCCTCCAGGCATGCTCTGCAGTGCGGGAGCATCTTTGCAGGTAGCGAGTCTGGAGGGTGTGCCAGGGCTGAAGCTGGCGGCGTGGGGCCTTACAGAGTCAAAGAGGAGCAAGAGTGTCTAGAGCAGAGATAAGCGTTGTGTTGTAGTGATTAGTGGCAGCATCAGGGCAGGTGAAGGATGAGGTATGAGGGAGGTGGTGAAGTAGGTTGGAGAATTGATGGGGGTCCACAGCATGTAGATTTCTGCGAGTGTGTGTGCGGGGTGGGGGAGCAGGGTGTTTAGGAAGTCCAGATAGGTTGAAAGAGAGAAGGTGGTGGTCAGAGATGGGGAAAGGGAGACAGTTGAACTCAGAAATGGAGCAGAGGTTTGGAAAAGACAAGGTCAATAGCGTGACCATCGCGGTGGGTAGGGAGGAGGGAGGATTGTGTGAGTCCAAGGGAGGACGTGAGTGAAAGAAGTTTGGAGGCAGCAGGGGCGGAAGGATCATCAATGGGAATGTTGAAGTCCCCGAGAATTAAGCATGGAAGATTAGAGAAGACAGGAAGTGAGAAAGCCAGGTAGCAAAGTGGTCAAAGAACTGGGAGAGTTGGTCCCGGTGGGCGGTAGATGACTGCCACCCTGAGAGCCAGAGGAGAGAACAGGCGGATGCAGTGTGTCTCAAAGGAGGAGAAGGAGAGGGATGGGGGTGGAGGGAGATGCTGGTAGGTACAGGTGGGAGAGAGCAGGAGTCCGACCCCGCCACCATTTCTCTCACCCCGGTCTGGGGGTATGGCTCAAGTGTAGACCGCCATGTGAGAGAGCAGCAACGGAGGCCGTGTCAGAGGCAGTTAGCCAGGTTTCAGTTAAAGCTAGGAGGTTGAAGGAGTTTGAAAGGAAGAGGTCATGGATTGCTGTGAGTTTGTTGCACACAGAGCGAGCGTTCCAGAGGGCGCAGGAGAAAGAGGACAGGCGCTGAGGGATTATGGGAATGAGGTTGCTGGGCTTGCAGGGAGGTGATTTATGTGCGATGGAGATAGGATGAGAGGGAAGTATTGGATGTGTTGTGGGGCCAGGGTTAGGGGATATGTCACCTGAATAGAGTAACAGCAGGAGGGTGAGAAAGAGAAGGTGGGAATGGGATTTGTGGGAGTGATTGGCAGCACGAGAGTTAGAGGGAGACCATGTTCTGAGGAAACAGAGGAGCTCATGTGAGGCCATCATGTGGGACGAGAGGAGGGAGGGGGAGATGCAGATAGTGTAGGGGTTGGTGGTAGAGGGGCAGGAGTTCCATTTAAGGAGAAAGGTAGAAGTAAAGAGTAGAAGCGTGAGAGAAAGCATGATATAGACTGTGTTTACCCGGAGTAAAAAGTGGGCCTTGCAGTTCCTTCCTCCAGTCCTGCAACTCCAGGAATCAACTCTGAACGTCCACTTAGGGTGCCACTCAACTCCAGGAATCAACTCTGAACGTCCACTTAGGGTGCCACTCAACTCCAGGAATCAACTCTGAACGTCCACTTAGGGTGTCACTCAACTCCAGGAATCAACTCTGAACGTCCACTTAGGGATGCCACTTGGGGATGTCACAAGAGCCAAGGCTCAGTGGAGCCACTCTTAAATGTTATATAGGGCGGACTGATTACTTTTTAACTGCCTGAATGCAAACACCTGAAGCTGGATGGGCTGTGTCAATAGGGCAGGAGATTCACATGCTAATTAGCAAAGCAAATGGTGGAGAAAAACAAAAATAAATTAAAAAAAATACAGATAAAGACCAAGGTAACATTTTAATGTGGGTGCCTGCGAATACTGGGTGATGGGGGTCCTACCAGCAAAAGTATGCAGGGGATCAGTTGAGATGTGGGTGTCTAATAAAAAAATATTATGTTTTTTGCAGGAAGTCATCCAGCCATTGTTTAAACGTCTGTACAGACTCTGACCCAACCACCTCGACAGGCAGAGAATTCCACAGCTTTATTGTTCTCACTGTAAAATAGCCCTTCCTATGCTTTAGGCTGAATTTCTTTTCATCCAGTCTAAATGGGTGACCTTGTGTCCTGTGTACAGTCCTGTTAATGAATAGGTTTCCAGACAAAGGTTTATAATGGCCGCGTATATATTTATATAAAAGTTATCAGATCCCCTCTAAGGCGCCGTATATATTTATATAAAGTTATCAGATCACCTCTAAGGCGCTGTTTCTGTAAACTAAACAGGTTTAAACTTGTTAGTCTTTCCTCATAACTTAAACCTTCCACTCCCCTTATTAATTTAGCCGCCCTTCTCTGCACTTTTTCTAACACCATAATATCCTTTCTTAAAACATGTGCCCAAAATCACACAGCATAGTCAAGATGCAGTCTTGAATTTGCCTCTGATTTATAAAGAGGCAAAATTATGTTTTCATCCCGAGAGTGAATTCCCTTTTAATGCATGCCAATACCTTGCTGGCCTTGGCGACTGCTGTTTGACATCAGGCATTGTTACTTAATTTGAAGTCTATGATTATTCCCAATTCTTTCTCCTGATTTGATTTCCCTAACTCTGGATCATTTAGGGTATAAGTTGCTTGGTGTGTTCTTCACTCCAAAGTGCGCAACCTTGCATTTATCTACATTAAATTTGATCTGCCATGTGAGTGCCCAGTCCCCCAATCTATCTAAATTCCTCTGCTCACAGTGTGTGTTCCTAGTTTTGTATGAACTGCAAACACTAACACATGTATTTTGATGCCTATTTGAAGGTCATTTATAAATAAAATGAATATAATTGGTCCTGTAACAGCCACTGAGGGACAACACTTACCACTGGTGTCTATCTTGAAAATTTTCCATTTATGACCACTCTCTGTACACGATCTTTTAGCCAGTTTTCTATCCAAGAACAAACATTTTCATCAATTTTTCTTAATTTAAATAGTAACCTCTTGTGCGCAACTGTTGAAAGCTTTGGCAAAATCCAAGTAATTCACATCCACTGTGACCCCCCTGATCTATACTTCTACTTACTTCCTCATAGAATGCAATTACGTTAGTCTTTCATGATCTGTGTTTCATAAAACCATGTTATGAGTTTCTTTCCCCACAGCCACACACATCTCCATCTTCCCTCTGCAGTCCCACCTCCTGCCCCAACTACCCTCCCACCTAGTCCTTCTCCTGATTTTATAGCTCTCCCATCCAACTGCTTCCTCCTCTCTCTCAGTTTTACATTATCTGGCCCAAGCTTTTGGTCTTTTTCTGTACAGTCGTCTATCGGGTCACCAACTCCCTGCTCCCCTTTTGCTTCATATACCTTTGTCCCTTAGATTCTAAACTCACTGAATGTCTGGCCGAGTGAGCACCTGTTTAAATGCTGTATTAGAAGGACAATTATCCAGCTGCATGGCCTTCTGTTCGTAATGTATCATTATTTATTGTCTCATGTTTGTGCTTCCACATTGTAAAGTGCTGCAAAGTCTGTTGGAGCTATATAAATACCGTTACTGTTACTATATAAAGCATCCACTTGATCAGTATAGAGTGCAGGGCCGGATTAACATAGGGGCAGATGGAGCAGCAGCTCCAGGCCCATGGCTCAGAATAGGCCCAGAGAAAGGATAACTATATTTACATTTAGACCCCTATATCTCCAACCCCATAGCAGCTACAGGATCACAGAGCATGGCCTTTCCAATGATACCAAACATGACCATGATAACTAACAAAAAATAGTTGTTTTTTTACTTTTCAATTTTAAAGTAAACAATGATGCTGCACTAACTAACCATCACATTTCTCATGTCACCAACAAGTGTGGAGGTGATGGGTGATGGTGCAATCCATTGTTACATCAAAAACCTAAACTGCCGCATTGCAGGGAACTTTGGACCACTGCATCAAGTTAGGTGTCCTTGGACAGGGCAGTCCTTGGACAATGGCCCTTGCATTAATAACAAACCTGACCATGTAAAATGTAAAAGAAAATAAAACAATTTTTTATTCATTTATTTATTTTTAGTTCCAAAACGATGGCATTGTCCATTTGTCACGTATAAAATGAGCAATACCACTGCCATTACTCACTGTCACGTCCTGGGTCTCTGGCGCCCCCTCTGGCTTCTATGGACATTGCTTTTAGTTCTGGACATTTGGTTCACGTCCAAGCCTGGACCTCACCTGGACTGATTGTTCTCATTTAGTATGTGCTATATAGCAGGCATCGCCCTAAGAAGGGCGCTGCCTCATTCTGATGTTTCAGTCTCCTTGATCCTTATTCACATACCTTGCAGTTCTGGTAGGGATCTGTTACTCAGGTTCTCCTGTATGTGTTCTAGTTACCCTTTATTACTTTACTTTCAGGTTTTGGGTTTACTCCTCCACCAGTTCTGTGTTTACATCTGTTTATAATCTCCCAGGTCCTTGGTTATTTATTCTGTTTTGTTCATATGGTTCCTGTTTTGTATTTATGTTTGCATTTCATGTTTGTTCTCTAGGTTTAAACAGGTTTATGTTTTCACTCATTTTACTCTAGTGTTTAGTTCTCTTATGTCTTTCTGCCTATAGTTTCCCAGGTCCTAGGTTGTTCATCTGTTTATTTAGTTCAGGTCTATGGTTTTATTCTAGTGCTCAGGTTTTTTGTTTCATTGTGGTGTTCTGGTCCCTTGCTGTATATAGTACTGTTGTAAATAAATCCCTTGCTTTGTTTATACTTCTATGGGTCATGTCTGTTAACTGCTCAAGTAGCTCACACCCCTTCTGTGCCATGTCAGGTCAGGCCCACCGTCACACTCACCTTCTCATTTCCAATGCTGGGAGCAAGGTCAGTGTTTTATACATAGTCATATTATTCGTAAAAAAACATTTTCCAAAACACAAGGGAAATATTCATTTTTTGGTTAAACTTGCCCTATAGAATATACATATAACCACAAAGGTTTGGATGATAAAAATGGGAAAACAATTTTTCACACTCTTTAAATGATTGAAATCTGAATGAAAAATTAATCACACAGTATCTGCCTGGTTAGATATACCCGTCTCTGCATGATTAAATAACCAAAAATATGTTTTCATTTCACTAAATTACAAAAAAAGCCCACCAAAATCTTCAGCTCCAGGCCCATAGAGATCTTAATCTGGGCCTGATAGAGTGTGTACTGATCAAGTGGATGCTTCATATTGTAACAGTAACGGCATGTCCTTTAGACTTTTATTTCAGTTGTAGCAGACTAACAGGACTTCTGAAAACAGATGGAACTTTTGGAGTCACACTGAAACATGGACAAATTATACACAACTGCCTTTTATAATCCATGAGAATTCTGTATAAAAGGCTTGTAGAAATTATATTATCTTCCCAGCATTTTTCTTAGAATTAAGAGTTCCTGAATTATTTACACAGAGATACATTTTCTTGAAGAGGTGTACTTTCTTACATTTATGTTAGCAATGCCATCATGCAAAAGACAAACCCATAAAACTGCACCCACTCATAGCTAAGAACCAAGCACAGGCTTTCACTTAGAAAAATGTGCTAAGGATATTAAAGCCGGGTTGGATCAGAAGGATGAAAACCAGATCATCGATTAGAAAATAGCACCCATATGCAGATCCTTTTTCAGACACTTTCCTCATGTTATTTATGTGTCTGGATTATTTCTGTTTTTTATGAAGTATTGACATGATGAACTAATGCCTGTCATCTTGCTTTTATAACAGTGCTTTTGATTCATTTTGCTGAACTGCTGCAACATTCATGCTAGAACAAAGAATAAATTAGAGAAATACTTTGAGTTCTAAATCGTCACTTGATGACTCTCTGAGGTCGCTTTTCAGAAGAACTCTGTCACGGACTTGTTCTTGTGCCTTCAACAAGGCTGTATTTAAAACTTTCTTTGAATGTCCTCTGCCAATGAACTTTTGTGACATATCAAGACATTGTAGTTCACGGTTGCTTGGATTATGTTAACACTCTTTCCATGACCTTATGGAATGCTTGATAGGGAATAGTCATGTGGAAGAGGCTATTGTCAATCACTTGCAGGTGTTTGACATACTGGGGATAAGTATCTCTTCTTGAGGTTTCTTAACCCATTCGCTGCTGAGGCATTTCACGCCTCTGTGCTGAGCTAATTTTTACCTGTTTCGCTCATCATGTCTAAACGCGTTTTGAAGGCTTATTTTAGTATATGACCCAGACATATTATATATCGTTCTTTCTGGCAGATTCGGCAGATTCATAATATATCATTATTATATGTATACGTCATTCCCTGTCTGTATAATATAACATAACAAAAAATGCAATAAAATTTGAATTTTCAATAATTTACAATGTGTAAAGTGTTTTTTTTGCACATTTTAACATGCGAGCAATTGCGGTTATATTTTGTAAGGGGTGCGCTTGTTAAACAAAAAAATTAGAAATGGGGTCTCTTTATATTTTTTGGGGGGGAAAATTACACGATTTTTAACAAACGCACACCAAACAAAAATCGTTAGTGCAGCATCATTGTTCATAATTTCATTATAATTGAAATGGGAACAATATTACTGCATTAACAAAACAAAAAAAACACTTGTTCATTTTTTTTTATAATTTGTTTTTTAAATATTTTTTTATTTTTATTTTTAATTTTTATTTTTGCTCTGGCCGATCCAACGATATCAAACTTTAACCCCTAGCTGCCACGGATCGGGAGATAGGGGGTTCCAATGAACCCCCCATCTCCACCATTGCTGGCAGCTAGGGGTTAACTCCAGGACTGGCGTCATCGTGCTATGCACAATGACGCCAGTCATCAGGGGGAGTTCCCGGAGGCTTGGCCGACATCCAAGAAGTCGGCCAGCTCCGGGAGAGGATCACGATCCGGCACTTTTCGGCGCCGAATCATGATCCGGCTTCCCAGGGGTTAATGTCAGCCCCCATTTGGAAGGGCAGGCTGTGCCCTTCCAAACGGTGCCTGCCTTAACCTTCTGGCCCCTGGCGATCAGGAGGGAGAGAGGTCCGAAGGACCTCCCCCTCCCTTTCAGGCGCCTCCTCCGCACTCACGGGGGGCACCTGAATTAGATGTCATCGTGCCGCCGCGATGACATCTAATGGCCCTGCAGGGGTCCCGGAGTGCCGGGCTGACATCAAAGCTGTCAGCCCACACCGGGGGGGCCAGCAATCAGCCGGAATCCCGGCCGATTGCTGCCTTCTGTGCTAGGACGCGCTCAGCGTGTCCTTAGCAGCCAACTGGTTAATCCCTTAGGGACTGGGCGATTTTACACAAATCTGTCCTTTAGTGACCGCTGCTGTTTTTACGTTTCTGCGCTGTTCGTGTTTAGGTCAAATTTTCCTCTTACTCGTTTATGCAACCCACACATATTATACACCGCTTTTTCCACCATTAAATGGACTTTCTAAAAATACCATTATTTCCATCATATCCTATAATTTACTATAAAACAAAATATGAAATATGATGAAAAAGTGGTAAAAACACACTTTTTCGTAATCTAATCACAAAAACCTACAACCATCAAAAAAGACCCCAGCTAAATAGTTTCAGAATTTTGTCCCGAGAATAGAAATACCCAATTTTTACATGTTTTTGCTTTTTAACACCTTTACTGCTGAGCCAGTTCACCTATGTATGCTGAGCTCATTCTGACTGTTTTATGCTCATTATTTTTAGATGATAGCTTAGGTCCTATTTTACTAAGCCCACTACGCAATTTTTTTTAATTTTTTTATTTATTTCTTTTAGCTTTTTTTTACACCGAACCTTGTCATGTTTGGTATCATTGGAAAGGCCATGATCAGGCCTTTCCAATGATGTTCAACATGACCCTCTAGCTCTAGAGATAATGGGATCCAAAGGATCCCCCTATCTCCCCTTGGCATCTAGGGGGTTAACTGGCCCACTGACATCCTTACACATATGGTGGGGATGTCAGTGGGTGGGGGGTGACCTAGAGGCTTGGCTGACATCCACGATGTCAGCCCCCTCCAGGTTTGAATCATGATTTGGCGCAAATTTGCACCGAATCGCGATCCGATAGCGAAATAGTTAATGCTGCACACCGCTGAAAAGGGGAGACTCTCCCCTTTCCAGCAGTGCAACTTGCAGCACTCTATCTTCAAAAGTTGGTGAGATAGAGGGCTCCAAAGGAGCCCTTCCCCTCCCCTCCATTGATTTCAATAGGGGTGTCTGCTGATGACGTCACCACGCAGCATGGTGACATCAACGAGCTCGCCGGCCCCTCTAAAACACGGGGGCAGGCTTCCTCCCTGCCAGAACTGCGAGGGACCCAGCGAGGGAGGTAAGTATTGGGCGGGAGGGAGGTTAGGAGCCGATGACGTACTATGTACATCCGCGGGTCTAAGGAAGACCAGTGGGCAGGACATACATGGTACGTCAGCGGTCCCTAAGGGGTTGAAGACAAAGTCATGCTATGTAGAAGCTGGTCCCAACAGGAACATTTTAGCATGTATATTGCAGGGCAACATGGGCACATTTCACACATCTATACTAAGACAAAAGTCAGTTGCAATGTAGAATGCATTCTGTCTCTATATCTTTCCGCAGTATCAGTGCTTATAGATTCATATATCATATGATTCAATGAATGGCAAAGTATTTTAGACTGATAGTCCTCATAATTCTGAATAATGATAGCATATAAAAAAGAAAACAAAGCACTGCAGCACTTAACTTTTCAATATGCGCAGGATCTTTTTTCTGCGAGTTCTGGAACACTCGTATTAAAAAATGGCATAAACAATGTAATTAGAGAGAAGTCCTGTATTGATAGAAATTGCCTCGATTGTCTAAAACCTCGAAAAAGGTGAACTAGGAAAGCAAATCATGCATATACAGTAGTATAGAAATAAACATCAAACGCTCCTAAGGGTCTTTTCTCCCGGGACCGTAATCCCTTCCTGCTCACTACATCCTCTGTAGAATCGGGTCAGATCACCACCAGGTGAAGGAAATAAATCCCAAATACCGATATAATTCAAAGTATAAAAAATATATATATTTATTAAATAGAAAAAACTGCTTAGAGCTAGACACATTTCATCTACACATAGACTTCCAAAGGAGCAATACATAAGCAGTGTGCACATACACAAATCAAAAAAAGAGTGGAAAGAAAAAGTGAATACCTTTCTGACAAAAGGATGTGGAGAGCGGGAGAAGATTGAGGTCCCAAAATTTTTTTTTTGTGGTTTTACACTATCGGTCAATTTATATAATTTTAGGACCTCTCTCTACATACATTGTTTATGAATAATGATAGTGCCTTTTTTATTGGCTAGTCTGATCTCAATGCTATTATCAATGGCCAGACAATTCCATGCCTACCTTTCAGCCTTGATAGCATTAGGGTGAGTGGATATTGAACACTTGGTCACTTTCATAACTAATGTGCAAAGGTTTTAATAGTGGTGTTAATAGAAGGATCAAAGCATCTTAAGGCAAGATAATTGCTGTTCAACCAAAATACAAAAAGAAAGTGGCTCGATCCTCATTTTCCTACAGAGCACCACAATTACGGAATAACCTCCCAGACGCCATCAAATCCTGCCCCAGTCTAAAGTCCCTTAAGAGATCTCTATTAACATACCTCGATACAGAATGAACCTGTAAACACGTAACATAGTGAACAGATTTCCTACATATTTATTTTATGTTTTAATCTGTATATTTGTGTGTTGTTTTTAATATCTTGTATTTTATTACTTTGTATTTCTGTACCTTGTCATGATTTCACATTCCAGCCAGGCCCCCTGGTGGTGAGAGCGGAGCTCATCAGCTCTGGCAGGTTTTTAGAATAGCCTCTGCAGACCATCTTCCCTGTGGCTTCCTATATATTTGGCCAGCAGTAGAACAGATCCCTGCTTCAGGATAAGTTCCCTTACTGAGTGCCCACTTTGTGATCTGCTTTTGTTTATAATATATTACTGTGTATGACCTCTTGGCGTGATTCCTGGACCTCTCTTCTGTCAGCTCCCTGGACCCTGTACCATGTATCCTGATATACCTGTGTATGACTTGGTGTGTATTCTGGATTATTCTATTGTCTGCTCCCCGGAATCTGTATACTGCCTTCCGTGTATTGACCTCGGCCTGTATGACCTGTTTCCTGGCTCCTGATCCCTGCTTACGACTGACATTTCTCTCTGGCGTTTAGATCTGACTTTCCCTAATATTTCTTGTGTATCTATTACTAGCTTTGGATTTGGGATTTTGGGATTTGTTAAAATAGTTTTTAAAAGAAACTGAGATATAGGTATACTGTTTAAAAGTATTCACCCCCCCCCTTTATTTAACCCCCCCATTTGGGATTTTTGGAAAATGGCAAAACACATGTTTTTTATTTTTTTCAGGAAGATTGTATATACCAAATTTCACACGTGTAACATCTTTGGTTCTTGAAATATAGGTATAGTGATAAAAGTATTCACCCCCTATTTAGACCCCCCCATTGGATTTTTGGAAAAATCGTAAAATATATGTTTTTGTTATTTTTCAAGATGGATTTACATACCAATTTTCAGGCCTGTAACATCTTTGGTTTTTGAAATTTATGCATACTGATGAAAGTATTCACTCCCCCTCTTTGCCCCCCACCGGATCTTTGGAAAATGGTAAAATATGTGGTTTTCTTATTTCTCAAGACGAATCTAAATACAAATTTTCACATCTGTAACATCTTCTGCTTATGAGATATAGGTATCCTGTTTAAAAGTATTCACCCCCCTTTTTCACCCCGCACCTGGGATTTTTGGAAAATGGTAAAACACCTTTTTGTTTATTTTTCAAGAACATCGTAAATACCAAATTTCATGTCTGTAACAGCTTTGTTTTTTGAAATACAGGTATACTGCTAAAAATATTCAGACCCCCATTCCTCTGACCCCCTTAATTGGATTTGTGAAAAATGGCAAAACACATGTTTGGTTTTTCACGAACATAGTAAATACCAAATTTCACACCCATAACAACTTCGGTTTTTGAAATATAGGTTTACTGATAAAAGTATTCAACCCCCCTTTTGCCCCCCCCATGGAATTTACAGAAAATGGTAAAATGTGTTTTTTTCTATTTTTCGAGGTGAATCTAAATACCAATTTTCAGGCCTGTAACATCTTCTGTTTTCAAGATATAGGTATCATGTTTCAAATATTCAACCCCCTTTTTTCACCCCTGAACTTGGATTTTTGAAAAACAATAAAATACGTGTTTTTTTATTTTTCAAGAAGAATCTAAATACCGATTTTCACATGTGTAACATCTTCTGTTTTTGAACTATAGGTGTCCTGTTTAAAATATTCAACCCCCTTTTTCTCCCCCTTAGGGGCGGAGTTTACAAAAATCCTTCCTTAGTAGGTGCCTATATCATAAAAACAGTGCACCTTCAAAATGTCACGTTCCTAGCTTAAACGGTTTCAGCTGGGCATTGATCAGTCAGTCAGTCAGGACTTTCGCGTTTATGATAAAAGTATTCAACCCCCCTTTTTGTCCCCCCAAGGAATTTTCAGAAAAAGGTAAAATACGTGTTTTTTTTATTTCTCAAGACGAATCTAAATACTGATTTTCATGTCTGTAACATCTTCTGTTTTTGAGCTATAGGTATCCTGTGTAAAATATTCAACCCCTTTTATCACCCCCTTAGGGGCGGAGTTTCCAAAAATCCTTCCTTCGTGGGTGCCTACAGCATAAAAACAATGCACCTTCAAAATGTCACGTTCCTAGGTTAAATGGTTTCAGCTGGGCGTTGATCAGTCAGTCAGTCAGGACTTTCGCATTTATGATAAAAGTAGTCAACCCCCTTTACCAGAAAATGGTAAAATACGTGTTTTTTTTATTTTTCAAGAAAAAACTAAATACCGATTTTCAGGCCTGTAACATCTTCTGTTTTAGAGATATAGGTATCCTGTTTAAAATATTTAAAATATTCAACCCCCTATTTTGGCCCCCCCATTTGAATTTTTGAAAAATGGCAAAATACGTGTTTTTTTATTTTTCAAGACCAATCTAAATACCGATTTTCACATCTGTAACATCTTCAGTTTTTGAGCTATAGGTATCCTGTTTAAAATATTCAACCCCCTTTTTCACCCCCTTAGGGGCGGAGTTTCCAAAAATCCTTCCTTAGTGGGTGCCTACGTCATAAAAACAGTGCACCTTCAAAATTTCACGTTCCTAGGATAAACGGTTTCAGCTGGGCGTTGATCAGTCAGTCAATCAGTCAGTCCGTCAGGACTTTCGCGTTTATATATATAGATAGACTAGCTTTTGCCCGCGGCTTCGCTCGCGTGGATTTTAGGATTTGTTAAAATTGTTTTTTAAAAGAAACTTGAGTTTCTTTTGGTAGAACCCCCCTTTCCCCCCACTTGGGATTTTTGGAAAATTGTAAAACACGTGTTTTTTTATTTTTCAAGAAGAATGTAAGTGCCAAATCTCACACCTGTAACATCTTTGGTTTTTGAAATATAGGTATACTGATAAAAGTATTCACATCCCTTTCCCCCACCCCCTTAACTGGATTTTCGGAAAATGGTAAAATATGGGGTTTTTTTGCACGAAGATTGTAAATATCGAATTTTACACCTGTAATATCATTGGTTTTTGAAATATAGGTATAGTGATAAAGGTATTCATCCCCCTTTTTGCCCCCCCCCCACTGGATTTTTTCTAAAATGGTGAAATACGTGTTGTTTTATTTTCAAGACGAATCTAAATACCAATTTTCACGTCTGTAACATCTTCTGTTTTTGAGAAATAGGTATCCTGTTGAAAAGTATTCACCCCCCTTTTTTCACCCACCACGTGGGATTCTTGGAAAATGGTAAAACATGTGTTTTTTTATTTTTCAAGATGATTGTAAGTGCCAGATTTCACACCTGTAACATCTTTGGTTTTTGGAAATATAGGTATACTGATAAAAGTATTCAACCCCCTTTGTCCCCCTCCCACTGGATTTTTGGAAAATAGGTGTTTTTTTGTTTCTCAAGACAAATCTAAATACCAATGTTCACATCTGTATCATCTTCTGTTTTTGAGATGTAGGTATCCTGTTTAAAAGTATTCCCCCCCTTTATTTACCCCACACTTGGATTTTTGGAAAATGGTAAAACACGTGTTTCTTAATTTTCAAAAGATTGTAATTACCAAACTTCACACCTGTAACATCTTGGTTTTTGAACTATAGATATACTGATAAAAGTATTCAGACGCCTTTCCCTCGACCCCCCCCCTTATTTGGATTTGTGGAAAATGGTAAAACACGTGTTTCTTAATTTTCAAAAGATTGTAATTACCAAACTTCACACCTGTAACATCTTGGTTTTTGAACAATAGATATACTGATAAAAGTATTCAGACCCCTTTCCCTCGACTCCCCTTATTTGGATTTGTGGAAAATGGCAAAACATGTGTTTGTTTGTTTTCACGAAGATTGTAAATACCAAATTTCACATCCATAACATCTTTGTTTTTTGAAATATAGGTATACTGATAAAAGTATTCAACCCCCCTTTTTGCCCCCTCCCACTGAAGTTTTGGAAAATGGTAAAATAGGTTTTTTTTTGTTTCTCAAGACGAATCTAAATACCAATTTTCACGTATGTAACATCTTCTGTTTTTGAGATATAGGTATCCTGTTTAAAAGTATTTAGCCCCCGTTTTTTTCTTCCCCCTTGGGATCTTTGGAAAATGGCAAAACACCTGTTTTTATTTTTCAAGAAGATTTGTAAATACCAAATTTCATGTCTGTAACATCTTTGGTTTTTGAAATTTAGGTATAATGATAAAAATATTCAGACCCCTTTCCCCCGACCCCCCAATTGGATTTGTGGAAAATGGCAAAAAACATGTTTGGTTTTTTTCACGAAGATTGTAAATACCAAATTTCACACCCGTAACATCTTCGGTTTTTGAAATATAGGTATACTGATAAAGGTATTCAACCCCCGTTTTTGCCCCCCCAAGGAATTTTCAGAACATGGTAAAATACGTGTTGTTTTATTTTTCAAGACCAATTTTCAGGACTGTAACATCGTCTGTTTTGGAGATACAGGAATCCTGTTTAAAATATTTAAAATATTCAACCCCCTTTTTCACCCCCTTATGGGTGGATTTTCCAAAAATCCTTCTTTAGTGGGCGCCTAAATCATAAAAACAGTGCACCTTCAAAATTTCACATTCCTAGGTTAAACGGTTTCAGCTGGGCGTTGATGAGTCAATCAGTCAGGACTTTAGCGTTTATGATAAAAGTATTCAACCCGCCTTTTTGCCGCCCAAGGAATTTTCAGAAAATGTGTAAAATACGTGTTTTTTTATTTGTCAAGATGAATCTAAATACCGATTTTCACTTCTGTACCATCTTCTGTTTTTAAGATATAGGTATCCTGTTTAAAATATTTAAAATATTCAACCCCCTTTTTTTGCCCCAGTTGAATTTTTGAAAAATGGTAAAATACGTGTTTTTTTATTTTTCAAGATGATTGTAAGTGCCAGATTTCACACCTGTAACATCTTTGGTTTTTGGAAATATAGGTATACTGATAAAAGTATTCAACCCCCTTTGTCCCCCTCCCACTGGATTTTTGGAAAATAGGTGTTTTTTTGTTTCTCAAGACAAATCTAAATACCAATGTTCACATCTGTATCATCTTCTGTTTTTGAGATGTAGGTATCCTGTTTAAAAGTATTCCCCCCCTTTATTTACCCCACACTTGGATTTTTGGAAAATGGTAAAACACGTGTTTCTTAATTTTCAAAAGATTGTAATTACCAAACTTCACACCTGTAACATCTTGGTTTTTGAACTATAGATATACTGATAAAAGTATTCAGACGCCTTTCCCTCGACCCCCCCCCTTATTTGGATTTGTGGAAAATGGTAAAACACGTGTTTCTTAATTTTCAAAAGATTGTAATTACCAAACTTCACACCTGTAACATCTTGGTTTTTGAACAATAGATATACTGATAAAAGTATTCAGACCCCTTTCCCTCGACTCCCCTTATTTGGATTTGTGGAAAATGGCAAAACATGTGTTTGTTTGTTTTCACGAAGATTGTAAATACCAAATTTCACATCCATAACATCTTTGTTTTTTGAAATATAGGTATACTGATAAAAGTATTCAACCCCCCTTTTTGCCCCCTCCCACTGAAGTTTTGGAAAATGGTAAAATAGGTTTTTTTTTGTTTCTCAAGACGAATCTAAATACCAATTTTCACGTATGTAACATCTTCTGTTTTTGAGATATAGGTATCCTGTTTAAAAGTATTTAGCCCCCGTTTTTTTCTTCCCCCTTGGGATCTTTGGAAAATGGCAAAACACCTGTTTTTATTTTTCAAGAAGATTTGTAAATACCAAATTTCATGTCTGTAACATCTTTGGTTTTTGAAATTTAGGTATAATGATAAAAATATTCAGACCCCTTTCCCCCGACCCCCCCAATTGGATTTGTGGAAAATGGCAAAAAACATGTTTGGTTTTTTTCACGAAGATTGTAAATACCAAATTTCACACCCGTAACATCTTCGGTTTTTGAAATATAGGTATACTGATAAAGGTATTCAACCCCCGTTTTTGCCCCCCCAAGGAATTTTCAGAACATGGTAAAATACGTGTTGTTTTATTTTTCAAGACCAATTTTCAGGACTGTAACATCGTCTGTTTTGGAGATACAGGAATCCTGTTTAAAATATTTAAAATATTCAACCCCCTTTTTCACCCCCTTATGGGTGGATTTTCCAAAAATCCTTCTTTAGTGGGCGCCTAAATCATAAAAACAGTGCACCTTCAAAATTTCACATTCCTAGGTTAAACGGTTTCAGCTGGGCGTTGATGAGTCAATCAGTCAGGACTTTAGCGTTTATGATAAAAGTATTCAACCCGCCTTTTTGCCGCCCAAGGAATTTTCAGAAAATGTGTAAAATACGTGTTTTTTTATTTGTCAAGATGAATCTAAATACCGATTTTCACTTCTGTACCATCTTCTGTTTTTAAGATATAGGTATCCTGTTTAAAATATTTAAAATATTCAACCCCCCTTTTTTTGCCCCAGTTGAATTTTTGAAAAATGGTAAAATACGTGTTTTTTTATTTTTCAAGAAGAATCTAAATACCGATTTTCACGTCTGTAACATCTTCTCTTTTTAAGATATAGGTATCTTGTTTAAAATATTCAACCCCCTTTTTTCGCCCCCCCCAGTCGAATTCTTGAGAAACGGTAAAATCCGTGTTTGTGTTTTTTTTGGACAAATCTAAATACCGATTTTCACATCTGTAGCATCTTCTGTTTTTGAGCTATAGGTATCCTGTTTAAAATATTCAACCCCCTTTTTCACTCCCTTAGGGGCGGAGTTTCCAAAAATCATTCCTTAGTGGGTGCCTACATCATAAAAACAGTGCACCTTCAAAATTTCACGTTCCTAGGTTAAACGGTTTCAGCTGGGCCTTGATGAGTCAGTCAGTAAGTCAGGACTTTCGCGTTTATATATATAGATAGATTTTCTTGTCTGTGTTGTATTTACCCAGCAGCATAGTGTAGTTCATGGTAGAGGCCAACTATTAAGGACCTCATTCAAAGTTCAGGATTCTCTATTGTTGCTGGGCCTCTTGGTTGTGTACTCTTGCAAGCTCCTGTTGTTTATTAGGGTGTTTACCCCCAACCCTGTAATCTGTATTAGATCAGAAGACCACACAAGGATCTTTTCCCAGAGCAGGGCTCCCTCGTGTGTTTGTACACTTTCCTGTCACCTCTAGTGTAGTTCTATGTTTTGGGTTCTGCATCATGCAAGCAACATACCTGCCTAAAGGGCTAAATCACATGCAGCATAAAGGGCACCCTTTGGCATCAGAAGGGGGTGTCCGTGACATACCTACTGTAACATTTCAATGTTCTTGAATCCAGGACATACTTGAAAAAACGAAAGAAATTGCAATGTATCCTTCCTGGTAAAATACTTTATAAATAAATAAATAAACTGCCGTGTCTTTTTTGAGGAATTGTTTTAAATGAAGGTTCTTGGAGTATTTGATAAAGGTTCAATGCATTACGGGAATAAGTTAGGACCCTCCGTGAGAATGAAGGATGAGCCCCTAGATAGCAAATTTGCCTTAGTGGGATTTAGCATCCTATGCAAAAGATAATCTATATGAATTATTATATTTTATGATGAAGTCATCTTTGTTGACACATCGACCTCCCGTTCCTTCCCGGTAGTTTTGTTAGTATCTGCCTCCACTTGGGTATATACATTTCTGTATCAGTATTCCTGTAGCATTTTCCTTGATCCGCCTTGATATTCTGGTAACCACCACTACTACTCTTATCAAATAAAAATGTAATAGAAAATATTATTTATGTTATAAAATTTGTAAGCTACGAGTATATTTAAAACACTGAAGTTAACATTCCTTTCCCAAGGTAAGTATCTTACCAAATCACTCTACCTCATTGTTTTAAAGCTTAATAAATCACATTTTGTGATACTGACACTTTCGTTATATCTTTGTGGCATGACTAGGTCAGTAACACACACAATCAAAAATAAACAACAAACAAAAAGTTAATAATTTCTGTGTTCTATGAGGTTACTGGAAATCCTAGTTTCTGATTACCTACCTATGCATATGTTTAAACCAGTCAAAGATTTCATTCTAAGCTCTTTAGAAGCAGATCAGTATTGTTTTACAGTATAATCACTCTGTTCCATTATGTTTAATAAAGGGAGGATTACGACTTTCAGATACTTAGCAACAGAGCAAACACTTGTCATGGTGGAACCTTACCCTGCCACTGATACCTCTAGTAAACCTTGCTGATTGAAGCGGCAAAGTTTGTTAGTGCCAATTGAGCAAGTAAACCCTGTGGCACAGAGAATCAAAGACAATGAAAGCTGACACAAAGACCTGGTGAACAACTACAAGGTTCTTCAATAGATAAAGTAGCTGTAATAAGTTCAAATATAGTTTATTTATATATAAAAATAAATCTAAGTACCTCTCTTTAAAACCTCAACATAAATATATTTCAGTGTACTGAAGAATGGCATCTCTTCAAATAGAAAGTAGCCGAATGATTCCCTCAGGTGATGGACGTATTTCTATGTTTGCTTTCAGCTGCAGCAAGGAAAGGGATATAATTCTACAAGTTTTAATTAATAATTGAAGCTCACAGCGAATAGTCTTCGGCTTGTTTGGATTTGGAAAACTTCTCAGATACACAGTTGGTTAAAGTCAATGGGCTAATTTTTAAATTACAAATCACATTTATATTACCAGAGGTCCTCATGATAGGATTTCACTATGAGTATATTCATGTTTCAATGTCATATTGTGCACTAAAATATGTAGAGATTATAGAGGTTATTCACAGAGATCCGAACTTGCACCGAAAATGGCACCGAACAGTGAATTTCCCCGTACGACGCACTTTCGTGGCCATTCGGCTATTCAGAGAGCAGGCAGTTTGCCAAATTTTGGCGAATTGCCAGTGAAATATAAAGGGTTACTCAGAGAGCGGTGAAAAGCAGGAGAATGACTGGAGAATGGAAAGTCTAGGTCAAAATAGGCAAACCAGAAATATTCTCCCATTCATCTCACTTTCCAAATCGGCTATTTTAACCTAGAATTTTCCATTCTCCAGTCATTCTCCTGCTTTTCACCGCTCTCTGAATAACCCTGATATTGCTGTTCTGCGGCAGGGAAAGTCCTCATAGAGAAGCAATGGTTAATCTATTAACAGAACACCGAACAGCAGTAAAAAGAAATGACCTGATTTTCAGTAGTTTCATCCGACAGGTTTATTCAGGCGAATCCCGTAAGTTTCAATGTTAAAAATATTCTCATTTTTATTCAATATCTATTAAATCGTTTATTATTTTAATATGCAGCAAAAAGTCTATTTTTTAGGCATTTTTCGGGATTTTTTGGTAAAATGATTTTGTTTTAAATAGCGGTTTTATCTTTTTTCTGTAACGGACCTTTTTATTATTATTCATAGGACCTTATATGTTAATTTCGAACATTTTCATCTAGTAGTTTTTTTGCAAACAGCGTTTCAAATTTGACACTTTCAATGTTGTTGTTTTTTTACCCGTTTGATAGCTTGTCGGCTTTTTTCTGCTTCGGGTTGGTGCTGTATTCGGCGGCTCGTTGGCTGTGTTTTGTGGTTGTCCGGCGGGTTTGCGGCCATGGGTGCCGGCAAGTTTGAGGCGGCTGTTTGGTGGGTTGGCAGCAGCGGCCGACGGGTTTGCAGCGTGTTGGCAGCAGCATTCGGCGGCCAAATCTCTGCACTTCGACAACCCTGCAGTCAATGCTGAATTCATCGAAGGGTCAGCAAATCGGACTCACAGGAGTGCGGCGAATGTCGGTGACATTTCGGTGCTCTCGGAATAATCCTGTATGAGTATTTTCCCAATTAAACCTTCATATTATGAACAAAACACTCACTGTAAAAAATCTGTATTTAAAACCAGAAATAGCTTTGGAATTTCCAATTGTCCAAACCACTTGGTAGCAGTGTTATCTGCAATTAACCCCTTTACTACCAGTATTGCCTATACTTAATCAGCAAGGCACCTCGTGGTGCCCCGATATGGAGTATAGTCTGTATGATATTCTAATGAAAGTATTTTGTTTATTGCAAACAAAATGCATCTACATATGGGCCACAGAACATGCTCCTAAAGTTTTAGCACCAGGGGTATGATATCCTAGGTGCTGCAACTCTCTAAAACCTGTTAGGAAATGTGTATAAAACACTTATCCCTACTGGTTCAGCTCCTTTTTGGCCATGAGTTTATCAGGGCTCAAATTTTCAGGTCCTGAGCTACTAGCCAGGACTTAAGGCCCCGTTCACACTGTGCGATTTATCGCACGGATTTTGCCGTGACGTCGCAACAAAATCCGCGCGACGTCACGCTGTGTAGCTTCTCCAATGCATTTCAATGGAGCTGTTCACATCTTGCCGCGCGATGTCGCATGTCGCGTGTCGCAGAAGCATGTTGCTGGTACATGACCCTTTTTTTGCGATTTGCTATCTGCGATTTTGCGATTTTGTATTGGTGGTGCTTTGCAAAAATCGCACAAAACAGCGATGTCGCGCGACATTGCGCGACATTATCGCACCATGTCGCGAATATGAAAATCGCACGGAAAGTCGCGCCATTTTCAAATTGCACAGTGTGAACGGGGCCTAAGAGTTACTCGCCAGCAGTTGCCCCACCCCACCACCACCCAACCCAACCCTTACCTTTACCTTTACCTTTAAATCTGCCTCTAAACACACTCTCTTAAATTATTTAATTATCATTAACATAAAGCAGTTTAAAGAAAGAAAAATAATGTGTGGCGTGTATGAGAGTATTGCAGAGCTCAACAGCAATAAAACTCACGCTCATACACACTGCACATTACTGTGAGTTTTATTGTTATGAAGCTCTGTGATTCGCTCACACACACGATGCACATTACTGTGAGTTTTATTGCTGTGGAGCTCTGATACGCTCATACACACTGCACATTACTGTATCACAGAGCTCCACAGTCATAAAACTCACGTTCATACACACCGCACATTACTGCGAGTTTTATTGCTGTGGTGCTCTGATACAGCAAGGTGCAGTGTGTATTAGTGTATCAGGGCATCACAGCCATAGCTCAATGTACAATAATACATTGCTCAATAATGTACAGTGTGTGTCGGAGCGTATCAGAGCTCCACTGCCTTTTTTTCACCCCCCTTCTCATTCTTTTTACCCCTTTCTTTCCCACCCTCATTCTCATTTTTTTCCCCTCATTCTCTTTCTTTTCCCCTTCTCATTCTTTTTACCTTTCTTTCCCCCTTTTTTCCCCCTCATTCTCATTCTTCACCCTCATTCTTTTTACCCCTTTCTTTTTCATTCTCATTCTTTCCCCCTCTTTCTCATTCTTTACCCCTCGCTCACTCCCCCCTCTTTCTTCATCTTCCGCTCCTTTTGAACCCCTTCCCCTCCCTTCAGCAGTCACCTACCAATTCAGAGGTGCTGCAGCACGGCTGCTGTGTTGGTGCCACCCCTCCCGCGCATCACCTGACCCACCCACGTGATGCGTCATCGACACGCAGCAGTGTGTGCAACACATCACGTGGGTGGGCAGGTGGCCCCGCAAACCTCACAGGCCACGCGGGAGGGGGCAGCCACGATCGGTCAGCTCCGGATTCGGACTCCAAGAGTCTGATACCGGAACTGAGAAGCAAGGCGGCGGCTGCCCACTGATCCGAGTCCCAGCAACACGCGGGCCCGACGGGTCAATGCGCCCCACTGCGCAGCTTATTTCCACTCCCCATTTGCGAGCAGGCGAGTGGAAATTTTGCGGTCTGATTTCATTACAGAAATAAATACATTTGGAATATTTATAAATATTCCTTTCTCTATAATTCATTGAAGAGAAAAGAAAAAAAGATTTTCAAACAAATCACTGGTGTCTGACCGTGGCTTTCTGGAAAAACCCTTGGTATTGAAGGATTTAACACACAGCCATATTTAGCAGGGGCCTCATTTTTTTAATAATAGCAATACCTGTAAACTTGCTAATCTTTTTTATTAATCACTTTTTGATGCACACTTTTAGTTGTTTGTGTATTGTTGTAGTCCAAACTTAATTTCCCACACGTTACTATTGCACAATTCTATGTAATACAATAATTTGTATTACTTGATAGTGGTCTGTTTAAGCTTATGTCAAAGCTTCTATCAAAGCATATATGGTTTATTCAGAGAAAGGTGAAAATCAGGAGAATTGGCAGAAGAGAACAATCTAGATCAAAATAGCTGATTTGGAAAGTGAGATAAATGGGAGAATATTTCTGGTGAGGCCATTCTGACCTAGAATTTTCACTTCTCCAGTCATCCTCCTGAGTTTCACCTTTCTCTGAATAGACCTGTATGTCTTTATATGGAGGTATGTACGATCACAAATATGCCAATATGGAACAGCACACACATAGTTACCCTTGCCATACCATAATGATCCTTTCTAACATGCTCATACCTCACCCACTAGTCTGTACAAAAATACCATGTTGCAATTGTTTCACAATGCTTTTGTTGCTGTTGTGTTCAAAGCTACGGAGACCCGCTGGTGTCATAAGAGCGCTATTCAGTAAACATGCAGAGTATATAAAGCCAGGCTTTACATAACAGAACTACCAAAAGATCCATGCATTACAATGACACTCTGTGTGGCTCCATGTGTTAATCCTACTGCTTTATAACGTGGAGGGTGTGAGTTCTCAAAACCTTGAAAAATGTATTTTTTTTCTTTATTTTTTAAAATCTCATTTACCTGTCTATATTTCACTTTCCAAAGTAAGCACCAAAATAATGATGATAATTTCATAATACTATCATTATTTTGGTGCTTGCTTTGAAAGGTAAAATTAAGACACAGGTAAATGAGAGGCTTCCATTTTTGGTGGTAAATCTGGTAAATTTTACCTTCCAAAGCAAGTAGCAAAATATTGATAGTATTATGAAATTATCATCATTATTTTGGTGCTTGCTTTGGGAAGTGAATCGTAGACAGGTAAATGAGATTTAAAAAACATGTTCAGCATATACGAAGGAGGTGAATAAAAAACAGTACGGTTGAAAGTTGGAAAATTGAAACGCGGTTTGCAAAAAAACTACTGAGCGAAAATGCCTGGAATTTACATATAAGATCCAATGAATGATAATAAAAAGGGCAGTTACAGTACAAAGAAAAGACGATTTTAAAACGGGAAAAGAAGTTTGGCAAAAGAATCCCAAAAAATGCCTAACAGATCCTAAAAATCTATGAATTAAAAGACTTTTTACTGCAGAATATAATAATAAATGGTTTATTAGATATTGGATTAAAAGAAGAATATTTTTAACATTGACGCCTATGGGAATCGCCTGAAGAAATCTGTCGGATGAAACCACCGAACAGCAGGACATTTCGGCAACTTTTCACTTCTGTTTTGTGTTCTCTGAATAGACGAAGCATTGCTTCTCTATGGGGATTTCACTGCCCTCAAACAGGCAACGAACAGGCACCGTATGTGCAGGCAATTTGCCAAGATTTGGCAAACTGCCTGCTCTCCGAATAACCGTATGGCCAGGAAAGGTAACCGTATGCTGAATTTCAGTGTTTGGTCACCTTTCGGCCACAATTCGAATCTCTTTGAATAACCCTGTTAATTTCCTACTGCCCTGCAGTGAGGAGAGGCCTTTGGATCCCTGCCTCTCTCAATGTTACACCGCTCAAGGTCACGTGAGGTTTAAACGGAAAAGTCAGAGCCTTGCCTTTCCAATGATGCCAAATATACCATTGGACCATGTACCAGACCAGAATGCACCTGTAAACATGTAACATAATGACTATATTTCCTACATATTTATTTTCTGTGCTAATCTGCATATCTGTGTTTTGTTTTTAATATCTTGCATTTATTACGTTGTTTTTCTGTACCTACTGTAACAATTCAATGCTCTTGAACCCAGGACATACTTGAAAATGAGAGAAATCTCAATGTATCCTTCCTGGTAAAATACTTTATAAATGAATAAATAAATAATAATACATATAATATTACTTGGAATATCAAGGGTTGTCTTTGAAATTATCCACAACCTAAATTTGGAATATTTACTGCCCCATGTTGAATACACAGTCTGATTTTGCATATATTTTGAAATATTAAATCAATTATACAGAAGTCTAGCACTGTATTATCTGGTATTTCCTGGTGTTCCTCAGACGTGTCAACAACCCCTGTCTTAACTTCCATAGGCAGTAAAGCCTTTTTTTTTCCATTTCCGTATCCCCCATGAGTGGATTTCTTTGTGTAAACTGGACTGTTATTATTGGATTAAGGTATTTCATATGGTACCCTGGGTCCTATTATTACATTCATTAAAAGCTGGGGAAAGCTAAGCTCTCTATGGCAGGTAAAGATCCTGCAGGCATTTCCTAATCTTGACCTGATCCAACGGGGTCACAACACAACAAAATACTTTCTTATAAAAATATCAGTTTGTCTCGCAGCCAGCTGAATACACAACATTTACTTTCACAAACCCTTTTCTCTTTATAGCAATGTACCTTAGCAAGGACATCACATCACGCATTACCCAGCAGGAAAATAGAAAGAAACCAAGTGTTAAGAGAAAATCACCTGCTAATTGGATAGAGATGATGCTTTCATTTGTAAACTGATGTTTTGAAATGCAAACCATCAAGTGTTTTCAAGTCTCAAAGAAATATGTTTTGAAGGGCCATTGCTAATCTGGGAAGCTTATATTTTTAATGCATATATATATAGCATTTAACTAGAACAATTCTTCCTGTGTTCAACTATTGATAGGTTCTCGCAAAACATTTTACATTTCCATTTCAAAAGAATTTTTCTCCTTGTACTTGTCCTAGAACAATATAACATGTGCATGCGATTTGTCATTCAAGTAATACAATAATAATGGAATTACACTGAAGACTTTGTTTTCAAAAATATTGAAACTTCCAGGTACCTGTAAACGAGCAGGACTGGAATAGCCAACCTTGTAACGTGGATTGCCAACTGATGACAATGCCGGTTTTATGCGCCCTCACTCACTGTTTTTCATTGCTTATTATCTGATTATTACAGATGATTTATCCATGTAGTTGCAGATGGTATGATGCAAAAATATATTTAAATAAAAAATAAAACCAACGTGTTTAATTGCTAATTGACACCCACTCAAGCTAAAAATAATGAATGACATTTCCAACAGTGCCAGTATTATTCGATGGTGATCACTTGGAAAACCCTCTGATATTTCAACATAAAATACTGTATCATTACTTTCCTGTAATTAATGGTGTGGTAAAGCTGTTTTCCATGAAAAACTGTTTCCATGACACATCGTTTCAATGCAATAACATGCCGTCATGCTGCTTATGATTATTAACAAATAATTATATTGTTAATTGTTAACCTATTGCATGGGGTTTGTGCCAAATTTATGTTTAAATTAAATGCCAAATTAACTCCTGAAATGTTAGAATATGCATGAATTTTATCACCCAGCCCAAAGTGCGACTTACGCACGCAATTTTTTCGATGGATGAAAAAATGCACGCAGATTGTTATACCAGCGTTAATTTACGCGTGTTAACGTTTAACGGTTCGCGCACAAATTAACGCGCTGCGTGAGCGTTTTTGCGCAAAGATTGTAATAGGGCCCTCTTTATTTTTATTTATTTTTTAGGTATTTTTTAAAATGGTGTCATTTTTTCTTTTCTGTAACAGACCTTTTTATTATTATTCATAGGCCCTTATATATTATTTCCAGGCATTTTCATGCAGTAGGTTATTTTTAAACGCCTTTTAAAAGTTGCAGTGTGTTTGTTTTTTTTCACCCCTGTTCGCCGGCTTGTAGTCTTTTTCTGGCAGCTGGTCAGTAGTCTGTTTGGCGGGTCATTGACTTTTTCCAAATAAATTCAGCAGATCGGCGGATGCATTAGACTTTTTTGGCAGTTTTAAGGATTGATTCGGTGTTTTTTCAGAACGATTCAGTTATTTTGCGGCGGTGTTTCACATGCGTTCGGCGTGTCGATTCGATGCAGTGAATGCTGAATTCACTGCAGCGCACTCGACTTTAGCTCGCTGAAGTGAGGCAGTCGGGTGAGCACCAAAATGTCTGACATTTCGGTGCTCTCTGAATAACCCTGATAATTTTTCTTCTTCTTTCTTCTGGGAGTTTTTGCAGCTTCTTATGGAAGTAATACTTAAAGTAATCCTGTGATCAACAGTTTTACATCCCCTGCAAGGTCACATCAAATGATGGATATCAATGTAGTATCGCATCTCTTGATGAGACATCACTAGGCTTGTGCACCGATTTTTTTTTCGGTTCGATTCGGTTCGATTTTTTCGGATTTTTAAACTTTTCGATTCAGCTCGTTTCGACCGATTTCTGTTTCGATTCGGTTCGGCTCGATTCGTTTTTCGTGTACTTTTTTTTTCGGAATATCGACCATTTTTCGTATTTTCGTGTCACTTAGCTCGTTTTTTGTATCGACTTTTCGTGATTTCGGAAATTTTCGTTTTTCGGAATTGTACATGTTTTCGGAATTTCGACCATTTTTCGGATTTTCGTGTCACTTAGCTCGTTTTTTGTATCGACTTTTCGTAAGTTCGGAAATTTTCATTTTTTCGGAAAGTCTGTTCTCCTCGTTTCAAAGCAATAAATTTCGATTTGACACATTTCAAGTCCATTTCGAAAATTCCGAAAATATTTCGTTTCGGCTCGGAAAACTTTTCGGATCTGCCATTTTCGGATCTAAAAATTTTTGGAAATTCGGCCGCATCCTAAAACACGAATCGGGAAATTTCGTGAAAATTCCGAAGTTCCGAAACCCGAAACGCACATCCCTAGACATCACAGGTGGCTACATAATCTTTTGTAGAGCCAGACACAACCATGTTTCTCCTCTGTGGATATAGCAAGAGTAAAATCCAACAGCTCTGAAAAATTGGTCTGCTGTAGTGATGTCAACTCAGTGGATCATTTTCAAATAAGTCACTGCTGGAGTGAGCGCGAGAGCCGGCGAAAGGATAGCCCTTCCTCTCTCATCACCCTGATGTCATGCTAGCAAGTGTAGAGACTTTTTTATAGGGAATTCCTCATATTGTCCCATATCTTGTGTTATTTAAACCATTGGCAAATGTGAATGATGTAATGCCTTATGATAGGAGTTCAGATTGTAATATAACGGAAATTTGCTTTGAACGCAATATATATGAAATAGCAGATTAAATATATATAAATAAACCACATTAATATATTAACGGAAAAAAAGATGCTACATTACTGTAAATATCAATTCTTTGTAGCTTCTAAGTGGCCAATGTCTGGTCCTGGAAAAGAGTCCAATCATGAATCACTCTGTGCTAGTTTATCAATTATTTCATGTATTACAAGGGGCTTTTGTGGTGTACCAAGCAGAAGACTAAACTAGCAAATTCCTGATACCCCAGACTATCAAAAAAAAGAGAAGTGTTTATGAATCTCTATCAGGGTTATTCAGAGAGCGTGAAAAGCAGGAGAATGACTGGAGAATGACTGGAGAATGGAAAATTCTAGGTCAAAATAGCCAAACCAGAAAAATTCTCCCTTTCATCTCACTTTCCAAATCGGCTATTTTGACCTAGAATTTTTCATTCTCCAGTTATTCTACAGTCATTCTCCTGCTTTTCACGCTCTCTGAATAACCCTGTATGCCTATAGAAAAATGGATATGTATCTGGTCCTGCTTTCACCATGACTACAGAAGGAACATAAAATGTTCCGGCCCTTCACAAAAGTGAAATTCAAAGAGAGACAGAAGAAGTTGCACAGTAAAGCTTATATCCCTGTTTAGATGTTAGTTTATTTATAAAGTATTTTACCAGGAGGGATACATTGAGATTTCCCTCATTTTCAAGTATGTCCTGGGTTCGAGAACATGGAATTGTTACAGTTGTTACAGAAATACAAAGTAATAAAATGCAAGATATTAAAAAAACTCACAAATAAACAGACTAACAGAAAATAAATATGTAGGAAATAGTCATTATGTTACATGTTTACATGTGTACATTCTGTATCGAGGTATGTTAATAGAGATCTCTTAAGTGACTTTAGACTGGGGGAAGATTTGATGGCGTCTGGGAGGTTATTCCATAATTGTGGTGCTCTGTAGGAAAAGGAAATTCGAGCCACTTTCTTTTTGTATTGTGGTATTGCAAGTAAGGTGCCGGTCCTGGATCGGAGGTTATAGGATGAGGGAACTGCTGGGGGAAGCAGTCTATTCAGGTAGGGTGGTAGCTTCCCAGAAAAGCTCTTAAACACCAGGGGCTATATTACAACTTACCCAGAGCTATTGTAAACTTACCAGAGCCATTATAGCCTATGGAGCTGTTACGTTAACAACAGCTCTGGTTATGTGACGGTGGGCTCAGTTATATACACCTCACATTACTGTATCACAGAGCTCCACAGAAATAAAATTCTAATGTACGGTGTGTATGAGTGTTTGAATTTTATTGCTGTGGTGCACTGTGATAAGCTCATACACACTGCATGTTTTTTTTGGGGGGGGCAGCATTTCATCCTTCGCTCCAGGCAGCACAATGTCTTGGGCCGGCCCTGGTGCTTAGAGAATAACCTCAACATATGCAGTGGGATATTTAATTAATATGAATATAATACTTTTTATAAATTAACAAATAACCCAATAGAAGCCTCTCTTATGCATCCCCACCCAACCCTTCCCTGTCTTTATATATAACAAAATGCAGTATGGAGTTATTGGTGTCATGTCAGTTCATGAGAGTGAAAGGAAGAACATTTTTAGGTTGAACTCCGTAGTATGTAAGGGAGTCACATGCTGCTTGATCAGCTGTGCAAGACAAACGATGTAGCTAAAATTATTTTTGTCACATGAGAAGAAAGATCATTTATTTCATTTCATACAGTACATGTAGACTTTTAAAAACATGTCAAAATGTTTTAAATATATAAATATTACCTTTTTTAACTCTTCACTTCATGGTAAATTCTTATTATTTAGCTACGTCTTATTTTCTATTTGCTCATAAGTCCTGCAGCAAAGTTATCTCAGAATATTAGATTCTAAATGCCATGGCATTTTAAGAGTACTCCATGTACATAGGATTTGAAACCAATACAAATCGGTTGGTTTGTATTTATCCTTTTCTGGTATTTACTGAAGGTGGTGTCAGTGCAGAAAAATAAGCCAGTTTTTGTTGTTTCAGTAATATACACAAATAATATCTAGGATGCTAAAGAAATTCTCTGGGGTTAGCACAGGAGAGGAGGAACTAGAAGGGTTAAACATTAATCTGTCCTTAACCTCCTCCCATTTTAACCCCCCAATCTAATGCACAGCTCTCTCATTACTGGTCTGGACCTAAGATGCTGCTACTTCCATGACCATGACCATGGGCAGGCAGCTAAACCAGTGGCTTTTAATGCAGAATGCATGGAAAACCATTGGTGATAGTTAGGTCCTGGAGGTCCTGAGCTCAATGATCATTTTATGAGCAGGATTAAGCCCCTGATTCAGCCCTTTGAGAATCTTCCAGGAGCAAAAGAGAGATACAAAGACTCTCAGACCACTGTGACGTCTCAAATACCATTGAGTGGTCACCGTGCAGAAGGTGTGCCCTGAAACATTATATTATCCAAAGCTAACTAGACGGAGAACAGAATTTGCTGCTTGGCTTGGAATAGGACCAGGGATGACACCAATTACAAGGGAGGCCATTACACCTCAGTGTCTTAGGCTCCTGTACAATACTGAAAGAAGGCCTGCTATAAGTGAACTCCTATGTAAAGTGAAGTCAGCGATGCATCTGCTCACATTTTACAGTTAATCCATTCATCTCATGCCTGGAAGGTCATTGCTGCTTCAAATTAACTGTGGGGGTTAATTGCATATTTTCAAAATCCATTTGTGATAATGAATGGATTCTGATTGGTGGAGACACTTAAATGACTGTCCTCAAGTGCATCTACCAGGTCAGATTTTAAGGATTACCTTGTGAAAATGCAGGGTTGGGTACCACTGATTTAGAGTATTGGACATTTACAGTAAGGAACTGGATATATATATTTTCTAATTCTCCTTTTTGTATCATCTAGAATTAACCTTCAAGATAATAGATAAAAAATGTTAAATGGCCTATGCAGGCTAGACAAAGAGCCCACTTTGAAGAACATTACCCAAAACATCTCATGTAAAATAATTCTTAGTTATTCTTCAATGACCCAACGTGAGAACCCCCAATGGAAATGTTATTCTAAAAAAAGAAAATAGATGGATTATGGGTAGTTTAGCTACAGTAGCATTGCAAATACCAAAACGACTTCTGCAACATGAATAGGTAATTATGGATAGAGGTCATCTATTTTTGTCTTTATGCACAAAGTTCCTTATAGCTGCAGCAACTGTACCTAGGGTACCAGACTGGTGATTTTGTCGTACTATGTGTGATCTCTTGTTGGCCACGTCTTTTAAACAGCCATGTTTGCTAATTTTCTGGGTGTGAACCTGAAACATTGGGGTATATTGCTTATTTTATTGATGTGCTGTGCATAACTCAATGTTAATTTATTTTGGTGATGAAATTATAGTTTATGACAATCATTATGTTCTGATGAATTTGTTAAAAGAAACTTTTCCCAGGTGCTATATTAAATATATTGGTATCCTGGTGTGATCTCATGTAAGTGGATACGTTGAGAGATTCCAGCTCAAAACAACATCCAGAGAGAATTCTTTTTTCCCACGGGAGCATTCCAAGGACACCTATTCTCCCAGTGATGTCATGAGTTTTTAACCAACTGGAATCCATTCCACCAATTTCATATATACCTTTACTAGTTTTTTTAGGACATTATATTTTCCGTGTTTTTTCTGCTAAATTAAATATACTGGTGGGTACTCCTTGCCGAGTTCTGAAATCCAGAAATCTCAGAAAACTAGTTATCTGGTCATCATTTTTACTCACCACCCTTCTGCTGCTGACTGGTCTTTTTTCCCTGTATTGCTTCTTCATGGGCTGCAGCACCGTCAAGGGACATGCAATCCAGCTTCAGCATTTGACATGCTGCACAGGGCCAGAAAGACACTTATTGGCGCTGCACAGTATGTCACTCAGAAATGCTGCACAGAACCTCCCAGCTTGAATATTGCTGGTGCAGAATGTGTATATTGCGGCTCTCCTGCCACGATCACCCTCCCCTCTGGAATCCTGACTATATTCTGAAAACAAAAAACAACTCCAAAATGCTTGGAGTCTGAGAAATCTGGAGAAGGGGTGCACCACTAGTATGATAATAGCTCCGTTGGGCAGGTCATATCGTCATCTTTCATAGCCCAGAGTAAGAAGCTTCTTATTGGCTGAGATAATTCTGGTCTGTACAAAGCTCTCTGTTAATGCTACAAAGTCATTGGATTTATGTAAAAAGTATAGGCGTCTAAAATTAGTATACATTACTTGCAATTTATTTTATTTTTTATAATCATTCTCTTTAGCGGTTAGAGGGTTACTTAAAAGTGAAACCTATAAAAAAAGGAGTATTGCCATTTACGAAAAGAAAAATATTTTTCAAAATTGACAACTGAATACTGTTCATTCTTTAACAACTTCAAGTGCGTACTGACGACCAGAAAACGTTGTTCTTGCAAAGAAGATATAATATTCAGTAAACATAAAAACCGTTATCATGGAAAACAGACTCCCGAAGCACATGTGCAAATTGTTTTGTAATTTGAAACTATGTTTGCTTTAATTTAGAACAGCTGCAGCTTTTGACACCATTTGTTGACGTTCTTGCAGGAGATGGACATATAAAGAAAAATCTATCAAGGACACAAGGTGTTAAGAGTATCTCCTGCTGTCACCTAATGTCCCCTTGAGTCTACAAGCAAGCAACAGTATAACATTCCTTTTCAGCTCAAGCACACACAGTTAAAACACTTACCCTGTTTTAGCAAAGTTTGCCCAGTATCTCATTACAGTTCTACTGAGGGTTTCTTCTGCCTTCGTATAATTGAGCCTCCTATACATCGGGAAACCAAACACAAATTCTATTTCATATCCATGAACAACTCCCATCCAGCTGGGCCATGCCAGTTTAGATGATCTGTGGTTAAAGGAGTATACGTAAGCGTTGTTTCCAAGCTCTGTACTCCTTTTTGTGAACTCCAGCAATGGACAAATGAAATTATAATCACCAACAAGCTCATTCACCGAGTCTCGATTGCGGACAGGATTCTGTTCATCCTCCCAGTTTGTGTAATGAAAAAGGATAGAGTCAAGAGCGAGTTCCTTTGCCCCGCTAAATACCATTTTTATACTCTCCTGAAATTGGGTCTTGTTTATAAAACTTTCGTGATCTTTGCTAAATCCAGGCACTTGATATACCAAAAAGTATGAACCCTCATCTTTATTGACACCAGTTAATATCTGTGTGTTTTTTTTCAGTTGCCCAAGTTCTAGTAAAATTTCAGGTTTCTCCATGAGAAAATCTCCATCAACCCATGGACGGAAACTTAATTCTATTAAAGATGATTTGTGTGTTAGAACTGAAACAGCTTTTTCAACTATTTCCTGGGGAGTCTTGCTCCGAAGACACGCAATGATTTCGGTTTCATTCCTGGAAGAGCAGCTCAGGAGATTAGCCAAGGTCAGAGCTCTGGTCGTCGCCTCATTTTTAGTTGTTGCTGCCCACGGTGCATTTGCACTTCCACTCTGCATTATGGCTCTTGTAAAAAAAGGGTGACTTTTAGGAGAAAGCAAATGATAACTCACCGAGGCTCCACCAGCACTTTCTCCAAAAATAGTTATGCTCTTTGGGTTCCCACCAAATGCCGCTATATTTTCATAGATCCATTGTAGAGCTAATCTCTGGTCAAAGAGGCCCATGTTCCCAGGAGCTTCAGGGTTATCAGGGAATGCCAGAAATCCAAGTGCCCCAACTCTATAGTTGAATGATACTACAATAACTCTTTCGGTTCTAGCCAAAAATTTACCATCATATACATCCAAAGACGCTGTTCCGGTTTCAAAACCACCACCGTAAATCCAAACCATAACACTTGCATTTTTTGGCTTTGGGGTAGGTATCCATATATTGAGGTATAGGCAGTCTTCACTTAAATCAGTATTTGGATTCCACATTTCTGCCCCAGAAAAACCAGGGAATGTTTGATCAACATATTGATAACACGAGTTCCCGTACATTGAAGCATTCAAAATTCCTGTCCAAGGTTTAGAGGGTTCCGATTTTTTAAACCTCATTGCTCCAACTGGAGGTTCTCCATATGGAATGCCAAGAAATGCTGTGATTATTCCAGAGAATACAGAAATCTCTATACCTCTTATTTTTCCATACTTTGTATTTACAATGGGGTCATCATCATCGTCATCATCATCACAATAAGAGTTTATAAAGAATATGCAAGCTGCCGTAAAACATATTGCAGGAATGTTCTTTCCTTGTATCAGATTGTGCCACATGCCTGATAACTGAAGTAAATGAAAAAAAATAATGAGCATATATTCAGACATAACCACAATACTTCTACACACAGATTTTTATGAAAATATATTACAATAACACTTTATAGGAACAAACAGAACACTAAACATAAATCCCAATCCAAATAACAAGGCTTTATTTCTGTAAGACATTATACATATTTTGGTTCTATGTTTAACTCTCCCTTTATTCATAACAAGTAAACAAAAAAAGTGATACGCATTCATGTCTAATTACCTTGATTATTGAACTAATACTTAGCAATAATCAATGTATAATGACTATAAAAAACACAAGGACCACAATTAAAGCACTCGATTTTGTCGTAAACGATGCAGCTATAATCCATTCATTAAACAATGAATTATGATCAATTAAATGCAACATTAGGTGAACAAATTCTTAAGCTGCTGCAAATTAGAAACTTTTTCTCCTAATTACAGCAGCCAAACATGCTTTTCTACAACTTCATCCTTAGTAAATGAACCCCTATGTGTTATCCAGTTATGACTATGCGTACTTTGCTGACCAAAAGTCTTATAAAATTAAAAAAAGTTCAATTTACGTGTAGTTTATTATTAATGATGTTTAATGCAATGAAATAATGCACGTGGTTTCAAAATATTTACAAACAAAAGAGCAGTTTTACTAAATAATAACAACAGTTCACATCCGATACCGAAACCAGTTAAAGCAGTGGACATAAGTTACTTAAAATACGGCATTGTAAACATTCCACATGCAATAAACGTAATAAAGAGAATCTTTTGTTTTATTAATACATTCTACAGAGCCTTGTTATAAATCGAAATTCCTTACTTGTGTAACTTAAAAGTTCTCCCTGTTTCTTTGAAAATACTTTCCTTCTTTTGAAGTTGTTTAGGAGAAAGGTTGAATGACTCCAAACCCATGGACATAAGTTAAAGCTTATATTTACAAGATAGGAAGAATTGCTTTCATTTTGCCTATTGTATACAGCTGAAGTATGTGCTTTCTAGATGTCTAATGTTCACTACACAGCGGCGATACCCTCATTTAACCTTTGCTTGTGCGTAACTGTCATTATTCTAATATTAGAAGTATTAAGTGCACTAATCTTATAACCAAACTGAATTTATCATTGGAATTTATCATTATAAAAAATAAAAAATAAATAAAAAACCTTCAAGTATTAGCTGCAGTTATGGCAGGAATTTTAATGCTGGTATAAGGGATTTAAAAAGCATGAAACTTCTTTTAATGGAGAAATCTATTACAAAGCTTTATTTATTCAATGTTTTACTGCTTAAAACAGTAAATCTTTTGTTAGCTAGCGTGTGCATCTCCCCCAACAAGGACAGGGAGTGTTGTTTACACTTTTTCCAATATACCCATAATACTGCCAGTCTTCCCCTGTCGTTCTTATTTATTTCAGTTAATAAATTAATCTTTTTTTGGGACCGAGACAGTTATTAAGCAGACTTCTTGCACTCCTTGCTAATTAAGATTATTCATTTATTTATACCTGAATGGAAACTTCAATTTAAGCCAATACAGAATTAACGTTATAATAAAATTAACGTAATATAACTATTTTTGTTTGAAGTCAGAGAAAACAATAGCATGGGGACAGATATTTTAGATTAATTTAACAAGGTGTTGGAAAATAAAAAGCCTTTGCCAAAATAAAATAAATCTGCACTCGCAGGCAAATTTTAAAACACATGAAGAAGAAAACTTTTAAATGCCTTAGTACATGGTTTGAAACAAAACACTTGACTCAAAGTGATACTTCGACTGTTGTTGGAAAAATATGTATCACAGCATTTCCTTAATTCACACATACAAGCAGGACATATGTTTCTAATAAACAAATAGAAAGTAGTCCTTTTGCAAAGTTCATTACCAAAATTAACTATTGGAAAAAGCACATCCTGGAAATTACACAGTTAAAAACTCACTCACATAGGATATTATTTTTTTTTCCAAAAAGTACAAATTGCAGCGCTTACTTCACAGTTAAGTCAAAGAAAAGCACTTTGCTTCATAAACAAAAGAAGTCTTTTTTATTCCTCTCTTCTACGCAGTTTTCAAAGGAGGGGCATTTGATTTCTTCTGTTCTAGTCGTTCATTCCCATCTTAAAAAATACTAGAAACACTTACCTGTGATGATGTTGCAAAGTTTTGAATAGGGATGGTCTCTCGTAGTTCAGTGACCAGTCCTATTTCTGCTGCTTCAGTTCTGTAAATTGGATAGTACTGACATTAATAGAAACTGCCTCGGAATTAAAGCTCGCGAGACTTGGCAGAAGCAATATGATCTGGAAGCAGAGGATCTTTACCATCTGACATCTGTTCTATGCATAAAAAGTTGATTCAAAGTTGTGCTTTTAACTGTTTGTGTAACAGAAGGATGCACAGGTGGTTGCAATTAAGACAGAACTGTCAGAGGCAGAGAACAGTCATATCAGCTCTTCCCTTGTTAGCTGTAGATGATACATTTCTTTCTGAAAAAACCTTGTAAGCATTAAAAACAAAAAAGATCAACACTGAAGCCAATTTCACAGTCAGGGGCGGCTCCAGTGTTTACGTGGCCATTTGTTTTCACCTTTTTTTATAAACCATTTTTTAATACTAATTTCATCAAACTAATATTACGTTTTTATGTATATTCATTGATTGTTTAGGCAGAGTATAACCTTCCCGCCGTCGTATAATACATATTGAGGGCTGATGACCTTCTTCTGTTGGCAATACTCCCTTTCACAGGTATTCCATCACAGGCTTCTATTTAAACTTCCAACTGCAGCAAACTCCAGGAAAGAATGTGTTCCCAGTATGTGTTATTCCATAAAAAGGAATACAATGTAATCATAGTTATTATTGGTTCAGTTTCCAAATAAAAGTGATTACACTTTATGCTATTTATTTATTTTTCTCCTTGTACACATTCTCTTGAGCTAAGAAGTATTTTATGCTGCTTAGATTAAGCTAGGTTAAATTTAAATACTCTAGAGCAGTGGTTCTCAACCCATGGTATGTGTACCACAAGCAGGGGGTACGCCTAAGGATGGACTGACAGACCCAGGCATAGCAGGGGGCCTGGCCGGGGCTTTGCTTTCCATTAGCCCCCCCTTGTGGTCCAAAACCAGACTGGCCCACTGGTGCCGTGGTATCTGAGGGGTGGGGCCGGCTGTTCCGTGACCTGCGAGCTGCCGCCAGCATTAACGCTTGCGTGTGGGGCTTGGACTCTCAGCGCAATCCTGCAAGATTATGTAAGGATGTGTGTAACATCTCAAGGGATCGCGGCCGAGAGCCACACTCAAGTGCTAATGCTGTGGGTCCACAGACCACACGATTAAGGCTGGCATCAGACGAGCGCACTATGTGCGCCCGTACTGACGTGCTTACCGGCGTCTGTCGCAGTGTTGGGATGCTGCAACGGGGCTGGTCACACGCTTGTGAACGCTTGTGTGTGCGCACATGAAATGCACACGCAACAAGCGTCCGTTCTCAAAGCCTCCCCGTCGATGCGCTAGGACACATAGGAGGATCGCGCTTTACAGCGCTGAGCGCATGGAGTACGCTCAGTGAGATGGCCAGATGGACGTCGAGTGGAAGGAACGTTCACACTCACGGACGTTCCTTCCGCTCCCCAAAAACGCTGGTCTGACACTAGCCTAATGGCGCCTGAAAAAGGAAAGAGTCACAGTCATTAAAATTTATCTGCTATAATTTATAAAACAGGAGGAAAAGATGAAAAAAATGAAATAGGGGAGGAAATTAGGAAAAAACATAAAACTGGGGATGAAAAGAGGGAAAAAAATAAAATGGAGGAAATAACATAATAAAAAGGGGAGGAAATGAGGGGAAAAAATAATGAAATAGGGGGAAAAAATGAGGAAATAATTATTACATACAGCACATTACTGTGAGATTTATTGCTGTGGAGCTCTGTGATACGCTCATACACACTGCACATTACGGTGAGTTTTATTGCTGTGGAGCTCTGTGACATGCTCATACACACTGCACATTACTGTGAGTTTTATTGCTGCGTAGCTCTGTGATACGCTCATACAGACCGCACATTACTGTGAGTTTTATTGCTGTGGAGCTCTGTGATACGCTCATACAGTTAGTTTTATACTATTCCGCCACCATCTCTGTTGCTCCTAACCAAACACTTGTGACTATGGGCTGCTGTGACATCTTGAATTGTGCTTTCTTATATTATATTTAGTATCCTTAGTCAATATTACACACACACACACACACAAATCAACAAATATACTGATATTACACACACAAATCAACACATACTGATATTACACACAGAAACCATCAGAAGTACATACTGACATTACACATACACAGAAACCATCACACCCAACCAATAGAAATTACTTTCTCAAGACAGGGGGTACTTAGGAATTTTGTTTAGACCTGCAGGGTTACTTCTCCATAAGAAGTTGAGAAACACTGCTCTAGACGGCTCTATTCCAAAGTTGGTGCTGACTTAAACAGAGCTGTTGTAATCTTACCAGAGCCATTATAATCTACGGAGTTGTTAAGTTTACAACAGCTCTGGTTAAATTAGCATAGTACCAAATTTGGAATATTGCTTTCTGTTTGACTCCAGAAGGGAAGTATTAACCAACAGGCCCTAGTGTTTTGTTCCAATGTATGCAGGTGAACATTTGTATATGTGTGCCGAAGGCCGGATTTACACTCTATGAGCAGAGAACTCAGGAGTGACACATCCACAAGAGTAAAAAAAAGTGAGTGAAATATTTTTAGTGTGCAACACAGTGCACATATGACACACAGGGTAGGTGCTCTCAACATTTCTATGCCTACAGGCTCTTGAGATATAAATCAAGCCCTAAACACAGATACGTACATCCTGCATACACAAGCTTCCTCCACGGTTGAACTCAGAAATCCCACAAAATCTAATATTTTTACATCCGCCCGCGTCTTGTCTCAAATACCACTACTGAGTAGCTCATCTATCTGTAACTAAAGTGGTTCAATAATTTAGACTTAGACTAGTAGTTATACACTCCCGGAAGTGGGTGACATCTTGGATGTCAGCCAAGCCTCCGGGCAGTGGCGTCACTAGGGTTGGTGTCACCCGGTGCGGTAACTCATGGTGTCAAGCCACCCCCCTGAGTTTTACGGCTTCTTTTTTTAACTACGCTTACTCATAACTCAGAACTCCCATACGACACGTAATGCCCAAACACACCGCACATTACTGTGAGGTTTATTGCTGTGGAGCTCTGTGATACACTCATACACACTGCACGTTATTGTGAGGTTTATTGCTGTGGAGCTCTGTGATATGCTCAAACAAATTTTGACAAACTGCTACAAGTACGGTGCTGTTCGAAGGCAGTGAAAATCCCCATAGAGAAGTAATGGTTAATCTATTCAGAGACACCGAACAGCAAAGAAATGTCAGTGAAATGACCTGACGTGTGGTGGTTTCATTCGGCAGGTATATTCAGGCGAACCCCATAGGTTTCAATGCTAACAATATTAACCATTTTTAACCAATATCTAATAAACTGTTTATTATTTTAATCTGCAGTAAAACGTCTCTTTATTTATTGATTTTTTAGGCATTTTTCTTTTAGGCGTTTTACAGAATTTTTTCGGCAACATTTTTCTTCTTCTTTTTTTCTTAATAGTGGTTTTTATTTTTTCTGTAACAGACCTTTTTATTATCATTCATAGGACCTTATATGTAAATAACCCCTTTAGTGGTGTTTTTTTTTGCTGCCCCCTGAAAGTGCCGACCTACGCCTTGCCTACCCAGGACATATTTGAAAATGAGAGAAATCTCAATGTGTTTTTCCTGGTAAAATACTTTGTAAAAAGTTAAAAATATATATTTTTTTTAGGGTGTCACCCTGGGGGGTGGTGTCACCCGGTGCGGGCCTGCCATCCACCTCCCTTGTGACGCCACTGCCTCCTGGTCTCCCCTCCACCCACTGACATTGTCGCCAGATGTGCAGTGACGTCAGTGGGGAGTTAACCCCTTAGCTGCCAAGTGGAGATAGGGGGATTTTGGATCCCTGGAGCTCCCGATCATGACAGCTAGAAGGTCATGTTGGATATCATTGGAAAGGCGTATAATAAAATAGAACTTCAAACCACGTTTAAACTTGATGAGCATAGAACGGCCAAAATGAGCTCAGCACACAGAGGTAAAATGGCTCAGCAGTGAAAGGGTTAAAAAACAAAAACATGTAAAAATTTAGTATTTCTAATTTCAGGACAAAATTTCAAAACTATTTAGGTGGGTGTCTTATTTGGCGGTTGTATATTTTGGGGATTAAAGGTCGAAAGCAGGACCGACTGGGACAAAATATAGGCCCTGGTATTTTGGAGTGAGCAGCCCACATTTATTTATACACAGCGCACATTACTGTGAGTTTTATTGCTGTGGAGATCTGTGTCACCCTCATAAACACCGCACATTACTGTAGAGCTCTGTGGCACCCTCAATGACACTGCACATTACTGTAGAGCTCTGTGGCACCCTCAAAAACACTGCACATTACTGTAGAGCGCTGTGGCACCCCCATAAACACTGCATATATATATATTCAATTCTCTCCCCCCTGCATATCAATTCTCCCACCAAATCAATTCTCCCCCAAATCAATTCTCCCCCAAATCAATTCTCCCCCTCCATATCAATTCTCTCCCCCCAAATAATTCTCCCCAAATCAATTCTCTCCCCCAAATCAATATATTCTCTCTCCCCCAAATCAATTCTCTCTCCCCCAAATCAATTCTTTCTCCCCCAAATCAATTCTCTCTCCCCGCCGCAAATCAAGTCTCTCCTCCCGCAAATCAAGTCTCTCCCCCAAAATCAATTCTCTCTCCCCCAAATCAATTCTCTTCCCCGCAAATCAAATCACTCCCCCGCCAATTCTCCCCCCCAAGCATATCATTTCCCCACCCCATACCTCATGGATAACCCAAGGCAGCTGGGAGAGGTAGACATCCTGTCGGGCGCAGGAGGATCCGGCCCACATGCGCGGCATGTGCCAGGCCGTGTGTGTGTGGGCGTGTCCTGTGAGGGAGCAGGCCAACGCCCACTGATGACGTCACACGGTGCGCCGTGTGACCTAATCAGTGTGGGCTGAAGGCTAGCCGGCACCTGCTGATTATCCCGGCCGGCCGTCCTCCCTCCTCCCTCTTCAGTCAGCCTATGCCAGCCACCCGGCAAGTGAGGCTATCGGCCGACCGATGGTCAGTCCGGGCCTGGTAGATAAAGTGTGTTTTTTACATTTTTTTTATTATATTTCACAATTTTTTTAAAGGAAATTATACAATATGATGGAAATAAAGGTATCTTTAGAAAGTCCTTTTAATGGCGAGAAAAAGGTTTATAGTATGCATTGGTTCTATAAATTAGAAAGAGGAAGATTAGACCTAAACACAAACAGCACAGAAACGTAAAAACAGCAGTGGGTACTTTCGGACAGACAATGGTAAAACCGCCTGGTCACTATAGGGTTAATATCTTGCTTTTATTACTTTGTATTTCTCTACCTACTGTAAAAGTTCAATGTTCTTGAACTCTGGACATATTTGAAAATGAGAGAAATCTCAATGTATCCTTCCTGGTAAAATACTTATAAATAAATAAACTACAGCGTTTCTATCAGGGTTATTCAAAGAGATCCGAATTGCTTGAGAGAGGTAACCGAACGCTGAAAATCAGCGTTCGGTTCCCTTTCCTGGCCATTCGGCTATCCAGAGAGCAGGCAATTCGCCAAATCGAATTGCTTGAACATACGGTGCCTGTTCAGTGCCTGTTCGAGGGCAGTGAAAACCCCATGAAAAAGCACTGCTTCGGCTATTCAGAGAACACAAACCAGCAGTGAAAGGTTCCCGAAATGCCCTGCCATTCGGTGGTTTAATTCGGCAAATTTATTCAGGAGAATCCCATAGGCTTCAATGTTAAAAATATTCCTGTTTTAATTCAATATCTAATAAACCTTTCATTCTAAATTTATGCAGTAAAGAGTCTCTTTATTTATAGATTTTTTAGGATATTTTAAGCATTTTTCAGAATTTTTGTTTTTTTAAGTCAGATTTTTTTTTGATTTTTTTTTAAGTTTACTTATTTTTTCTGTAACAGCCCTTTTTATTATCATTCCCTGGACCTCATATGTAAATTTCTGACATTTTCTCTAAGTAGTTTCTTTGAAAACAGTGTTTCACTTTTCAAACATTCATGCAAACTGTTTTTCTAATTTATTCACTTCACTCTGTCTGCGGTGTCGGCTTTCTCGGCTTTTTCCGGCTGCTTCGCTGCGGGTGATCGGCTCCTGCTCGGGTTTTTCCGTGGTTTTCGGCAGGTTAATCCAGATGTTTTTGAGGGTTTTTGGCGTGCATTCGGTGGGTTTTGCGGTTAGTTTTCGTCGGGTTTGCGGTATCTTTTCCCTGCAATTCGGGGACCCTGTGGTGTTTGCGGAATACACCGCAGGGTCACCGAAATGGGATCGGCAAAGGAACTGAATTAAAGAGAACGAAAAGTCACCGAACGTGCGGTGACTTATCGAATCTCTTTGAATAACCCTGTATATGTATGAGAATTCCATTCCTCTGGCGAACACAGAGAAATTGTTATTCCCATGCATTCCTAATGTACTTAAATCCAGAAAAACTCTAAAATATAAACAGTTTTATAAAATGGTGTCTATATTGAAAGGTATTTTTAGAGAGAGCCGATCTGGCCCTGAAATGTAACTGGACACTGAAATTCAGCGTACGGTGACATTTCGGGGCAATTCGGCTATTCAGAGAGCAGGCGTTTCGCCTAATTTTTGTGAATAGCCTGCAAGTTCGGTGCCTGTTCAAAGGCAGTGATATCCCCCATAGAGAAGTAATGGTTAATCTATTTAGAGAACACCGAACAGCAGTGAAAGTTACCGAAGTGCCCTGCTGTTCGGTGGTTTCATTCGGCAGGTTTATTCAGGCGGTCCTATACACTTCAATGTTAAAAAATATTCCCTTTTTAATTCAATATCTAATAAACTGTTTATTATTTTATTCTGGAGTAAAAAGTCTTCTTATATATAGATTTTTTTAGGATCTTTTGGGGTATTTTTCGGGATTGTTTCGGCAATTTTTTTTAAAAAAAAAATTTAAATCGCTTTTTCTTTTTCCTGTAACAGACCTTTTTATCATCATTCATAGGATCTTATATGTAAATTCCAGGCATTTTCCTTTAGTAGTTTTTTGCAAACAGCGTTTCAATTTTGAAACCGTACTGTTTTTTTTTTTTACCTCGTTCGGCAGCTTGTCGACTTTTTCCAGTGGCTGCTCTGCATTGTGATCGGTGGCTCGTTGTTTTTTCGGCGGGTGTTAGGCGGGACTGCAGCGGGTTTGCGGCAGGTTTTCCCTGCACTCCGTGGACACTACGGTGAATGCTGAATACACTGCAGGGTGGGGAACTTTGATTCCCCGAAGTGCAGGGAACTGCGGGGAACGATAGAGCACCGAAATGTCGGCGGCATTTTAGTGCTTTCTGAATAACCCCTTAAATTCCTCCTGCTAAAATAGTGAGGGAAATGCGTTCCCAAGCGTTCCTGCAGGACTTGACTCCTGGATATAACCTCAGACATTTCAAGCTATAGATTCTACTTCAAAAGACTACACATATCTTCCGATAATACTAATATCTGGAGGTCAGCTTCTATAGCAGGTAAGTCTCTTTGGTCAAGTGGTTGATCAGCCACATAGCATTGTGCTTACCTTACCATAAATTTATCTGACCTTTCCACATTCCATTGCCTTTTTCTCATTATTCAACTTTTTACCAGGTTCTGGGTTATGCATTGGTAAAAGTAAAAAAGTTTGAAAAAGAAAAAAAACAAAGAACTGCCAAGTAGCAATTTCTATTATCACCAGCTCTGAATAGCAAGAGGGTCATTAATGTTCTGACTCCAAAGACAATTAACAGACCCCTTACCCATGTAAAATAAGTCTGTTACAAGAGGATTCCGCAAGGGACTATTACACATTTATAACTGGAGTACACACACTGCCCTGGAAAGTGAGATGATCTCTTTATGTAGGTTTTATTGTCCTAGTAATACCACTTATAATAGTCAAAGTCAGACAAATGCTTTATGCACAGTGCTTTGTAACTTTCAGGTATGCTGCTTTCAATTGCACTGCTTCTTTAGGAATTTTCCTATAAGCTGTAAATTGGATGCCAAGAGTGATGCATCTGGACAAACAACAAGCATGCCTGCAGCTTCTATTCACATCAGTTCAAGTAGTAGAGTTGGAGGTTTACTAGAGCATTAGCGGCATGTACAAATACATCACTGAAGTAGAAGATCATGGAAAGAATTTTCATCTGAAGCATCTCTCAGGCTCATAGCGTAGTCTTCTTTGATTTATCATCTCTTCACACAGCTTCAATACGACGGCTCCCATCAATTGCAAAGAGCGATAACATTGGCGAAGCAAAACATTTTGCTAGTTTTGGCCTCTATTTAACCTAAAATAACTCTTTTGTCGACAGGTGTAAAAATAAAGGACATAATATATAACAGATATTATATTTGTTAGACATTAAGGACTCTATTGCAGGAGAAATAGTAATAGGCAGTCAGTAACGGCAAAATTCGGCATGAGCCATTAAGCATTAGCAGCTCCCTATTGCTGGCTCTATTATGAGTGAGTGGCTATGTTAGTAGTTCAACTCATAATATTAGGGAGCTGCTAATAGATACCAGCAGCAGTGCCGGAGCAAAACCAATTAACACCACTTTGTTACAGCATTTATAACTGCAAATGAGAATAACGAGTAACTTTAGAACCACCTAGCATTCTCCAGCTTCTCATTTTACTCATTAGCTCTTCCCTACAAAGTATAGGAAGCATTAATTTACAGTAGGCTCACACAACAGCTGACTCATAGGAGTTTGCACAATAGGCGTTTGAGACTGTGTACTGTAAAGTTGCAAAACTTAAATATTTTTTTTCCTCCTAATATAGGGGAATCCCTTATCTATAGCATAGCAAGGTTTGTGGGAAATTAGAGAGTAGGTAGCAGATATGTGATAACTTGGAAGAACACATTTTTATTGGGTGGTGTCGTATTTGGAAGTGAAATGGCAGGCCATAAATCTAATATATTATATTTATATAATAATTTAATAAAATTATTTTAACCCCAATTTGTAATGTAATTAATCCCTAACACTAAACTATACCATAATAAGAAACTTAATGCTAAATTTAAACGTAATCCTAATTTTTGACCTAATCCTAATTGTACACTTAACCATAGTCATCCATGTAATCCATATTATATACTGAATCCTAAAAACCCTTAACACATATAAACCTAGAAAGAAAACCCCCAAAATTGATACCTAACACAAACTGCTAATATCATGTCTACCAGTAACCATTGTTTCTACCCCTTCCCCTGCCCTAAAATTTAAACCAATCATGATGCACTCATAAATGCAATATATTTGGCTGGCTCAGAATTTGAATTGCTGGGTGCATAGAATGGAGTCAGATGCAAACTAGAGCAGTGTTTTTCCTATCCTCTCCTTGGGACCCCCGACCAACCAAGGTTTGCCAGATATCTGAAGCACAGCACAGCTGATATTATTTGCTGCTCAGTGATTGCAGGATTTAGTCTGCATTTCTCGCACGGTGATCTGCAAAACTGGCCTGGTTGGGGGCCCTGAGGAGAGGTTTGAGAAACACTGCACTATAGCATCAGATCACTGGTTCAAGATGCCCAGCTATTGCATGCCCAAGGCAGTCTCAGATCTTAGTGGAGGATGTGTTACAGTTGTCACTGTGGATGGGTGCATAATGGAGCATGGTGGATGGTGGGGGCTATTGCTGGAATGCTTCACTAGTGGATTTTCAGTAAACTTCGTGGATCAATTTCGGTGAAGCTATGGTGAATTCACTGTTTATGGAATTGTTCTTCACTCTTCTTTCCAAAGCAGTTTCTGCAAAGTTTCCTATACAAAATATAACAATAGTCTACAAACCCCTGTTAAAATGTCAGGTTTCTGTGACAGGAATTCAGTTTTAGACCAGTGCCTGTCAGTGTCGTTACTAAACTTCTCCGTAACCAAAAAATGAAATACCAGTCTGGACCTGATCAAATACCAGCAATGCTGCTGAAAATCAGTGCGCCGGCAATTGCAAATCCTGTCGCAACCTTAATCAATGAATCACTGGCGACTGGATAAATACCCAAACTCTGGAAGACTGCGAGAGTGGTACCTATCCATAAAAGTGGTGACAGTACTTTGGTATCCAACTACCGTCCGATATCATTGCTCCCTATAATGTCGAAAATTTTGGAAAAATTTGTCTACACACAAATACGTGATTATTATCAATATTGGAACTACTTAACCACGGATCAATCAGGCTTTCGTCCAAATCACTCAACTACAACCGCCCTTTTAAAAGTCTGCAATGATATCCAAGCTGGGATGGAACAAGGAAACCTAACTGGAGCCATCTTCCTTGATTTTGCCACAGCCTTTGACACAGTAGACCATGGCATCTTGTTAAAAAAACGTAAAGACTCTGGTATTGGTGATCACACGCTAACCTGGTTTCAATCATATGTATCCGACCGATGGCAATATGTGTCCATTTCTGGCAGCTGCTCCCTCCCCCTCCCAGTCACTTGCGGTGTACACCAAGAATCAAAATACTAGGCCTCCTGCCATTTACAATATTCATAAATGATCTGCCTAACATCTGCAAAACCTCAACTGTACACATGTTCGCAGACGACACCATAATCTATACCAGTAAACCAAATCTCCCACAGCTGGAGGCCGTGGTGCAAGAACAATTCAGAGGTAGAAAAGTGGATCAAACACAGCAAACTTTTTTTAAATACTGACAGAACGGTAACGATGCTCTTTGGAACAGCACCTAAACTACACAAATTGCAAAATCCCCATCTATGTGTGGGGACAAAATCAAATGGCACGCTGACCACAGTCACTTCTCTCAAATATCTAGGTATGTGGTTAGAACCAAATCTATCCTTTGGCCCCCACATCGAAAAACTCTCATCTAAACTTTACCCTAAACTAGGTGCCCTGTACAGAAATAAATCCTGCCTGAACCCCACGGTAAGAAAGCAAATTGTACAACAAATGCTTATGCCAGCTATTGATTACGGAGATGTAGTGAATGCAGCGGCCCCGCAAACACACCTTCAGAAACGTACCACATTGTATAACTCATGCTGAAGCTTTGCGCTACAATGTAACTACATGACCCACCATTGTGACATGTTGAAAGAGCTAAACTGGCCGTCGCTGGAGACTAAACGCACCCTTCACCTCTCCAACCTGGTGTTTAAGAGCTTTTCTGGGAAGCTGCCACCCTGTCTGAATAGACTGTTTCCTCCAGCAGTTCCCTCGTCCTATAACCTCCGATCCAGGACCAGCACCTTACTTACAATACCACAATACAAAAAGACAGTGGCTCCGCCTCATTTTCCTACAGAGCACCACAGGTATGGAATAACCTCCCAGACGCCATCAAATCTTCCCCCAGTCAAAAGTCACTCAAGAGCTCCCTATTAACATACCTCAATACAGAATGCACCTGTAAACATGTAACATAAAGACTATTTCCTACATATTTATTTTCTGTTAATCTGTATATTTGTGGGTTTTTTTTTAATATCTTGCATTGTATTACTTTGTATTTCTGTAACAACTGTAACATTTTAATGTTCTTGAACCCAGGACGTACTTGAAAATGAGAGAAATCTCAATGTATCCTCCTGGTAAAATCCTTTATAAATAAATAAATAAAATAGATACATGTAAAAAAATGAGACAAAGATAAATCATTTCAGAACTACTTCCAGCTTTAATGTGACCTCTAAACTGTACAACTCAATTGAAAACCAAACTGAAATCTCTTAGGTGGTGGGAGGTAAATAAAAACTAAAATAATATGGTTGCATAACTGTGCTGTGTGGCAGATTAGAGATGGGACAGATTAGATCTGTATTTCTATCGTGCTAGGTATATAAGTATCTATCTATGTATATATATATATCTCTATGGCTGTATATAACCGAAGGGTCCATTTTACGCAGCTGATAGTAACTGCTTGAGTTTCCAAGAAGTAATTAACATGGGTATCTTTTGTCCCTGGGAGGGATATAACAGGTTGCTGTGAAATGGGATTCCTTTGATACAGGACCAGGGTGGAAATTACCCATTTGAGCAAATGGAAGTCCTGTGTCATCTATTCACACCTTCAAGTAGACAGCGCGGCACCAGAGGTATGTGGTCATGTCTTCAAAGAAGGAAGCACATATCTTGATCCCTAGAAGGGGTCCGTGGCGATGATTGATGTTTTGGGCAATTAAAAATTAATGGAGAAACGCACGGAGCATGCCCAGACCAAGGCATGCTGGGACATGTAGTGCAGGAGGCTGGGCCATTTGTGAGTATTTTTGGAAGGGGCAGGAAACTCTATATATTCTGGAGCACGCCATGTGGCTCTTACAGATCACAGGGGGTTCATGTTCCATGAGAATCTGTCCATGCTGTAGATGCTTCTAGCTGCAGCCCCCAAGGAGTCGCCGAGAATTAGCTTATTTGACGTGTAAGTAAGGCTCTGTGTTTAATCCCTTTCTTTTATTTGCTGTGTACTGTGTAACTAGCGATTTATTCTATCTATAATTTTTGTAATAAATGCACTGTGGTATATATATAACTTTTTTCTATATTATAAATAAATATCCCTTTTATTAAGTTCTGTTTCTGACTGAGTCAATCTATGCTAACTGAAGAGACTGGAGTATTGCTTGTTGTTTTAAGCTCGAGTAGATACAAAATTGTGAGTTGCGGTCGCTGGGGATGGTTGTGTAAGCGAGCGCGCGGGGATTGTTGTCCACGCAGTCATTATCTGGGTCTAGGATAGACAGATAGTGGGTTGCTTAGCCCTGCGTCCTTAGCCGCAACACGCATAGTGTTCAGGGGACCGAGTGGCAGCGTAACTAATAGAATAAGAAAGTGGGCCAAGGGATTGTGGGAAACATAGTCACTACCCGATTCAAGAGAAGACTGGTACTGCGTTGCAATCCTGGGACCATTGTATCGCACTCTATGTACCTGTGCGGGGACGGATAGGTAAACAAGCGCGCGAGGATTGTTGTCCACGCAGTCATTATCTGGGTCTAGGATAGACAGATAGTGAGCAGCTTAACCCGGTGTCTTTTGCAGCAGTGCGTGTAGTTGTCGTGACATGCTGTGTTCAGAATTAAGCAATCACATTCAAAATCATGTTAAATAGGAATCAGTACACACCTGCCATCATTTAAAGTGCCTGTGATTAACCCCAAATAAAGTTCAGCTGTCTTACTTGACATTTTCTTAGTCTCATTCTACAGAAAAAGCCATGGTCTGCAGAGAGCTTCCAAAGCATCAAATGGATCTCATTGTTACAAGGTATCAGTTACATTGTTACAAGGTACAATAGCAACATTAAAGGAGCAGCAGGAATATCTGGCATGCACTGTCTGTAGAACATGTGAAAACAATCTCCCGTATTCTTCATATATCTGGGCTATGGGGTAGAGTGGCAATAAGGAAGCCTTTTATGAAGAAAAACAACCAAGCCCGGCTAAATTTTGCAAAAACACATCTGAAATCTCCAAACCGCATGTGGGAAAATGTGTTAAGGTCTGATGAAACCAAGGTTGAATTTTTTTGGCCATAATTCCAAAAGATATGTTTGCCGCAAACACAACATTGAACATCACCAAAAGAACACCATATCCACAGTGAAGCATGGTGTTGGCAGCATCATGCTTTGGGGCTGTTTTTTCCAGCTGGAACTGGAGCCTTAGTCAAGGTAGAGGGAATTATGAACAGTTCCAAATACCAGTCAATATTGGCACAAAACCTTCAGACTTCTGCTAGAAAGCTGACCATGAAGAGGAACTTCATCTTTCAGCATGACAATGACTAGGGATGAGCCGAACACCCCCGTGTTCGGTTCGCATTTGAAGTCGAACAATTTCAAAAGTTCGAGTTCGAACTCGAACACGAACCGAACTCAATGTAAGTCAATGGGACCCGAAAGTTCGATTTTTTTAGAGCGCCCTCCAAGAGGGCATATATGCTAGATATTTGCCATAAAAGGTGGATGGGGGTCCAGGTAGTGCCCTGGGGGACAGGAAACAAGGACAAAAAGTAAAACAAAACGTTTTTAAAGGAACAGTGAGTTTTCCATGAAATAAAGGTTAAGAATAAAAATGAAAAATTCCTTCAAATATCATGCCTAGGAGGTCCCCATAACCTGCCCATGAAGTGGCGGATTTGTAGGATGTATAGAAACATTTATAAACAAAACAATGACATTTCAAATTACGGTAAACGGTTTTCTTTTAATCTATTCATAAACAACTGCTTGGGGCAACAGCCTGTATGAAAAGAGGAGACATTTTAGGACACGCAGAACAAGCTTAGTGATCTTTTGGCTAAATTATGGTGAAACATATGCTGGCTTTGGATGAAAGTAACAATAGGTGCTTTAAAATTGGGCCTTTAGTGTCGGCAACAGTGCCGTCACACCGTAACCCTTCTGTGGTATTGTGGAAAAGTGCAGGGTTGGACCCTGCGGTCCAATATTAAAATGATATGAATCTGGTACAGGCGTCAGTGCACCCAAATATTGTGCCTTTGGTGGCAGCAAGCGCCTTCACACCATAACCCCTTTGTGGTATTGTGGAAGAGTGAAGTGGTGGAGGTTTTGGGAATGCAGAAGAGATCCCTGATCTATTCAGTTATGTCAGCATCAGGGGATTGATAGCTGCTGATTCAGAGTCGGTGGACAGACGCACTTTGTCTGTGACAAAACCTCCAGCGGCACTGAACGTCCTTTCAGAAAGCATGCTGGATGAAGGGCAACCTAGTAGCTGCACAGCATATTGGCCAGCAAGTGCCATCATACAGTAACCCCTCTGTAGTATTGTGGAAGAGTACAGGGGTGGACCATGCAGTCCTATATTAAAAAGATATGAATCTGGTAAAGGCGTCAGTGCAGCCAAATATTGTGCCTTTCATGGCAGCAAGCACCTTCACACCGTAACCCTTTTGTGGTATTGTGGAAGAGTTCAGTGCTGGAGGTTTTGTGAATGCAGAAGACATCCCCGATCTATTCCGTTACGCCAGCATCAGGGGATTGATAGCTGCTGATCCAGGACTGATTCATTTTTATAAATTCAGCCGGTCTACAGAGTCGGTGGACAGACGCACTCTTTTGTCTGTGACAAAACCTCCAGCGGCACTGAACGTCCTTTCAGAAAGCACGCTGGATGAAGGGCAACCTAGTAACTGCATAGTATATTGGCTAAGTTCTGGCCAGTGATCCAATCTCAACACCCAGTAAGCCAGTGGATCATCTGCTGTAAAGGTATCCAGGTCTGCCCTTGCCCCTAGGTAGTCCTGCACCATACGGTGAAGACGCTGGCAATGGGTGCCTACATTTGACGTCCCTGGGTGTCGTGGACTAAAAAAATTTAAAAAGGCATCAGTCAAGTGGCCCCGGCCTTCACCGCTCTTCCTCTGATCATCCGCAGCCTCAGAAGCACGTGTGTCATAACTTGGTAACCTACCAGTGCCTGGAGAGGTGTTACACAAGTGTCGCTTTAGAGCGTGCTCAAGTTGTTTCATCCTGTCCTCCCTCTGTGCGGGCAGAATGAGCTCTGCAACTTTACCCTTGTATTGCGGATCAAGAAGGCTTGCCAACCAGTAATGATCCCTCTCCTTGATAGCATGAATTCTGGGGTCCTTTAGCAGGCTTTGCAGGATAAGGGAGCCCATGCAGCGTAGGTTGGAGGTGGCATTAGCTTCTGAGTCTTCCTGGTCAATGAGGATGACCCCATCGTGCACTTCCTCCTCCCAACCACGTACTAGTCTTTGGGTTTCTGAGCACACAAAACCCTCCCTTGAAGAATCCCCACCTTCAATGCTCCCACAACTACTTAAACCACTACAAGCCTGGCTGGCAGAGGACTCGGAGGATGAGGATGGCCTGGTTAGCCAATCCACCAAATCCTCTGTATGTTGCTGCTGCTTAAGACGGCCAGCACCAGTTAGAAAGGACAAGCGTGCCCCTGCAGAGGATGCACCACGTCCACGACGACCAGAGGCACAGCCTCCCGACACAGAGGCTGCTTGCTTATCTGTGTCTGGGAGCGTCTGCCTGTCCTTTTCGGTCTTTCTGACATGGTGAGTGATATATAGATTAAAGATATACAGAACTCTGATTCAACTCTGTTATAAAAATTGGAGATATGCAGAACTCTGATTCAACTCTGGTATAAAGATTAAAGATTTCCAGAACTCTGGTATAACTCAGTGAGACCCCCTGATGGGTGGCAGTGACAAGACACAAATTACAATTACCAGGAACCTCCTATAAATCAGTGAGACCCCCTGATGGGTGACAGTGAGAAGACACAGATTAAAATTTGCAGAAATCTGCTAGAAGTATGTGGGACCCCCTGATAGCTGGCAGTGAGAAGACACAGATTACAATTCCCAGGAACCTCGTATAAATCAGTGAGCCCCCCTGATGGGTGGCAGTGTGACAAGACACAAATTACAATTCCCAGGAACCTCCTATAAATCTGTGAGACCCCCTGATGGGTGACAGTGACAAGACACAGATTACAATTCCCAGGAACCTCCTATATATCAGTGAGACCCCCTGATGGGTGGCAGTGACAAGACACAGATTACAATTCCCAGGAACATCCTATAAATCAGTGAGACCCCTGATGGGTGGCAGTGACAAGACACAGATTACAATTCCCAGGAACATCCTATAAATCAGTGAGACCCCTGATGGGTGGCAGTGACAAGACACAGATTACAATTCCCAGATATCTGCTAGAAGTGAGACCCCCCAATAACTGTTGGCAGTGAGAACACACAGATTTGTCACGTTCTGTGCTGGAAAATCTGTCTTCCTGCCCTCTGTATTTGTAATATGTGTTTTTTCCATTGTGTTTCTGTTGCTGCCAATTCCTGGGTGGCCTCCCAGGGGTTAATTGGTGTTCTGTGTGCTGCTCACCTGTTGACCCTTGCCTTGATTCCCCTGCCTATATTAGAGCAATGTACCTATAGTACATTGCTGGGTCATTTTTTCTTTGCCTGGTCTCCTTGCCACTTGTGTCCTGAGAGCTCCTTGCTGTGTTCCTGATATCCTCCGTTTGTTCATCCTTGTTCAGTTTTTGTCTCTATTATTTCTGTTCCAGTTTATGTCAGTTCCTTCTGTGTATTTAGTTCTGTCTATTGCTGTATTTTGTTTTGCTGTTTATGTTCCATTCAGATTCCCCGGTTACTGATTTTGGCTTGGCTGACTTCCCTTCTGGTTCCTATTCCTATATTCTGTATGACGTACTCTCTCTGGTTATGACCTTTGGCTTTCCTCTTTATGACTACTCTATTGTATATTCCTTGTCTGTACCGTTTCCAGGAAACCCTGTCATCTGTATACAACAAAAGACTCTGTACGGCTTCAAGGTAATACTTTCCTTTAGATTAGATCCGGCTATCCTAAAGACCGGTCTTTCAGTGCAGGGAATCTTTGGTATTGCCGTAAAGAGGTCTTTTGTTAACCCTTTGTTGCTTTCACCTGTCCTTGCAGTTTACCCTGCATCTCTGCATATAGGGGCTTCTCTCAGGAACCAAGGCCTCACCTTCCTGCGAGTTATATTCATAGGGATATATATATACAGACCGACCACTTCCAAGGATCGGAGGGCAAGTATAGGGTGGTGCGTGCCTGGTGGTACTGCCACCGTGACAAGATTACAACAATTCCCAGATATCTTGTAGACGTGAGACCCCCACAATAGCTGCTGGCAGTGAGAACACACAGATTACAACAATTCCCAGATATCTTGCAGAAGTGAGACCCCCCCCCAATAGCTGCTGGCAGTGAGAACACACAATAACAGAACAATCTCCTCTCAAAAAACACGTGCTGGGGCTGCGAGGGATGCCTTATATAGTGTGCTGTGGGACTTAGCTCTGTAAGCCCATGATTGGGCAAAATTTGCCCAATCAGGACTCTGAGCCATGATTGGCATAGTCTTGCACCTGTCTTGCACCTGACCTGACCAATTACAGGCTTCAGGCCAGTGGAAAAGTGCATTGTGGTCCATTGTGGTGCATTGTGGGCGAACTCAAACCGAACACTCGGAAAAGTTCAGAGTTCGGCGAATAGCCGAACGGCCGATGTTCGATGCGAACTCCGAACAGATCGAACAGCTCATCCTTAACAATGACCCAAAGCATACATCAAAATCAATAAAGGAATGGCTTCACCAGAAGAAGATTAAAGTTTTGGAATGGCTCAGCCAGAGCCCAGAGCTGAATCCCATGGAAAATCGGTGGGGTGGTCTGAAGAGGGCTGTGCGCACAGGAGATGCCTTTGCAATCTGACAGATTTGGTTTGTTTTTGCAAAGAAGAGTGGACAAATATTGTCAAGTCAAGATGGGTCATGCTGCTGATAGACTCCTACTCAAAAAGACTGAGTGCTGGAATAGAATCAAAAGGTGCTTCAACATGGGTTTACCTCAGTGAGATCATGCCAAACTAATCTTATAGATTTTTTTGATTGGGAAACAAAAATAATAGACACAGGTGGTGCAGTAGACATTGCTTATTTAGATTTCAGTAAGGCTTTTGATATTGTTCCGCATAGAAGGCTTATCAATAAATTGCAATCTTTGAGCTTGGATTCCAATATTGTTGAATGGATTAGGCAGTGGCTGAGTGACATGCAACAGAGGGTTGTGGTAAATGGAGTTTATTCGGCGCAAGGTCTTGTTACCAGTGGGGTACCTCAGGGGTCAGTACTTGGACCCATTCTCTTTAATATTTTTATTAGTGATATTGCAGAAGGTATTAATGGTAAAGTATGTCTTTTCTTGATGACACAAAGATTTGCAACAGGGTTGACGTTCCTGGAGTGATCAGCCAAATGACAAATGATTTAGGTAAACTAAAAAAATGGTCGGAGCTGTGGCAATTAAGTTTTAATGTGGATAAGTGCAAGATAATGCACCTGGGGCGTAAAAACACAAGGGCTGAATATAGAATATTTGATACAACCTAACCTCAACATCTGAGGAAAGGGATTTAGGGGTTATTATTTTAGCGGATCTAAAGGTAAGTAGTCAATGTAATAGAGCAGCAGGAAATGCTAGCAGAATGCTTGGTTGTGTAGGGAGAGGTGTTAGCAGTAAAAGGGAAGTGCTCATGCCACTGTACAGAGCACTGGTGAGACCTCACTTGGAGTACTGTGTGCAGTACTGGAGACCGTATCTCCAGAAGGATATAGACATCTTAGAGAGAGTTCAGAGAAGGGCTACTAAAATGGTGTACGGCTTGAAGGAGAAAAGTTAATGATCTTAACATGTACAGCTTGGAAAAAAGACGAAACAGAGGAGATATGATAGAAACATTTAAATACGTAAAGGGAATCCACAAGGTAGAGGAAGGGAGTATATTTAAAAGGAAACAAAATAGCAAAAGAAGAGGACATAGTCTTAGATTAGAGGGGCAAAGGTTTAAAAGTAACATCAGGAAGCATTATTTTACTGAGAGGGTGGCGGATACATAGAACAGTCTTCCAGTTGAAGTGGTAGAGGCCAAAACAGTGATTGAATTTAAGCAGGCATGGGATAGGCAAAAGGCTATCCTAAATAAAATATAAATCAAGGTAAAGTATCCATGTAATTGGGCAGACTAGATGGGTCGAAAGGTTCTTATCTGCCGACATTTTCTATGTTTCTAACAAAGTATTAATTAAGGATGCACACACTTATACCATATTATTTTACTTTATATTTTTCCTCCCTCCACCTAAAAGATTTCAGTTTGTTTTTCAAATAAGTTGTACAGTTTATAGGTCACATTAAAGATGGAAAAAATTCTGAAATGATTCATCTGTTGTCTCATTTTTTTACAACACAGAAACATGACATTTTATCAGGGGTGTGTAGACTTTAGCTATCCACTGTACAGTAGATCAGCACCAATCATTACATCGTTTGGCTTCATCACCACCCAACACTTCTGGGTGCTGGACCTTCACATACTCACTTTCTTTTTTGTCCCATCTGTCCAGTGTCCACCTCATCCACCTCTCCACCAAGACAGTGCAAAGGTCATTTGACAGATACTATATTCCCATCACAATTCTCAACTTCATCATAGTTTCCTCTCTCCTGATCACCATCTCAATGGAATTTGAATTAAAAGAATAGATACAATACAATGTATACAGAAAATACAATGTTCTGTATACATTTACAAAATAACCATTTTTAAAGTCTACATGTTAAAATCCCATCCAGCTCATGAAAGTGATGCCTAAAGGTGTTAGCTGGTCAATTTTTAGCATTTCAATGTTAAAATCAATAATTGTTGTTATTTATAGCAGTTTCCCTGTTCTGAATATTATTTTCTAGTACAAAAGGTAGTCAATGCATGTGTGCACATGTGAATAAATAGAGGTTAAACTATTTATTAAACATAAATATGTGATATTGGTTATTCAGAAAATGCACTCGAGTGACAGAGCATGTGAAATGTTTATTTATTTAAAGGACTTATTTAGGCAAGGTCAATTGGCATCAATTGTATCTTTTCAGAGAACTGCACGGCACGAAGAAGAATTAGGCCCCGTTCACACTGTGCGATTTATCGCGCAGATTTTCCGGCAAAATCCGCACGATGTCGAGCTATGTAGCATCTCCAATGCATTTCAATGGAGCTGTTCACATCTTGCCGCGCGACGTCGCGTGATGGCGCATGTCGCGGTAGCATGTCGCTGGTACATGGCCATTTTTTTGCGATTTGTGTTTTGCGATTTTGCGATCTCCATTGGTGGTGGTTTGCAAAATCGCGACGTCGCACAACATTGCAATATATAACGTCGCAAACATGAAAATCCTGTGGAAAATCGCACGATTTTCAAATCGCACAGTGTGAACGGGGCCTTAATCCTGTCATAACGTGAATATAATGTAGCGATAGTGATATGATATCTTTTACTATGATATAGCTATAAAGAGGTATTTTTTTCTACATGTGTCATATAATGTATGAAGCATTTCTGATGCACAATTCATTATGTACACCATAAAATACAACACTGTGAAATATAAGGAGGATTTTTAAAAAGATGGATCGTGTTAGTGACATTTAATACTATCCTCCCCCACAAAATAAAATAGTTAGACAAAAGATAGGAAAAATATTATCTTGTCAAATTGCAAAGCCTTTCAGTTTTACTTTATGTATTGATTTAGCATGTCACTTTATTATACATTAAAGCAAATGCCATGTCAACTACAATGTAAGGCAGAGAATTATAAGTTCAATAGAAGTAATGGGTCTAAAGGCAAAGATAGCATTGCCTTTATAACACAGCAGTGTTCTTTTCAAACATTCCCACTGAGCGAAATGCAAAGGAGAAATCATGATCTCGTACTGTTTTGCAATCATTATTTCACAAAAAAGGTAACCTCTTCTGAAATTCTGCAAGTCATTTTTTATAAATCAAAAAAGCATACACAAGGAGCAAATAAGCAAAAAAAATGTTGATTCATATATTTTATGTTAAAGTGTTGCTGCTTTATGTATTGTATCAAAAGACAAATGTGTGAAATGAACATTTTTGTTGATCAGGAAACACAATGGGCAATTTTACAATCTTAACGTTAAGTGCTCAGCTGTGTGAGTGTTAACGTTAGCGTTAAGTGGCCTTAGTGTAGGATGCCCAATCCTAACGCTAATGTATTAAAAAACCCGTTAGCGGTTTCTAGCGCGAGCTTACTGTACTTCATGCTCCATATGCTTAACATGGGGAGTGCAAAGCGTAATTAGCATTAGGATTACAAAGTCCTAAAGCTAATTACACCCTGTTGCGGCTAACTGAAAAGTTAACCACAGCTAGGAGCTGGTTCTAACTGATTCAGCTTCTTAAACTTACTTCTAGCGCCAACAATTACATATCGAGATGCTATGTTTGCACCAACTATAGAATAGAGCACGGTGCCGGATTTAGTGGTGAAGCAAGTTATGAAAAATATAATGATGGAGAGGGTGAGCAGATGGGTTAGTCAGGAATGTGAAATCCTAATATGAAAAAAATGGGTTTTGAAGGATTTCTTGAAAGACATGTAAATGAGAGCTTTGAATGTGAACATCAGTATTTTATATTGGATTCTGGAAGATATAGGAAAGCAAGTGAGGAACTGACAGAGGGGGAGATCTGTGAGGATCATTACGTATGAAATAAGACCCTGGCAGGAGCAATCATTACAGATTGTAAGGGGGCAATGGGGATTTTGGGGAGACCAATAAGTAGCTAGATAATAGATTCAGTATTCGAGCTGTGATATAATAAGTGCATGGATGAGCAGCACAGCTATATCGTGTATCAGATATAAACAGATATTAGCAATCTTCTGCAATCTGTTTAAGTTTGAAATTAGATGATTTAGTTTACTGTCTGGATGTGGGGGTCAGGATCAAAAGTGACACCAAGGCCAAGAGAATGAGGTGTCTGGCTGATTGACACACTAATAATGAGCAGAAATATCAGTGGCAGAAGTCTCCCTTTGGTAGAAGGAAATGTAACAGATTTGGCAAGATTTCATTTCAGAAAGCAAGAAGACATCCAGGAAAAGATAATCGAAAAGTAACATGAGGCCGTGCAGGGTGCAAAGACAGAGGCAATAATAGCCACAATAGGTACTGTAATATAGCAACCGCTCGGGATCCCTGGTTCCAAGTTACCAAACAACATGGTCCTCTAGGGAAGAAACAGCTGCAGACTTGAAGATTTGTGCAAATGGGAGGTCTTTTATTCAACATAAAGAAGCAAACACCACACTTGGCTTTGGAATTACTATATCAGGTGATTCAGTAAAAAACTACAAAAGAAAATCTAACTCAAATGAGAGTACTACCTAGAAACCATAATCTAATAAACAAAAGAAAAAACACAGCATCTCTTTAGAAGTGTTACTGCTGGAAAGAGTGAAGCGCCCATTAAAAACATTTATTAAACAAGTCAATTGTTTTTAATGATTGCCAATTGACTCGTTTACAGTTTTAATTGATATTTATGAGCAGAGTATATAAGGCAGCAGCAGGGACAAGAGAGAGATTACCAGCTGAGAAAGCCATCCTGGCGAAACGCGTCCTGGTAGCTATGTGATGTTTTATTGTTGATAATGTTTTTAACAGACTGCTGTTTGCCTATGTTCCTGATAAAGAAGGTTTGGGGATTTCCTTAATAACTCTCTATGTTCCTATGTGCTGTTGACAGAGCCAATTGAGGCTCAATGTCATGTGAGTTTAAAATTGGCCTCTATTAGATCCTCTGAGTTTTTTAATATATCACAAAGGATTACTGGTATATACTTGTTTTTACTGCAGGGGAACCCTATCAGAATCCACAGGATCCATCAAGGGGTTAATGGGCACCTGAAGAAAGCAGTAAAAGACCCGTAAAGACAACTACCCTAGAGACAGGTGTGGGCTCATGAAAATGTGAGTTGGATACTCCTGCGATTTATCTCCAATTTGAATTGATGTACTGCGCAATTCCGGTTTTTGCCTTTCTTTTACAGCATTTGCTGAATTGACATTCCCTCAAAGAAGGCCAATCCTTTGGTAACCAAGAACACTACATTTATGAACATGTCATGTGTAAAATTCTGCTAACCGGCAGGCTGTTGTCTATTGGCGCTGTGTTGTTTTGTTTCCCATGTTACTGCTCTTCGCCATGCTCTCAGCAGTCTGATGAACACACTTTATATCCAGGAGTCAGCAGCCTGGTACTTTACCTGTGGCTTAATTGGTTAAATTGGCAACAAGTGTCTGAGAGGATAGAGACCATGCAGGATTCTAGGTCCTAAATACCTTCCCTCAGTTACTCTCCCAGATATCCTGTTACCCAACCCATGCACCCCGTCACAGTACACAGTATATGGTACCACAAGATTTAAAGCACAAATGTAGTCAATAGGAAAAGCCAAGGTCAGTACACAGGGTTTATACAGTTATTAAGACACAGAGAATAGTCAGGAAAACTAGCTGAGGTCGGAACACTAAATCAGCACAACAGGGGTTAATAGAGCAAAACCAGAGTCCAAATACAATAGCCAGGGTCAGTACATGAATAATCCACATAGAGGCAGGAGGGGTTAAGGCAAAAGGAAATGCAAGGCAAGGACAACTGGAGAAATAAATAAACCAGATAACAAGGCAAGGGCAAGGTTATTATAACAAATACAAGGCAGGACAACAGGGAACCAAATAAAGAACCAAAGGCAAGATAGAGAACACACTGAAGTATGGACTAGACAGGAAAACATCCAGTCTAGAGACTCAATGGCAGAGCACTACCTATGGGGAGTAACACCCTTAAATAGGGAGTTGGTGAAGTGCTCTGACAGACAGGTGGATTCTGGGCTGAAGGCTGCAAGAAACTCCTGGAGTGGGTGGAGAAAGGGCAAAGCAAGAGTGACTAAGAGTCGGTCTGGATTGACTAATGAGCAGGTTATCTTTGTTTTCCGATGGGTTCCACGCCTGGAAGAATGACAATTACATATGCTTTTTCAATTATGCAGAAGATATACTCACATATTTGATTAGGTCCACAGCTGGAGGAGGTCCTCACTAGGGATGAGCGTTCGGTTCAGATCAGTTCGGCGTTCGATTCGAACATCGTCCGTTCGGCTGTTCATCGAACTGCGAACATTTCTGCGTGTTCGCCGCATGTTTGCCCACAATGCACCACAATGCACTTTTCCACTGGCCTGAAGCTTGTAATTGGCTACAGCCTTGCACCTAACCACAGGTCAGGTGCAAGACAGGTGCAAGACTATGCCAATCACGGCTCAGAGTCCTGATTGGGCAAATTTTGCCCAATCATGGGCTCACAGAGCTAAGTCCCGCAGCACACTATATAAGGCTTCCCTGCCTGCAGCCCGAGCGTGTGTGCTTGCACGTGTGAATCAGAGGAGAGGAGATTGTTCTGTCAGGGTGTATCAGTGACGTTGTAGGAGATTTCTGGGAATTACAATCTCTTCCACAATACCACAGAGGGGTTACTTACGGTGTGAAGGCACTTGCTGCCACCAAAGGCACAATATTTGGGTGCACTGCCACTGACGCCTATACCAGATTCATATCATTTTAATATTGGACCGCAGGGTCCACCACTGCACTCTTCCATAATACCACAGAGGGGTTACGGTGTGAAGGCACTTGCTGCCAAAGGCAAAATATTTGGGTGCACTGACGCCTGTACCAGATTCATATCATTTTAATATTACCAATACTCACATCAATGTGACAGAGTTAAAACCAAAACACAATGTCTATACTATATCAATATTATTGCATATCTATAAAACTGCACATCATCTTTAATTAAGTGAGAAAAAATAGATTTGTGAGGGTCCTGAGGATGAGCAGCTGCACTTGTGGCCTGCTCTACGGTGGGGCCTGCTCAGGTCTCACAGGGTTTTTGCTCGATTGTGCCATTACAGGGACGAATGCTCCATATACATAGCAGCCTGCTCTCATCCAGAAAGGGTGGCCATTACTGATTGCCAAGGACGTCATCCCTGCACGAGAGATCCAGCAATCCCCAACGATCGTTTAGGCCTTGTTAGGCCTTGTCAGGAGGGTATAGCTGACATCCCTCTAGGCACCACAAGCAAGGTATACTTGTAGTGAGAAAAAATAATAATAACAAGCCTTGTGAGACCTGAGCGGGCCCCACCTTAGAGCAGGCCACTAGTGCCGTTGCTCATTCTCAGGACCCTCACAAACCACTTTTTTCCTCCCTACAAGTATTCAGGGTAATCCAGACGTGGACCCCTTGCTCCAGGTGCCTAGAGGGGTATCAGCTATACCCTCCTGACGAGGCCCAAGAAGGCCGAAACGAGGTAGAGGAAGGGAGTATATTTAAAAGGAAAACAAAATAATTGGGCAGACTAGATGGGCCGAAAGGTTCTTATCTGCAGACATTTTTCTATGTTTCTATCATCGGGGGTTGCTGCACCTCTTTTGCAGGGATGACATCCTTGGCATTTCAGTATTGGCCACCCTTTTTGGGTGATTGTAGTCTGATTTGCATATGGAACTGTTGTCCCTGTAATGGCACAATCGAGCTAAAGCCTTGTGAGACCTGAGCAGGCCCCACCGTAGAGCAGGTCACTAATGCCGTCGCGCGTTCTCAGGACCCTCACAAACCCCATTTTTCCTCACTATTATTAAAATTGGGAATCAATCAAAATATTTCTAAAAAAGTTGTAAAGTAATCCACAGTATATTCACATCTGAAAAAGAATAAAAGGATAAAAGAGCAAGATTTATAAACATACAATATAGTTTATAAAAAGGGGAAATAATCATCCTCTCTATTTAACTCATTTGGAGTCATGGTATTTAAATGGTATATCCAATACAGCTCCTTTCTTTTCAACAATTTCTCTCTATCGCACCCATGTGTCAGTTTAGGCAACTCATCAATCACCTGAAACCACAGTTGGGAGATGTCATGTCCAGCATCCAAAAAATGACATGGAATGGGGAGCTCAACTTTTTTCGTTCCAATATCCAATTTATGTTTGATAAAACATTTTTTTACTTTCTGTGTGGTCTCTCCGATATACACCAATCCACAAGGGCACTTCAACAAGTACAACACAAAAGTGGAATTACACGTGAGGTGCCCTATGACTCTGTATTTGTATCCCAGGTGGGGGTGTGCAAAGGAAGGGTGTACAAAACGAATATGGGATTCGCCTGTATCAACCTGCCAAATTAAACCACCGAATGGCAGGGCATTTTGTGAACCTTTCACTGCTGGTTTGTGCTCTCTGAATAGCCGAAGCAGTGCTTTTTCATGGGGATTTCACTGCCCTCGAACAGGCACCGAACAGGCACCTTATGTGCAGGCAATTCGCCAGGATTTGGCAAATTGCCTGCTCTCTGGATAGCCGAATGGCCAGGAAAGGTAACCGAACACTGATTTTCAGCGTTCGGTTACCTTTCTCCAGCAAGTCGGATCTCTTTGGATAACCCTGTATGAGCTGAAAATAGTCAGTGCTTGACTTAGAATTCTAGTGGAAACCTGCAATGGTTTGTGCTAATGGGGTTTGTGCTATGGTCGGTTACCTTTTCACTTCATATGCAGTACAATGTATATTAGCTCATAATATTAACAATAATGCAACTTCAATGTTTATAATTATAATCTCCTTTTAATGGTGATTTAAGTTAACTGGTACATTAATTTCAAAGTGTTATTTACATTACGATACGTTTGGTAAGCTTATGCTTTAGAAGCTTTGTTCCTTCCTTGACTCTTCTAACTATGTATAGCTTTGATATTTGGGTCCATGGGATTAAAAAATACCTTTCAAAATGTTAAATTATCAGATATTTGAGTGTATGTGATTATGTGAGTAAATAAATGTCACGTTGCCTGCCCTGCTTCCTTTTTTATATGTAAATACCAGATGTAGCTGGTATCAAACACTAAATAGGTTCAGTATTTCGCACTTGGCAATTTTCCCATGGTCATTGAGGTCATGGACTGATCTCATATTTTTCTGATGAAACTCTAGACCAAATGTCATTTCTTTTTGTGTGAACAGCTGCATATTTCATTAAACTATCGTGAAAAAAGGAAGAATCAGCAGAGTACATAACGACACTTTACTTAACAGTAAACTAGTACAATGCTTGAACCTTTTTTTGCTTTAAACATATCAACTGTTTTGGAAATAAAATCCTATACCATGATATTTACGTATACCCATTTTTCACTATCCATTGAAAGGGTGGTCTTGAAAATATATGTTATGAGTTATGAGGCTCATAAGCTTACATTTTAAAAGAACATGTAAAATAAAATTAAGGATCTGATAAAGGTGTATATGGTAGATTTAGGCATAAAAAAGAATTATGTAGAAGGTACAGCACACAAATGAAAGATCAACATATACATTGATTCAACAGGCAATTTACACATATTCTGTACATGCGTCTTGTAAGCAGATGATTCTTCAATCAATTCCTCAAAGTGATATAAGAATCAAAAGAAAAATATTATCATGCAATATGCATGTGCAGGATATTTTGTATGGAATTTGCACCACTACACACACTCACATAGCCTGAGCCTCAACTGTCTCTAGTAATAATCGCCTCTTTTGTGTTTTCTTCTAATTCCCAGGTAACCAAACACCTTCAACACCTCCTTTTCAATTTCTCTCAAATAGAAATGAAATGAAGATTGCTCCATAGCATAAACTCTTGGTGGAGTCACTTTTGACTCTAGGACAAACGCATATGGATTTTTAACAGGATGTAAATCCACTAAACCTTCACAAACGATCCAAGGCAGGCAGGCAGGATAAAAGTTAGCGCTTTATTTTAAAATAATACCAGGATGTGTTTCGCTGGCGGACTGGCTTCCTCAGCTGGCAAAATAGAATAAAAAACATATCACCCCCTGCCCTTTATATACCTCCTTAGACACACATTAAAACCACCTGAGTCCATCAATATACTCTAGGTTATATTTAAAGTTCCAATTTCCTCTCTGTACATACTTGGAACCCGGCAAACATACCGCGCATGCACCGCATTCGCACCATCTTTGGAACGCAATCGTCACTTCCTGTCTTACTCGGAGCACGGCAAATGTGCCACACATGTGCATCGCATGTGCATCGTATGTGTTTCATTCCTGGAACGTGATCGTCCGCTTTCACTCTTCGTTACAGTTTCTGTCTTACATCCATGTCGCATATGCGTATAATTGCATTACAGTCGGGAGCGTGATAACCCCTTCAGTCATCACGATTAACCTCATATCGTGCCTTTTTTATCACGTGTGACTGCTCATATTACTTTTCAATGCTGATGCCCGGGATTCACAACATCTCAGTACGTAAAAAAAAAAAAAATCTGCTAAAGTTATGTATTAGCCATTAAGCATCTTATCTCATTTAGTTTCTCGTGGTGATAAATAAAAATGGTTTCTGCAAAAACAATTGTCCAAAAATATCGGGCCAATATAGTCTATGGGGTTGTTAGGTTTACAACAGGTCTGGTTAAGTTAGCACCAACGTTGTCATACAGCTCATCTTATTTTACTTTGTCCAAATATCTTTTATGAAGTAATTCTTTTAGTCCAAATTTAGGCCCATAATTTTTTTTTTTATGACATGAATTGAGCTATAAAAACCAGGTGGTTCCACATGGGTTGATATAGTGATGGCTGGGCAGCCAAATAGCTTTCTGTTGTTCTTCTTCCAGAAGAATGTAAACTCATGCAAAACTCCTATGGTCTGCAAAGAGATGATACCAATGGTAGCAGCAATATAGAGGCACCACTTGATAAAGATTTTTATTAGTGCTTCTCTGTGACGTACTATAATTGTGTCTACAGCTTGTTGTTGTTTTTTTTACTCTTTTTTTTTGTGAGAAAGAAAGATAGATCTTGACCCATTCGTTAGATCACTGTTTCTCGATCCTGGTCTACAGGTACCCCTAAAAGAACAGATATTAAGGATTACCTTGACTAAATGCAGATTGAATACATCAATCACTGACCAGCAAATCATATCACCTGTGCTGCGCTTCAGATATCTGGCAAACCTGGTCTGTTAAGGGTACATGAGGACCAGAGTTGGCAACCACTGCGTTAAATTGTACCGGCTGGGTGGAGTAAAGGCAACATCACTGCTCTATGACTGTGGAGACCGCGGAGACACAGATTCGAATCCTGGCATGAGAACCTCTCCAGTTAGTGTCCTTGGGCAAGACACCCAATAGGACATACTCACCACACAGGACATACTTGAAAACAAGAGACATCTCAACGTAATCTTCCTGGTAAAATACTTTCTCAAAAAAAAATAATAATAGAAAAAAATGATGAGTTAACACCAGTCTTTTTTTTATTTCTATTTTTAGTCTTGTATATTTATAACTTTAGTATCTCATAAACAAAATGTAAGCAGTCTTCAATAGAGCTTGTGTCCACATGTTAGAATGGTGAAAGTATTTTTAGTAAAATAATATTAATTCATGAATAATGTGCCGCTCACAAATTCTTTTAAAATCATCTAGCTAGAAGTAAAAATCAGTAATAGATGACCTGTGACTACAGTTGATTTGTAAACTATATTATGTTTTTGAGCTGTTTTCTGGCGAAGGACCGTGGAAAATGAACTTCACAGGAATATCTACCTTACTAAATATACATTTATAGGTGTAGGTTATGTGCACTCTAAAAAAAATGCTGTTTTATTACAGAAAATGATTCCTCTGCAGACATTTATTTTTTGTATAAAGCATTAAATGTGTATGATAAATATAATTATCACAACACAAATTGCACAGAACTTTGTCAAATTATTGTTTGTAAATTATGTGTTTAGTACAAAGGAATGAAAATGCAGCAAAAGTAAAACCTTTTCATGCGAATGCAAATTAAATACTTCTTTGCTGTTGTTCAGTTTAATAGATAGTACAATGATAGTACAATTTTCCTACTGGCTTCTACCCCTTTAAACTCATGTTTTTGTAAATTGCTGTTCAACTTCACACACGGATATTGTGTATACATTTATGGAAGAGAATGCAAACTATATCTACACGCAATCAGAAGTATGAATCAAGCTAAGCACAAATAACACAAGGATAAATACACAGCTGCTGTTCTGAATACAAGCTTAGTTTAAATAGGTCAGCATTGCTGAATCTTAATGCTTTCAGTGCTTTCTGCTAAATATGTCAGTTATGAAACTCAGATTAGTGTTTTCTGAGTCATGCAATCAAATCTACCCTTATTATAGCTAATGCGTTCATCTTGGATGATGGTATATGTTAGATTTTATCCAAATACACCAAACCTATCAAATTTTATTAATTTTCCACTACCTTTTGTTACGAGTCACATTTTTTTTGTAGGAGTGTTCTGTTCAACCACTTATTAAATCCTTTTCATCTGTCTCACAATCTGCACTTTTCATATTTCACATCTTGGATTGTTTTCATTGCCAGATGAAGGAAAAGCTCAAGGCATTCCAATACATTTACTTGGCACAAAAGTGTTAAACCAAACAGAGCTTTGACAACAAGGACACTGAAAAACATAGGACAAAATAGAAAAATCTGTAGAATGTTTTGCAACTCAGGTTTGTTTTCAAACATCAATTATACTTTATAAAATGTATTTTCATTTTTTAATGTGTCAAAATTCACAAGTTGGTTTCAATTAACCCCCCTTGTATACATTGATTTGCAATTTACTAGCCTCGTCATACATTGTATTGCTTAAAGGGCCACTCTACACACCCTGACCATTTTCGCTATTTAAACTGGACAGGCTATGTAGACAGCTCCCCTACTTCTCCCCCTCCGTGCAGCCCTGTTTGCTCAATTAGTCTTATATAACTTAGATATAGGTATCCTGTTTAAAATATTCACCCCCCTTACTTAGATTTTTGGAAAATGGTACACACGGTATTTTTATTTTTCAAGAAGAGTGTAAATACCAATTTTCACACCTGTAACTTCTTTGGTTTTTGAAATATAGGTATACTGATAAAAGTATTCACCCCACCCCCTTTTCACCCCGCTTAAGTGGATTTCTGGAAAATGGTAAAAAAAGAAAGTGGATTTTTTTTCAAGAACTCTTGTAAATACCAATATTCATGCCTTTAACATCTTGGTTTTTTTTTATTTTTAGAAATAGGTATAATGATAAAAAATACCCCCCCTTTTCACCCCCTTGGCAGGATTTCTAAAAATCCTTCCTTAGTTGGTGCCTACCTCATAAAAACAATGTAGCTTCAAAATTTCACCTTCCTAGATTAAACATTTTGAGCTGGGCGTTGATGAGTCAGTCAAGACTTTTCCTTTTATATATATCGATGATGGTTGCTTCCCTACTATTATCCTATTGAATGGGACAGATTAAACAGTAAACAGAAATTAAAAATAATTGCAACCTAAAAAAATTCAAATCAAACACAGTACAGACTGTATAATAATCTGCCTGCAATAATTGCACCCACAAATGGGCAATATCAGAAGACATATCAGTGCTCATAAGGCACTTCACAGGTCTCCCCACCTCCACTGAGGATGGCAAGGATGTCACTGTATCAGTTGGGCTGCCGACTGAGCAAAGCAAATTGGAACTCTACTCCATAGGTAAAAGAAAAAACAATACATTTTATAAGTAGTACATATAATATAAAACATAAAATAATTTAAAATTTATCTTCCAATTCATTGTGTTTCGTCTTTTAGACTTCCTTAGGGAGTGTAAGATCCAAAAAGCCAAAACTCATAAGTAGAATGCACAAGGTGACTACACTGAGTCGAGGTTTGTTAGAAATATTCTAATGGTTCATGGTGTTGAATCACCTCTACTTCGATGTGAGAGAGGCAGGCTGACATGTGCTAATTTCACAAGATGAAGGTGAAGGAAGGCATAAAGTTGGAAAGAGATGGTGGAACACGTACGAAACCTGGATAGCTGTAAGGCCTCGTGAAGATGACTGAGGGTCTAAGTCCAATCCTTTCACAAGCTGCACAATCCACTTGAGATTTTCTGTTTCCTTGCATGCTGTCAGGTACTGTACCGGGGTGGTACAGAAAATGCAGGATTCTGAGCCCGGGATGCGGTGATGCCAAAACAAGGGGTCTGCGGTGAGGGGCGAGGTTGCTGCTGGAGGCAGCAAAAACAAATAAACTTGATGTAGGGGAAATCAGGAAACAGACTGGGACAGCAGGGCTTGCATACACAGGATACCGGAGGGTCTGGAAACACACACGGAAGGGTTGGTAGCACGGCAGGGTTTGGTTTTCAGGAAACCACAGGAAAGCCACAACATAGGTTCTCTCTTGCTGAGAGCAGATACAACTAATGTTTAAGCAGGGAACAGAAGGGGTGTGGCACTTTTATTAACAGAGAGGTCAGATGACCTGGAGTGTGTGAGTGTGTGTTTTGGTGCATTAACTATTTAGCTGCTGGAACACAGCGCTGGAAACAGGAATGACACGAAGTGCAGGATTTGGAAGGGTGCTGCCCTGCATGGATCATGATCCTTACATAATCCCCCTTTTAAGGAGTGACCTCTGGGCGCTCAAGAATTGGCACTGCCAGCTTGGGCACGGGTCTTCCTTTGCCGTCTCCTTGATTTAGTTTTGGTGGTTTTCTGGTTCTGTGCCAGGTATACCAGCGAACTTGATCTTTCTTCCCCAGATGATTCTTGATTGCTTAGGAGAGTCTGTGACTCAGTATCACCAGGAATATGGGTAAGACACAGCCTTTGAAACTCCGGAATGGAGTCCACATCAGAAAATGAACATCTGGAAGTAGTGACAACTGGAGACGGATGGGGTGCCAAGGAACATGAGGTCTTAATCCAGGGGCTGTGGGGGATAGGAGAGTCCATCTTGGTCACTCCTGGGGTCCTCCTGAAAGCAATGGATTCATACTGGTAAGTGTTTGGACTGGCAGCCGGTACAGAGGTAAAGGTGCACAGGTATATCCTTTTTGACCAGGTGATGTTTCACATTCTATATTCACCGCGTCCTTGTCCATTACCGAAGTTTGGGGTTCACCCACCAAGGGCTGTGGGTTGAGGATACCAGTGTTGTTCTCTGGCAGCGGTACTTGGGCGGAGGTCTGGATCTCCTGCAACTGTGACTGCAAGATTTCATGGTTGCACCGGAGTTTCCGCATAACTTCAGTATAAGTACCAACCTGGGCTACAAGGTCTGTAACAGTTGCAACAAGTGCTGGAAATCCTGTGGATGAATCAACAGCACCATAAGCTGGCTCCATGCTGGTTAGAGGTGGCTGAAAGTCCATGGGATCAGGTTCTGCTGGCACAGTATTTTCAGTCTCCATGGCAACATATTCATGCACCAGGGTTTTTCTAGGAGCCGGCTTGGGTAGGGGTGACAGCCTTGCTACCAGGGTTCTCCTGGGGGCAGGTGTGGGTACCGCAGGCTTTCTAGGAGCCAGTTTAGGCAGAGGTGACAGCTTTGGTACCGGAGTTCTTCTGGGTGCCGGCTTGGGAGCAGCGGCTTTTCCAGGAGCCGGTTTGGGAGCTGCGGGTTTTGCAGGACCCGGTTTGGGAGCAGCAGGTGCTGGTCTTGGTACCGGGGCAGGCCTAGGTACCGGAGGTCTCACCAGGGCAGACTTGGACACCGGTGCAGGTTTGTGTACCGGGGCTGGGTGCTTGGTTGGCCTTATGGGACAGCTGGTCAGCCAGTGGGTTGGAGCGGCACAGTACAGGCACAAACCTTCAGCTTGTCTCCTGGCACGTTCCTGTGGTGATAGCGGTCCATAGGCTTTTCTTGCAGGAGTGCACACCTTGTCTGATGAGCCCCACATAGACTGTAGCAGCTCCTTCATGAATTCAGTCAGCTGTGCAAACATTTCTTGCAGGGTTTTCTTTACCAGCTCCACCACGAAATGAATCACCGCGGGTTCAGCATTAGGCTTAAACATTCTGTCAGGTACTGTACCGGGGTGGTACAGAAAATGCAGGATTCTGAGCCCGGGATGCGGTGATGCCAAAACAAGGGGTCTGCGGTGAGGGGCGAGGTTGCTGCTGGAGGCAGCAAAAACAAATAAACTTGATGTAGGGGAAATCAGGAAACAGACTGGGACAGCAGGGCCTTGCATACACAGGATACAGAGGGTCTGGAAACACACACGGAAGGGTTGGTAGCACGGCAGGGTTTGGTTTTCAGGAAAACACAGGAAAGCCACAACATAGGTTCTCTCTTGCTGAGAGCAGATACAACTAATGTTTAAGCAGGGAACAGAAGGGGTGTGGCACTTTTATTAACAGAGAGGTCAGATGACCTGGAGTGTGTGAGTGTGTGTTTTGGTGCATTAACTATTTAGCTGCTGGAACACAGCGCTGGAAACAGGAATGACACGAAGTGCAGGATTTGGAAGGGTGCTGCCCTGCATGGATCATGATCCTTACACATGCTTTGAACCTCAGCATTTCTCCAGTGGCGACTATAAAATCTGATGCTGTCAAGTAATCAATATATGATCTGAAAAGTTCTATGTTGGTCGTCATTCCAGGTGAAAGAAGAATGCAGTATAAAGTAAATAAGCTGAATAAACTAAAGATGGGTAAATGGTCAATGGACAAGAATAAAGATATCAGGTGAACATGTGGTTATTTAACTCTACAATCATTGCAGTGACTGCATTATCCACTTTAGAATATGCAAAGATACTCTGCTAATCAGTGAATGTGCTATTTATAAAATACAAATTCCTGGTTGCTATGTAAAGAAATAACAACCAAGTGCTGAAAGCTGAGGTGGACAGAAATGTCATCTATATTATATTCCATCTGTACTCCAGTCTTAACATGTTTTGAAAGAAAAGAATGGATACATACTCGCTGCTGGAATATTCTGCTATCAGTTACAGGGGAATGTGAGGGAACCGCTGCATTGAAAGTGTTCAAGATTTACAGAGGGGATTCTCTTAATTACTTATCTTTAATCACCATCCTTTACAGCTCTGTTCCACAGTTCAACTGTTTAGAATTAGTAAGTTATTTGAGATGCTGATAAACGAACAGGTAGAAACAAAGCACAATTTAGAAAAATGCAACCAGTATAAGAAATGCTGTTGATAGTGGTTTCAGTAGCCTTACATAGTTCTCGAGGAGATAACAGGTAGGAGATAACAAAAGGAAACAGAGCCCATGCAATGAAACACAGCAGAAAAATTGAAGTCTATGGGATTGATTAAACAATCATTCTCTAATCTAAATTGAGGGGGGGATGGTTCATTATTAACCCTTCTTGAGTCCCAAGGTTCTCCCCACTTTTCACTTAAGATGTCCTTTAAGTCATATTTGCAGCTCCAGGGTTTATCTAAGCACTCCTCCCTTCTGACATGTCTATCATTTGGCTCTTGAGTGCTCATTCAATCTGACGACACTCAAGCAAATGCATTGAGAGGAATCCATTGATTATCAATTGTTACATCATACTCACCAGGGGGTCTCCCTGTCTCCTTTGGCACACTGGGACGCTACATGATCATGTGGTTCAGCGCCTCTCAACGTTTGTGTAGTCCATGCCACTCCAGTTTTTCCTTCGTGAGGGCACGTAGCGCTCATGTGCACCACACTGCTGGACTGTTATGAGTTTTGGTTTTGGCGACATGTTGGGCTTTAGCGGCTCATACAGACCCGCACAGGTAGCGTTCCCTGTTGTGTGAGCTGAGGATGGCGTTTACTACTTGTCTCTATGGGATAGTGTGTCGTTCCAGTGTGTGCAGCAGATAAAATGGGTTAAGGATTATCTTGGGGAAATGCAGACTGAATACTGCAGTCACTGAGCAGCAATTCATATCACCTGTGCTGTGCTTCAGATATCTGGCCTATATTAAGCATGCCGGAACATCTGAAATTTTTACGAAATGGTCTTGCTCATATGTGCTCTCTATCTATTAGTATGGAGATTTCATTTTCACATTGGCTATGAAATAAAAAATGCATAATTAGATTGAAAAGGCATAATATATAATGTAGTGGGACTAAAGCAATAAAAAAAATGCTGAAATTGAGGTATAATTAACCTATACTTACAACGATTTGCGGCTGGTGACATTTCAAGTTGGTGGGGCGCCAGACTGCAAACATGAATATTTTAAATCATTAATAGGAATATGTCTATATGGCACTACTGCCTCCAAAATATGTGGACAATCACATATATAGGGAATAAAGCATATATACACAAGGCAAATATAATGGCCATTTTGAAGCTAAATTAAATAATTACAAATCTAATCTAGAATTTAGCCACAAGATGTATACATCCATTGATAGTTCCGTAAGTCGCCCGGAGCTCTCCATGTTTCTTACACAATGTATTCAACTCATTGCTGAATGCAAATGGACTGTAAGAAAATAATACAGCTGCGTTCAGCAAAGAAAAAAACACAGCTCGCTATTACATTTAAAATAAATTATGAAACCTTAAAATTAACCCAAAAATATGAAAAAAATCCTAAAAAATAAATAAACAAATGGCTTATTGCTGCAAGTGAAAATAACGGTTTAAGAAATATTTAATAAAATTGCGATTTTTTTCTTTTTTACATTGAAACCTATGGGGAAAAAGCTTTGTTTCTTAAAAAATAGTTAGGAAATCTAAAATTTCACCCGAAAAATGGCAAAAAAATAAACAAAATGGCTTATTGCTGCTAGTGAAAAAAAAAGGCTTAATAAAGATTTAATAAAAACAAGGATTTTTTAACATTGAAAGTTTGAAACCTATGTTATTATTTTGGTACTTTTTATTGCAGTACTGGCTGTATTTTTTGAGGCAGTGTAAGCCATGATCTGGTCTATCTACCAAGGAAGCAACATATGCTTGTCTTGTTCAAATCCACGTGTGCAACTGTGTGCTTCACTTCACTCTTTTTTTATAGGATTCATATACTGCAGAGAGGTGCTTCCCAGGCAGTATGTGGATTCATATTGTCACGTTCTCTGTCCCGCTCACCCCTCACAACCGTGGTGGGAATCCTTTTGGACAGACTTCTAGACCCTCTGATCCTTGAATGGTCGGGACCACTAACCCTATCACTCCCAGCCAGGGAGAATAGACAGACCAACAATAATGAGAACAGCTTAGTCACAGCAGTTTTTGAGATCAAGTTGTCGCTGAGCCACAAAGGGTTAACCTTACTGAGAAGTGGAAAGCAGTCAGGAAGAGGTTTAGCAGTGTGCTCATACATCAGGGGTTAACAGAAGCGTGGTCATACAAACGTTCCAAGTTTGCAACAGAGAGGGTTTTCGTACAGGCAGATTTGGCAACAAACAAGGTCCTCATACACTCCGATTCAGCAACAAGACAGATCGATGGATACACTGGGTCAGCGCTATGCTGGGCAGACTTACACTCTGTATCAAGTTTAAGCACAATAGTTAAACACTCTGGGTCAGTGTGGTTCAAACGCAGCAAGCGCTCTGAGTCTGCTTTAGGCACAACACACATACAGGCTTGGTCAGAAAGAGAATGGTCAGAAAGGCAGTCCGCAACTGCGTCAGCAACATTCAGGGTCCTCATACAATCCGGTTCAGCAACAAAGCAAAAGAATCAGTGAATAAGTAAGGCAAATACACCAGGCGATGCAGGAACTAACTCCACGTCAGGGCAATGAGACAATTTGCGCACCCTGCATTTAAGGCCGGCTGCTCCGCGTCATCATGCCGTGCCCCGCCCCTCTAGACGCATGAATGGCCAGAACTTATGTCACCTGGCCAGCCAGCGATGCGGCTGAGTGCCCAGACCCCCCCCGAAGGTCCGCAGGTGCCGAGGATGTGACACATATGCTGCATTTATTATACTGCAGAGAGGTGCTTCCCCGCAGTGTGTAGGACTCATATGCTGCATTTATTATACTGCATAGAGGTGCTTCCCCGCAGTGTGTAGGACTCATATGCTGCATTAATTATACTGCAGAGAGGTGCTTCCCCGCAGTGTGTTTATTCATATGCTGGTTCCTCTCTCAGTGTGTGGATTCATATAATACATTAATTATACTGTAGAGAGGCGCATCTCTGCAGTGCGTGGATTCATATGGTGCATTAATTATACTGCAGAGAGATGCTTCCCAGCAATTTGTGGACTGGATTCATATACTGCATTAATTATACAGCACAAAGGTGCTTTCCTGCAGTGTGTGGATTCATATGGTGCATTAATTATACTGCAGAGAGACATTTAATCCTAGATTGCCTTTTAACAGCACAATTTGATTAATTGGGGTTTTATTTACAGGGTTATTCAAAGAGATCCAAATTGCTGGAGAAAGGTAATCGAATGCTGAAAATCAGCGTTCGGTTACCTTTCTTGGCCATTCGGCCATCCAGAGAGCAGGCAATTCACCAAATACTGGCGAATTGCCTGCACATACGGTGCCTGTTCGGTGCCTGTTCGAGGGCAGTGAATCTACATAAAAAAGCACTGCTTCGGCTATTCAGAGAACACAAACCAGCAGTGAAAGGTTCCCGAAATGCCCTGCCATTCGGTGGTTTAATTCGGCAGGTTTATTCAGGCGAATCCCATAGGCTTCAATGTTAACAATATTCCCGTTTTAATTCAATATCTAATAAACCGTTCATTATAAAGTTCTGCAGTAAAGAATCTATTTATTGATCTTTTTAGGATATTTTAAGCATTTTTCTGTTTTTTTTTTTTAAAAAAAAAATTCTGATTTTATTTTTATTTTATTTTTTTACTTTACTTCTTTTTTCTGTAACAGCCCTTTTTATTATCATTCATTGGACCTCATATGTAAATTTCAGACATTTTCGCTCAACAGCGTTTCACTTTTCAAACATTCAAGCAAACTGTTTTCCTAATTTATTCACTTCACTCGTCTGCGGTGTTGGCTTTTCTCCGGCAGTTGCTCTGTGTGTGATCGGCTCCTGCTCGGATTTTTCCGGCGTCTTCGGCGGGTTAATCCAGATGTTTTTGCAGGTTTTCAGCATTTATTCGCCGGGTTTTCGGCAGGTTTTCAGTGGTGCTTGCTGAATACACCACAGGGTCACCGAAATGGGAAAGCCGATTCGCACCGAATTGAAGAGAACGAAAAGTCACCGAACGTGCGGTGACTTTTCGAATCTCTTTGAATAACCCTGTTAGTGATCCAAAATTTTAGTTGATATATCAAATAGATAAATTGATCAATTATCGAATTGATCTTAACTTACAATACATACAATACAGCAAATGACTTTATGAAACAAATTAATTTAGTTTTACTTTATCACAGGCATTCTGTCCCTGTTAATTGGCCTCTAGTACTAAATCTGTGAGACAGCTTAATATCTAACCCTAGCTTGCCTTTTAACAGCAAAATTTGATTAATTGGGTTTTCATTTAGTGATCCAAAATTCGAATTGATATATCAATTATCGATTTGATATATCAACTATTTAATTGAGATATCAACTATCGAATTAATATCAAATTTCGAATCAATCCAAAATGAAACGAAACACGAAACAAGCTCTGAAATACAAAACAAATTTCCGTAAATGAAATTATTTTAAAACGCAAGCATTTTTCAGCCGTGCACACCTCTAGTTACCACAAGACTTTTTTTAAACAAGAGACCTATTTTGAGTGTCTTACACTTTGTATAGGATGTTATAAAGTGTCACAAGCATGAGAATAATGTGCAGTTCCAATGAACGGTTTATTTTTTTTAAGCAGCTGCAAAATCACTTTATCACTTTAGAGAAAAAAAAGGTTAAAAATAAGCACACTCTAATGATCGAGTGAATAGGGATGCAAGATATGTTGCCTCCTCTTGTTATTACCAAAATGACCCCAAGGTCAAATAGTTCCACTGTGTACTTAATTTTGAACTCAACGTTACGCTGGAGCTAGGATCTAGTGATAATCTCGCAATGGTACTTAATGGGATCCTATGGACTCTGGCGTGTAAATGTCTGTGATTGTTATCACTTGTAAAATAATGTGCTAGCACCAAATCACTAGTTGTTGTAGATTATTTCTGACAATATTCCTAAACGCTAGCACTCACAGACTACCACTTAATTTGGGATGACACATACTTTTGTTAGGATTTATAATTTGATAGTATGCAAGAAGTTACAATTCCCCTTGTGAACCATTGACTTTTTTAATATTAATGGAGAGATTTTTAATTGTTTTCCTTGACACCGCACCCTAAAATAAAATAAAGCAAAATATGGTGTCTGATTATGCACCGAATACATTTGAGGAATTTAATGGGTTTTATAATCGATGTTGATAGAGGAACAAGTGGAACTTTAGCAACCATTATTCATGCAACGTTTAAGTATAATACTTCCATTCACTTTACTGCTGCTAATTCAGTTTCCTGTGGGGGGGGGGACTAGAACATTTGCAAATTCATAGAATTATAATGATGCAGTTAAAGTTTACAAAACTATATCATTTTCATAAAAAAGGCTTCCGAGCTGATTTTTTTTAATTCTATCCATAAGCATATAAGCATATCAATCAAACACAGGTAATTATGTCTCAAAGCTCACATACCATCTGGGACCACAGAGGTCAAAGCAAAATGCTGACTTTTTCCAACATTGCAAAGTTATTAAAAATTACACATCTGAAATATCACATTGTCATAATTATTTAGGCCATTACCTCAGGTTAGAGCACCTCTGGCAGTGGAGCTGTTCATTTCAACTGATGACCTGACAGCAAAAGAGAGAAGTCAGATTGTTCGTGACTCCGCAGGTGGTGGCTCCACAGGATGTTTCTGCAGCACAGCCACACTGGGGACAAAGAAGGACCATATGCCTGTGTCCTCCTCTGGTCATAAGGATAAGGTATAGTAGATAGGGATAAGGGATAATTTGTACTGGGGAGAGTTCCATCTCAATATGTGTGCCCTCCGGACAGAAGGAAAGTTGAGTGAGGTGGGCTCTGCTAGTATACTCTCATCCTAGCAAAAATAAGTATAGGTAGCGCTTCATCACACTCTAGAGGGAAATGGGCATGAAAGATGGAACTAGAATGCACAGAGATACAGTGAAGGGATAGCTGTTGGGAAGTGCCAATAACGCTTACAGAGCACAAAACAGTCAGTGGTACATACAATGATGATTATATGGAAAATGTCCTGCTTTGGAGGATGGATTCTCTGTAAATAGGTATTCTTTCTTACATCGACAGGTATGCGTCCAACTTGTGCAGTAGATACCTCAAATGCAAGAAACACAGTACATAGTGCTTAACCTAGCAGACTAGCCTTGTTGACCTTAAAAAGCTAAGACACCATGCAAACAAAGATATTTCTTTTTTGTGGCCATGTTGTATAGGGAGAGATGATAGACCCTATCTCAAGGTATTGCATCCCAAAGGTTGAAAATCACCAAAATGCACTAACTTTGTGGAGAGTTCGGGTATATGTCTTGGCAGAACTTTTCGCAATACTAGAAAACCTTTAATCCATGTGTCATACCAGTCCTTAAGGCGGCTGTGTTTCGCAATGGTGGCAAAGAAGGTGGCCTAAGGTCACAAGCCAAGGTCAAAGGAAACCAGAAAATCACAATACTTACTGTACAAGCTGAGGTCAAAGGAATCCAGAAAATCACTATATTGACTGTACAATCCGAGGTCAAGGGGAGTTAGAGAATCACAATACCGAGTATGCAAACTGAGGTTAAGGGGAGCCAGAGAATCCTAATACCGAGAATAAAAGCCGAGGTCAAATAGGAGAGAGTCAAGCAGTACAGCACGCTAATGAGTCAGTAACACAAAACAACGAAAGGGCACTAAAGGGAAAGCTTCCAGAATTTAAATAGAGGTGGGAATTTCTTGATTGGCTGGCGTATTCCGCATGCATTAAAATGTACGTGTATGGAATAGTGTGCTTGCGGTGACGTCATCAAGTTCGCGCCAAACAGGTTGCCATTTTAATAGTGATTGTGGCCAGTGATCCATGCATGCAGAGAGGAGCGGCAGGCAACCTGGCACCCGAATTCCACAGGCACAAGCCCCTGCCCCAGGCCAAACTAAAGCACAGCCCCAAACTGGGACCGTCATGGAGTGCAGCGCCCGGCCCGACACACTCTGAATCATGACAAACCCTTTGCATCTCTCTCTGTAACTGCTCTATTACTATTGAGTCACTAATATAAATAATTCTGAATCTGAAATATTGGATTCTTTCAATTTGTCCCAAAATGGCTTTCCTGAAATGCTTCCAAATTCCCAAAAAAAATCGGAAATTTGCTGGACCAGCTGTAAAAGCTGAAAGGTGGGGAAAGTAAAGGTGTCAATGTGACAGCCAGCAGGGATCAGGGTGAGGGAAGAACTGAACACATTGATTAGTGGGTCTGAATAATGATATACATTGCAGTGGGCAGTGCTCATCAAAAGGAAAGGTCTCCAGAATGAGCAGACAGCATGAATTTGCTTATTTTTACATAATCTGTTGTCTTGGACTTTTGCAAACCTGCTAGAATATCCCTCTATAAAGGTTCTGGTTCCATTCTGGTTTTCAATGTCATACAAATACTGATCTGTCCTCTTGCATAATGGTTGTGCTGTACATTCAGTATATTGAAACCTGCAATGGTAGGTCTACAACTATATGACACTTTGGGTATGGCATTCTATGTGATCCCAGATGTCATATTTTTATAGATACCCAATTCCACCTGTGTCATAAGTGAGCCGATAGATACAATCACCCATTTGTTTATCATGAACCGATAAGTAAGAAGTATATGTTAGCCTTTGTTTGTAATATTTTTGGTTATGCGTGTGTAGCGCTGTTTAAAAACTCTGTTGATGTATTGCTCGGGTTGGCCACCAGAGGGAGACAAGCGCAATGTAAAGTATACTGGATACAACGGGACTACATTTTCCATCATGCTTTGCGGCGTGGACAGGAAGTGGGTGGGAGAGAGCGAAGGACATCCGCAGCCTCGTGCCAAGGAGAGCCAGTGTGAGCCGAGCGATGAAAGGTGGAAGACGCACGTGAGACTGCCGCGATGATCCACTGGGAGTGCAGGCGGTAGGCCGTAATTCTCGTTACTGAAATCGGACAAGCAGGAGAAGCGGATCCGGTGGCACAGAGTTCCAGTATAATCAAGCGGAGAGAGATCCTTGATCGGAAAGCGGAACAGATTGTCCAGTGGATGGGTGAGAGGCCTTCCAGGCCACAGTCCAAGTTTAAACAAAGCACGCTGCAGTATTGTTTAAATCTACAGGGCCCCAACGTGACTAGTCGAAGAATTGCTCAATCCATTCACTGGCCAGTTGAATATAGTACCCGGGTACCTGAATCGCGCACACACACCTTTTTGGGACATTACTTTTGCGGGACTTACACTCCAGAAACGAAGTGGTTAAACTTTCCTTTTGCCGCCGCGTGTTTTTCTCGCATTACGAAATCCTGTCGTTCATATACCGTATTCATAAGCACTAAGCAGACAGGACAAGAGAGGTGGGCAGAACTGAACACTGAATACTTTAAGCAGACACAGAGGAGCAGGACATGAAGAGGACTGAATTATTATTATTATTAATCTTTATTTATAAAGCACCAACATATTCCGCAGCGCTGTACCATGGGGGAGCACAAACATGAGACATACATGATAAATAAGGAAAAGACAACCCTGCCCATAGGATAGCTAGTCTAGGAAATACAGCACTTTAACCAAGTGCTCAGCCAGAAATCCCGTGAGCATACAATCTAAGGGACGGGGGTAAGTGAAACAGATGGGAGCAGAGGGAAGGTGAAGCTGCTTGCTAGAATGAATGTAGTGGCGATTGTTGTGGAGATTGCGGGGAGTTGTGATACGTGTGTGGGAGATAGAATGAGAGGGAAGTTATGAACTTGTGGGGCCAGGGTTAGGAGAGGTGTCACCTGCATAAAGTAACAGCAGGAGAGTGAGAAAGAGAAGGTGGGAATGGGATTTGTGTGCGTGGGGATGATTGCAAGTCAGAGAATTAGAGGGATACCAGTTTCTGAGGAAACACAGATGTTTGTGTGAGGCCATCATGTGGGAACAGAGAAGGGAGGGAGAGCTGTAGATAGTGGAGGGGTTGGTGGTACAGGGACTGAATACAAATCAGGAAACAACACAAGGAGTCTTACTGGGAAAACAGGCAGGACACTGGGGAAGGACTGAGGGCCAGGATGCACAATGGGCAAAGTACAGGTATGCAAGGGTGATGATGGGTAAGTCCAGGCAAATAGGAGGGGGATTCAGCAACGGTGGCAAAAGGGTGATCCAGGTAGCGTAGTCAAGTACAAGCAAATGGTCGAAGTGGGCAGCAGGCAACAGCGTTGTCAAGTTCAAAGAAAAGTTTGTATCCTGGGTATCCAGCAGTGGAGGGTAAGGACAGGGTAGGCAGGAGCTTCAGGAGGGTGAGGTACACAGTCTGGTGGGAGCAGGGAACTGAGGACTTCAGGTAATGCAGAAGCCTTAGGGAATGGGAGAGATAAGTAGGGAGAGAATGATGAGGTGATCAGGTGCACATGTGGAGCAAGGAAAAAGCCATTGGAAACAAGGCAGAACTTTTCAAGCACTGCCCAGACATTTTCAAGACATGGCAGCCCTGTCGGCGTGGACCGTGACATTTGTTTACTTTTAGAAAAGCAGAACTTCACTTTTTAAAAATATTATATAATTTTTGGCTGTAGATTGTCTCCTGTTCTAGTTTGAAAAGGGGTAAATATTTGCTCAGAGTTTCCCTCTAACATTGTGAAACAAATTCCAACACTGTAGAGTATGTCTGAAATCAGAATACATACTCTGTCAATAAGATCCTGACATCAATAATTTGGATTAACGAGGAACCCTTCTATATCTACTGATCTGCTAACAAAATCTCCGCCAGAAACAAACGCAGCATCTTTACTCTTCTTATTTAGAAAATCCTTTCTTATGATGAGAATGAAATCTTGGTTCTTATCTCAAGGGATGGCCTTTACGCATTCTGTACATCCAACGATGTGACAAGCTCCCTGCAGAGATCTTCACATTCACCTTATTTACATATATAATTTTTGATTATACTTCATCTCAGGTACCCTAACGTAAAAAAAGTACAAATATACATTAATTAATTTTATCTGTTGTGTCTTCCTGGAGCTTCTAAAACAAGGGAAAAAAATGAAATGTTCATTTAAATTCTAAATTTAACCAATTTAATTACACAAAGACATTGTGATTGTCCTGATATTTTTTAAAAATATTGAATCAATATATTAGGGGTCATTGTATAATAATACCATATTAAGTATTTTATAAATGGTAATAAATCTGAGGTATATAGGGTACAAGAGGTGCTTAAACTATTATTATCCTCATCATTCCTATAGTGTCAACATTTTCTGCATACAGTTCACAATCCAGAAGTGGGTGGTAAAAACAGATAAGGATTTATTGTGGATGTGGGCACCTCTACACATATCATGGAGAGGTATGGGAAGCTGATACTTGGTACATTCAAAGGAAATTTAAATATGATGCTTTTTTGTTTGCTTGTTAGGACTTTATATATATATTATTGTGCTTATTGTTGCAGAAGCCACTTGCACATCACAGCAATTCGATGAATTGCATCCCAGAGCTCCTGTGCCACATTCCCCATATGCAGCAAGGAATTCTGGGTAGGATATGCAAATGACATCTGTCTCACTTTTATGCATCCTGGGTCTGTTATTACACAGAGCCCTAAAATCAATGCTATGCCACACTGTGGCTTTCTAGCAGAGATAGGGTTTATGCAACTGGTCAAAGCCACTCCTAGGACAGCACTGTTTCGGGTTTGTCAGACCCTCATCAGCTAGGAGCTAGGCATGATGACCAGTTGCAGTGGATGCTTGGGACCCGTAGGGCAAATCAGTATCTACAAGGGTTGTGGTGGAGGAAAAAAAAATATATATATACTGCAATATTTTTAAGTAGAAGGTATCCTCACCCTGATCACTTTATCTTTTTAAAAGTCATCCATTGTGGTCTATCTTAGAAATATGCACATCTATTGACCGTTAACAGCTATTTGCTAAGCATTAAAGCAAGCTTTAACTGACTGAAGGGCTAGCAAAAAATCTAAATTGAATCAATGAAATTGTAGAGGTCATTCCCATAGTCTTTCATGAGGATTAACCTTAAATTATGAGTATTAGTGATGAAAAATAATCCAAGGTTTGAACAATGAGCAGAGAGACCCTTGAATATATATCTATATTGTTTTGATTCTCCCATGGTATATGTGGTTGCAAAGGACAACACAGCCTTAATAAGAACAATGTACTTCGAGCTTCAACATCAACAAATAGAATTGTAATTCAATCCACAAACTTTTCATGCAGTGTGATTAGGACGTATCACATCTTTCCTTTACAGCATAATCAACTTGGCTGCTAAATGTTAGACAGGGAAGCGCAGCAGTACTTCGAAGGGAAAGTAGATGCCACAGTTAAATCTGATATTTGTCTCAAAGTGGTTTGCTGACATTTGGTCACTTTCCTCTGAACACTCGCCCGAATTGAAAATTGTGAAACACAGACAGAATAATGACTATTCAAAGAAATATCATATCATTACATTTAGACTGTATAGCATTATCTTTAAAAAAAATATTTTCAAAGACAAAGCAGAAAGAACAATGATTTGTGAGGGCTTGAACTTTCCCTCAGCTTGCCTGATGGATAATAAACCAGTGAATAAAAAAACAAAGATAAAATACTCGGTAGAAAGTCTACCTTAAAGGATAGTAATTATGATAGAGATAACACACTCTCTGTTCTATGAAATTGCATATGTCCTTACAAAGATCAAAAGCAAAAATATTGGTGATGAGGTTACTTCATTTGACACACACAAAAAGTTTCCGCGATCAGAAAATAATAAGCATATCTCCTTGAAATTGTTTTATGCCCATCAGTATCAACTTAGGGAAGGGTAAAACAAGAGTGTTATCATCATGCCAAAGTTCTATGTATGGTATTTAAATAATTATCTCACTCAATATTTCCCCTGAAGTATAACAGGGAGAGTAATTTATTTTAGAAAAAAAATCTTTATTTATTTATTGGTTCGAAAAGTGAGTCTAAAATTATATGGATGTATTGCAGAGAAAATACCATCAAGAAGAATCCAGACACTTTCAGGGTTATTCAAAGAGATCCGAATTGCTGGAGAAAGGTAACCGAATGCTGAAAATCAGCGTTCGGTTACCTTTCTTGACCATTCGGCTATCCGGAGAGCAGGCAATTCGCCAAATCCTAAGGGAGCGTTTGAAGGAAAAATAATTAGGGGAAGGTTGACAGTACGAGGGAGAGTGTTCCAGAGGATGGGGGCCGTGCGTGAGAAATCCTGCAGTCCAGCATGGGAAAATGTGATATGGGGAGAAGCTAGGCGCAATATAAAATACACAATAGGGATTAGCCATCAAGTGCCAGTAGTGCCAATACTGTTGAAAATCACTGGCATTACAATGGCAACAAACGCCAACGGTGCAGCTTTTACTGTCACTCTTTAGGTTTTAATTTTGTGAAATGTGTGATTTTTATTTTGTCATTGCTGCCATACCAGAGATTTTCATCAGTATTTGCAGTGCCAACGCCTTGTTTATATTCCCCAATATGTTTAGGCAAAGCTAAACCACTGTTTGTGTGTTTTCCTGGTTTTCCAGAAGCCAATCTATGCCTAACTGTCTTCAATACATAAGGTATGTTCATCAGGGTAAGACCCAGTTCTGTGAGTATTCTGAAAAATCACATATTTTATCCCCTTTATTATAATTTCTTTCACCATGTTAAATTTTTTTATAAGCCAATTTATTCAGAGATATGATATCAGCTGGAGGTTAAAGACTTCCCAGAAATCTGAAGAAATCTGAAGCTGGGACTGTCATCCCCTGCTAATTTTGATTTAAATCAGAGTCTTTTGGCTCAATGTGCAAATATTTATTAAAATTAAATACGTCAATGAATTCTTATTTAATTTTATTAAATCTAAGTTTCAATCAGAAATCCATTCACATTTTGTCAGGCTCGCGCCAGGATGGAGTCATGGAGTCATGGCGTGGGCTTATGTTTATTTTCCCAGACGCTGGGGGAGAGCAAATCAGACAGCAGTATAAGTAATAAAGTGTATTCTCAAGGTAAGCACACAGCAACAGTCTTATATACACTTGCAGAATAGTGAAAACAAATAGACAAGTCCTGCACAAGGGTAGTCTCTTCTGCTGTACCAGATATAGTGGACTAGGTAGTGCTCCCCAAGTAGGGTCCAGGAGCTCTACACAAAAGGTACCTTTAAGACAGATAGCCACAGGAGTAGTCTGGATACGCAGGAATAGTGGGCTAAGCAGTGTCCACTGCTGACAAGATCCACAGGCCTGGAACCAGGAGCTCTTCGCAAAGGGTCTTGATGTAACGCAGGCAGATGAATCAGGAACACTAGAATAGCAATAACAGCACAGAGGAATGTAGGGAATAGACAGACTCAGGGAGAGGCGGCTCGCAACACCTCACAAGTAATGGGCAGGGAACACAAAATGAGAGAGCTCTGAGAGAAGGGTGTGTCCAGGTTTTATGCACACCACACACCAGATCAGGGCAGGAATTAACCCTTGAGTGATACAGACAGGCAGAGAATGGAAAGCCAGACTGGTCATAGCAGGTTCCCAGGGTTTAGGCATGACAGTACCTTCCTCCTTACAAGGTGCACTCTGGGCACCTAGGGCATAGGCAGAACCAGGAGCAGCTAGGAGGTCATCACCACCCATCAGAGTCCGAGTCAGTGTCATCATAAATGTCTCCTTGGGCAAGTAGGGCCTGCTCAAAGATTTCAAGGTCCTCTTTACGGACCAACGTTCCATTAGATGCCCAAACACAACCATCAGGAGTAGGGTTGTCCACAGGTGGAAAGGGCGTGAGAGGTGTACAGGTGACGACCCCCACAATGATGGGCGATGGGCCTCTCTCCTTGGCTGCCAACCGTTGCTCATAGGCAGCAAGATCTGAATCAGGAATAATGAAGCCATCAGAGGCTATAGAAAAAGTCCTGACATCCTTATGAGAGCAAGAAACGGTTCTATCAGGCAGAGCGTCACAGCCATGTATAATGTTGGGGTCTGAGACATGCTCTCCTAGACCACCTCTAGGGTGCTTGGCAGTCTGGATAGGAGATACGTGGGTCACACCCACCTCCATAGGTACCTGGGGTTCAGGATCCATAACCATGGGCTCTGCATCAACGAGCTCAGTAGGCAGGATCTCTATGGACCCAGAAGGGTCTGTGGTCAAGACCTCCATGTCCTCAGCATCAGATTCATCCTCTGTACCCTCCTCCTCCGAAGAGACTTCACAGGAAACAGACCTCCTTGGTACGGAGGATCGACGAGGCTTGCCCATGTTGGTAGCCTGGTGAGGCTTAGCAGCTGCCTGATGTGACTTGACAGGGCGAGACTTGGCAGTGGTCTTGCGTGGCACAGGAGCAGCGGCTGAAGTCTTGCGTGGCACAGGAGCAGTGGCTGGAGTCTTGCGTGGCACAGGAGTAGCGGCTGCAGTCTTGCGTGGCACAGGAGCAGCGGCTGGAGTCCTGCGTGGCACGGGAGCAACGGCTAGAGTCTTGCGTGGCACGGGAGCAGCGGCTGGAGTCTTGTGTGGCACAGGAGCAGCAGCTGGAGTCTTGCGTGGCATAGGAGCAGCAGCTGGAGTCTTGCATGGCACAGGAGCAGTGGCTGGTGTTTGGCATTGCACAGGAACAGCGGCTGGAGCCTGGCGTGGCTTGGCAGGTCTGATTGGGCAGGAATCAATTTTGTGCCGATCTGACCTGCAGTAGAAACATAGATTCAGCCTCCTACGCCTCTCTCTCTGCGATTCCACAGGAGGTGCCTGGGCTCTGCATGCAGGTGGAGAGCAATTAGACTCAGCTTGTTGCTGCGATGCTCTGCATACTGGTGAAGGCCTAACAGGGCCAGGTGTGGTAGGAACTGAGTCCATAAGGTTCCATACATCCTCTACCACAAGTAGCAGTTGATAAACGATAACATCCAATGCAGCCTTGAACCCCACAGGCCTGGTATATGGCTCTCTCATTATGTCAGGCTCGCGCCAGGATGGAGTCATGGCGTGGCCTTATGTTTATTTTCCCAGACGATGGGGGAGAGCAAATCAGGCAGCAGTATAAGTAATTAAGTGTATTCTCAAGGTAAGCACACAGCAACAGTCTTATATACACTTGCAGAATACTGAAAACAAATAGACAAGTCCTGCACAAGGGTAGTCTCTTCTGCTGTACCAGATATAGTGGACTAGGTAGTGCTCCCCAAGTAGGGTCCAGGAGCTCTACACAAAAGGTACCTTTAAGACAGATAGCCACAGGAGTAGTCTGGATACGCAGGAATAGTGGGCTAAGCAGTGTCCACTGCTGACAAGATCCACAGGCCTGGAACCAGGAGCTCTTCGCAAAGGGTCTTGATGTAACGCAGGCAGATGAATCAGGAACACTAGAATAGCAATAACAGCACAGAGGAATGTAGGGAATAGACAGACTCAGGGAGAGGCGGCTCGCAACACCTCACAAGTAAAGGGCAGGGAACACAAAATGAGAGAGCCCTGAGAGAAGGGTGTGTCCAGGTTTTATGCACACCACACACCAGATCAGGGAAGGAATTAACCCTTGAGTGATACAGACAGGCAGAGAATGGAAAGCCAGACTGGTAATAGCAGGTTCCCAGGGCTTAGGCATGACACATTTTTATAAGTAGAAAAAACACCAGTGTCTTAAAAAAAAATCATTGACAATAGAAGACGTTTTAAAGAATTTTAAAGTATGTAATACCATATATATTTGATGTACAGTTTGACAAAATGTTTGACTTGGATCCAAGGACAAAACTAAGCTTTCATTTTAATAGTCAGGTTTGATATCCCTGTTAATGAAGACTGAAGGCTTTTTAAAATAAAATGGTCAAGAATGAAAAATTATTCCCAGGTTTGGCTGGAATGATGCTAAAATAGTGATTGTTGTCTGTTCAATATTCATTGATGGAGAAAAGACATTTAAAAGTACACAGTGATTTATCAAGATGGCATAACGACAGTAAAAATACATAACATCATTGAAATAAATGCCTTAAATACTGTCAAGATTCAAGAACCTTTATATTTGGAGGTTAGTGTTATGTGTTAAATTCAGTGGTCTAAGAGATGAGTTAGATCTGGTTGGCTTGTTTTTTAGATGAGAGATTTAGATTTCAATTCCATATAGTTTTAGGAAATGGTGGGATTAAAAATGGGGAGCTTAAGTTTAGGATTTGAGTGCTAAGGTTTAGAAGTACGTGATTCTAATGGGACTCAATGAATGGGGTTTCCTGCTGTCTACATGCCCTAGGCTGCACTGCTCCATAGATTAAAAATCCACAAAAATAGACCCCCCAAGAGTATCATTAAATTGCAAGATAACATGGGTTTATCCAAAACAAATATTTGTTACTTTTATATGTGGCACAATTATTGTCAGTCTTTTAGTCAATACTTTGTGCTACCAAGCTAACAGCTCTGAGTCTTCTCATATAATGCCTGACGAGGTTGGAGAATCCATGGCGTGGGATATGAGAACATTCTGCCATATATACAGGGTTTATTCAAAGAGAGCCAAACTGGCCACCGAATTGCAATGCACAGTGAATTTTCCCGGCCATTCGGCTATTCAAAAAGCTGGCAGTTTGCTAAATATTGGAGAATTGCCGGTGAAATACAGTGATATTCTGCAGTAGTGAACTCCCCATAGAGAAGTAATGTTTAATCTATTCAGAGAATGCCGAACACCAACGAAATGTCAATGAAATGCCGTGATTTTCAGTGCTTTCATTCAACAGGTTTAATCAGGCGAATCTCATAGGTTTCAATTGCAAAAATATTCCCCGTTTTTATTGAATATTTAATCAACCATTTAGTCTTTTCACCGGCAGCGTTTTTTTGACATTTTTTTAGATGCGTTCTGCAGCTTGTTTGCTGCACTTCGTGGACCCTGCAGTGAATGTTGAATTCACCACAGGGTCAGTGAATCGAACTACCCGAAGTGTGAGGAACGGGACATTTTGGTGCTCTCTGAATAACCCTAACCCAGAAAGTGTCTCCAGATTCTTCATATTTCCTGGTCGATGCTGGTGGGCTCTCCTCTTGAGTTCACTCACAGGTTTTCTTTGGGGATCAAGTCAGGGAATCAGGAGATCGGGGTGGCTATGGGAGGACCTTGATTTTGTGGTCAATAAACCATTTTTGTGTTGATTTTGAAGTATGTTTTGGATCACTGTCCTGCTGGAAGTTCCAACCACAGCCCATTTTAAGCTTTCGGGCAGAGGCAGTCAGATGTTCATTTGATATCTGATGATATTTTATAGAGATCATGATGCCATGTATCCTAACAAAATGTTAAGGTCTTCTGGCAGAAAAACAGCTCCAATACATTAACGAGCCACCACCCTACTTAACCATAGGCACGAGCTACCAAAAATTAAATGGTTAAACAATAAAGAGAATTGTCCACAGCCTTCTTTACGCATATTTACCAATGTTAACAGAGGGCAATGCATTACAGTATATTTATTTATTTATTTTATTTATTTATAAAGGATTTTACCAGGAAGGATACATTGAGATTTCTCTCATTTTCAAGTATGTCCTGGGTTCAAGAACATGGTATATTCCTATTACTGTTCATTAATCCAGCAATGTGAGTTAAAGATACCTTGCACTTGCAGTAGGTAGCTATCATGGTGTTATTCTAGCAACACCTATTCACAATGTCCAGGGACTCAATAGATCTTTTACATATTAAAATATTTTTCTGTATCTGTTCTGTATCAGTGTTATACTTTTTCATGTATATTTGTCATTGTGGTCATGAAATGAATGCAATAGAGCAGTAGTCCCAACTGCGGTCCGCAAGTACCCACCAACAGGTGAGGTTTTCCAGATTTCTGAAGCACAGCACAGGTAATCTGATTTGCTGCTCAGTGATTGCAGGATTCAGTCTACATAGAGGTTTGTAAGATAATAAATTGAAATCATAAAGATTCAGAATTTATGGTTGTCCGGAGAGTTGTGCATTCGTTTCGGAAAAATTCAGAATTTGTAATGAAATTTGATAATTCGTAGTTCGGAAGTACTTCTGAATAACGAATCGATACGATAAGAATTCGAAACGAAATGGTATATAACAAATTTATTTGGTTTTACACTGTGTCATCATAAAAGAAAAATTTGAATAATTGATCTCAACTATCGAATTTGAAATGAACTATCAAATTGATAAACTATCGAATTGATCTTAACTTAAAATACAAGTAATAGTAAGCAAAGGACTTTATGAAACAAATTTTGCTTCACTGTTTATTTTGACTCAAATACTAAATCTGTGACACAGCTTAAAATTTAACCCTAGCCTTTCTTTTAACAGCAAAATTTGATTAATTGGGGTTTTATTTAGTGATCCAAAATTCGAATGGATATCAACTATCGAATTCATATATGAAATTCGAATCGATACAAAAAACAAAACGAAGCGAAAATAGTTACGAAATTTCGAAAACAAAAATATTTAAAAACGTAACGAAACGAAAGTAAACAAAACAAATTTTCAGCCATGCACATCCCTAGTTGTCGGCGACATAAAAAGTTGAAAGCCAGTGTCAAAAATATGAACTACATAAAAACATGAAATGGAGAACATTTTTAGGGACCTTCAGAACATCATTCTTGATTTATATTACCTCCCTAAAAGAATGTTTTTGTGAGACCAACAGTGAAAGCAGCATTACTGAGCATATGATATTCTCATTCACTTTCACTCTGGGTACTAAAAGATATTCTTGACTTTTTTTGACTGATTATTTTGAAAATGGCCTATGCGCTTTTTCCGAAGGTAATAAAATGAAGACACGAAGATGAATAAATGGGTGATACAAGTTTAGAAGCTGGCAAATAAATGTGAACTAATTGAATGCTTGAGAAATGTCATTTTTGGTCATCCATTTCAATAACTTTGTTTAGTTGTGCTTCATCTTTTGCCAAATAATTATCAATGCTGAATCTTTTAATTTTTACAGAACTTCCTCTTGTTTCAATATGCATACCTTCAGTGTGAATGGTTTAAAATTATTAGAAAATTACCAGAAGCGCACACATTAACAATTTCTTTTGTTGCAAAAAATGAGTCGAGAATTTAAAAGTTACAGCATTTAAATGTCTAATATTAACATCAACATCACTGAATAACTTGTGAACACTTTCCCTGTGGTTGCAATATAACAAGACCCTGCGGCTTCTCAGAGCCTTCTCCCCTCAGTACCTTTTTGCACATAATTGCACTATTTATATTCCAGTTCCATATTCCATAATTCTACCCATTAGAACAAAATTTTCAGTCCTTTGAAAACATGTCAGGCATAGTGATGTTACTAATACACAACTATTTGGACAGAGTGTCCTGAAGAAGTACTGGGAACAGTAAAAACTTAGATTTCATAACATACTGAGGTAAGATCAACAAATAAAAAAATGTTGAAAAAAAAATTCAAAAATTTTTAAAATTAACAAAAGAATCTAATGAAATTACTTATGGCTGTGCCCTCTTCCGTGGATGAGTATTCAAAAAGGTGGTAAACAAGCAATATTTTTGCTTATATGTTCCAAGAGAGCAGTGGTTCCCAACCCTCCCAAACATGGCTTCAGATGAGCTGCCTAACAGACCAGGTTTGCCAGATATCTGATTGTCATATTTAGTCTGCATTTTCCCAAGGTATTCCTTAAAACAGTAAAGTTAATCTAAAGTTTTAGTGATAAAATACCTGTAATTCTATTAGAAAGTAGGGATGAGCTGTTCGGGTTCGGACGGTTCGGAGTTCGGCCCGAACTTTGGCAGTTCGAAAGTTCGCAAACTTCGAACTTTTTGGGTGTGTCGGTTCGAGTTAAAAAAAAAAAGAAATTTTAAAAAAAGTATAGAAAATGCTTAAAAAAATACTAAAAAATCTAGAAATAAAGAGACTCTTTACTGCAGAATATTATAAGCAATGGTTTATTAGATATTGAATTAAAAACTAATGTGTACGTGGAAAGATTATCAACTCTAAATGACCTCTGTTCACAAACGGGCATAACACCAGGTGTTTTTAGTCTGGTAATCAATTTGATACATTGTACACTATACTGAGGGGGTGGGGTGGTGTCTGCTTCTGATTGAGATTTGACAAATTAATTTCCATCTTAAAACTTCCTAATATGCTGCATTTAACTGGTGTTTGAAAAAAATTCAAAATAACATCTAAAGCAATGTTGTTTTTCACCTCGGGATTAAACATTCACAGGGTTATTCATAGAGCGGCAAAAAGCAGGAGAATGACTGGAGAAGTGAAAATTCTAGGTCAAAATAGCCAAACCAGAAAAATTCTCCCATTTAACTCACTTTCCAAATTGGCTATTTGGTCTAGATTGTTCTCTTCTCCTGCCAGTTCTCCTGGCTTTCACCTCTCTCTCAGGGTTGTTCAGAGAAAGGTGAAAACCAGGAGAATGGCAGGAAAAGAGAACAATCTGGACCAAATAGCCGATTTGGAAAGTGAGATAAGGCTAGGGTCAGACTAACGCATTTTTCACAGCGACCGAAAGTGCGTCCGAACGCATTGCTGTATTTTTTCACGGAATGCGTGAAAACGGTCATACGATGCGCATTTTTGTGCGTGATTCTTACGGATCCAAACCAGGAAACTTTGGGTGTCTGGACGTTATGTTGGCTGGACATGAGCAGGGTCTGATTTCTCCAAATCACGCACACACGCCGCCAGTGGACGCAGCGCACTCTGTACATCCATACTAGCGGTTCTGCGTTCTCAAAAATCTGGACCAAATAGCCGATTTGAAAAGTGAGATAAGGCTAGGGTCAGACTAACGCATTTTTCACAGCGACCGAAAGTGCGTCCAAACGCATTGCCGTATTTTTTCACGGAATGCGTGAAAACGGTCATACGATGCGCATTTTTGTGCGTGATTTTTTACGGATCCAAACCAGGAAACTTTGGGTGTCTGGACATTATGTTGGCCGGACATGAGCAGGGGCTGACGTCTCCAAATAACGCACACACGCCGCCAGTGGATGCAGCGCACTCTGTACGTCTGTACTAGCGGTTCTGCGTTCTCGAAAAAATGCGTTCATTTTCCACTTGCGTTGCGCAGCCGGACTTTTGTGCGACCGTACTTCGTATATTGGCCGTCATTTGCTGCTAGTGCGGCCGTGATTAAGTGCGCCTAAACGCACGTTAAAAATTCGCTAGTCTGACCCTAGCCTAAATGGGAGAATTTTTCTGGTTTGGCTATTTTGACCTAGAATTTTCCATTCTCCAGTCATTCTCCTGCTTTTCACTGCCAAAAAATCAGTAAATGTTTTCTGCGTGTCCGAAAATGTCTCCTCTTTTCATACAGACTGCTGCCCCAAGCAGTTGTTTATGGATAGATTAAAGGAAAAGCATTTGCCGTCATTTGAAATGTCATTTTTTGGTTTTTACATATTTCTATACATCCTAGAAATCCGCCACTTCACGGGCAGGCTATGGGGACCTCCTAGGCACGATATTTGAAGGAATTTTTCGTTTTTATTTTTAACCCTTATTTCATGGAAAACTCACTGTCACTTTAAAACGTTTTTTTTTTTACTTTTTGTCCTTGTTTCCTGTCCCCCAGGGCACTACCCGGACCCCCATACACCTTTTATGGCAAATATCTAGCATATATGCCCTCTTGGAGGGCACTCTAAAACCGAATTTTCAGCCCCATTGACTTGCATTGAGTTCGAGTTCGGGATCGGGTTCGGATCCGAACATTTGGAAAGTTCGGGTTCGGCTCCGAACCAAACTTGGGGAGTGTTCGGCTCATCCCTATTAGAAAGTAGAAAAGTGGATCTTTGTGGGTCTGTGGTAATAGGAAAGCTTGCAGATGTACATTACAAGAATTACAAGAGGTGATTCCTTTCAACCTATACTTCTCTTTATGTTTCTCATCAAAATATCAATCAATAAATGTTTTACCCAAATTTGTGTTTTTACAAGCACCATGGTGTACTCACTGATAAAAACACTCTTTTTTCTGAGCCCTATTGGTGCACCCTGATTATAATACTAGGTTTATCCTTCAAATAAGGATCTCCCGTTAAGACTGGCCAAAAGCTTCTAATAACTCTAGTTCCCTGGTCTGACTATTAAAGTCATAAATAAAATGACACTTTTTGATTATCAATTCATTTTACATCCCTATTATATTGCACTAATTGCATCCTTTTTCCAGCGGCTGCTCTGCGCTGTGATCGGTGGCTAGTCGGGTTTCTCCGGTGTGTTCGGTGTGCTTAATCCAGCTGTTTCTGCGGGTTTCGGTGAGTGTTCGGTGGGTTTGCGGCGAGTTTTCCCTGCACTACGGGGGACCTTGGGGTGCTTGCTGAAAACATCACAGGGTCAGCGAACTAGGATCGCCAAATCATCCCGAAGTGCGGGGAACAAAAAGTCACCGAACGAGCGGTGACTTTTCGAATCTCTTTGAATGACTCAGATAGTGTATATAGAAGGGCACAGGTGTGGTATATAGTGATGGTGACCAGCTGTTTTATTTAAACCAGTTCATTTTTATTGTGTAGCACTCCCTGATTTTACTTTATTTATACTATTAATGACAAGAGGGGCTAGCACAGCTACTTCACTCAGTGGGGCCCTGTTGCATGAGATAGGTCCTAGGATTAGGAATCGAAACATTGATGCACATTCAATAAAGCTGTTGTGACTAGGGATGAGCGTTCGATTCGGATCTGTTCAGAGTTTGAATCGAACATCAGCTGTTCGAAAGTTTGCGAACTTTGAACTTTTTTGGGACGATCGCCAAAAAAAAATAAATTTAAAAAAGTATAAACAATGCTTAAAAAATACAAAAAAAATCTAGAAATAAAGAGACTCTTTACTGCAGAATATTATAAGCAACGGTTTATTAGATATTGAATTAAAACGGGAATATTTTTAACATTGAAGCCTATGGGATAAAACATTCTTGTTACTAAAACATCAGGCAGACACGACCCTCTAATCAGGCACTGTAGAGGGCAGCCTGCCGGGGCCTCCCAAGGATCCCCTTGAGGAGCATGCAGCTGCCCGATGACAGAGCAGCGACTGTGTGGGCTAGCCACCCTGGGTGCATGTGGCAGAGACAGGCGGTGCAGGGAGGGAGCCACTGCACCTGCTGCCACGGCAGACCCCCCCACAACCAGGATCCAGGGAGCCCCCACTGACCACCATGCTAAGTCAAGGCGACACATTTCTAAAAAAATTAAATCCGAGGACATTTTTAAATGTCCCCGGGAACATAAAATAACTTTTTTTTTTCTCTACCTTGCTGAATGTATTTAATTATATATATTAGATACATTCAGCCAGGTAGAGGTGGGTGGAATGTGGGCTGCGCGGGGGTCTCAGGCAATGGTTTGTTTTTTTGTGTGTATATTTTTAGCAAATTTATAGGGGAAGGTAAGGGCAGGTATGATATATATCTTATCTATACATATATATATATATATATATATACATATATATATTCTTATAAATATACATATCCAGCCTTGTATTAAACACACATTTTGGCAACTAATTGCCCCCCCCATTTGGCCGATCCCTCCAGAAGAAATGTTGAACCCGATAGAGCAGAGAATAATATATATATATTCGCTACTCTGTCGGGTTCAACATTTTTTCTGGAGGGATCAGCCAAATGGGGGGGTGCATTTAGTTGAGATTATCCACATGTCACCCCCCCCCATGTACGTATGTGTATATATGGTCTGAGGTCTGTGGGTGGGTGTATATATATATCTGCGTGCTGATATACAGTGGCAAGAAAAAGTATGTGAACCCTTTGGGATTACGTGGAGTTTTGCATGAATTGGTCATAAAATGTGCTCTGATCTTCATCTAAGTCACAACAATTTGAAAAACACAGTCTGCTTAAAATAATACAACACAAACATTATATGTTTTCATGTGTTTATTGAACAGAACATGTAAACATTCACAGTGCAGGGTGGAAAAAGTATGTGAACCTTTGGACTTAATAACTGGTTGACCCTCCTTAGGCAGCAATAACCTCAACCAAACGTTTCCTGTAGTTGAAGATCAGACCTGCACAACGATCTGGAGTAATTCTGGACCACTCCTCTTCACAAAACTGTTTCAGTGTAGCAATATTCTTGTGATGTCTGGTGTGAATCACTCTCTTAAGGTCATGCCACAGCATTTCAATCGGGTTGAGGTCAGGACTCTGGCTGGGCCACTCCAGAAGGCGTATTTTGTTTTGTTGAAGCCATTCTTTTGTTGAATTACTTGTATGCTTTGGGTCATTGTCCTGTTGCATCACCGCTCTGCGGAGCTTCAGTTGGCGGACAGATGGTCTTACGTTTTTCTGCAAAATGTCTTGATAAACTCTGGAATTCATTTTTTCATCAATGACAACAATCCGTCCAGGCCCTAAAGCAGCACCAAACCATGATGCTCCCTCCTCCATGTTTTACAGTGGAGATAAGGTTTTGATGTTGGTGTGCTGTGCTTTTTTTCTCCACACATAGTGTTGTGTGTTTTTTCCAAACAACTCAATTTTGGTTTCATCTGTCCACAGAATATTTTGCCAGTAGTGCTGTGGAACATCCAGGTGCTCTTTGCAAACTTCAAACATGCTGCAATATTCTTTTTGGACAACAATGGCTTCCTCCGTGGTGTCCTCCCATGTACTCCATTCTTGTCTAATGTTTTCCTTATTGTAGATGTGTCAACAAAAATGTTAGCATGTGCCAGAGATTTCTGTAAGTCTTTAGCTGACACTCTAGGATTCTTCTTTACCTCATTAAGCATTCTGTGCTTTGCTCTTGCAGTCATCTTTACAGGACGACCACGCCTAGGGAGAGTAGCAACAGTGCTGAACTTTCTCCATTTGTAGACAGTCTGTCTTACCGTGGACACATGAACATCAAGGCTTTTGGAGATACTTTTGTAACCCTTTCCAGCTTCATGCAAGTCAATAATTCTTGATCGTAGGTCTTCTGAGAGCTCTTTTCTGCAAGGCATGGTTCACATCAGGCAGTGCTTCTTGAAACCTGTAAACCCAAAACTGGTGTGTGTTTTTAAAGGGCAGGGCAGCTTTCAGCAACACATCCAATAATATCACACTGATTGGACTCAAGGTTGGCTCACTCCTGGCTCCAATTAGCTCTTGGGAGAAGTCATCAGGCTAGGGGTTCAAATACTTTTTCCACCCTGCACTGTGAATGTTTACATGTTATGTTCAATAAACACATGAAAACATATAATGTTTTTGTTGTATTATTTTAAGCAGACTGTGTTTTTCAAATTGTTGTGACTTAAATGAAGATCAGAGCAAATTTTATGACCAATTCATGCAAAACTCCACGTAATCCCAAAGGATTCACATACTTTTTCTTGCCACTGTATATGAATATATAGGTCTGCGTGTTGATATATACGTATATGTCTGTGTGTGGTATCAATGCATCCCTACTCTATACACAGCGTTCTGTGTCCCTATAATATATATGATCAGGGGTTACCTTTTTTTTATTTTTATACTATTCCTATTAAATTAACAGTCATTTTTGATGTATTTTATTCAGTAGAAACTTTTTTTGCCTATATAACATGTGCCTTGTGAGTATAAAACGGTTTTGTGTGTACATTTTAATTTAGTTAGTGGATTCCTGTCCAGTGCGGTGAGAAGCAAACGTAATGTAGTGTAGACACGCTGTGAGGTGGAGCGGAGTGAAGTCAAGCCTGCAAAATGTTTGCTTCTCTTCGCTTTGCTACGCTGTGCGTCGCTACACGCTCAGTGTGTCTCAGCCTTTATTCCCGCATCGCTAGCTTACCGAATCAGTTTGTATACTTGTTACTGACCCTGCTTGTTCTGAGGACCCGATCTGTTGCCGACTTTGCCTGCCATTTGACCATTCTCTCTGTGTATTCCCTGCCTGTTCTGTTTGCTTCCTATTGCTACTGGTGTGCGCCGATTCTCATCATATACAGTAGCGCAGTACAAGTGCCTGAACATTGCTGACCCGGTTTTGTTATAGCTGCTGATGTAACTGAATAGATCCGGGATCTCTTCTGCATTACCAAAACCTCCACCACTGCACTCTTCCACAATACCTCAGAGGGGTTACGGTGTGAAGGCACTTGCTGCCATCAAAGGCACAATATTTGGGTGCACTGCCACTGACGCCTATATTACCAGATTCATATTTTAATATTGGACCGCAGGGTCCACCACTGCACTCTTCCACAATACCACAGAGGGGTTATGGTGTGAAGGCACTCGTTGCCACCAAAGGTAAAATATTTTGGGTGCACTGCCACTGACGCCTATACCAGATTCATATCATTTTAATATTTGACCGCAGGGTCCAACCCTGCACTCTTCCACAATACCACAGCGGGTTTACGGTGTGACGGCACTGTTGCCGACACTAAAGTCCCAATTTTAAAGCACCTATTGTTACTTTCATCCAAAGCCTGCATAGGTTTCACCATAATATAGCCAAAAAAATCACTAAATTTGTTCTGAGTGTCCTAAAACGTCTCCTCTTTTCATACAGGCTGCCGCCCCTAGCCGTTGTTTATGAATAGATTAAAAGGAAAACCATTTACCGTCATTTGAAATGTCATTTTTTTGTTTTTAAATGTTTCTATACATCCTACAAATCTGCCACTTCACAGGCAGGTTATGGGAACCTCCTAGGCACGATATTTGAAGGAATTTTTCATTTTTATTCTTATCCTTTATTTCATGGAAAACTCACTGTTCCTTTAAAAATGTTATTTTTTTAACTTTTTGTCCTTGTTTCCTGTCCCCGAGGGCACTACCCGGACCCCCATACACCTTTTATGGCAAATATCTAGCATATATGCCCTCTTGGAGGGCACTCTAAAAATCGAACGTTCGGGTCCCATTGACTAAGGCTAGGGTCAGACGAGCGCAGTGCGAACGCGCGTGCAGGCGCACTTAATCACGGCCGTAGTAGCAGCAAGTGCCAGGCAATGACGGCCAATATACGAAGTACGGTCGCACAAAAGTCCGGCTGCGCAACGCAAGTGGAAAACGAACGCATTTTGTCGAGAACGTAAAACCTCTAGTACGGTTGTACAGAGTGCGCTGCGTTCGCTAGCGGCGTGTGTGCGTGAATTGGAGATGTCAGACACTGCTAATGTCCGGCCAACATAACGTCCAGACGCAAAAAGTGTTTTATTGATGATCCGTACAAAATCACGGATGCAAATGCGCATCGTATGACCGCTATCGCGTACTCCGTGAAAAAATGCGTCCATTCGTTCGAACGCACTTTTTCACAGACAACATGAAAATGCGTTCGTCTGACCCTAGCCTTACATTGAGTTCGGATCGTGTTCAAGTTCGAAGTCGAACTTTTGAAATTGTTCAAGTTCAAAGTCGAACCGAACACGGGGGCATTCGGCTCATCCCTAGTTGTGACTTCAGAGCTCGAGTGACCAGCCCTGCTTGTTCATCAATACACTCAGTGTGCAGAGTGTGAAAAGCACAATTTAAAAACAAGGCATATGTACAAGTGAGAGAAATGTGCACAGGTGTAATACACTGTAAAGAATTAAAAAGTCCATTAATTCATGTGCTTTATACATGGTTGAGTAATGTTACTGAATGTAAAACATCCTGGAACTGGATATAGTGGCCATATTAGGTTACAATGAGACATGTAAGCAGGTCTCTGTCAATTGCCGGCATCCCCTAGAGATGCTGTAAGCAACTTACAACCAATGTAGTTTAATCAAACCTGGAAAAAGAACTTTCCTTCATATTGTTGTTATTGCATCTTTCTTTTATGCTAGTGTCTGTCTTTATCCTCTTAAATATATTTTTCCATTGAGCCATTAACCCCTTTACAACCACAATCATGCATACACTATCAGCAGTAGCAAACACAACAGCCCAAGATAATGTTAATTTTAACAAGCTCAGCTTCCATCTCAGATGTTGTAAGGAGTTAATACATCTGCCTTAGAGAAAGTGCTTTCAGTAAGGCTACTGCATTACGCAGCTGCACAGTCTTGTTCTTGCTGCTTGTCACGTACGTATAAAACATGTCACAAGAACTACTACAGACAAAGCCAATAAATGTACGCACATACATTCCTGTAAAACCTCTAGTTACGTAAAAACCCCTCCCTCCCCTTCTCTACTTGTTTCAATAAAAGATGTGTGCAAACTCCAAGCTACAGTTTTGAAATCGCATTGTGTGTGTGTGTGTGTCTCATTTCTGCGTCTCCTATACTGGAAAAAGGCCACAAGTGGGAGGAGCCAAGATACCAATGGTCCCAGAGTCGAGATACGGTTCACAAAAACATAGATGTTTCGACTCTAAGAAGGGTCGAGGTTCCTATGTAACTATAGGATCAATTTCCTAATGTAGTGGCTGCTTACTGTGCATTAACGTCTCCTATACCTTGTATGGGAGACATTATGGTGCCCCTAGCAGATGGAGAATGAGCTATTCCACCCAGCTCGTTCTCCATCTGCATCTGATGTTATTCTGTAAAAAATTTATTTCTCAAAGGCTGGTGTTAAGTGATTCACTTCAGCACAGTCACTTAACACAGTAATGTAGCCCCACCAAAAATCCCATACTCACCTTAGATCTCTTGGTGGATAAAGTGGATTCACCTCTTCCTTGCTCTACGAGCAGCTGAACACTGGGAACAAATAGCTCCCAGTGTTCCTCCACATATACCTCAACCGCCCCGGCTGGTTCTACTCACTCGACCTCTCACCTGTCTCCAATGAGTCCTATGGTTGCCTGAAGCTGATAACAATGCTGTGCTTAGCACTGCTGGTGTTATCAAGTTGCAGCATGTAAGTATTACGACTCAAGCTGCTGGCAAAGCAACTCTGTCGTCATATAGATGTTAAAGGCGAGCCGCAAATGTAAAACAGCAGATGCGATGTCTCAGTTGTTTTCTAGTTTTATATGAATTATTATTTGATTGTGTTGATATTAAATCGAGTTTTTCCTGAAGTAACGCACCAGTTTCTTGATCCATGAAACTAACATTAATAGTCATTTTGACTTATTCTTTTATGTGATTATACTTTAAATGCATCTATTTATTTACATATATTTTATCTTAAATACATTTTAAGTTAATTTACTCTGTTGATGCAATTAACTGGAATGTGCAACTGAAAGTACTGAAAAAAGCACTTGAATAGCTATGCTGCTAGAGTTTAAAGAAACTATGTTAAAGAACAAATGCATATGGTCTCTAAATAGCAATTTATCCTGCAGCAGCTAAAGCAAACATACTGTTTTGTATCCAGTTTACAAACTTGAATGTTCTCTTTGTACCCTTGAGCCTTAAGACAATTTTCCAAAGTAGGGCAATATGAGGTATTGCCACAATAAACTTTTACTTTATATTTTGTAGGGAAACACTTTGTTGCTGTCAAATATTAAAAGATGTTTGCAATAAAATTTTAGGAAGCTCTATTAACTCTGTGTGTGCCAATGGAATAAATATAGATCTTAAACTATTAAAACTATCATGATTTTTGTTGTTCTATTTAAAACTAATGAATCACGTCCCATTTTATTATCTGAATCGAATTATTTAGGACCCAATATAATTATTACTTCAGCATTAAATAGAGTAATAATTAAAAACATTCTTTTCCAGCATTGTAATTAAAGACCATGAAAATTATTTATGATCAGTTCACCTCAACAATACGCTTGCCAGCTGAACTGAAAGTGAATTTTAAGGGCAGTTAGACTTTATGATCTACAAAAACGGCATTTATGTCTGTGTTTAGTTGCAACACTGATAACAGCTACACAGTAAAGGATCCTTAATGTGACTTTATATTGCTGATTTATTGTGATCATCCTAATAATCATCAAAGTATCATTAGTGAAAATGTGTTTGTGGCAGAATTGAAATTGATTATGATGGCATTTGTAGTTTAGTTAGTTGACCATGATTTTTCTTTTCAGACTTACATCAGATTGGCCTCATGCTCTTGGAAATTGGTAATTTTTTATTTGTCAGTAGCTTATCAAAGCATACAGGGAATAAAAACAGGAACGTAAGAACTTATTGATCAGGTTATCAGGATATGATTGCTCACACTATGAATTAAACATGTTTTCTGTATAAATAAGGGAAAAAAGGTATGTGGGGAGGTGCTTTTAATTCAAAGAGGCATGTGACAGAAAGGATACTTACTACCAGAAAGCCCTTTGGAGTGGCTCCCACTGAAACCCCAACAAAACACATACTGAAATGTACAGAAATTACCCCAGCACAATCTAATTTACAGCTTGCATTAATAGTATATAGTCCTATTTATTTACAATGTTGCTAAAAATCTATTTTTTTGCCTTGTTACTATGGGGAATCAAGTGTAGACTGATGTGAAAAATACATTAATTCATATCTTTAAACAAATTTAGCAGCAGGCTGCAACATAAGAAATTAAGATGTCTGAATGAAAAATAAAAAGAAGAAATTTAAAGGTGTTAAACCTGAGGCATCCTATAAAGCAAGTATGTACTGTTAGGTGTGTTGCCCAAGGACACTTACTAGAGAGGTGCTCTGGCCCGGTCTCTGCGGTTATAGCAGTGACATAAATTTAAAAAAAAACAAGAGTTACAGTGTAGGTTCACTGAAATCTGAGTCAGGGGTATTATTAACTGAAGATCAAGATAAGGAAGAAAGTTTGATTGATTATTTTTCTTCAGTCTTTTTTCAAAGAGAAACCTATAACAGGATACATGCAAATCAATGACAAAAACTCACAAATAAAATATGATTGGTTGACTCAAGAAAAGGTGTTGCAGCAACTAAATAAAGTGAATGTGAACAAAAGGCTAATAAGTTTAAGGCTAGGGTCAGATGAGCGCAGTACGGACGTACTTACTGACTGACGACAAGGTAGTGGCCACACAGTCCGTTTTTTTCACTGACGGATCTTTTGACTGATGTAGCAGGGAAAATAAATTAAAATGAAAAAACATTCTGTCCGTCAAAAATGCTGGACGTATAAATGCAGTCCATCTGACCTCGTTTCATCACTCACACACAAAGCTACACGGATGTTTCGGACGTGGCGCACTCCGCACGTCTGTTCTAGCAGTATTACGTTCTTGCCTAACCTGCGTCCGTTTGCCGCGTCCACCATGCATCCGCACTTCTGTGCAGACGTACTTCGTGTGTGGGGCTCCGTTGGTCAGAATGCTATGCTGCCACGGACGTACAAATGGGCGGCAACACGGACGTGATAACTGCTCTCGTCTGACCCCAGCCTTAACATGTATACTTTAGAGAAACGGCGCCTTAGAGGGGATCTGATAGCTTTAAATAAATATATACGGGCCATTATAAACCATCGTCTGGAAACCTATTTATTAACAGGACTATACACAGGACACGAGGTCACCCATTTAGACTGGACGAAAGGAAATTCATCCTAAAGCATAGGAAGGGTTATTTTATGGTGAGAACAATAAAGCTGTGGAATTCTCTGCCTGTTGAGGTGGTTGGGTCAGAGACTGCATAGACTTTTAAAAACAACTGGATGACTTCCTGCAGACACAGAATATTAAGGGTCATAATATTTAATATGTGTGTATATGCTTCTTGATCCAAGGAGAAATCTGACTGCCATTCTGGGGTCAAGAAGGAATGTTTTCCCAGTGCGATACATATTGGTGAGCGCTTCGTACTGGGTTTTTTGCCTTCTTTTGGATCAACAGCAGTAGGTGATGTGTAAGAGGCTGAACCTGATGGACGCACTTTTTTTCATGCAACTATGAATGCTTTTAGAATGCACTGTATCATTTGAAGGACTTTAACATTTTCTAATTCTAATAATATTATAAGACCATAAAAAAGAAAATCCTGAGTTTAACGTAATATTTTGAGTTTTAGTAATGTGCATTGTTATATATTGTTTTATTTTATTGCTTTATTGTTTGGCATGAACATTCCACAAATGGCAACATCATGTCCTCCTCTCAACTGGAATAACAGCGAGCGATGTAAAGCAAAGACTAACCTTACTTTCAAACTGTCTCTGGATATTGTTTGAGACTCCCAGGGTTTGTTTATCTTACTAAAGAAGAACAAAATTTTGATATGCTTTTTGATAGTTCCATGTACTATTTAAATATGGAACAATATATACACAAGGAGCATATTTCCATATATTTTTCAACCTTACATGGTTTACATTTACTGATTTGTGTTTTTTACAAAAATGTAGGGATTATTTTTCTATTCGTTTAACTGGAATTATTCATGTTTAAAGAAGCTAGAAGAAGTCCCATGATAACCAATTTTGCATCAGCAATCATCTTGTGCTGTCTCTACATTCTAATATTTAGAGCTTCAGCCCAAAGCCACAATAATGACCTAGTTGATATTTATAAGTATGATATGGCATAATGATAAGAACTCAGCAAATACAATGCATGCATCTTTTGATCATGCATCCGTCTGCATAGCATGTCCCTCTGTGATTAATAATATAGCACATTTCTTTCCCTTCGGTCCAAGCCCTGCATTCTTAGTAGTAGATTCAATTTGATCATATATTATATTCTTATTTGAAGAATGTGTTTACATGAAGATCACCCAAAAGACGCATAAGAGTATCACTTTGTAAAAGAAAATTAAATTCTGGCTATTTGTCTATAGAAAACGTATTGTTCTTATAGCATGTAGGTTGCATTTTTAATGGATTTTTTAACCAGTCGAAATTACAAATATCAAGGAATTTTAATTATTTAATGTAATAATGAATTTACGGTACATTTGTTGCCCCTCATTATTGTTGTCAGTCATGCAATATAATCAAAGACATCAAGAAGAGAACTATGAGTTGATCCAAGACATATGCTGGTTTTCGTTATCGTTTTCCAGCTTAGGAAGTCTTCCAGTTACAAAAAGCAAGAAAATTAACAAAACTAAATGTTTCGCAAGTTTTGCATGCTATTTATCAGGAAAAACAGATTTATCAGCCCCACCTCTTAATTTTTGGCAAGACGTTAATAGGACTCAAAAAAAAAAAGACTTCGAAGGGAGCTTGCTGGAGAAAAGAAAAACGGCCATTCTAACCTTTTGACGAACCTTTTAGATCAAATCAAGTTAGTATGTGTATACAGTAGCGCCGTACATTAATTACAAAAAACTATTAACGCCATGGCCAAATTATTAGCAGAACATAACCTATATCCGACACAGTGACAGTCACCACTTGTGAGATACGCTCTGGAGTCGATGGAACTCCACTGAGTGTTTCTGTGAGAGCTGCAAAAGATCTGGTGAAAGGAGACTGAGGAAATATTTCTTTGCACTCGCAAGACTAATGAAGAACTACAGTTGTGTTCAAAATTATTCAACCCCCAATGCTGTAAAGGGTTTTAGGGAATTTAGTGTACATTTGTAATTGTATTCAGAATGAAATCCTACAAGGACTTTTTAAAGAACCATATGCAACTAAAATGACATCAATTGGTTTTGTAATACAGTAGTAAATGTTTCTTTTGTGAATTCTTCATTGACACAATTATTCAACCCCTTAAAGACTACCACTCTGAAGAACAGAGGTTCATTCAAGTGTTTTCAATCAGGTATTGAAAACACCTGTGGATGTCACGGAGCAGCAATAAAGCATAATAAGCACCAATTAGGCAGCTTTAAAATGACTGTGATACTCAGCTCCTTCTAGACATTTACTGGTGTGGTTACAAACATGGTGAAGTCAAGAGAATGGTCCAGGAAGACAAGAGAAGAGGTGATTACTCTTCACAGGAAGGGCTATGGCTATAAGAAGATTGCAAAGATGTTAAACATACCAAGAGAGACCATAGGAAGCATCATTCGCAAATTCAAGGCAAAGGGCACTGTTGAAACGCTACCTGGTCGTGGCAGAAAGAAGATGCTGACTTCGACTGCTGTGCGCTACCTGAAGCGTAGAGTGGAGAAAAGTCCCCGTGTGACTGCTGAGGAACTGAGAAAAGATTTGTCAGATGTGGGTACTGAAGTTTCAGCTCAGACAATATGGCGCACACTGCGTAATGAAGGCCTCCATGCCAGTACTCCCAGGCGCACCCCCTTGCTGTCTCCAAAGAATAAGAAGAGTTGACTGCAGTATGCCAAAAGTCATGTGGACAAACCACAGAAGTTTTGGGATAGTGTTCTGTGGACTGATGAAACAAAATTAGAACTGTTTGGGCCCATGGATCAACGCTATGTTTGGAGGAGGAAGAACAAGGCCTATGAAGAAAAGAACACCTTGCCTACTGTGAAGCATGGCGGGGGTCAATCATGCTTTGGGGCTGTTTTGCTTCTGCAGGTACAGGGAAGCTTCAGCGTGTGCAAGGTACCATGAATTCTCTTCAGTACCAGGAGATATTGGATGACAATGTGATGCAGTCCGTCACAAACCTGAGGCTTGGGAGACGTTGGACCTTTCAACAGGACAAGATCCCAAGCATACCTCCAAGTCCACTAGAGCATGGTTGCAGATTAATGGCTGGAACATTTTGGAGTGGCCATCGCAGTCACCTGACTTAAATCCGATTGAGAACCTCTGGTGGGACTTAAAGAAAGCAGTTGCAGTGCGCAAGCCTAAGAATGTGACTGAACTGGAGGCTTTTGCCTATGACGAATGGGCGAAGATACCCGTAGATGGCTGCAAGACACTTGTGTCAAGCTATGCTTCACGTTTAAAAGCTGTTATAACTGTAAAAGGATGTTGTACTAAGTACTAAGTTTGAATGTCACTTGGGGGTTGAATAAAACTGATAATGATGTGAGCACAGAAAAGACATTTGTGGTTATTTCATTATAAATGTTATGTTATATTTGTCTGACCTACACGTGCCTCTTTGATTTAATTGTAAGCAAGATGACTGAATGATCAAAATCAATGTCAAACTGGCCAAAACACTAAATTTCAGTGGGGGTTGAATAATTTTGAACACAACTGTATATGGAATCACTCATTATTCAAGCGCTAGTGCTTGTTTGCATGTCCTGTACAAAGTAAAAGACATGCAATCCAGGAGTGTGGCAACGCCAGTTTCAGATTGACACAAAATGTATTTATTTACTTATTTATAAAGTATTTTACCAGGAAGGAAACATTGAGATTTCTCTCGTTTTCAAGTATGTCCTAGAATGCTAAACAACATCGCCATTTTTGGGCAAAGTAACAACATATGTAGCATTATATGTGGACAAAATTACTTCATTTACGTGGGTACAATATAACACAAATGCAAATCAACTAACAGCATTCTGGAAAATTGCTTTTGGGGGATAACGTTAGTGAGACAAGTGTTTCTGAGAAAATGTGTCACATGGGGAAGATATAAGAGCACAGAAAAGTGGATGTTTCTTCAAAAGTGTTATACTTTTTTCAAAAAATATTTTCCTACATGCAACATTGTTGTACTGTAAATCATTTTCAGGGTTTGTTCTTGCCTGATCATTTTCTGTGCATCATGACATTGACTAGTCTGGTTTTTAGGTTTTCTCCATCCAAACTCTGTATACAATTAAAACTACAATGCCAAAGAAACCAACACAAGGGAGGAACATAGATCAAAACAATACTTTTATCCCAACTAACCATTACCTTCTGTACGGTCACTCCTGTGAGAACACAGCTTGCCCTTCCTCGCTTATTATATATGAGCCACAGAAGGGGTTAATGTAGACTTTTGTGTCCAAATCCTCTGTTCTGGCATTTGTTTTTGAGTTATGTGTAGATGCTGGAAATCCACAAAAATACTAAAAGCCCTGTTATCCCGAGTCGGATTATCGGAGCCTATAAGTATCTGACTTTTTTTTATTCATCTTTTCGCAATGTGACTGAACTGTGCCCAATGCATCTGCCTCGTTTTTTTTAATGGAGCCAGCATTTATCTATAATTATAGGAAACAAAACCATATGTCCTGCTTTCAGGAACTAATTATTTATCACATTTAACCAGAGGTCATAGATAATACATTATGTGTGTCAATGGGTAAGGAGGAGAAAGTGACTAATGTGATACTAATGGCAAAGTTCAAAAAAATTGTATAAAAATACACTTTGTGATTTTCTTTTTTTGCTTTTGAATTCTAAACAAGACATTCAATGTTTGCCCTATTACACACTTATTCTAAAAAGTGCACAGTTACTTACCAACATAACATTTCTTAATTTTATAATTACATAGCATGGTTCTAAATCTGTAAATTTGCACCAGGTACACTTATGTAAAAATGTATATTTAATATGATGTGTTTTATCCGTTTTGATTAATCTTAAAAAAAGAGAGTAAATACCAGCGAAATAGGTTCTTTTTTTAAACAGAGATAAATATGTTTTGTTAATCAGAGGAGACTTTGCTCCTTTGCCAACTGAAATAACCTTTAATTTAAGACCACATAAAAATCAGAGTGTATTTATCAGATAATAAGGTCATATACTCACCTTCGCAAACATGAAATCACCTGCAAAACACAATGGACAACACGACATATACTATTACCTATAAAGCACTATTGCTTGTCTTTATAAAAGAGATGGAAATTTGTAGAAGCAACACATTGTAACCATTAGATTTTAAATATTATTAAACCACTCACAACAATGTTCAAGTTAAATATAAATCAATGTATTAATGAAAAGGGGCAAATGGCTGGTTACGAATTCAGTGTTGTGGTATGGAGGCACGTATAACACCACACTTTTTTGCTTCATGAGATTGCACATTTTTGAAGTAAAATACACAAAATACTCTGGTCATCATTAGACATAATTTTATTTTGTGCAGACAGTAAGTCACTTTTTGATCATTTTTGTTTAGAGCTTCAAAAGTTGAATAACAAAACAATGGAGCAATTTCTTTTAAGAGATTGCAGGAAGTGTTCACAGACATACATTAAAGAAAGAGCTGGTATAGGTGATAGAGTTGATAAAAGAAAATAGTGAGGGAAGGAAGTTGGAGCAGGGCAGGTCTAAGGTGAAATAAGAATATTTGTGTATCAGATCTCATATCACGTACAAACGAGGAGTGAAAAGATAGTACATAGTCAGCTTTCAAGTGTAATACATAGAATTCTAAGTATTTTGTTTCACTTTGGACTATTGGCTGACTATGTTAATAATCATATTGCAAAACAAAAGAAACAAAGCAAGTCAAAAGCTACATTAGTTGTTGTGATGCTAAACAGCATCCTGTTTTTGAATAAATAATCCCTTCCCTTCAGATCCTTGAAAAGTTTACAGAATAAAGCTCGGGTATAAGGAACTTTGAGGAGATTTTAAAAATGGTGTTGGTAAAGCATAAGAAATATCAATAAAAATTATATATTATAGTAAAACAGGAATAAATGAGATTAGATTGTATCATTGCTTCGTAGATGCTTTGTAATAAGCTCTTGTGAAATCAGTTTCATCAAGCTTCATATATCTAGTAGATCTAATACGTCGTATTTAAATACCTTAGATTAATAAATAACCATTATTAAAAAGTGCACCTCTCCCTACAGACACATTACACCCCACATATAGTAAGACTGCGACCTTTCCAGTGATGCCCCTCTTAAGCTTCTAACATTTACTAATCGGGAGAGGAGTCCAAACGACCCCCACACCCTTTCAGGCACTCTCCCAGCTCTGTCGGGGGTACTTGAAACGAATGTGTTTGTGTGCTGGCGCGATGCCAGTGCGCTGGAAGGGGTCTAAAGGGACAATCCAACTTCAAGGAAGTCAGACCAACCCGGGACTCCGTCCTAGACAGCTGGGATTTCACCCTTTCCTGCAGGACTTTAGATTAGGGCCCTGCACCATAGAGTGTTGACAATATATCTGCCCATGATTTTTATATTGGTGGGTGGCGGATTGGTATATATATGTAATTTGGGCTGTACATATTTAATCAGTAGTGCCTAGGGTATTTGGGTTTTGATAGATATGTGAGCTATGTATGTCTGCATGAGGGGCTGTTCACTTATCTTGCACACTCAAACTCGGTGGGGTTGTGTTTGTTCTTAGCTATAATACTGATCAGGGATTCCATGGTAACTGGGACATGTCATCACATTATTTGGGCACTCGGCACATGCGCCCTGAATGGAAACACACGCCGGGGGTTATCGACTAGAGGGTGAGTGGCTCTCCAGTGCATCTTTATCTATTTATGTATTGATACATAAGTCTGTGTACTTAGTGGTTGATTGATATATGTTCCTTTTCTTATAACAGATTTCCAAAAACATGACGGAAACCTCAATAAGGTTTATACAGTCAGGTCCAGAAATATTGGGACATCGACACAATTCTAACATCTTTGGCTCTATACACCACCACAATGGAGTTGGAATGAAACAAACCCAATGTGCTTTAGCTGCAGACTGTCAGCTTTAATTTGAGGGTATGTACATCCAACTCAGGTGAACGGTGTAGGACTTACAGCAGTTTGCAGATGTGCCTCCAACTTGTTAAGGGACCAAAAGTAATGGGACAATTGGCTTCTCAGCTGTTCCATGGCCAGGGTGTGATATTCCCTCATTGCCCCATTTACAATGTGCAGATAAAAGGCCCAGAGTTCATTTCAAGTGTGCTATTTGCATTTGGAATCTGTTGCTGTCAACTCTCAAGATGAGATCCAAAGAGCTACCACTATCAGTGAAGCAAGCCATCATTAGGCTGAAGAAACAAAACAAACCCATCAGAGAGATAGCAAGAACATTAGGCGTGGCCAAAACAACTGTTTGGAACATTCTCAAAAAAAAGGAACACACCGGTGAGCTCAGCAACACCAAAAGACCCGGGAGACCACGGAAAACAACTGTGGTGGATGACCGAAGAATTCTTTCCCTGGTGAATAAAACACCCTTCACAACAGTTGGCCAGATCAAGAACACTATCCAGGAGGTAGGTGTATGTGTGTCAAAGTCAACAATCAAGAGAAGACTTCACCAGAGTGAATACAGAGGGTTCACCACAAGATGTAAACCATTGGTGAGCCTCAAAAACAGGAAGGCCAGATTAGAGTTTGCCAAACAACACCTAACAAAGCCTTCACAGTTCTGGAACAAGATCCTATGGACAGATGAGACCAAGATTAACTTGTACCAGAGTGATGGGAAGAGAAGAGGATGGAGAAGGAAAGGAACTGCTCATGATCCTAAGCATACCACCTCATCAGTGAAGCATGGTGGTGGTAGTGCCATGACGTGGGCATGTATGGCTGCCAATGGAACTGGTTCTCTTGTATTTATTGATGATGTGACTGCTGACAAAAGGAGCAGGATGAATTCTGAAGTGTTTCGGACAATATTATCTGCTCACATTCAGCCAAATGCTGCAGAACTCATTGGACGGCGCTTCACAGTGCAGATGGACAATGACCCAAACAATACTGCAAAAGCAACCAAAGAGTTTTTGAAGGGACAGAAGTGGAATGTTATGCAATGGCCAAGTCGATCACCAGACCTGAATCCCATTGAGCATGCATTTCACTTGCTGAAGACAAAACTGAAGGGAAAATGCCCCAAGAACAAGCCGGAACTAAAGACAGTTGCAGTAGAGGCCTGGCAGAGCATCACCAGGGATGAAACCCAGCGTCTGGAGATGTTTATACGTTCCAGACTTCAGGCTGTGATTGACTGCAAAGGATTTGCAACCAAGTATTAAGAAGGGAAAGTTTGATTAATGATTATTATTCTGTCCCATTACCTTTGGTCCCTTAACAAGTGGGAAGCACATCTACTAACTGCTGTAAGTCCTACACCGTTCACCTGAGTTGGATGTACATACCCTCAAATTAAAGCTGACAGTCTGCAATTAAAGCACATTGTGTTTGTTTCATTCCAACTCCATTGTGGTGGTCTATAGAGCCAAAGATGTTAGAATTGTGTCAATGTCCCAATATTTCTGGACCTGACTGTACATGTCTAATATAAAGGGAACATAATCATTGATGTTGACTTGTCACGAAAGTACAATTACGTTCTCAAACAAATATAAACAATTTCAATAATGCTCTGAAATCTGCTAGGTGAAGAGTGGTGTTTTAAATCTTGCATAAAAGAACATCTGTTTCACTCCAATCCATGGTTTTACAAGTGCATGAATCTAAAACTGACATTGTTCTTCAGTGTAAATCAAGCAGCGCAGATAAAACCCATCAGCAGTCACAGTTAATCAGAGCACCAATTACGTTTCCACTTTTTTTTTCTTGCTCTTGATCATTATGGTCCCCTGGTGAAATAAAAGTAGGCCATTCTCTATCTTGTGTGATATATATTTCTGTGATGTAAAAATAACCTTATTGTGTATACAGATTATTTGCAAACCTAGAAGGTTTTTACAACACAAATACAAACTTAATTTGAGGAATGATATTAAAAGGAAAGACACTGATAGACCTTGTGGGCTTCCTTTGCCAGATATTTAAAGCACAGCACAGGTGATGATTTTCTGGTCAATGCTTGCAGCATTCAGTCTGCATATACCCAAATGTATTCCTTAAAATATGCTCGGTTGGGGGCACCTAAGGTCCAGGATTATGAAACACTTACGATAATGAAAGTTTACTGTTGCAAACCATATGATGATTGGGCCAGGGATCAGCAAATAGAGATGTGCATGACTTTTTGTTTTGCTTAGGTTTTTTTTGGGACTTTTTTCTCAGTTTTGGGTCATTTCAGATCCTTTAGTTTTTCGTCTTTATGAGTTATTTTGTATTTTGCGTTTATTTGTATTTCGTTTTTGAGCTATTTCGTTTTTTTATTGGTTATTTCAGAATGGAAAACCGATTACTACCAATAAAGTTAATGTTCCCTTATTTATTTTTTTGAGATTTTTTTTGTGTTTTTTTGGGTTAAAGTTTAGGTTTCCTAACTTATTTTAAACATACAAGGCTTTTTTCCAGCATAGGTTTCAAAGTAAAAAAATATTCCCATTTTTATTAAATATTTCTTGAACCATTTATTATTTTCACTTGCAACAATAAACTATTTCTTTTAGGATTTTTTGGGTTGATTTTAAGGTTTCATAAATTATTTTAAATGTAATAACGAGGTGTAATAACGAGGTGCTGAACGCAGCTTTATTATTTTCTCACAGTCCGTCTGCATTCAGCAATGAATTGGATACCTTGTGTCAGAACCATGGACAGCTCCGAGCGAGCCTTAGTCTTGCAAGGTTATTCAGAGAATGGTGAAAACCAGAAGAATTGGCAGGAGAAGAGAACAATCTAGTAGACATGTGCACAGCACAAAATTTCGTTTTGAACTAATGCATTAGTACTAAAATGCAATTTATTTAGTTGCTAAAGAAATTCGTTTTCAGTTCTTTAGTATGAAAACTAATTTCATTCATCCGAAAACCAGTGGATACAATTACTATTGTACTGGCTCCTCAGAGGGCTGAGATCGCTGCTTGTTACAGTATCTCTCACTCTCAGCACAATGTGGGCCATATTATATAGCTGGTGCTAACTTAACCAGAGCTGTTGTAAACTTCCGAGAGCTATTATAGCCTATGGAGGTTTTCAGTTACAACAGCTCTGGTTAAGTTAGCTCCAACATTGTAATACTGCCCAGTGTCAGGCAAAGCTGTTACAGTAACTGACTGCTGCTCATCACAGCGCTCAGAGTTTCAGTAAAACTAGTAAATAATATTTTTATATATAAAGACGTTAGAACAATATTATTTCCTTGTTTTACTGAAACTCTGAGCGCTGTGATGAGCAGCAGTCAGTTACTGTAACAGCTGAGCCTGATACATTGTTCTGAGAGATAATGTAACAAGCAGCCGATCTCAGCGCTCAGAGCCACTAGATTTAAAGGGCTAAAAAAAAAGGCTCCTCTCTGTATAATGTTTAGAACATCCTCCTGCATTAATTAATACCCCTCTCTGTATAATGTATACAACATCCACCTGCATTAATTAATACCCCTCTCTGTATAATATATAGAACATCCTCCTGAATTAATGTCCCTCTCTGTATAGAACATCCTCCTGCATTGGCATGTGGAGGGTGCAGAACTTCGGATGTTGCGATGTTGCGCTCTTCATTGCTGGTCTCCTTCACTCATCAATATAATATCACCAATAGGACTGAAACTAAAATTTAATGCATTTTATTTTAGTTTCTTTCGTTTTTTGTACTGAGCAGTTTCGTTTCTCTTGAGTCATACTAAAACTAAATTATCCCAAAATTCGGACTAAATCGTTTTAGTACTAAAACGAATGCACATGTCTACAATCTAGACCAAATAGCCAATTTGGAAAATTAGATAAATGGGAGAATGTTTCTGGTTTGGCTATTTTGACCTAGATTTTTGTCTTCTCCAGTCATTCTCCTGGTTTTCACCTGTATTGAATAGACCTGTTGGTCCTGTAAGTGAAACAACATAGTAGGATACTATTGGGTAAACTTGGGTTTGGTGACATGTCCCAGCAGCAAGACAAGCCTGAACCCAGCTTCCTGCTCAGGCCCGCACTGCCCTCCTCTGTGCAGGGGAATCTATCCCTTGCATAAGCACAAACACACACCTGGTCTGGTCTTAAAGGGGAAGACACCAGGTGTTCATTTAGGGCATTACAAACACCTAATCAAAAGGGGTGGTGTTTGCTAGGTGCTTCACTTTAAAACGGCAGTCCTGTCCTGACCTCAGTGCTAGTTAGTCATGTTCCTTTTCCCTTTGTAATCCCAGTGTGCTGTTTCCTCTTATTTCAATACTGACCTTTGTTTGTCTCTTGTTCATTGTCTGTCTGCCGCATGGCCTTGAACTCTGGTTCACCATCGATCTCTATTTGGACTATCCTCCTGCCCTATGCCATGACATCTCTGCTCCTGGGGTCCTTTGTTGTGACGACCGTGACAAGACCTGACAGTTCTCACATGTAAATTGCCATGGGCATAATTCAGAGAGAACTGAGACCGCCTAGTGCAGTCATGATCTCCTCTCCAGGTACAGAACCTAGCCCTCACCAGCGAGTGTGAGGTGATCTACACACCACCCAAAATGGAGTCATAGTTAAAATGACCAAATGAAATAAGTGTAGTAGAGCAGAAACAAAATCAAATAAAGCTCTGAAAAAAATGTTTCTTCAACACGTTTGCAAAAAGAAAAGAATAATAGCACTCCACTAGAAGTAAATAGCAGCTCTATTGAACAAACTGGGGTGGTAACGTTTCAGGCAGCACAAAGCTGAGCTTCAACTGCGAGGCTGGCCTTTCACCAAACCAAAGGCATAGTTCTTTGACTGTCCATACCTATCGTTCTCAAACTGCAAGAAAACCAAGGACCCCCTATGAAACACCTACTCTCTGCCTATCGGGGGATCAACAAGGACAGAAAACTCTCATTCATCATCCAGAATGAGAAAACAAGAGCAATTATATGGATTTGTGAGACAGATGTATCTCAAACATGCTGATCGCACTGAAAATGTCACTTTTCAGCATACAAATCACCAAAAGCACCAAACATACTGCCTAATAACATCAAAAGGATTTAAGATAAATATAACACACCTACGAATGGTTTGCAGTGAAATCAAGGACTCAGCTATTTGAATCCTCGAGTGTTGTGCTATAGGTTAAAGACTGTAAGTCAAAGAATGAGGCAACAATACAAATACAATACATAGAAACATAGAAACATAGAAAAATGTCGGCAGATAAGAACCTTTCGGCCCATCTAGTCTGCCCAATTACATGGATACTTTACCCGGATTTATCTTTTGTTTAGGAAAGCCGTATGCCTATCCCATGCTTGCTTAAATTCAATTACTGTTTTGGCCTCTACCACTTCAACTGGAAGACTGTTCCATGTATCCACCACCCTCTCAGTAAAATAATGCTTTCTGATGTTACTTTTAAACCTTTGTCCCTCTAATCTAAGACTATGTCCTCTTGTTTTGCTACTTTGTTTCCTTTTAAATATACTCCCTTCCTCTACCTTGTGGATTCCCTTTACGTATTTAAATGTTTCTATCATATCTCCTCTGTCTCGTCTGTTTTCCAAGCTGTACATGTTAAGCTCATTAAGCCTTTCCTGGTAACTTTTCTCCTTCAAGCCGTACACCATTTTAGTAGCCCTTCTCTGAACTCTCTCTAAGATGTCTATATCCTTCTGGAGATACGGTCTCCAGTACTGCACACAGTACTCCAAGTGAGGTCTCACCAGTGCTCTGTACATTGGCATGAGCACTTCCCTTTTCCTACTGCTAATACCTCTCCCTACACAACCAAGCATTCTGCTAGCATTTCCTGCTGCTCTATTACATTGACTACTTACCTTTAGATCCTCTGCAATAATAACCCCTAAATCCCTTTCCTCAGATGTTGAGGTTAGGACTGTATCAAATATTCTATATTCAGGCCTTGGGTTTTTACGTCCCAGGTGCATTATCTTGCACTTATCCACATTAAAACTCAATTGCCACAGTTCCGACCATTTTTTTAGTTTACCTAAATCATTTGTCATTTGGCTGATCCCTCCAGGAACGTCAACCCTGTTGCAAATCTTTGTGTCAGCAGCAAAAAGACATACTTTTCCATTAATACCATCTGCAATATCACTAATAAAAATATTAAATAGAATGGGTCCAAGTACTGACCCCTGAGGTACCCCACTGGTAACAAGACCTTGCGCCGAATAAACTCCATTTACCACAACCCTCTGTTGCCTGTCACTCAGCCACTGCCTAATCCATTCAACAATATTGGAATCCAAGCTCAAAGATTGCAATTTATTGATAAGCCTTCTATGCGGAACAGTATCAAAAGCCTTACTGAAATCTAAATAAGCAATGTCTACTGCACCACCTGTGTCTATTATTTTTGTTACCCAATCAAAAAAATCAATAAGATTAGTTTGGCATGATCTCCCTGAGGTAAACCCATGTTGTTTCTGATCCTGTAATCTATGTGTTTTTAGATGGTCAACAATCCTTTCCTTTAACATGGTTTCCATTAATTTCCCCACTACTGACGTAAGACTAACTGGCCTACAGTACTTAAACTGTGTTTAGCAATAAAGAATGTAACTATAGTGACAGATATCACAATGTCTAAATTTTCTGGATTCCACAAAATGAAAAATCTTAGGTTTCACATAATATAACATCACTAATATAGTTTCCTGTGTGATACACTACCGTAAGAATTAAATGTCTAAAATGTAACATACATCCCAATAACGGAAAAAAACTAATAAAATAGCAAGCATATGGGAATCGATGAAGTAAATTTCATCTTCTTAATTTGTGCAATTTATACTGTACATTTTCTTTAATCCCATACTTCTCCCAACATAGGGCTCTATCACCTCCTTAATGCTAGCGCTGACATACGTGAACGATAGCGCTAGGTTCAAAGAGGTTTCCGCAGGCTGGCCAGATCAGATCCTGAATGCTAACGGTTAAAAAATTCACTAGCGCATCGGTAATAGCGCTTTCTAGCGCGAACGAACTGTACTCTCACATGGGGAGAGCAAAGAGTAAGCAAAGAGTAAATGGCGTCAGGTTCACAAAGTCCTAATGCTAAATATGCACAGCTGCAGCAAAAAGTTAGCTGCAGCTCCAAGCTTGTGCTAACTGATTCCGCTTCTGCAGAATCAGACAGCACCAGCTGGACCCCCCCAATAAAAAAATCAGTTAGCGCTAATCCCGTGGCGCAAACAGCAGTCCGATCCGCCACTTCTGTCCAACCGGGAGCAGAGTGAGACTGGGAACAAATAGTCCCCAGTCTCCCTCTGTGATCACTCTGCAGCCCTGCGCAATCTTGTGAGAGTTAGATTAGGACAATTATCCTACGGGCAGGGTCATCTGCTCCTTATGTTTTATTATTTACTAGCTTTTGCCCACGGCTTCGCTCGCATGGATTTTAGGATTTGTTAAAATTGTTTTTTAAAAGAAACTTGAGGTTTTTTTGGTAGAACCCCCCTTTCCCCCCCACTTGGGATTTTTGGAAAATTGTAAAACACGTGTTTTTTCATTTTTCAAGAAGAATGTAAGTGCCAAATTTCACACCTGTAACATCTTTGTTTTTGAAATATAGGTATACTGATAAAAGTATTCAACCCCCCTTTTTGCCCCCTCCCACTGAATTTTTGAAAAAATGGTAAAATAGGTGTATTTTTGTTTCTCAAGACAAATCTAAATACCAATTTTCACGTATGTAACATCTTCTGTTTTTGAGATATGGGTATCCTGTTTAAAAGTATTCAGCCCCCCTTTTTTTCATCCACCTTTGGGATTTTTGGAAAATGGCAAAACACTGGTTTTTATTTTTCAAGAAGATTGTAAATACCAAATTTCACGTCTGTAACATCTTGGGTTTTTGAAATATAGGTATAATGATAAAAAATATTCTTCCCCCGACCCCACCAATTGGATTTGTGGAAAATGGCAAAAAACATGTTTGTTTTTTTTCAAGAAAATTGTAAATACCAAATTTCACACCCGTAACATCTTCGGTTTTTGAAATATAGGTATACTGATAAAGGTATTCAACCCCCGTTTTTGCCCCCCCCAAGGAATTTTCAGAACATGTTAAAATACGTGTTGTTTTATTTTTCAAGACGAATCTAAATACCAATTTTCAGGACTGTAACATCGTCTGTTTTGGAGATACAGGTATCCTGTTTAAAATATTTAAAATATTCAACCCCCTTTTTTCGCCCCCCCACTTGGAATTTTGAAACCGGTAAAATACGTGTTTTTTTTATTTTTCAAGACGAATCTTAATACCGATTTTCACATCTGTAGCATCTTCTGTTTTTGAGCTATAGGTATCCTGTTTAAAATATTCAACCCCCTTTTTCACCCCCTTATGGATGGATTTTCCAAAAATCCTTCCTTAGTGGGCGCCTAAATCATAAAAACAGTGCACCTTCAAAATGTCACATTCCTAGGTTAAACGGTTTCAGCTGGGCGTTGATCAGTCAGTCAGTCAGTCAGGACTTTCGCATTTATGATAAAAGTATTCAACCCCCCTTTTTGCCCCCCCAAGGAATTTTCAGAAAATGGTAAAATATGTGTTTTTTTATTTGTCAAGATGAATGTAAATACCGATTTTCACATCTGTACCATCTTCTGTTTTTAAGATATAGGTATCCTGTTTAAAATATTTAAAATATTCAACCCCCCTTTTTTTGCCCCCAGTTGAATTTTTGAAAAACGGTAAAATACGTGTTTTTTTATTTTTCAGGAAGAATCTAAATACCGATTTTCACGTCTGTAACATCTTCTGTTTTTAAGATATAGGTATCTTGTTTAAAATATTTAAAATATTCAACCCCCTTTTGTGGCCCCCCCAGTCGAATTTTTGAAAAACCTTAAAATACGTGTTTTTTTATTTTTCAAGACGAATCTAAATACCGATTTTCACATCTGTAGCATCTTCTGTTTTTGAGCTATAGTTTATAGTTTAAAATATTCAACCCCCTTTTTCACCCCCTTAGGGGTGGAGTTTCCAAAAATCCTTCCTTAGTGGGTGCCTACATCATAAGAACAGTGCACCTTCAAAATTTCACGTTCCTAGGTTAAACGGTTTCAGCTGGGCATTGATGAGTCAGTCAGTTAGTCAGTCAGTCAGTCAGTCAATCAGTCAATCAGTCAGGACTTTCGCATTTATATATATAGTTTATGTCACCTGTTCATGCATGTTCCACATTGTGAAGCGCTACGGAAGCACAACCCTCCATGCAGTCCTATGGACTCCAGGAGGGGATACTCGTGGTGGTGCGTTAGTGCTGCTGCAAGTATCCAGGAAGGTAGCACTTGTTATGGGACAAGCTTCTGAATTCAGCTCCTGTCTCGCAATCTGGTTGTAAAACAGAGACGCTAACGGGAAATTTGCGAGCACAGGTTTTTCCCATTTTCATCCCTTTTTTGGCTTAAAACAGATGATAAGGCTAATCATTTCTAAGTTGCCATTGCATCTTCTGCTGATGTTTTTGATATCCGTCTGTTTTAACTATCAGGGTTATTCAGAGAGAGGTGAAAAGCAGGAGAATGGCTGAGGATGGAAAATTCTAGGTCAAAATAGCCAAACCAGAAAAATTCTCCCATTTATCTTACTTTCCAAATCGGCTATTTTGACCTAGAATTTTCCATTCTCCAGCTTTTCACCTCTCTCTGAATAACCCTGTAAGTAATAAAAGTGTAAGTTATAAACTAATCAGCAGCTGACAAGATGAAGGACAGGTTTGAAGCTTATGGCTCCATTAATTTTTGACATTTTGGTTCTTCTAAACCTGGTTATTTTTGCCTCAGCTACATCTTCAATTTCAATCCTGCTAACTAGATAAAACAGATCTACACAATTTTTTGCTCATGTTGAGGGTCACTGATTTTGCCAAAGTTCAATTATTTTATTTATTGAATAATTTATGGAATGAAAAAAAACACAATATTGTATATAGCCATTTCGTATTTCAGGAGACTTTGCCACAATGTTGACACAGTCAACATTAAACACTTTATGGCAGTTGTAGTTTAACCTCCCTGACACATAGGTCACGTCTGACACATTGTCCTCAGTCACTTCTTTATGTTCAGAGGATGTGTTTAACTCCTCATTCTCAGTGCCACAATTCTCTGCTGTCTAAAAAAATTAGTAGTGCTCGGGGGCTCTTTCTACTAGTATATAATAAACATAAATATTTTCTATAGGAATCAAGCAGCTTTGTAAAATAAAACTGGAATAAAATAATTTAGAATTTCAACCAGTAGCAAGCTCGAAAATCAAGTTTCCTTTTCTGATGTAACAGTATGCTACAGTACCTCGTTTTCTATCATTTATAACAGGAGACAGCAACCTTGGCCCTCCAGGGGTTTTAGAATTACATTTCCCATGAGGCTCACTCTAACGAGTATCTTGGCATTATGGGATGTGTCAATTCAAAACATTTCGAGGGTCAAGGGTGCTGAACCCTGATTTACAAGGTGTTTCCATTTTTGGACTCATTAAAAAATGTACATGCCTGTAAAGGAAATCAAAATAATTTAGAACTCCTGAATGGAATTAACCATTGTTTGTCAATTACTTGAAATCTGGACTGCAATCAGAGCTGGCTATGCTTTGCCTGGGGGAATAACTCGTAACTCAAATAATAAGCCCAAGTAGAACTGGTTAAGCCCCATTACACCCCATTTGTTTCACATAAATATTTAAAAATAATCATGTGAAAACATACAGGAAATAATGGTATCATAACTTATCCTAAGACTGTTTATTTGATACTATTTTAGTATTTATAAATACCCTATGAATTGGCAAAATAACTAAATGGATAATTCCTTTAACATTGTGATGACAAAAAAAGAATCCAGAGTATTTTACACTTTATTTAAACAAGAGAAGAATGGATATATTGTACCTCACCAACCTTGTACAATACAGGCCAGTGAGCAGCTGCTCCACTGCCCACTTTGCCTGCCATTCCCTGCTTGAATTAATTATTTTTGCCAAAAAATCTAAAACGGTTTCATCATATAGGGCTGGAGTGACACTAAAAACTCAGAATTCTGAAGTGGCATAAAAAGGAAAATGAAGGGAAACCATAACTAACTAAAGCTGGCAAAGCAACGGGAACATAATACATATATGTTACGTTTATGGCACACAACAAGTAGGCATAGAAGTAATACTGAAACTGTGAGGTATGTGATAATGCTGTGAGTTATCTAGAAAGTACAGGAATGTAAAAAGTCAAACACAGTTTAGCAGGTCTCTGCGGTTGTCATACTTGCAACATGCTATATTCAATAGAAAGTACTCTATCCATTTCCTAAGTAGTTTTACCGATGACCTCATTGCCTATTGTTTTTGGTTTTCTCTGATGTGCCTATGCAGATGTCTAAGGCTAGGGTCAGACTAACGCATTTTTCGCATTGTCCGCGAAAAAGTGCGTTCGAACGAATGGACGTATTTTTTCACGAAATACGCGATAGCGGTCATACGATGCGCATTTTCGTCCGTGATTTTGTACGGATCATCAATAAAACCCTTTTTGCGTCTGGACGTTATGTTGGCTGGACGTGTGCAGCGTCTGACGTCTCCCAATCACGCAAACACGCCGCTATGCGGACGCAGCGCACTCTGTACGTCAGTACTAGCGGTTTGACGTTCTCGAAAAAATGCGTTCGTTTGCCACTTGCGTTGCGCGGCCGCACTTTTGTGCGGCCATTCTTCATATGCTGCCCGGCATTGGACGTCATTTGCTGCTAGCGCGGCCGTGATTTAGTGCGGTTAAACGCACGTTAAAACTGCTTTCGTCTGACCTTAGCCTTATTATGGCCCTGCGTGGCCATTTTCTGTTTGTTATACGCTGACCTTGTTACAAAATAAAACTTTTAAATGCAAATAAGTAAATAAATAAAATTAAAAAAATAAAACAGCACTCTATCCTAACTGCTTAAAAAGGTAAAATGCAAAGGATTTATGCAATTTCTAATTATGGAGCTCCAGGACGATATTTACATCTCAGGAGCTTGTAGGTACAAAATTCTGGAGTCCCCCCCCCCTTCCAAGAAAAAGATAAAGCGCCAAAACTGGGGAAAATATATTTTTAGTTTATTGCTTTGGAGAAATGTGGGGGGAAAAAATAATTCTACTTTTTAAAAAACTGAAGAGCAGTCACTCGCCAGGCTCGCGTCAAAAGAAGGGGCAGACTCGGTTACCTTTAAGTCAAGCAAAATGGAGCAGAATATTAGGACTGGGGTTAACTCTAAGCCTGAAACAAGCACAAAAAGTAACCTAACCCTACCCCTAAGCCTTTTATTTATATTTACACATTACGTGGTCATATTTGGCATTACGTGACCTTGGGCAGTGTAACATTCAGAGAGGCAGGGATCCAAAGGTCTCTCCTCACTGCAGGGCAGCAGTTTAGCAGGTCTATTCAAAGAAAGGTGAAACTCAGGACAATTGGCAGGAGAAGTGAACTCTAGGTCAAAATAGCCAAACCAGAAAAATTCTCCCATTTATCTCACTTTCCAAATCGGCTATTTGGTCTAGATTGTTCTCTTCTCCTGCCATTCTCCTGAGTTTTACCTTTTAGTGAATAGACCTGTAGGTTTTGCGTAATAATGCATTTAACTATCACCTCCATTTGCTGTTTATGTGGTAAATGTGAAGGTGAGTTAGTGCAGGTTCACTGTTCACTTTATAATTGAAATGTGAACAAAAGTGCTGCGTTAGGATAAAATAATTATTTGTATTTATTAATTTGTTAAATAAATTTTATATAACACCTAGTAATGCTTAACCCCTTAAGGACTAAGGTTCTTTAAAGTCAAAGCATTGATGACGGAACAGTTCTGTCATTGGTCCTTAAGGAGTTAATATCTTTGGAACGACCATATCCTGGCCTTTCCAATATTACCTCATATGACCTCATATGATATAGGAGTCCAAATGATTTTAAGTTGTAAACAAATATATATATATATATATTTATAATTTTATTTTTTTTAAGAGAAAGGTGCCCCCCTGGGTTAGGCACTTGTAGGCACATGCCTACTTTGCCTAATTATAAATCCAAGCCTGAAGAGCTCTAGCTGTCATCTTAACAGCATCATCAGAAAGGGCCCAACATTTCCAAAGCGCTCATCTCCGAGCTTACTTATGAATTAGTCTAGTGAGTTTAAATGTGCTCTATAGAATCTATGTCACTGTAAACGCGTAAAATATATTGCAATATTTGGCTTTCTTGTTTTTCTACATTCTAATTATTTGTGTATTCAGCAAGAACAAGGAAATTGTTTAGTTGAACTGGAGCAAGAATACACCTATCTCAGTTTCCAGTAATTGGATTGTTTTAACCCTTTAAAAAAATTAAAAAAACTTTTTTTACAAAAAGGATAAATAGTGGGTTCAATTTCAAAAGTCGATATCAAGCAGCTGATAAAGGCAAAAATTGTTGAGAGCAGCAACCGTTGGTGCCACCTTGTTACTGACTCTATTAAAACAGAGGTGCGATAATAGGGAACCTCGATTTGTTATCCCTTTCCCGCCACAGGACGTGCTATGCCGTCCGTGCAGTGGATGGGCCTTGAAGACACGAGGTGTACAGGTATGCCCCACTGTCTTCAATGGGCCAGCTGGACCTCTCCCCATAGCCAGCACGCACAGCGGCACTTAACTCAGGCTGTCCCCCTGCAGCCAATGACCTGTTGTGTGTCGGCTGCTCCAAATTAGAGGTCCGCGGCAGCATCTGTTGGCAAGGCGTACTTGTATGCCTCGCCAGCGTTAACCTCCGCCCGATGGGCGACTCCTGCCCATCGTGAAGGGGCTAAAGAAAGGAGGACATAATATTCCATGGACCCAAATACGCCCCTGCTTTAAGCTGTGAGTGAGCGGGGTCATGCAGTGACGGCAGAAGTGTACAGTGGGAATTACTGTATATGTTGCAAAAAATTAAAATCACTTAATACAAGGCTCCGGCAGCCAGTATTCATTTCTGAATACAGTTTCAAGTCAAGAAGAATGAACTATTAGCTATGATGGGATAGCTCTTTCTTCACCTGTTTAAATTAAAAGCTCCCATACAAGTTTTAGGAGGTGTAAATTGAAAGTACCCTGCTGCAAAGCTTGTGGCTTGGCTTAACGGCTCAAATTCCAATTGGGCCCAGTATTTGCTATATTAACTTATTAAACAATGTTTTTCCTTTTTTGAAATCAGGACAAAATAACAAAAGAAAAACGTCTGATCAGTTTTTGTCTTGATTGTGCTAATAGCCATATTGTTAACAAACAAGACATTTGCCGGATTGAGATGTAGTTGTCATAAACGAACCCTTTCCCGTATCCACTCAGTCAAGTCAACCAGTCAATATCTTTCATGGATCACACCGCTCCTTTTTATTAAGTGTTCCTTTCAATGGAAACGAGAGCACAGTCTTGTAGTGCAGTTACGTTCTATTGCATAGTCAATTTGAAGCTTTGCTCTAGCTCTAGAGTGTTCAGCTGGAAACAATTAACAGTTCAAAACGAATGTGCAATAGTAAATCCAGTTTAAGCCCTTTGTTGGCTGATAGCTTTCTCTAACTATGCTATCGCTGATATGCTGTATTGGGAATTAACTATCTTTATCAGCAAATTTAAAAGGTGTTGCTTTTATAAAATTTTAATTTTTATTAGTATGTATATTTGTATCATTAGATATGCAAAACATACATTCATTTGTAGGTGCAAATTACACAATTTCATGATAATTTCAATAAATGCAACTCCTAATGGAAAACTCAATGTGCAGTTTCACACAATTCGGGGGGAAAAAAAATCATGAAACATTGTTTCAACTGGAACTTCAGAGGACTTTTTCATCTGAAAAGAATTTGCAAGATATGCGAATTCCAAACACACACAATCCATTAATGTTATCATCGGCAATGTGAGTAGACACAATTATTTATTTATTTAGAAAGTATTTTACCAGGAAGGATACATTGAGATTTCTCTCATTTTCAAGTATGTCCTGGGTTCAAGAACATTGAAATTTTACAGTCGTTACAGAAATACAAAGTAATAAATGCAAGATATTAAAAACAAAACACAAATGTACAGATTAACACAAAAAATAAATTTGTAGGAAATATAATCACTATGTTACATGTTTACAGGTGCATTCCGTATCGAGGTATGTTAGGAGCTCTTCTTGAGTGACTTAAGACTGGGGGAAGATTTGATGGTGTCTGGGAGGTTATCCCATAAATCCATAGATGTTCTTAAGGTAACTGAGAATGTCAGGTGCGTGATCACAAACAGAATTATGGGATGAACAGTTCTGAGTTTATATGTATGCTAGGAAAAACATTTCTGGTTGTGCTGCAGAGGTCTTTTTTAAACTTCACCTTATTAATGTGTAGCGCTGTTTAAAACTCTGTTGCTGTATTGCTCAGTTTTGGCCACCAGAGGGAGACAAGCGCAATGTAAACATACTGGACACAATGGGACTACGTTTTCCAGCATGCTTTGGGGCAGAGACAGGAAGTGGGTGGGGATTGAGGAGAGTACATCCGCAGCCTCGTGGAAGGAGAGCCAGTGTGAGCCGAGGGGTGAACAGAGTGAGACGCACGTGAGACTGTGAGCGATTATTACCAGGCCGGAGAGCAGGCGCTGCCTTGCCGATGCTGGGATCGATACAGTGACTTGCCAGAGACCTAGTAATCCACCGCGGAGAGGTTTGCACAGATGCAGAGTAGCAGATTGGACCCCGATTAAGGAGACCGCGATGATCCACAGGGAGTGCAGGCGGTAGGCCGTGGACCTTGCTGTAAAGACGGACAAGCAGGAGAAGCGGATCCGGTGGCGCAGAGAGACATCCTTGATCAGGCAGCGGAACAGTGTGTCTGGCAGGATGGGTGAGAGGCCTTCCAGGCCACAGTCAAACTTTAACGAAGCACGTTGCAGTATTGCTTAAATCTACAGGGCCCCAACGTGACTAGTCGAAGATTTACTAAATCCTTTCACTGGCCAGTTGAAATCTAGTACCCGGGTACCTGAGCTCACACACACACACCTTTTTGGGACATAACCTGTACGGGACTTACACTCCAGAAACAAAGGGGTTAAACTTTTATTTTACCGCTGCGCGTTGCTCGCATTACGAAATCCTGTTTTCTATACACCGTGCTTACATTATATATGCCGCTTTATTGAGACCAGTAAAGTATATAATTTATAAAATCCACAACAGTACTGGTGTATATTTATTCCCTAGTGCGGAGAGACTAACCCGAGGTTAAATTCTGCAGCTCCTCCGGGAGTGAGTGCTACAAATGTTAGATCCTCCATGATTTCCTGAGTGTATAAAATTTACTCATGCTGATGGGAAATGCATGACAAATTCAACCCTGTACTGCAGGTTCCCAACCCTGGGCCTCAGGTATCCCTAACAGGCCATGTTTTAAGGATCACCTTGGGGAACTGCAGACTGAATCCTGCAATCAATGAGCAGCAAAACATATCACACGTCCTGTGCTTCAGATATCTGGCAAACCTGGCCTTTTAGGGGTACTTAAGGGCAGGGTCGGGAACCACTGCTGCGAAGTGCAGAATTTATATACTATAGGTGTGAAATCAAAGAGGAGTCCTAAGTCAACAGCCTTGATATGAGTTATACATGTTGCAGGGCAGCTTCTCTTCCTATGCTTTCCAGCTGCAAGAAATAGTAATATGTAGCCAGGAATCCGTGGCCGACCTGGCAGCCTGAACTCACCTGCACAAGCTACCCCACTTTAATGGCAGTTACCAAGGTGAGAGAAAACATCCATCATTTGATGTCAAACCAATCATCATGATAACTGAAAAGAATGAATGTATATATATATAAATATTTTTGTTTTCCTAAGAATTATAATAGTACTTGACATGTTTAAAAAAATTCTAATGTATAAAGGTATTGATCAACTTACACCTATCAGTCATTAGTTTTTTATTAATATTTTCTGTGATCTTTGGCATAAAGCAATATATAGTGAAGTGAAAGATAGACAATATGTGACTCATCCCTTTGCAAAAGGACACATTATCTGTAAATACCAAACCATGCTTTATCATTAGCTCTGATATTAACTGGAATAGACGAGTGAGTAATGCAGCTATGGTGTAAATCTGATATGGTTCACATGAGGATAGACTTGTTGTTTTTTGCATGTAGGTCAGCTGAGATACTTTGTTATTTTGTATGTTACCTCACAGCCAAGGTTCCAGAGTACTTGTTTAGTACTTCATGTTTGCCATTAGAATGGTAGACTATTCACATTTCAAATAGCAAAGGTTCACTAAGGTAAGGATGAAATTTATACAACTATAAAAGTTGACATGGGTCTAAATTGAACTTTATCTATGTGTTGTGCTATAATGTTCAAATGCTTCTGAGGATAGTTGACATTTGGACTTTACTTACCACCTGATAACCCCAACACTGACTGTCTACACATGAAACCCATCACCAGCAGGGGTACCAAGCCGTGAAGAGGCCAACTCACACAACACAGTACAAGAAAAAAAGGGACTTGGCACGTCTCCCAAAAATGGCTGGTTTATTGGTAAAGAATGGCAAATGCTCCCCATGACCCTTTCTCAAGAAGGTATCATGTAGAGCCAACACCTTTACATTATTTCCAATGAACCTGCTGTGTTCGGAAGACTGAGTGCCCGCTTCTATTTTGTTCTTTGAGTGAAATGACCCACAGAACACAGCTAAAATTTTCAACATCCATATCATTTATTATGAATGACAAGTGAAAGTCACTGTGCTTCACAAATATTCTCCGTTGTTTTTCCACTAGTGAAAGTTAATTTGACAGTGATTGGCTTTCTGCGTTTGCACAAAATATCACTTACTTGCATGTAAATCACAGTCATATATTATATTATGTATGGCACACCAACTTCAGGGAGCCTGCCTCACATGTGATAAAATAAACCTAATCATTACTGCTCCGTGAGATAATATATTTTTATGTTCCATTTTGAGTCCGTAACTATACATATATGCATGAAATTCAAGAGCACTCAAGGGTTTTCTATACAATACTTCAACATTTATTGACTAAGTAGATCGATGTTTCAGTCCTATAATAGACTTTTAGCAAAACTTGCTAAAAGTACTATATATAACAGAAAGTTCGACCCTTAGTGCATTCCCTTTTACTGGATTTTGTGTTACAATCAGAGGTCGGTACCAGTGCAATGCAAGTTCAGGAAGCTATAGACTGCAGGACTTGCAAATTGTTATATAACGTAGAGAAGATGCACTCAGGGGGTTTCAAAAATGTAATTGTAACTTTTAGTAAAGCAGTTAAAATTAGGATCGGTATTTTAACTGCATTATTAAAAGTTATATTTTTGTTTTATAACAGCCTGAGTACTTATTCTCTTTGTTTATGCCCTGGAAGGAGGCTTTACAGCACTGAGGTATACACCCACCCACTCACACACACACCCACACAACACACACACTTTTTAATTCCCTCATTATATCACCTGCACAGAAATATAGCATGATATTTCCAATAAATGCACAGTCAAAAATCCTTTTCTTCCAGGGTTATTCAAAGAGAATTGAAAAGTCACTGCACGTTCGGTGACTTTTCGTTCTCTTCAATTCAGTGCGATTTGGCGATCCCATTTCGGTGACCCTGCAGTGTATTCAGCAAGCACCACAGGGCTATCGTAGTGCAGGGAAAAGTCGCCGCAAACCCAACGAACACTCACTGCAAAACCCGGCAAACGCTCACCGAAACCCTCAAAAACATCTGGATTAACCCCGCCGAACACACCGGAGAAACCCGAGCAGGAGCTGATCACAGCGCAGAGCAGCCACCGGAAACGCAGATGAATAGAGTGAAAAAAAAAAAGTTTGCTTGAATGTTTGAAAAGTGAAACACTGTTTGCAAAGAAACTACAGAACGAAAATGTCTGAAATTTACATATAAGATGCAATGAATGATAATAAAAAGGGCTGTTACAGAAAAAAGAAAAAACGATTTTTAAAAAAAACGGAAAAAATATTTTCGCAAAAAATAAATAAGGATAAAAAATCCTAAAAAAATCTAAAAATAAGTGACTTTTACAGCAGAATAAAATAATAAACGGTTTATTAGATATTGGATTAAAACGGGAATATTTTTAACCTTGAAGCCTATGGGATTTTCCTGAATAAACCTGTCGAATGAAACCACCGAATGGCAGGGCATTTCGGCAACTTTTCTCAGCTGTTTTGTGTTCTCTGAATAGACAAAGCATTGCTTCTCTATGGGGATTTCACTGCCCTCGAACAGGCATCGTATGTGCAGGCAATTTGCCAACATTAGGCAAACTGCCTGCTCTCTGGATAGCCGAATGGCCAGGAAAGGTAACCGTACGCTGAATTTCAGCGTTCGGTTACCTTTCGCCAGCAATTTGGATCTCTTTGAATAACCCTGTTAATCTCTACCACTGCTACAAATTAGTTGGGGCCCTATTACAACCGTTACGCTAAAACGGGGACACTAAGGAGGAAAACCTGTGCCTGCAGGTTTTTCCTTAGTGTCCCCCTTTTAGTGTGATATTACGGGGCAAGCGCTAATCCAGCAATTGTGTATAAAAAAACTGAAGTGGAGAGCCTCACCCAAATAATTCCCATGCAATAAAGGTGTGCCATCGCTATGTACCAGTGTTGGTGGTTTCCCCAAAACCAATCTAGGATTGAATCCAAAAAAACATTTCAGTGATGCTACAGTGCACACAATGTAATAGTTTATAACATACACTTTGTGTAGAAGCAGTCAATCTTCTCTGTATCCACACATATTACATGTAAACAAAACCATGAAAAAATAATTGTGCAATACGTAACTTGTATATACACAGTGTTACTTTTATTCAATGATAACACACACTTACAGAGAGCCTGTACTGACTCTAGTGTTGTCCACCTTATGGGTATTTATCTTCTTTTTCACGGGTACCCATCAACCCTCAGGTATTCTTTGGTGGGATCTTTTATATGAAATCTAAAAGCACAACCAGGAAACTTCCCTAGTGTGATTCTGTTATATAATTGTATAAAAAAGAAATGGCCTAATTTGCATTTATTATGGTTGGAGCCTGCTAATCCAGCAGCCTGCCCCATAACACAACACTAAGCCTTGGGTTGCTCGAAGTAGCGCTAAGCGTCGCCGCGAGCATCCCCTCCACGGACTCCATAGGACTTCATTGAGGCTTCCACTGCCGTTCATGCTGGTCGGCATGGTGGTCGCAAAGGGAGACTGAGGGACTTTTCCCCCCCAGTCCCTCTCTGCTCCAAAAGAAGTGGATCGGGACGCCATTCGATGAGAGGTGTTTATGTGTTTTGTTTTTTCAGCTAGTGCTGACTGATTCTGCAGAAGCAGAATCAGTTAACCACAGCTTGGAGCTGGTGCTAACTTTTCAGTTAACTGCAGCAGGATGTAATTAGCCTTAGGACGTTGTAATCCTAACGCTAATTAACTCATTGCGCTCCCCATGATAAGCATAGGGAGTGCAAAGTACAGTAAGCTTGCACTGAAAAGCGCAAGATCCGAATCGCTTATGAGTTTTTTAACCCGTTAGTGTTCGGAATGTAAAATGGTCTGTCCGCGCTAGGGGCACACAGCTGAGAGCTAACATTAACGTTTAAAATGTAATAGGGCCTGTAATTTGGTACACAAAATTCGAACCTATATAGACAAAAATAACCACTTTCACCCCATGGTTGGGGGAAATATCACAGTGTAGATGCAATTCATAGTCCAGAAAAGGGCATAAACCACAATTAAATAGATAAATCCCACCAGTAGCATAGCTAACAACTTCCAAACCCACTACAATAAAAATGGTAACCTTTAATAGAATCACAACAGTATACACAAACACAATAATAAAGTGGCAGTCACCACAGACTATCCATTAAAAACAAACATACAGTGTGAAAACATAATAAACTTCGATATCAGGATATTATTGTAGTATTGTCCATGCACTAGTAAAAATTGTGCTTCAGCAATGAATTAAGAGGCAACAAGCAAAGGGAGCCCCTATACATAAAGAGTGCAACCCTTATTAGTCAATACCAAGGTAGTCAATAGCCATTCATAAAGTACTCTGTGCTTCATCAAAAAAATTAACAGAATCTCAGACAATAAGCTCCAAAATACAACAACTGCTTAAAACGTATGTGTACACTCAGCGGGCCCTATTACATTCTTCACGCATACGTTTGCGCCCGCGCAAAAACGCATTAATGCGAGGGGCAAAACCCTTTGCGCAGAACGTTGTATTACAATGTCAGCGCAACAAACGCACGTATACGTCTACCGCGGGTGAAACTGTGCGAACGCTGCGCAAGCTTACTGTACTTCGCGCATCCTATACTTAACGTTGTGAGCGCAAATGCGTTTGTGCGCTGGTATGCGGATGGTTTTACAATCTATGCACAGTTTGTAACGCACAGCCTTTGCGCGCATAATTTTAGCAACTCCTAAAAGGTGGAGTTAATGGCAAATTCTATCAACCTGGCCGAAACCAAATACACCAGCCCAAAAGAAAATACGCAGAAAAATATAGTTACACATTCTAAACATATCAAACCAATAAACTTGAGAAGTTGTGTGTGTTTTTTTAATGATGCAGCATATATGCGCAGATTGACTTTGACAGGCGCAAAAACTTAACAGCAGACAATTGTGGTTCTTAATTCTGATTGGCTGAATCGCGTGAAAAAAACAGTCCGCACACTGATTTCTGCGCGCAACGTTGCTGCGCGCGAGTTTTTGCGTGTCCGTTTTACGCACGTTATTGCTCGACGGATGAAAAAATGTGTGAGGATTTCTAATACCAGCGGTGATTTATGCGTGTCATCGTTTAACGCTTCGTGCGAAAATTCACAAGTTGCGCGTGCGTTTTTGCGTGAAGAATGTAATAGGGCCCAGCATGTTTTGCCCTCGTGGGGTTTATCAAGAGTTAAAAAAATATTTAGACTCCTTCACCTTGATCCTGCCTTCTGTTCCATTTCTTTTGCTTTGTGATAAGGTTTAAAGACTTGTGGGCTGGTAAGTGTTTTTCTTTTTAGAACTTCTTTACACCTTATCTTTTCATTGAACGACCCAGTGTTTGCATCATTGTCATATTAGCTTTCTATTTTATGGTATTGATTTTGACTTTGTACTCATTTATTTCATTTCTGTTCTGTTATAGCTATTATAGTGGCTCAAGACTTAATTTAGGTTGTAAAATTTCACATGGAATTCCTGAGTGAGAAGATTTTTCTATTGGCAAATTGTTGTAACTATAAAAATAATAATGCTTTCAATCCACGTTTTAGGCTAGTGTCAGACGAGCGTCTTTGGAGAGCGGAAGGAACGTCCGTGAGAGTGGACGTTCCTTCCAGTCAATGCCTGTCTGGCCACCTCGCTGAGCGCAATCAGTGCGCTCAGTGCTCTAAAGCGCAATCCACCTTTGGAGAATCGCACTTTGCAGCTCCGTCAACACGCGTCCTAGCGCTTTACCGGAGAAGCTTGGATAACAGACTCTTGTTGCTCGCGCACAAGCATGTGACCGGCCCTGTTGCAGCGTCACAACGCTGCGACGGACGCCGGTAAGCACGTTAGTAAGGGCTCACATAGCACGCTCCTCTGACGCCAGCCTAAATCTTAACGAACATTATGGTATTCAGAATTAAAATTCAGTCAAAAGTAATTCATTGTGTCGGGTTCTTGGTTGCTGCAGACAACGGTATTTGTGTTATTATAATCAATTGTTGTCTACAGAGTAAAAGAACAGCTTCATTTTTAAACTATAATGACTTCTTTGCAACTTCTGGAACAAGTACGGTGCTTTCTTATTTTATCTGATAAAATAAAAAACTTCAACAATTGACTGATGTGATTAAAAGCAATGCATATATTTTAGTGTTTGATAGCATCTGCTCACGTAAAAAAAAAAAATGGATACTATGACATTGATATCTCTCTCAAATTGCTATATAAGCTTAATTGTCTAGAGCAGTGGTTCCCAAACGCGGTCCTCAAGTACCCCTAACAGATCAGGTTTTCCAAATATATGAAGCACAGCACAGGTGATATGATTTGCTGCTCAGTGATTGCAGGATTCAGTCTGCTTTTCTCCAAGGTAACCCTTAAAATCTGGCCTGTTAGGGGAACTTGGGAACCATTGGTCTAGAGAACAAGGTTTACTTAGGAGTCTATTCACAAATTTCACTGAAAATTCGGTGCTTCTAACCTCATCGTATTTTGGCGAATCCATTTCACCCAAATTTTGGTGAATTCACTATTTAGCAAATGGCCAATGCAAAGCAATGGGAAGGCCACACTTTTTAATATGGGGTTCAGTTTTGGCCACCGGTAACAACGGATATTATGATGTTAGATAAAGTAAAGAGGCGAACTACACAGCTAACGTAAAGATTGGAATTGTTTCTATTATGTAGAGACACTAAAGAAACTTGTTTAGCCTTGAAAATGAAAAAGGCATGAATGAAGGTATATGGTTACATTGTTCATATTTGTGCAGGTCCAATCAAAGAGCTCTCTGGTGACCGGTTCATTAGCAGGGCTTTAGAAAGGACACAAGGTCATGCGCTGAAAATGAAAGAGAAAAAGATTTTATGAACATCAAAGGAAAGGGGGTTTTTACAGTTAGAAAAAGGAAAAAAAAGCAATTCAGTTTATGCTTTTAAAAGTCTGCATGGTTATTCGGGAAAAAGATGACATAAATGGATATGAGAAGTAATATTTAAATGCAATACCTAGTCAAACAAGGAGAAATCAGATTTTCATTATAGAAACAAGAATTTTTCCATTTTGGGTATAATTGAGAAATGCTTCAAAATGTTGGGGGTTTTTTTGCTCTCTTTTCAGCAGCCACAGAGATGTGTGGAAGGTTGAACCTGTTGGACATTAGTCCCCCCCCCCATATTGCTTTAAATGAGCAAAAATATGTGAAGGCCCCGAGAACGGGCAACGGCAAAAGCTTTGTAAGGGTCCTGAGAACATGCACCAGCAAAAATGGCTTACCCTACAGTGGGTTCCCGCAGAGGTCTTACAAGGTTTTAGCTCTATGGTGTCATTATAGAGGAGGCTGAACCATATGCAAGTCAGTCTGCAAGAGCTGAAATGCCTAAGTAACTTCCTCTGCACGAGAGGAACCACAGGCCACAACAATCGTTTCATCCTGGTTAGGCCTTGTGAGGATGGCATAGTGGATAACTCTCTTGGCACCTAGAGCAATGGGTCCACGTCTGGATTACCCTGTAAACTAATAGTAAGCAAAAATATGTGAAGGCCCTGAGAACAGGCAACATCACACAGTTTGTGAGGGTCTGAGAACGGGCAACATTATAAGTGGTCTGCCCTGCCCAGGTCTAACAAGGTTTAACTGAATGGTGTCATTACTTAGAATGATTTTCATATGGTTCCCATCAGCCAGAAATGAAATGCCAAGGAAAGATACTGTACATGTGTGGTATCTGGACACTAGTGTCACTTTTGCTTACATCCTTTTTTTGCTCCAGGTGTCTTTGTCATGCCTCAGCCTGAGAAGCCTGCTTATAGCCATGTTTGTTGTTGCTCTATCTGCATCCACTCAAGGGTTAATCCATGTGCCAGCTCCTGAGTGGGTGTGCATATAACCTGGACACACCCTTCCTTCTATGCTCTGTCATTTTCCTTGGTTCCCTGCCCATGTGAGGTTTTGAGTGCTCCCTCACCGTTGTTTGTCTGTTTTACCCACCATTTTCTGTATGAGCTTTTCTGCCAGCATTGTAGATTGAACCTTTTGTGAAGAGCTCCTGTTTCCAGCTCAGTGGATCCTTGCTGCAGTGGTACTGCATAACCCACTATCCTGTGGGCCTAAGAGGCTGCACCTGTGGCTACCTGTGTCCTGCTTTATTTCACCTTCCTGCTACCATGGTACCTGTGTCAAGAGCTGCTGGTTCTTGCACAGAGGATCCTGTCTGCAGTGGACTATATAGCCCACAATCCCTGGTACATAGACACTACCTGCACGCACAGTGACATTTCCTGTTGTATCCAGTGCTCTATCAGACTTGTTGCTGTGTGTTCTGAATATACACTTATTTACTCGCATAAGTTCCTGTGTCTGCTTCATCTGCTCTCCCCCAGCGCTTGGGATATTATTTGATATTAAGGCCCTGCCATGGCTCCATCATGGCGCAAGCCTGACATAATGAAAGAGCCAAAAACCAGGCCCGTGGGGGTCCAAGCTGCACTGGATGACATTGTGTATCAGTTGCTCGTTGTAGTAGATGATGTGTGGAATCTAATGGGCTCACTCTCCACCACACCTGGCCCTGTTAGGCCTTCACCAGTGAGCAGAGCGTCGCAGCAACCAGCTGAGTTTATCAGCTCTCCACCTCTATGCAGAGCACAGGCACCTTATGGGGAGACTCAGAAGGAAAGGCGTAGGAGGCTCAATCTTTGCTTCTACTGCGGATCGGAACAGCACAAAATCGACTTCTGTCCCATTAGACCTGCCATTCCATGCAAGCCGCCAGCCGCTGCCGGTTCGCTCAAGACTCCAGCCGCTGCCGGTTTGCTCAAGCCTCCAGCCAGTGGCGTCACTAGGGTTGGTGTCACCCGGTGCGGTAACTCATGATGTCACCCCCCCGAGTTTTACGTTTATTTTTTTTTTTAAACTACTCTTACTCATAAAGCAGTACTCCCATATAATACTGAATGCTCATAATACACGGCGCACATTACTGTGAGGTTTATTGCTGTGCAGCTCTCTCATATACTCCCACACAAATTTTGGCGAACTGCCAGCAAGTATATTGCCTGTTCGACGGCAGTGAGAGTCCCCATAGAGAAGTAATGGTAAATCTGTTCAGAGACATCGAACAGCAGAGAAATGTCCTGATGTTCAGTGGTTTCATTAGACAGGTTTATTCAGGCAAACACCATCAGGGCTATTCAGAGAGAGGTGAAAACCTTGAGAATTGCCAGGAGAATGAAAATGTAGACCAAATAACCAATTTGGAAAGTGAGATAAATGGGAGAATTTTTCTGGTTTGACTATTTTGCCCTAGAATTTTCAATTCTACAGTCATTCTCAAGGTTTTCACCCTTCTCTGAATAATCCTGCATAGGTTTCAATGTTAAAAATATTCCCGTTTTTACCCAATATTTAATAAAACGTTTATTCCATTTAATCTGTAGTAAAAAGTCTTTTTTAGGGATGTGTGTTTCGTTTAAGACCGATTCGTTGTTTTCACGAATCGGCCCGATTCGGTGAATCGGATTCGGCCGATTTTCCGAATCTGATCAGATCCGAAAACGTCTAAAACGAAACGATTTCCGATCCGAAACGAAAAAATTTCGGAATCGGAAATCATTTTCTTTCAATTCATAATTTCGGTTCCACTTCGGTAATTTTCAAAAAATGCTTAAAAGATCCTAAAAAAATCTAAAAATAAAGAGACTCTTTACTACAGAATATAATAATAAACGCTTTATTAGATATTGCATTAAAATGGGAATATTTTTAACATTGAAGTCTATGGGGCAAAACATTTCCCACACTGAATACACGAAAATGTCCGAAATCACGAAAAAAAGTCGATCCAAAAAACGAGCCAAAACGATTTGAAATGAAAATTGTCGAATTACGAACAAAACGAGCCGAAACGAAAAAAATTGGTGCACATCCCTAGTCTCTTTATTTGTTGATTTATTTTTTTCTTAGTATTTATTAGACATTTTTCAAAAAAAATTAAATTTTTATTTCTTTCTAATAGCGTTTTTTTTCTGTAACAGCCCTTTTTATTATCATTCATAGGATCTTATATGTTAATTCCAGACATTTTCGTTCAGTAGTTTTTTTGAAAACAGCGGGGGATGGGTTCGTGGTGGCATTCGGTGGCTGATTCCCTGGTGAATTCACCAGGGAAAATTGATTCCATGAAGTGCAGGGAACAACAGAACACTGAAATGTCTGCGTCATTTCGGTGCTCTGTGAATATCTCCTTTAGTGGTGTTTTTTTTGCTGCCCCCTGGAAAGTGCCAGCCTAGGCCTTGCCTACCCAGGACATACTTGAAAATGAGAGAATTCTCATTCTTCCTGGTAAAATAGTTTTGTGTAAAAAAATATATATATATTTTTTAGGGTGTCACCCTAGGGGGTGGTGTCACCCGGTGCGGGCCGCACCCCTGCCCCCACCTAGTGACGTCAGTGCCTCCTGCCGCTGCCGGTTCTCGCAAGCCTCCAGCCGCTGCCGGGCCTCACAAGCCTCCAGCCGTTGCCAGGCCTCGCCAGGTCCCTGTACCCAAGAGGCTTGCATTTAGTGATGTCTCCTCGGAAGAGGAGAGTACTGTGGAGGACTCCATTGAGGAGCACATGGAGACCCTGCCTACTGAGCCCCCTGAAGCAGAACCTATGGGTGTGGAGCCTGTCTTACCCACAGATCAAGAACCTCTGGAACCCATGGAGGTTGCTCCCATCCTGGTAGTCCCTACTATGACCCTCCAGACTGCCAAACATCCCCATGGTGGACCTGGGTGATAAATTGGGGCCCTGCTCAAGAAACCTCCAGTCGATTCAAGGTTGTATGGCTGTGACAACCAATCTTCTAAGACTCAACCAAGCCCACCAGACCAAATCCAGACTCTGTCCATAGCCTCTGATGGCTTCATTGTGCCAGACTCTGACGTTGCTGCATATGAACAGCGCCTGGCAGCTAAGGAGCCAGTTTTGACACCCATCTTCATGGGAGTCGCCACCTTCAGTCCCCTTATGCCTGTGCCACTCCTTGACAGTCCCACGCCTGAGGGCTGCGTCTGGGCATCCAACGGGACATTAGTCCAGACAGAGGACTTGGAGATCTTTGAGAGGGCACTGCTTGCCCATGGAGACATCTACAGTGATCCTGACTCTGACTCTGATGGTTGGTGGTGATCTCCTGCTGCTTTTCTGGTCTGGACTCCATGCCCTAGGTGCCCAGAGTGCACCTTTTAAGGAGGGAGGTACTGTCATGCCCCAGCCTGAGAAGCCTGCTTATTGCCATGTTTGTTGTTGCTCGATCTGCATCCACTCAGGGGTTATTGTGTATAGCCCACAATCCCTGGTACTACCTGCACGCAGAGTGACTTTTCCTGTTGTATCCAGTGCTCTATCAGACTTGTTGCTGTGTGTTTTGAATATACACTTATTTACCCGCATAAGTTCCTGTGTCTGCTTCATCTGCTCTCCCCCAGCGCTTGGGATATTATTTGATATTAAGGCCTTGCCATGGCTCCATCATGGCGCGAGCCTGACAGTCTTGTTCTCAGATTGGTGTCATCATTAATCCATCAATGGGTTGAGTTTAAGCATTCCATGGGCATTTCTTTGGTTTTTGCATGAGACCAGCCCTGATACTAACTAAAGGGTACACTTGTGTAGCAATGGGACCAGCCTCAAAGTTGCTGTTTGGAACTTTGGAGTTGGCTATACGGCCATTTTTAGTGGACTTGCACGGTTTTCTGCACTTCTGCAAATCTTTTGTTTGTCTGCATCCAAGTTTATTCCACACCGTCTTTGCTTATGCTTAAGATACACTTGGCTAATTCAATTTTTTGGGTTTTGAACGCAACTCCATTTTGGGCTGTTTGTACAGCAACCAACAGTGAGTTGGGGTTCACACGTACTTATAATGTTGGGGAGGTCATGGCTTTACTGCAATGCTGCACATAATAGTAACTTTCAGGTTTTTCCAGCAGCTATTTATTGGTGGGAACACACAGCTCTGTCTTCATTTCAATTCTGTTTAGTGAACTAGGCCAGTGGTTCCTAACCGCGGTCCTCAAGTACCCCTAACAGGACGGGTTTTAAGGATTACCTTGGGGAAATGCAGGCTGAATCCTGCAATCACTGAGCAGCAAATCATATCACCTGTGCTGTGCTTCAGATATCTGATAAACCTGGCCTGTTGGGGGTACTTGAGGACCGCAGTTGGGAGCCACTGATCTAGGCCACTGCTCCTAGTGGGCTTATTTCTCATTTATTTATTTTATTACAGAACCTAGTAAGAGAATGAGTTCATTGATTTAGTCATTCTCCAAGAAGGCAAAAATCTCTTCCAATGTTAATGGTAGGCAAATAATGCTATGTTCTACATATTTCCTTTTTATGTTTGTAACTGTACTCTCTAAAGCCTAGATGGGCAGAGGAACATTAAAGTAGTTAGTATCCTTTTTAATAAACTCCATGAATAATTAAATACCTGAGTTAGAAAGACACTGTAATAGCAGGAATAAGATTCCATTACTGACAGTTAGCACTAATACATTAGATTGACTGTATCATAAGTGAACTTTAAATATGTAGTTTCATTTTAATGTGCAGTTGGTTCCTCTCGTGCTAACTTTATTCTTGCGTTTAATAATATTGTCATCTATTCTTTGTATCTTGGTGTAGGTGTAATGTGATGTAAGTAGAATGAACAGTGACAAATGTACGTAAAGTGGTTGATATTCTGCTTTAGTATTTATTGTGTCAAATGTTACACAATAAATGTATCACTATTCTGGCTGCAATGGCAGGTACAGCAAGTCAAGCAGCAACATTAACTAGTAAAATAACTCTTTGTCACAATAGTATTTATAAATGCCACTCATAAGCAATTAGTTCTCGTAGTATTGTTATGCTCGAAAAGCTTCTTGCTTCAAAAGAAGAAAATAAACGGCAAACACTTGAGTATTAAAAGAATACATCAAAGTGGGTTTCTGAAGCACACTTTCCAGAACACATTAACTTAAAGGGATATTCTAGGGTTAAAAAAAAAAGAGGAATGGAGGGATTAAACATTAAACCCTCCTGATTCCCTCTGCATTCCGCCTCCCATTTTAACACTTTATTTTCAAAACTTATCATGTGTCCAGTGAAGTGCTGGTTTCCAGTGTTCTGGACATGACAGGCTGCTGACTTGCAGGAAAGTAAAGCATTTCATGAGCCCATGAGGGAGGCAGGACATTTCAGTGAGCATGCAGCCAATCCAGTGGCGAGGCAGGAGTGGAGGTGCGAACCAAATTGGTTCCCTCCTCCTGGTCCCAGAACCTGAAACTCAGATCATCTCTCACTGATCTGAGCCTCAAGGAGGAGCTAAGCACATGCTCTCCGAGGGATGATTCAGCCCTCTGAGAGACCTTCTTGGGGTAGAGGAAAAAAGATGTTGAGGGCCCTGTGACCACTCAATTTATTGAGTAGTCACCGTACATAGCTTGTCCCTTTAACCACAGGAAAAGTCTGCAAGTGGAATTATCACCCTCCAATTTTGGTTGATATGGATCTTGTCCTCCTCCTTACCTCTTTAAGTGGTGAGTTTGAAATTTTTTTTAGGATGATGCAAAGACAAGTGACGCCAGCCTTTGTAGGCTGATTATTTTTTTTGTTACTGGTTAGAGACAAGAATAATAATGGACCTTGACATCAATCTCAGCAGCATGATAAGTTTCAATCAAGTAGTTTAAACTTCAAACAGGAAAAGCTATCAAACAACAATCAGCTAATTGCACAGCACGACGCATTATTCTTCATCATTATCATATGTTCATCATAGGCATTCATATGTCAGTTGTGTGACTTTTACACAATATGCTCCAATGTTTTGTAAATAAAAGGCTATACCATGCGTTATGTATCAATTAAATACATTTAAAAAAATAAAAAGAATACTCTGAAAATCTATTTGGTAAATAAGCTCAGTGCGTTTCACATTATTAAAGTGCATTCCAGGAGATAGCGCTTTGCGTAAAATCCCAGCTCCTCGTGTTTCATAGCAGAGATTTCAACAAACAAAGATGCAGAACCATGAACGTGCTGCTAGCTGCATAGACAGAGGTGGAACAGTAAAAGAAGAGGAAAATGAAATTAAGCACATGATCACTAGGTTGATTTGCTTAATTCATAGGTATTGAGGCTCATATACATAACACATGCCCTGCAAATTATCTTCAAGTGTTACATTTTTTATGAACAAAAATGGAGAGCTAATACTATCACCGGAAAAATGATTAAAGGTTTATAAGCCTTTATAACTAAGGTTCTTCAATACTTTAAAGTAGTCTGCGTGTAACTATACCTCCACAGCCAAGGAAGATTATGTTGACTGAACAATAAGTGCTGCTGGGAGCCAATGGAGCATCATTTCTATGTGCATGAGCTTGCAGAAATATATTTGTATAGCAATATAAAACATGTTGGCAAATATCTGCCTCCACTAATGGATAATACTAACTAATAAATAATATATGAATATGAAGATAATGTATTCTCATAATAGTGGAAATAGATTACAGCAGAACTGTGTCAGCATCTCACATGGATTTTTCATAATTCATTGTTTATACATCTGTTCCTTACAGGTTTGTATATAGCTTGTACCGTATATGTTCATGTAAATCCCATACAGCACTGCTTTCTGGGTCGAATTTTGGGAAGTTCACACATCATGTATTTGTTTCTTTGTTTTATATAATAAAGAGTTTTTCACAGATTTCTGTCACAGCCGTTGAATGGAATATGGAGAAAATTAATGGCATATTTCTGTGTATATTCTAGAAAACAAATATCATAATATTATAACATTGGTAAGTGCACATGGGTTGTATTTAACACATTTTCTGTGGGGTTTTTTTCATTATCTTTTTGTGTAGGGAGCTGCAATAAATCAAGTAGGCAGCTCTCTTTATTGCAGCAGGAAATTGCCTGTTTGAAGTCTGAGATTTGTAAATTATCTGTTAGACAAACTCAGGCTATGGCTATGACTGTTACAAAGCCACTGCCACAGAGGCCTCCTAGGAGCGGCAGATGGACTACTGTAGGATCTGGTAGACTTAGAGTTGTGGATAGAAGGCATGTCCCACAGTCTGTGGCTCTTCTTAATTCTTTTGAGGCACTTTCAGAGTGTAGTGGTGAGACGGAAGTAGGCTCAGACACCATAGTTGAGGAACCACCATCCCCTATGCCTAAGGTATGCAGGACTGCAACCAAGAACAATAAGGAAAAGGTGGGACATGATAGAAGGCAATTGTTGCTGGGTGATTCTATCATAAGAGGTGTTGAGCTGGAGAGTAGTGGTTTGGTGAGATGTCTTCCTGGGGCTACTGCTCGTAGAGACAAGAGACGTATTCTCAATATTGTCAAACAAGCAAAGCAGCAAGGGGAAGTGGACGTTCTAGTCCATCTAGGGACAAATGACTTGGCTAGCAATGAGGTTTCTGAGATTAAGGAAGATTTTTGTGTTCTTGGAGGTGAAATACAGCAGATTGCGTCCACTGTGTCATTCTCTGAAGTTTTGCCTGTGCATAACATTCAGGATAGGCAGATGTGCAATAGGGAATTTAATTTGTGGCTTCGGGAATGGTGTCGGGAGCAAGGATTTGGCTTTGTGTCCCATGGTAGCTCTAATTGGAGCAGAAAGGAACTGTATAAAAAAGATGGTTTGCATCTTTCTCATAGGGGAACATATGTTCTCAGTGAGAAGTTCAAAGGTTTCACAAAGAAATATTTAAACTAGGAGGGGGGACAAAAGGGTAAAAAACAATCTGCCCAATTGTCCCACAAAACTAAATCGAAGGGTGCAAGCAACATGCGGGGGGAAAAATGACAAGCTCAGAGTCGTGTCTATAAATGCTCGCAGTTTAGTCAATAAAATCAATGAACTGGATTCAATGATGGCAGCTGAAAAAGTAGATTTAGTGGCGGTTACTGAGACATGGTTCAGTGAGAAAAATAACTGGGACATAACAATACCGGGGTACTCTTTATATAGAAAAGACAGAGACGGTAGGAAAGGAGGAGGAGTGGCCCTGTATGTGAAAAACAACATAAAAACGAACCAAATAAAAGTGAGCGAGGTGAACATAGAGTCAGTTTGGGTTACGCTAACATTTGGCAATCATACAGTAGCTCGTGTAGGTGTGATCTATAGACCCCCTGGACAAGTAGAAGAGCTAGATAATCTGCTGTTTGAGGAAATAGCCAAAATGGCAATGAAGGGGGAAGATATTATCATGGGGGACTTTAATCTTCCTGATGTGAACTGGAAAACCAAAACAGCTGGGTGCACCAGGAGTACAAATATTCTAAACTCCCTACTGGGATTATCTCTAACACAAGTAGTTGAGGAGCCGACCCGTAAAGAGGCCATATTGGATTTAATACTCACAAATGGAGGTTTGGTATTGGACGTTGTTGTAGGTGAAAATTTGGGATCTAGTGATCACCAGTCAGTATGGTTTAATATAAGAACAGGGATGGAGCCGCACCACACAAAAACAAAAGTTTTAGACTTAAAAAATGGATTTTTCTAAAATCTCTAATATTTACATATCAGTTTACAGAGGAGGAGGTTCTACAGCAGCTGTCTAAAGTAAAGACAAATAAGTCAATGGGGCCTGATGGGATCCACCCTAAATTATTAAAAGAGCTCAGTGATGTAATAGCAAAACCGTTAACAGATTTATTTAACCAATCCTTGCTAACGGGAGTCGTCCCAGAAGACTGGAAATTAGCAAATGTTGTGCCCATTTGCAAGAAGGGTAGTAGGGAGGAATCAGGGAACTATTCTAGTTAGTCTTACGTCAGTAGTGGGGAAATTAATGGAAACCATGTTAAAGGAAAGGATTGTTGAACATCTAAAAACACATAGATTACAGGATCAGAAACAACATGGGTTTACCTCAGGGAGATCATGCCAAACTAATCTTATTGATTTTTTTGATTGGGTAACAAAAATAATAGACACAGGTGGTGCAGTAGACATTGCTTATTTAGATTTCAGTAAGGCTTTTGATACTGTTCCGCATAGAAGGTTTATCAATAAATTGCAATCTTTGAGCTTGGATTCCAATATTGTTGAATGGATTAGGCAGTGGCTGAGTGACAGGCAACAGAGGGTTGTGGTAAATGGAGTTTATTCAGCGCAAGGTCTTGTTACCAGTGGGGTACCTCAGGGGTCAGTACTTGGACCCATTCTCTTTAATATTTTTATTAGTGATATTGCAGAAGGTATTAATGGAAAAGTATGTCTTTTCGCTGATGACACAAAGATTTGCAACAGGGTTGACGTTCCTGGAGGGATCAGCCAAATGACAAATGATTTAGGTAAACTAAAAAAATGGTCGGAGCTGTGGCAATTGAGTTTTAATGTGGATAAGTGCAAGATAATGCACCTGGGACTTAAAAACCCAAGGGCTGAATATAGAATATTTGATACAGTCCTAACCTCAACATCTGAGGAAAGGGATTTAGGGGTTATTATTTCAGAGGATCTAAGGGTAAGTAGTCAATGTAATAGAGCAGCAGGAAATGCTAGCAGAATGCTTGGTTGTGTAGGGAGAGGTATTAGCAGTAGGAAAAGGGAAGTGCTCGTGCCACTGTACAGAGCACTGGTGAGACCTCACTTGGAGTACTGTGTGCAGTACTGGAGACCGTATCTCCAGAAGGATATACTGTAGACATCTTAGAGAGAGTTCAGAGAAGGGCTACTAAAATGGTGTACGGCTTGACGGAGAAAAGTTACCAGGAAAGGCTTAATGATCTTAACATGTACAGCTTGGAAAAAAGACGAGACAGAGGAGATATGATAGAAACATTTAAATACGTAAAGGGAATCCACAAGGTAGAGGAAGGGAGTATATTTAAAAGGAAACAAAGTAGCAAAACAAGAGGACATAGTCTTAGATTAGAGGGGCAAAGGTTTAAAAGTAACATCAGGAAGCATTATTTTACTGAGAGGGTGGTGGATACATGGAACAGCCTTCCAGTTGAAGTGGTAGAGGCCAAAACAGTAATTGAATTTAAGCAAGCATGGGATAGGCATACGGGTCGCCTAAACAAAAGATAAATCCAGGTAAAGTATCCATGTAATTGGGCAGACTAGATGGGCCGAAAGGTTCTTATCTGCCGACATTTTTCTATGTTCTGTATTAGAAATGTTAGAGAAAATTGTTTACATCTTTAAAGGGTTATTTATTTATAAAACAAAGTATTTTACCAGGAAGGACACATTTGGGTTTATCTCCTTTTTATGTATGTCCTGGGGTTATTCAATAAGCGCCGACCTTATTTTTTAATTTATTTATTTATAAAGGATTTTACCAGGAAGGATACATTGAGATTTCTCTCGTTTTCAAGTATGTCCTGGGTTCAAGAACATTGAAGTTTTACAGTTACAGAAATACAAAGTAATACAAAGCAAGATATTAAAAAAAAACAACACAAATATACAGATTAACAGAAAATAAATATGTAGGAAATATAGTCACTAGGTTACATGTTTACAGGTGCATTCTGTATTGACGTATGTTAGTAAGGAGCTTTTGAGTGACTTAAAACTGGGGGAAGATTTGATGGTGTCTGGGAGGATATTCCATAATTGTGGTGCTCTGTAGGAAAATGAGGACTGAGCCGCTGTCTTTTTGTATTGTGGTATTGCAAGTAAGGTGCTGGTCCTGGATCGGAGGTTATAGGATGAGGGAGCTGCTGGGGGAAGCAGTCTATTCAGGTAGGGTGGCAGCTTCCCAGAGATGCTCTTAAACACCAGGCTGGAAAGGTGAAGGGTGCGTCTGGATTCCAGCGATGGCCAGTTTAGCTCTTTTAACATGTCACAATGGTGGGTCATGCCACCTAATTACACCAAGTGGTAAATTTCACCATAAAGCACAATTTCGTGGCAGTTCGTCTATTCACTAAGATGTCATTTCACCAAATACTAGCGACTTGACAGTGAAATACGGTGCAGATTGCAACAGATCAGCGACCTTCGGTGGCAGCGAAATTGTCCCATAGAAGTAATGGTTAATCTATTTAGAGAATGCCAAACTGCCTCGAATTGTCAGTGAAATGGCCTGATTTTCGGTGATTCAGTTCGACAGGTTTAAACAGGCGAATTCCATTGGATTCGATGTAAAAAATATTATCTTTTTTTTTTTTTAACCATTTTTTCTTTTCATTTTCAGCAAACTGTCTTTTTATTCATTTTTGGAACGTTTTTCTTATATTGCTTGTATTTTTTAGCATAATGTTTGATTCCCAATTCTTTTTTAAAAGCTTTTTTTTAAAATTCGATTACAGGCCTTTTTAATGCATTTTTATTGGTTTAAACAATTATTAGAAGAATAGCAGAGTTTTTGGTTTTTTTTGCAGTTCGGCGGTCTTCGCCAGTTAGTTTGGTGACTCCATCTTCGGTGCACTTTGATAACCCTGCAGTAAATAGTGAATTCACCACAGGGTCGGCGAAATGGAATTGCCAATGCACCCCGAGCTAGAAAGCACTGACATTTCAGTGGTTTTTGAATAACCCCTTTAGTTACTGAGAAATGTTCCCCATAGTAGTGCACTGTGCACAATATTTGTCATTACATGTTCTGGAGTTTGTTATGATGCAGAGCAGTGGTTCCCAACCGCGGTCCTCAAGTACCCCAACAGGTCAGGTTTGCCAGATATCTGAAGCACAGCACAGGTGATATGATTTGCTGCTCAGTGATTGCAGGATTCCGTCTTATTTTCTCCCAGGTAATCCTTAAAATCTGTCATGTTGGGGGTACTTGAGGACCGCGGTTGGGAACCATTGAACTAGAGGAACACACATTTAATTTTATTTTTCGTGGCGTTGGCGTGTCCTAACTCCTTCTGTATCTTTTAGTAAATAAAGCAACGGGTTTTAGTGGTGCGCTTACACCATAGGAGAGAAGGATCGCTATACACAGCCCAAGGGTTGAGGTATTCTCCCCAATACCTCAAGGTCACAATAAATTACACAAAAGATTGGGCAGCGCTCCTCCGTGTATAAAACAATACGGAGAACAAACAAACCAATAAAGGGAGGGGGAGAAAAAGAGGAAAAATTTCCTTACACAGCAAAGAAGTATAACTCCTTCTTTAGAGTCTCCTCAAACTTCTTTCAATAAGGAAATGCGTGTCTATATCTTGCGTATACCTCAAAAGAAGGGGAAAGGTTACATAGCGTAATATGCTGTATAAATGGCAAAAAAAATTTTTTTGAACCGCCAAATGAACACTCACGGTTTATGAGAGCTTCCAGCTCTCATATGATCGCCTTTCAAGTGTTAAATAGGCCACCTTGATTGCCCGTATCTCCAGGTAGATGATTTTCCTGGTACTTGTCGACTCCCAAGTTGTTGGGTGCTTTGGGGCAACCCGAAAGGATAAACAAGAACTTTTTTTTTTTAGTATCAAAAAAGAGGCTTTTATTGCTCAATAAAAAGATAAATAAAAACAATAGAATGAGCAGCTATACGCGTTTCGCACCTCCCGGCGCTTCATCAGTAGCAAAGGAAATGAAAATAAAAGTAGAAATTACCATCCCGATGCACTACCGTCCTTTTATATTAGGTGAGGGGAACCACCTGACTAGATGTATCCCGGCGTGATAGTCTCGGTGCAGCCCAATGATGTCCGTCGCAATCCAATGACGTCCATCGCAACAGTTGCCATGGGTCCCCATACAAACAAGGTGATAACTCGCTTGCATGTGGTAGTCCCTGTTCGCTGTAAAATCCCAGACGCTAAAGGGAAAATTGTGTGTGCACTTCATTGATTTAAGTCTCCGGCTGACAAACAATACCCGATGGTTCTTACCCCAAAGGAATGGATGCACATACCGGAACAGCACATAGAAGAAAGAGAACAGCGATTACAGACGATTCCAAACATGGAATATTTACATAATAAAAAGTTCATATGATTCAATTAAAAATCCATATAATTCAATTAAAAACAGCTTTTCGGTCTAATTTATAAAAAATGACATAACTCGAAATCAGTATTCAGTCCATAGGGAATAAGTGTGTTAAAATGAAAAATCAACCTCATTTCTTCTTGATTTATTTTTTTAATAAAATCCTCTCCACGCCAATTTTTCTTAATTTTTTTAAGTGGGAAGAAGATTTTATTTTTGATGAGCAAGCTCAGAAAATCAAACAGGATTTTATTGAAAAAGGATATAAGGAAGAACATCTTGATGCAACGATAATGAAGACGAAAAAACGGGATAGGAAAGAAATGCTACAATATAAACCCCGATTGATTGCCACAGAAAATTTATCTTCGGTAGTTCCATTTATTTATCATTTTAATTGTCAGTCCAAAGAAATTAATCAAATTTTCAAAAAATATTGGCCCATTCTACTTGAAGACTCTGTTTTAAAAGAAATTCTGGGAGAGAAACCGAAAATCACAAATAGAGGGGCAAAGAATATTAAACAACAAATTGTGAGAAGTTATAACTATCAAAAAACCAAAAAAAATGGAGAATCCATTCCAGATTAAAGAAGGCTTTTATAGGTGTGGATCTTGCAACGCATGTAGAAATCTCAATTTAAGAAAACAAACCATCACTGACTTCCCTCACGAGACCAACTATAAATTGAAAGGAATCACTACCTGTCAATCAAAAAATTTGATTTATGCCTTAATTTGTCCATGTAATAGAATGTACATTGGAAGGACCATTAGACCCCTCCACACTAGAATTATGGAACATATAAGAAATATAAGAAATCGATTTGAACATCACACTGTCTCTGCACACTTCAGAGATCATCATGATGGAACACCTGTTGGCTTAGTTTTCTTCCCACTTAAAAAAATTAAGAAAAATTGGCGTGGAGAGGATTTTATTAAAAAAATAAATCAAGAAGAAATGAGGTTGATTTTTCATTTTAACACACTTATTCCCTATGGACTGAATACTGATTTCGAGTTACGTCATTTTTTATAAATTAGACCAAAAAGCTGTTTTTAATTGAATTATATGGATTTTTAATTGAATCTTATGAACTTTTTATTATGTAAATATTCCATGTTTGGAATCGTCTGTAATCGCTGTTCTCTTTCTTCTATGTGCTGTTCCGGTATGTGCATCCATTCCTTTGGGGTAAGAACCATCGGGTATTGTTTGTCAGCCGGAGACTTAAATCAATGAAGTGCACACACAATTTTCCCTTTAGCGTCCGGGATTTTACAGTGAACAGGGACTACCACATGCAAGCGAGTTATCACCTTGTTTGTATGGGGACCCATGGAAACTGTTGCGATGGACGTCATTGGATTGCGACGGACGTCATTGGGCTGCACCGAGACTATCGTGCCGGGATACATCGAGTCAGGTGGTTCCCCTCACCTAATATAAAAGGACGGTAGTGCATCGGGACGGTAATTTCTACTTTTATTTTCATTTCCTTTGCTACTGATGAAGCGCCGGGAGGTGCGAAACGCGTATAGCTGCTCATTCTATTGTTTTTATTTATCTTTTTATTGAGCAATAAAAGCCTCTTTTTTGATACTAAAAAAAGAAAAAGTTCTTGTTTATCCTTTCGGGTTGCCCCAAATCACCCAACAACTTGGGAGACGACAAGTACCAGGAAAATCATCTACCTGGAGATACGGGCAATCAAGGTGGCCTATTTAACACTTGAAAGGCGACCATATGAGAGCTGGAAGCTCTCATAAACCGTGAGTGTTCATTTGGCGGTTCAAAAATTTTTTTTAGCCATTTATACAGCATATTACGCTATGTAACCTTTCCCCTTCTTTTGAGGTATACGCAAGATATATACACACATTTCCTTATTGAAAGAAGTTTGAGGAGACTCTAAAGAAGGAGTTATACTTCTTTGCTGTGTAAGGAAATTTTTCCTCTTTTTCTCCCCCTCCCTTTATTGGTTTGTTTGTTCTCCGTATTGTTTTATACACGGAGGAGCGCTGCCCAATCTTTTGTGTAATTCCTTCTGTATCTTGTGCTATCTCTATTTATTCCAGAAATACAACAAGTTTGATTTATTTATGTAAGAATTTCAGAAAATGATTTATCAGTGTCATGTTGTCAACAATCCATCATTATATACATAGTAATTCCTGCTCTTGCATAAATTTTTCAAGCAACCTAACACCACTTGTCTCATTTATTTGTTCACTTACTATTTCATGCTGCGGCAGAAAATGCCAATTATTTGTTTCATACTTGGGCACACATAGCATGTTTAAGTGTACCTCGCCAACTCAGTGACAGGCCTGCCAAGTCATACAGTTTACGTCCTCTTGATTACCAGTCAGCCTGAGGCTATCGCCTGTTTTTTGGCAGTAATGCCTGAAACTGCAGCATTCATGTATGAGCAGCCCTGATTGGCTGCCCAGCCAGACGGTCCATCTCCCTGGCATACATGAGCGCTGGGATTACATGCCCCCTATTAGGGGTGTGGATGCAGTGGCACCCTACCAAGGAAAAAAGGAGTAGACATCCGTGTAGGTGTGAACAGGTATAGCTGGTAAACAAAGTTATATAACGAGCAAGTGGTCGTGGACTGGCAGAAAGCATGTGTCATCATATAAAAAATAAATGGGTCATGGGCTGGCAGCAAGCAAACGTAAACTTTATACAGACCAAGGGTCATACAAAGGAAATCCAACAGAGTAGCAGGAACCGAGTAGAATACAGTAATGAGCACTGTGAGAGCGCAGCACATCTGAGGGTGGACTGAGTTCAAATAGGGTGCCTGGTACATGCCTCTCCTCCTGTGATCAGCTGGAGGCATGCAGTTGTGCCTGCAAAAGGCAGGCTCATAGAGAGCCTGCTTCTTCCTAGAGGACACCATGTTGGTACAGTATGGCCCGGTCTCCCTCCAGATTATGCTTTAGCAATAAAATGTGATTAAGCAAAGAGCATATCATAAAGATCACTGATGTATCTCATTCCTATGTCCTCTTACTGTGTACTTAGCATTTCAATAATGTACCTTCTGTCCCTCTTATATAGCATGCCCTGCTTAATTCATCTGTATGCAATGTGCGCTGCCATTCCATGATACCAACATACATGCTTTGTTACCAGCAATTCGTAAAAAAACAAAACTTTTTTTATTTAAAATTTTATTTTGAAAGCATGTCAGCAGTACAGGAAGACAATAAGAAAAGAATGGCCGCGCAGGGCTAACCAAAATCAGTCACAAAGAAATACATCAAAAAGGAGAGGATAGGCATGGAAGGGGGAGCGAAACAGTACTAAACAATTAGGGAGGTCTGATCCTAAAAAGGAAGTGGTGGAGTCTGACGGGGGAACATCAGGTAAAACAGGGGAAAAGAAAAGAAAAAGGGGAGAGAGGGTAAGGGACTGTCCAGTAAGTCGTGGCATTACTGGTTCACCCTGGCAACCCTAAGGAAACCGGGGGCCATGGAAAAGACCAAGAGGACGGCCAGAGCCTAGGTCACCGTCCCAGCGGCTCGCCCATGTTACTACTCAGTGTCCCATACCCAACACCAAGAGAAAAAAAAGGGGGGTGGGGGATCCTAATGCTTCATCAGACAAACAACGGTGAGTCCCAAAACTCAGCAGGCAGGTCCGCTCGTTCGCTCGCGAGTACATATACAAGGGGTTGGGAAAAATGAAAAAGTAAAAAGGGGGAATCCAAGGAGCCGCACATAAAAAGAAAACATTGTGGGGGGGTAAGTCACTCATCAAGGATCCTGTAACATCACCGTAAGTCCCAACCGGGAGGCGACTGCAGGTGCCTCCTCCAATGTCGCCACCGGGTGGGTCTTGCCATCCTTTAAGTTAAACGCAAAGGCATATGGTGGGGGGTGTCTTCAAGAGTAGTGATGGGCCGAACACCCCCGTGTTCGGTTCAGTTTCAAACTCGAACATCGGAAAAAGTTTGAACACTATTCGAACACAATGCAAGTCAATGGGGTTCGAAAGTTCAAAAATTAAGGTCCCCTCCAGAGGGCATATATGCAAGATATTGGTCATAAAAGGTGTATGGCGTGTCCGGGTACTGCCCCGGCGGACAGGAAACAATGAAAAACAAGTAATAAAAAAATATATTATTTTTTTTAACCATTTCACTGCTGAGTGCTGAGCCATTTCACCGCTGTGCTCTGAGCTAATTTTTACCCCTTTGCTCATGTTTAAACACGATTTGAAGCCATGGGAAATGTTTTACCACCAACGAGTGGGAAAAATTACGATCTTAACGCAAACGTTAACGCTCACTTGCGTGAGCGTTAACGTTTGCTGTGGTGTTCACCGCATATTACAATCCAAACGCAAACGGGATAAGTAACCCATTTGCATTTGGTACCTTGTGATTTTCAGCGCATGGTTACTGTACTTTGCGCTCCCCATGTTTAAGTATAGGGAGCACAAAGTGTTAATCAGCGCTGTATTACAAAGTTGGATTACCAATGCTGATTAACGTCTGGCTATGGTTAGAGGAAAGTTAACCACAGCCAAGAATTCCGCTTCTGCAGAATCCGTTAACACCAGGCTAAAAAATAAAAGAATTAATTCAGATACTCACCTCCTGTCCCGCGGCGAGGACCGCGGCTCCGACAGCCTCCTCCGTCCGGCGGGAGCAGGAAAAGACTGAGGGAAAAAGTGCACCCGCGTTTTAACGCTGAGAACAGAATTTAGTCCAAGGTGTGGGAAATGTTTTATCAACAAGGTGTGGGAAATGTTTAATCCCATAGGCTTCAATATAGAAATATTCCCGTTTTTAACTCTTAACTATTAATATCTAATAAACCGTTGTTTATAATATTCTGAAGTAAAGAGTCTCTATATTTTTAGATTTTTTTTAGGATCTGTTAAGCATTTTTAAAAAAAAAAAAATGTTTTGAACTTTCCTTAAACGGCCCGAAAAGCTTGAAGTTCGCAATTTTTCGAACAGCCGATGTTCGAATTGAACTTCGAATGGATTCGAACCTGCAGCCCATCCTTAATTGTAAGTCACTCTACGTGCATAACACCTTATCATCTTTGACGAAACAGGCTGGACAACTTGTACATATACCGTGGATTTATAGTGCCAGTGAAAAAAGATCACTCAGTGCATGCTGTGGTAGAAAACAGTAAAACAATACCTTTATTGCCACAGTTACAGAGCAGATATCTTATCAACTGCTCCTGAGGATACCTCAAAAATAAGAACAAAATAGGGTCGAACAAATGGTGCAGCATTGCTTAATGCTAAATTGGAATGAAATCTGTAGAAGGAGCACTCACATGCTTTAGAGAAGTGTTTCCCAAACCTGTCTTCAGGTCCCCCTAACAGGCCAGGTTTGCCAGATATGTGAAGCACAGCACAGGTGATATGATTTTCATCTCAGTGATTGCAGGATTCAGTCTGCATTTCCCCAAGGTGATCCTTAAAATCTGGCCTGTTAGAAGGTTCTGAGGACAGATTTGGGGGAAACACTGCTCTAGAGCCATTAATAATCCCAGCTCTAGTTTTTGCACGTCCAGCTAAAGGATGGTGTAGCCCTTTTCAGAAAGAGGACGCTGAAATCATAAATGACAAGAAGGAACACTTGCAACATAGAGCAATAAACAGGGAGGTTCCACCAGTGGTGAGTGTGTATTTGACCGCATATTAACAGGTATAGTCTGTGTCTGTTACGTTGTGAAGGCGCCGTCCTTCTTGTCTGATCGGTTTTGTGTATAGTTTCAAGCACAATTTTCTAGTTTTTATTGGCAACATAGGTACTTATTTATTTTGTGGAATTAATGTTAGTTTAATAATTTGTGTACATACCTTACTAGGTAGCGCCTCCACTGTATATATTTTACTTTTTTACCAGGAATTCGACTGGGAGCATGGATGGACATAAGCTTCTTTCCTGCTTTCTCTGGCCATTCAAGTTTCAGTAAAGAGACTTGCCCATTTGGAAACATCTTAGGCTGGGGTCAGACGAGCGTAGTGTTCACGTCCGTGATTGCGCCTAAAAGTACGTCCGTGATCGCATGAAAGAAAGTCCATTGGAGCCTGACACATGAAGTACGTCCGCACTGAACTGCAGACGCACAACGGCCGCGGCCCACGGACGCAAGGCAGGCAAGAATGTACAACCACTAGAACGGCCGCACAAAGTGCGCTGCGTCCGCAACGTCTGCATAGCTTTGTGTGTGAGTGATGGAACGTGGTTAGACGGACTGCATTTATACGTCCAGCATTTTTCACGGACAAAATGGTTTTGCTTTTTAATTTATTTTTCCTCCTACATCCGTCAAAATATATACGTCAGTGAAAAAAACGGACTGTCTGGCCACTACTGCGTCTTCCGTACTAACGTACGTCCGTGTGCACGGACGTACAGTCCGTAGAAATCACGCTCGTCTGACCCTAGCCTTACTATTTAAAATTGATTGACAGGTGAGTGACGTTTAACCCATGAATGGAAATTTTATATGTTGTTAACACCCTCCAGTGATGGCAAGCTAGTTTTCCGCAATTTGCAATCACAATTTTCAGACGTTGCATGCAGCTTACCTAACTAAACCAACATACAGTTCTTAAAGGACTCCTTAGACTTCTTTTTCGTTACTATGCATACTTATGTAACTCAAAAAAAAAGATTAAAACTGGTGATAATTTTTAAAAGAAATAAATTTGCTGCAATAATTGTAAAACAACCGGCACAGCAAAAGATAAATCACTGAACATAAGAATCATCATTGTTAAAAGATTATATTTTTTTATTAAAAACATGGTATTAATTTTTATTTTCATATTTGTAGGTCATATGACGCAGGATAAGTAGCAAATAAAGCACATATTTTCATGGTATTAATTGTATACCTCTTGGGAAAAATATAATAATTTTTTTTAAGTTTTTTTTTTTTTAAATGTCAGTTCAGTTTTTCTCTTACTGACTATTCCGCTATCAATTATATATGTAAAAGATAACCTTTGGTATTAACAATATTAATTAATTAGGTTGTGTTACATCCATTTATCTTTACTTACATTACAGTCCTTAGGGTGAGTGTGGGTAATCAGGTGAATTTTTCCTTTTCTATTTCAAGTTTAATTTTATCCAACTAGAAGCACCCTCCTGAGAGGCCTTATTAATAATTCACGCTAAGACTCGTCGTGTCTGTGCAGCACACCTACTTCTTCTGGGAAAAGCTATCTTATGTAAAGTCATAAAAATAAAAGAGGTTTTACAATGTGGCTTGATTTTTTTTTTTTCCTTCAGATTACGGTATCTGAACTAGAAGTTAGCGGAAGTCATTGAGGCCGAGCTAAAGCACTGTGCAATCAGCAACTCCTGAGCTGCACTATTAAGAATAATTCTGTTAGGGCCTTTCATGCTGAGAAGAAATAGCCACCACAATGTTTCGCAAATGAAGTTAATATTGGTGGAGGAAAGTAGTACATTCCTAGCTATTCATTTAAGAAAAGAATACTTACAAAAGAAACAGAAAAGTTCTAAGCTAAATTGAAAGAATAAAAAAATGATAAAATATCTTAAAACTAAAGTTTTAAACTAGATTATTCCTGTATTCCAAAAACTATATTTTAAGCAAAATATAGAAATTAACGAATTTGACGGTAGTTTTTTTATTCTTTTATACAAAAACAGGTTAAAGAGGATTCACATGTACTTGCTTTAAACATAAGGCATGCTAAATATTATCCTCTTCCCCTACTTCATGTTCTACAAGGAAAGTAAAACATCAGTGAGACGCGTTTCACCTTGCTGGCTTTATCAATCAATAAATAACAATTTAGCTCTGATCCTCTAATGCAGAGAGTGGTGGATCACCTAATCCTGTGCACAAGCAGTGGAACACTGGGAACGAATAGTACGCGCAGGGTTGCTCTTGGGTCTATAGAGTCTTATGGACTCCAGGAGCCAATACCAGCAAACGCAGCACCACTTCTGATATCCGTGAGCGGCTCTCTAATCGTACTATTGAGATTTATATTCAATTAAGAAACTTATACGAGATATAAATATCAATCGTTTATATTTCCAAGAAATTCTCCTAAATTCTTTTAACTGTATGTGTTTTGCTTTGAAGAATATAATAATCAATGACCGGATAAAACCATATATATATTTATTACGTATACAAAAAGTTTCAAATCTCATATCATAAACAAAGATTTATAAACAACCACATCCATCCATCAGCACATGGATTAATAGCTTCCCAATATATGTATCTCCTGTTAGTAACTTCATATATGATTAATATCATTTACTTTATCAGTTAGTAACTATACACAAATGGTTAATAAACATTTCTGGTTAAAGAAAACAATTAACATGTATTTCCCAGCAAACCAATGTTTAACAAGCTAGATCTTGTAGAGATATATGTATCTCTCTTTGCTACGTGGATAAACAAAAGATGAGCTATCACTTATTCTATTTCTAGAATGATAAGTAATAAAAACTTATTTAGTGAATCCTCCCCTAATATCGAGAATTAAGCTTCTAATCTTCTGCTTTTTATATTGTAGTTATATAATTCCTTGCTTATTAATTTCAATCACAGTATATATCTGTATATCACTTTGCAACAATTACTTTAGGATAAAATCCTTATATCCGATTCTTCTTCATATCTCTATCTGCAGATTTAGAAATATATTGAAGACTCTGGATCTATCTGTTGCAAGAAATACTCCATATATATATATATAATTACATTAATTCCTTAATTTGCTTTCATACATTACCTGTCCAAGATCTGGTCTGTAGTTACAGCAGCAATATTCTTTGAACTTTATTTATTGTTTTTGGAATATGTGAAAATTATCAATGTCAGATTCAATGCATGTGAGTTAGAATTGTGCATTCCCATGATGAAAATTTAGGTGTGGTCCTAATCAAGTGATATGTAATATCCTGAATGCATTGTGTGTTGGAATGATCTGAATCTCTGAATCAATGCATTATCATGTTTTGGGATGATCTGCCTCTCTGAATCAATGTCAGATATTCAATGCAGTTATAGTCAATTTGACGTCACTGAAAATCTACCCCTTAATTTAAATATTACTTTCTCTATATTAATTATTAAATATAATATTTACTATGCCTCAAGAGGGCAGTGTTGCTCTTCAAATTAATTTCACAATTTAATTTTAATTCCCTTATCTCAGGTCAAAGATCAATTTACTATCTTATTTTGAACAAAAACCAACTATGGTTATTCCAGACAGTGCGTCTCGGGTTGTCAAAAATTTGAATTAATATCTCTACTCCTCTCAAGGATTTTACTGAGTACTCTTTATCAGCTAAATTCCTTTCTAGTTAAAATCAACAGAAATTCTATTCTTCAGTAATTATACCGTTATATAGTTCTACTCTACAAATTATTGGAGTATCTATTTTCTACTGTAATTTTTGAATATATTGATTACTAAAATATATTTTGTGAATATTTTTATACACTTGCATAGAGATTTTAAATTTGTTTCTATACCCAAAAAGAAAAATATCTTTAATTCAAGGACTTGTTAAAACAAACCAATAAATTTAAATATGACATGTCTGGCACTTAGCTCAGCATTATATCAAATAAAGACATTTTATCGTCTATAGCATTTATAAAAACACCCATAACTCTTAAGGTTCACATAGCCATGAACTATTACAAAAAAATCTCTGTCCATTTCTAAAACTAGACGAAAATTGAAAAAGAAAAGACTTTACATTAAACAAGATGGCTACAGGCATCCATTTTAATTTTCCACTATAATATACCCAACAGTACGACTTGAGCATCTAAGAGTACTGGCTAACTCTGAGATTTCCACTTAGCTGCTACCTGTTACTAGTGAATCGATTTAATTCTGCTCAACCCCAAAAATTACCAGTTTGTCAGCTGCGATTCAGCTGTTTTTCAGTCTGGCAGATTTAATTAAGTTCATACTGGGATTTGGATCCCCGTTAACGTTTTAGTTAAATTACTGGCATTTACTCCTATACAGTACTGCTAATGAAAATTTCAATTTTAACAATCCTATTCAGTTTTATCTGTAAAACAAATTGCGAAATTAAATCAAGTGATGAAAGAGGTTGATGAATGGCTCTTAGGGCAGGGAAACGGAGAAATTGAACCTCTCATTTGAACATTAAGGGCTCAATTCCAAACACTGGTGTGAACCTAGTAACAAGAGTTTCTGTAAAGTGTACAGCAGCTCTGCTTCATCTCATGTCGCTGCGAGACGTGTTATGCCATTCTCATGGCAGGAGGGCTTTGAAGTCACAGGACGTAAATGTATGCCCCGCTGTCTTCAATGTGCCGCCTAGGCATCTCACCGCAGATAGCCTGAAGTCAGGCCGTCCCCTGCAGCAAATGATTTGCGTTGGTTGCAGGACAGGCCAAAATCATCTGCTCGTGCATGTCATATGGCATGACATTGATTAGAGGGTTCTGTGTGAAAATTGTGAATGTCATTTGCATCTTACCCAGAGTTCTGTGCTGCATGTGGGGAATGTAGCACATGAGCTCTGTGATGCAGTTCTCTGAATTGTTGGGATGTGTAAATGACATCTGAAATAATAAACTTTATTAAATATATACACTATCAGGGTTATCCAAAGAGATCCGAATTGCTTGAGAAAGGTAACCGAACGCTGAAAATCAGCGTTCGGTTACCTTTCCTGGCCATTCGGCTATCCAGAGAGCAGGCATTCGCCAAATCCTGGCGAATTGCCTGCACATACGGTGCCTGTTTGGTGCCTGTTCGAGGGCAGTGAAATCCCCATGAAAAAGCACTGCTTCGGCTATTGAGAGAGCACAAACCAGCAGTGAAAGGTTCCCCTAATGCCCTGCCATTCGGTGGCTTCATGCGGCAAATTTATTCAGGAGAATCCCATAGGCTTCAATGTTAAAAATATTCTCGTTTTAATTCAATATCTAATAAACTGTTCATTATAAAATTCTGCAGCAAAAAGTCTCTTTATTTATAGATTTTGTAGGATACTTTAAGCATTTTTCTTAATTTTTTTTTTTTTAAAAGTCCGATTTTTTTTATTTTTTTTTTAAATTTACTTATTTTTTCTGTAACAGCCCTTTTTATTATCATTCCCTGCACCTCATATGTAAATTTCAGACATTTTTGCTGAGTAGTTTCTTTGCAAACAGCGTTGCATTTTCACAGATTCATACAAACGGTTTTGCTAATTTATTCACCTCCCTGGTCTGTGGTCTCGGCTGCTTCGGCTGTGTGCGATCGGCTCCTGCTCGGGCTTTTTCTGTGGTTTTCGCAGTTTAATCCAGATGTTTTTGGGGGTTTTCGGCCTGCATTCGGTGGGTTTTGCGGTTACTTTTCGTCAGGTTTGCGGCAGCTTTTCCCTGCAATTCGGGGACCCTGTGGTGCTTGCTGAATACACCGAAGGGTCACCGAAATGGGATCAGCAAAAGGAACCGAATTGAAGAGAACAAAAAGTCACCGAACGTGCGGTGACTTTTCGAATCTCTTTGAATAACCCTGACAGTATATATTAGGGGTTTATTCACTAATTGCTTTTTTTTAACTGCTGTTGCAAACAATGGTGAAATCACCTTTGCAACCATGATGAACCTTGGCAAAGCAAACAGGTCTATTCAATAAAGGTGAAACTCAGAAGAATTGGCAGGAGAAGTGAAAATTCTAGGTCAGAATGGCCAAACAAGAAAAATTCTCCCATTTATCTCACTTTGCAAAACTGCTATTTGGTCTAGATTGTTCTTTTCTACTGCCAATTCTCCATAGTTTCACCTTTTAGTAGATAGACCTGACCTGTATGAGACAAATTCAAACAACAGCAGGCAAAGTTTCATCAATGATACCTAACCTTCACTTGTTTGAATTTCCCGCTTTGGATCGCCAAATGTTATTGTGTTTGCAACAACACTGATTTTCACTGTTTGCAACAACTGTAAAGGATGGTGATTAGTGAATAACCGCATTTAGTTTGTATTTGTGTATATAATGGTCATGGAGCATTAAGACAAGTGTTCATTGTTAAATGAAAAAAAATAGCTAATCAAATCAATGTCCTATTTATAATTACCATATATGGAATGCCATAAACCTTTTTTCAGGTTTCTTCTCAAATAAGAAAAAGAAAGGACGCACGCATGCCACAGCGGAGACACCAAAATCAGCCACACACAAAGTATAGCTTCATCAAGTCATGTCTGGATGTCTTTGTTCAGACAGACCAATTTATTAGATTTCAAGCAACAATGAAAACGTTCGTTTAGACGAAGTTTCATATCCACCCCACACAGGAATGTGATATAACAGCCAATCAGTACAGATACATTTCCACATCAGAATTTGGTCATCACAGCTAACAATGAAACACATTCTTTCCTTTGATCACATATCACCTGTGATCACTCAAAAGGATCAACCAAAACTAGACAATTAAACTAATTATACCCGGGGCCACAATGTAATCGCCTAATACTTTTAGATGTACGAAAGGGATTCCCCAAGGAGGCCCTTTATGAACATAAAATACACTTATCTATCTAGATTCACTCTTCCAGCAAACCACACTTGGAGCCTGGGCCAAATACCTAATCTTGACATTAAATAACTATTTACTCCTATTTCCCAAAATGTACTTCACAGAACAAGACAAATATAACTTGAATTTAAAAGTTCATTTATCCAATAATCAACATGAGTCAGAGCTAAATCTGTGTGTTTTCTTATGTTCAGCTTCACTCCACAAAATGTATACACACCGGCATTCACACACACTCTCAAGAAATACATTCTAATTTTCCCAAATCCAATCCTTACTCATATTTATCTAGGGGATTAAAGAAAAAAAAATCTCACAATTTAATACCGTAGTCCGTGTCCAAAGTTGAGATCAAGCTTTGGTCTTTTTTTTTCAACATCCCAGCTTGAGACGCATAATCATTGAATGTAATCAGAGCTCCCGACATAGGGACTCCTGAACAAGCTGTCTCTTTGCACTGGTTGCTTATTACCTGTGACCTTTGACCTTGACACAAATGTCCATGATTCGTTCCATATGCAGTCATTGTGAACGTGGTGACTGTCAGATTTCTTGTGATGATGAAGATGTGACACATTTTTAGCAAAAATAAAGAAATAAAATAAAATATGGTATACCCTCTAATCATATACTCATTCATTCATTCTCAAGCGCATGAAAACAAATAAAAATATGTTAATTACACAAGAAAAGACACAGATAATAAATGTTAAAATTTCCCCGCAAAGCCTTTGGGCCTAACGCAACAGAAAAAGAAAATCATACTACTTCTGACTCATTGCATTAGAGAAAAATATATATGCACAACTTTGGCTTAAAAAGGGAAATAGCCGAAGTGCATACTCCACCCATTTTAATATCAAAAAATAATTTATTGATATCTTATCCATTCTTGTTTGGTGATTTGAAACAAAACTGGTGTTTATAAAACACACCAATCCCAATAAAATCTAAATAAAAACAACTTATAATTTTACCAAATTAAAACTTATATACAATCATTTAGACCTGAATTAAACTATATTCCATTCAACACTAGATATGTCATGAAACGTATTTATGCAAATGCATTAAATTATATGTTCCTAGATACATTAATTAACTCTAATTTTAATTGAATGTGATCTGCAGCACCTTAAACACATCAGGGCACCCACCCACTCCTGAAAAACAAAATTATAATTACATAAAAATATTCAATATGAAATAACCATCAGTTAGAACAGACATTCAGGTTTCTGGCGCAGAATATTCCTATGAGAACAGCACAGTAATAATTCTCCCGAATATAAAGATGCAAAGTTCTGTGTTTCTTCTTCTTTCATATTATTTAAGATGAAATTCAACTCCTTTTGTTAGAATGTTTTATTGCCTGGTGTCTCATAATTCCTTTATTGATCTTTGGTATCCGGTAAAGGAAACGTAACATTGCAATGTGAAATGATGATTTGAGTAAATTTCCTTCAATTTCAATAGCTATATCAATATTGATATCGAATGATCTTCCATCTAGCTTGATCAGCATTAGTTGCAATATGCGTTGGCATGCGTTACTCGGGTAATGTTCACCTAAATTAAAAAAACTTGGGAAAAAAATATTAATAACCTGTCAAACTTTAAAACTTACATGATTATGGCTGTAAAGAAAAGCATGGATTTAAATTTGTAACGGTCAGCAATAAATACTTTAAAGAAATCAAGAATCCATAATGAAAGTTCAGCAAATTTTGGACACAAAGGTATTAGGAAAAGAAAGAAAAGAGGAGGGGTCATTAGAAAGATGAGATGGAGGGGGCTAGGAGAAGAATGTGAAAACTTTTTTTTTTTTTACTTTTGCAACGGTCATCATTGTCTTACATTCCCCAGTATATTCAAATAAAAAAGAAACATAACACAGCAACACTCATTACTTACAGAAACATACATAAAGATGTATGTTATATTATAATTCAAATAAATTTCAACTTTCCCTAGAATTTTCATATCATCTGGGGTTTTTATTTTTTATTTATTATTTCACTCATATCATGCACACGCAAACACATAATTGTAACATGGTTTCTGTCTTATCCTTTGTACAGCGCTACAGAACTTGTGGATGCTTCTATAAATATCTATAAAACTTAGAATTTCATTTACTAACAAATAAATGACACACCATGCCTCTTTTGAAAATTTAAAGCTTATATTAAAGCCCGTGGCAGATGGACCGCATCTGCAATGCCCAGCACATTGACGCACAAAATAGCCCTCCTTATCCTACATCAACTTGTATCATCCCTTCACACTAAGTCCAGCTCCCACAATTCCTTTGTCTGTTCCTTATCCGCTCCACACACACGCTGAGCGTGCCCAGACCACGCCCAAGCAAGACCATAACTCATTCGCTTGTTCTCAATCACAACTGCCTCAATAAAATCTGGAAATCATCCCAGCTATCGAATATGCTATATACCAACCAAAATACACCCTTAGAACCACATGAAAATGCCCAACTCTACAACAGTTACAGTTTTTATAAAGCACTAAGGGCACTATTACATTCTTCACGCAAACGTTAACGCGTGGGCAAAAACGCATTAACGCGAGGGACAAAACCCTTCGCACAGAACGTCGTATTACAATGTCTGCGCAAAAAATGCACGTTAACGTCTACCGCGGGTGAACCTGCGCGAACCCTTTGCGAGCGTAATGTACTTTGTGCGTCCTATACTTAACATTGTGAGCGCAAATGCGTTTGTGCGCTGGTGCGCGCAAGGTATTACAATCTTAGCGCAAAATTTAACGGACAACGTTTGCGCTCATAATTTTAACGTCTTTGGAAAGCTGGTGGTAATGGCAAATGTGAACGTCCTGGCCGAAACCAAATACACAGCCCAAAAAAATAAATACAGCAATGTACACATTCTATGCATACCCAAACAATAAAATTGATAAGTTGTGCATGTTTTTATTATTGCTGCAGCATATACTGTATGCTCAGATTGATTTTGACAGGCGCAAAAACTTAATGGGAGACAATTGTGGTTCGTAATTCAGATTGGCTGAATCACGTGAAAAAAACAGTCCGCCCACCGATTTCTGCACGCAGTGTTAATGCGCGAGCGTTTTTATGCTACTTTTTTACGCGCGGAATTTTTTGACAGATTAAAAAATGCGCTCGGATTGTAATACCAGCATTAATTTACGCGTGTTAATGCTGCGTGCAAAAAAATAGCACTGCGCGAGTTTTTTTCCGCGAAGAATGTAGTAGTGCCCTATTATATACAGTATTTATTTAAGGCATTAGATATCTGTTATTATCAATATCTAACTATTTGTTATATACTGTCTAATTATCCCTAATAGATACTCACCGCATACAAACAAATCCCATTATAGCATGAAAATAAGACACATTCCAGAACTCACAGCTAAATCCATCTTTCAATTTACATCATATTAACTACTACATATTGCAAATAGAAAGAACTATTAATAAAAAACAAAGAAAGAAAACGTTTTCTACAAAAATTTATGAGAAAAAAATTAGTTAGCAGGAGCGATTGAAAGTTAATGTAAAAGCAAAGCTGCTATTGTCAGTTTCCTTTTTTTATTTTTTTACTCTAGGCTAAGCAATAGAAAGCATAGGAGACAAACATCTGTATTAATATAGGTAGCCTATATATATATATATATATATAAAATACAGGCAGCTGCATATTATAATAAAAATATAAAACATGAAAGACATCAATTATGAATTAGAAACAGTGACTATTAATAAAATAAATACAAAAACATGATATCTGAAAATAAACAAAAAAAATTGCATTTAAATCATGTAAAAAATATATAATTAGTTAGCAAAAATAATACAGAAACCAGACAACGCAAACAGACAAACAGCAGCGCAAAGGAAATAAAAACAGCGCAAAGGGAAGCAAAAGCGCAGTGGAGTGTCTCTCAATGGGAGACAACCATTTTGTTATATGAGAAGAAACTGGACAGATCTAATCAATTATAAAAAAAAAATGCTCACAATTACAAGCAGGTATGGACTAGTCAGAACTCCAACACAATGGAGCTACAATACAGACAACTAGAAACGTCTCTTTTTTTTATGACTTCAATTTCCAGCACTAGATAAATAACATACACTCTGCACAGCGGGCGAGTTTAAACAATACACACGTGAGGTCCTCAAAATATTTTCCTTTTTACCCAAGACAAACAAATAGAATGTCCATAAAATCTGCCTGCAACAAAACACACAGCGACTCTCACAACCAGTCTTAAAACTTCAGGGAAAATAAACAAAAACCAAGCCAGGAGGCAAATTCGCAAAGTCTGAACAAGCAAATGTAAAACACATTTGAATGCCAGATCCCACTTCAAAACACCAGCTGTTAAATAAAAAAAAATTAGCTAATCAAATCAATGTCCTATTTATAATTACCATATATGGAATGCCATAAACCATTTTCAAGTTTCTTCTCAAATAAGAAAAAGAAAGGACGCGCGCACGCTATGGCGGAGACCCCAAAATCAGCCACACACAAAGTATAGCTTCATCAACTCATGTATGGATGTCTTTGTTCAGACAAACCAATTTATTAGATTTCAAGCAACCAATGAAAACGTTCATTGTAGAAAAAGTTTCATATCCACCCCACACAGGAATATGATATAACAGCCAATCAGTACAGATACATTTCCGCATCAGAATTTGGCCATCACAGCTAACAAAGAAACACTGATTATTACCATAGATGGTTCAGAGATGGATTTTCTATGGCTTACAATGTTCGCACACTTTTTCCTGCACTTCATGTAAGAAAGACTTACAGGAAATCGGGCTACAAATTCCACAGGCCATATCCTATAGAAGGAAAAACTATCTACATGCAGAATTGACACTTAGAAAAGGCGGGGTCACAGCCCATTTTATCAGAACAGACTTTTCAATACAGGATATTTATATTCATACAGGAAATAAAAATATAACATCCATGTAAAGCATAAATTGGATTGCATATCAGAAATCAATTTGTTCAAGTTAAGTTTTCACTAATTTATTTTGGAAGGTTTTGACAGTCTGATAAATCTGTATCAAATATTTATAGATCTACCTTATCCATCCCCACATTACTAATAGGGGCTTAGTTTAAACATCTGATATATGGTCACCCTACTGGTGCCTCCTTGAGCTTAATCCATCATCTGACAAGCCTCACTTGTGAGCGGGGCTGTCAATCAGGAAAGTGATAGACCTGGATTAACAAATCTTCTAAATCCCCAATAGGAGTATCAAGATTCTGCTGGGTGGGCTTCTTCAAAGGTTGTTTCCAGTTTCTATCCTGCACTGGATCTGGTCAGCGTTCAGCTCTGTGGGTTTATTTTGAATATTATAAAATGTTTATTGTGTCTCATTTGACTGAAAGTATGTAATGTAAATAAAGGGTGTTTGCTTTTTGTTCTCATTCTGACTGACAATTCCTGAACTTTCTATGACTTTTCCAAGCTAAGAAGTGGCCTGTATATGCACCTATTGTGTGAATGCAGGAATACATTGTGATAGTATCAGCAATTTGGGGATAGAATTAAGGTTGCCAGATCAGACATGTTTTCTTGGACACATATGCTGATGGGCAGTGCATAGAAAACAAATCCACCTTGGGATCAAAAAACAGACAAGGAACGGAACATTCTTAAATGGGAAAAACACTGAGGATAAGTGGAATATCTTTAAACTAACACTAGAAAAGTACACATCGTAATATTTTTCACTGGTTAATAAATATAAAAGAAACAGACAGGAAACCAATGTGGCTTAGTAGGAAGGTAACCAAGGAAATGAAAAATAAAAAGAAGACATTTAAAGATTTTAAATCTGAGGCATCCTATAAAGCATATAGGGCAGCCAGTAAAGCATGTAAAAAACGATTAGATGGGCAAACTAGAAAATGAAAATGAAATAGCCATAGAGGGCAAGACCAACCCTAAAAGATTCTTTAGGTACATAAATTCTAAAAAACCCAAGATTGAAAATGTAGGTTCACTAAAATCTTAGTCAGGGGTATTGTTAACTGACGATCAAGAAGATAAGGCAGAAATTTTGAATGATTATTTTTCTTCAGTATTTATCAAAGAGAAACCTATAACAGGAGACATGCAATTCATTAATAAAAACGTACTAATACAAAGTGACTGGTTGACTCAGGACAAGGTTTTGCAGCAATTAAACAAGAGGAATGTGATTTAAAGCCCATGGGCCAGATGGAATTCACCCGTGAGTACTGAGGGAGCTATGTGTTGAAATATGTAAACCTCTGTTCTTAATCTTTCAAGATTCTTTTCTTTCAGGAATCGTACCAGAGAATTGGAGAAAAGCTGACGTGGTCCCTATATTTAAGATAGGTTTAAAATTTGTGCCTGGGAATTTATTGGAAGGTATAGTGTAATTGGCAAAAATCAGCATGGTTTTATGAAACACAGATCATGTCAGACTAACCTAATTACGTTCTCTGAGGAAGCAAGTAGAAGTATAGATCAGGGGGTCGCAGTGGATGTGATTTAGTTGGATTTTGCCAAAGCTTTCGACACAGTTCCACACAAACGGTTACTATTTAAATTAACAAAAATTGGTCTAGATGAAAATTCTTGTTCTTGAACAGGTAACTGGCTAAAAGATAGGGTACAGAGAGTGGTCATAAATGGTACATTTGGTGGTGTCCCTCAGGGGTCTGTTACAGGACCAATTCTATTCAATTTATTTATAAATGACCTTGAGATAGGCATTGAAAGTCATGTATCAGTGTTTGCAGATGACACAAAACTAGGAAAAGTAATACCATGTGAGCAGGATGTTACTTCGCTGCAGAGGGATTTAGATAGACTGGGGGACTGGGCACTTAAATGGCAGATTAAATTTAATGTAGATAATTGCAAAGTTATGCACTTTGGAGTGAAGAACACACAAGCAACCTATACCCTAAATGGTACAGAGTTAGGGAAATCCAAGCAGGAGAAGGATTTGGAAATAATCATAGACTTCAAACTAAGTAACAATGTGCAATGTCAAACAGCAGTCGCCAAGGCCAGCAAGGTATTGGCATGCATTAAAAGGGGAGTTCACTCTCGGGATGAAAACATAATTTTGTCTCTGTATAAATCAATGGTAAGACCGCACCTTGAATAGGCCGTGCAATTTTGGGCACCTATCTTAAGAAAGGATATTATAGTGCTAGAAAAAGTGCAGAGACTGGCAACTAAATTAATAAGGGGAATGGAAGGTTTAAGTTATGAGGAAAGACTAACAAGCTTAAACTTGTTTAGTTTAGAGAAACGGCACCTTAGAGGGGATCTGATAACTCTATATAAATAAAGAGGGGCCATTATAAACCATTGTCTGGAAATCTATTCATACACAGGACATGAGGTCACATATTCAGACTGGACGAAAGGAAATTCAGCCTAAAGCATAGGGAGGGTTATTTTATGGTGAGAACAATAAAGCTGTGGAATTCTCTGCCTGTTGAGGTGGTTGGGTCAGAGACTGTACAGACTTTTCAAAAAAGACTGGATGACTTCCTGCAGACACAGAATATTAAGGGTTATAATATTTAATACGTGGGTAAAAGCTTCTTGATCCAAGGAGAAATCTGACTGCCATTCTTGGGTCAAGAAGGAATTTTTTCCCAGTGTGTTGCATATTGGCAAGCATTTTAGACTGGGTTTTTTGCCTTCTTTTGGATCAACAGCAGTAGGTGATGTGAGAAGCTGAACCCGATGGACGCATGTCTTTTTTCAGCCTACGTAACTATGTAACGTGCATTAATGATGACCCGGCTGGAGGTACAATCAAACATACATAGTAGGAGAAGCGGGGTCAAGCCTATTCCCCGATGGGGTGGCTGCAATCACCAAATGTATCCAGCCCAGCAACATGTATAAAACATTAAAAAGAAGGTGTCATCTGCGCTTATTCCCATTACTCCGTGTGAAACAAAACATTTTCCTGCATGTACTATCCATACATGCTTAGTTTTAAAGTATGAACAGTTCTGCTAAACAAAATGCTTAATAGACATTTACCAAGAAACTATAAAGATGTAGATAACCCTACTAAACAGGCTGGGTGGAGTAGAGGTAACATCACTGCTCTGTAACTGTGGAGACACAGGTTCGATCCCGGCAAGAGCACCTCTCCAGTAAGTGTCATTGGGCAAGACACCTAACGGTACATACTTGCCACCTAGGACATACTTGAAAATGAGAGAAATCTCAATGTATCCTTCCTGGTAAAATCCTTCCAAAAAAAAAACCCCTATATCATATGTGAGATCTAATTGACATTTGTGAGATGTAATTGACAGTAAGGGTGTGTCCTCCCCCATGCACTAAAGAACGCTTGAGCCTGCTTAGTTACACTGATGCCTGTTTCCTTGTGCATGTGCATTATTTATTTATAAAGTATTTTACCAGGAAGGATACATTGAGATTTCTCTCGTTTTCAAGTATGTCCTAGTTTCAAGAACATTGAATTGTTACAGTTGTTACAGAAATACAAAGTAATAAAATGCAAGATATTAAAAAAACCACATATACAGATTAACACAGAAAATAAATATGAAGAAAATATAGTCACTATGTTACATGTTTACAGGTGCATTCTGTATTGAGGTATGTTGATAGAGATCTCTTAAGTGACTTTGGACTGGGGGAAGATTTGATGGCATCTGGGAGGTTATTCCATAATTGCGGTGCTCTGTAGGAAAATGATGATCGTGCCACTTTCTTTTTGCATTGTGATACTGCAAGTAAGGTGTTCGTCCTAGATCAGATGTTATAGGATGAGGGAACTGTTGGGGGAAGCGGTCTATTCAGGTAGGGTGGTAGCTTCCAAGAAAAGCTCTTAAAAAACAGGTTGGAAAGGTGAAGGGTGCATTTAGATTCCAGAGAAGGCCAGTTTAGCTCTTTTAACATATCACAATGGTGGGTCATGTAGTTACATTCTAGCACAAAGCGGCAGAATGAGTTATACAATGTATGTAATTTTGTATGTAAGTTTATGAAGTTGTGTTTGCGGGGCAGCTGCATACACTACATCTCCATATTCAATAGCCGGCATAAGCACTTGTTGTACAAACTGCTTTTTTACCGCAGGGTTCAGGCAGGATTTGTTTCTGTATGAGGTACCAAGTTTGGGGTAAAGTTTAGATGAGAGTTTTTCGATGTGGGGGCCAAAGGATAGATTTGGGTCTAACCACATACCCAGATATTTGAGAGATGTGACTGTAGTCAGTGGTGTACAGTGGCAGAACTAGTAGCGTCCGGAACCTCCTTGGGCGTATTCACCCTTCAATCAAGGTTTTCCTGGTGTTCCTGGCCATGTATTGATCTCACCCTTCATTAGGTGCATGCGCAGGCTGGGCGAAAATGCAGACTGATTTCACCTCGGTCACACATGGTCTTCTTGGGATGACACGAGTTTAAAACCTGCGCACTAACCTTGACCAGTCTTGGTCCGGAAGATGGCGCATGTCAACTACGGGTGCACCTCTGAGCTCTGGTACAGGTGCATGCGTGGTACTGGTTAGTCAGGCTAGTAACCATGGGGATTTTTGACCTTTACTCTGACCAGCACCAGTGGGTGTGCAATTGGGCTGTTCACTTGTACACCTGCTCTGTCCCTCTTAAAAAAATATCTGATTGGCTGGGCTGTACAGGGCTGGACTTGGCAAATAAGCCACAACCTAGCCAGCCTACAGCTGTGAGGTACAACAATTGCCAGCTCAGTTCTGCCTGGAAGCTGTGTACTGTCTCCTCTGCCTTTTTCTGTATTTAAAGTCAGAAGCCATTCTGTTCTGTTTGCTTCTTTCAATCAAATGTCATGCTATGCAGCTCTATACATACTCCTGATGACGCTGGATTCTATGTTCGTAGTGACCGTAACTCTGTAACTTCTTCTATTTGCCAGCTGACTGGAGCACTCGCATCATGGTTTAAGGTATACACTGTTATTGCTTGGTAATTTGACCTTTTGGAGGCTAGACAGCTTACTATATCCAAGCATTCCTGTACCCACAAACCCTTGAAGGCTTGCTTCCTTCTTTATCCTAGATAGCCCCTGTACTCCGGACCCCTCCGTGGCAGACGGTAATATATTCTGCTTTAAACAGAGTAATTTTGGTGTTTAGCATTTCTTAGATTGCTTCTTTTGGTTTCTTCTTTTCTTTTGGGGTTTATACATGTCTGGTCATGAACAATTAATTATTACATTACAGGTTAAGTTTTAGGTTTCTGTTGAAGTATCACTCATTTGATTCATAACTTGGTTGGGATTTCCCTGTTTAAACTTGTTAACTGACACCACTCTTACCAGCATTTTGGTTTCAACACCTTTTTTTTTGCCTATATTTTTCTTACACAGTTAATTTGCATTGTATGCTGTGCCCCAGTCATGTTACTGGGAGGGATGCAACCCCCCTAAGTTCTAGCAATGAAATGTGCAAAATGGAAAGCTCTCTTCTAGCTACTTGTAACAGGGGTCAAGTCCTAAAAAAAATTGTGAGGGAACTCTCTAATATTTTTGTACATTCTGGTCTCAAAGATTACTGGGTGCCACAGCAGCAACAGCGCTTCTTTATGCATGTGAACACTGATAAATTGTCATTCCCATGCCTTCCCAATGTACTTAAACCAGAAAAAAACCTTAAATATAGACGGTTTAATAAAATTGTGTCTACATAGAAAGGTATTGTAGTTTCCCAGTATATCAGCCAATAGGGAACTAAGTTCCCCCTGCTAAAATAGTGAAGGAACTGCATTCCCAACTTCCCATGTGTTCCTGCAGGACTTGACCCCTGACTTGTATTCTCATTTGGACCAGTGAACACAGGTCAGAGAGGCACATGGTATTTTCAGGGTAATTTGGAACACTGTTGATAGGGTGTCTATTACTTTTTGGATGCCTCTACCAGTATGTCTTTCACTTGTCTCTACCTGGATTCTCAGTGCACTTATAATGGTGTGACTGTTAGTTAACTCTTTAACATGGTTATTGTCTTGTTTCTGTCAGTGCCTTTGCCAATGTTCCTCTCTGTCACTTTCACTGTTGATGCATTTTGAGTAAAATCAACAGAAACTGGTCTTGATAAGTTGCCTGTCTGTGAATTTTGCAATGCAGTTCTGAACCAACAGACGTGGCAGGACAAAGAGCATGTCACCAGTATTCGTGAATTTCCATCGAATTTCTGTGGTTTGTCACTGCTAGGTAAGCAATTTCAAATTGCATGTCTTTCTGTGTGCCCTGCTGTGCTAAATACATGATTTCCTTTCGTCTTCTGTACTTACACCAGCCTGCAAACCTATGCTGGCCCTTGCTGCTATCGCAGTATGTCTTAGAACTTACTAGTTGCCGATACAGTGCTTCTACTGTATACATAGATATATGTGGTGGTGGGTTAAGCGCAATGTAATGGTGATTTGGAAACAAGTATTTATAGTAAGTTTTTGCTGGGAATAAAACTGCTTCGAGAACAACTTTAGTTACTACAGCGAAACAAGCAATAAACAACTCACACAGTCACCATCACAGCCATATAAATATTAGATATGAACAACAAAAATAAGACAATAACACACATAGGGTGATACCCCTGACGAAAAATGAATACAAAATGTATTCTTGAAGTGTATTCTTAACCACTCACAGGCTGCCACTACTGGGAAGACACATAGCAGGTTCTTGAATCTCTCCGGGCTGGAATGATAGCCTTAAGGGGAAAATAATAACAAAAATAGTGTAGATAGCCAAGCAACCATAAAAACAAAGTTTTTATTGCGCTTACAGAAATTGAAAAAAAATGGAGCATAACATCACCAAATCCCATGACCCAAATCGTCTGTAGGTGTTGCTCGACGCGTTTCGTCACGTGGACTTCATCAGGAGCGTGAAGGTTCCATCTGGTACCCCTCTAATATACCCAAATGTGAATCAATTAACCAATCAAAAAAATCAAAAACAGAAAAAACGGAAAAAACGGAGATCACAAAGCGAAACTGAAGACGTCCCGCAAATTGCTTACGGTTTGGTGAACCGGAAGGAGTTGTCCATCAGATGGTGCGCCGCACAACACATGGAGACCCCCGTTGGCCGGAACAGTTCTCCTCGCGTCCTGGGTCTAACGACCATTTGCGGCATGGAGAACCTTCCGGACGGAGATCCAAGAGTAAGGGCACTTCCGGTTTCCAATTTTTCCATGGAAATGGTCCTATCAAAAAGCCGATGTGAAGTCACTGCTGTCATCTTTAAAAACGGCAATTCAGATACGGCCGGATAGATGGTCTCCCGATGTGGATAAGCGTGATGTGAAGTCACTGCCGCCATCTTTAAAAACGGCAATTCATATACGGCCAAATAGATGGTCTCCCGATGTGGATAAACATGAGATGTGATATAAAATAAAATAAGATAAAATACATTTTTATAATTAAGTTTTATAACTTTCTGTATTTTATCTTATTTTATTATTTATTTAATTGATTCACATTTGGGTATATTAGAGGGGTACCAGATGGAACCTTCACGCTCCTGATGAAGTCCACGTGACGAAATGCGTCGAGCAACACCTACAGACGATTTGGGTCATGGGAGTTGGTGATGTTATGCTCCATTTGTTTTAAATTTCTGTAAGCGCAATAAAAACTTTGTTTTTATGGTTGCTTGGCTATCTACACTATTTTTGTTATTATTTTCCCCTTAAGGCTATTATTCAAGCCCGGAGAGATTCAAGAACCTGCTATGTGTCTTCCCAGCAGTGGCAGCCTGTGAGTGGTTAAGAATACACTTCAAGAATACATTTTGTATTCATTTTTCATCAGGGGTATCACCCTATGTGTGTTATTGTCTTATTTTTGTTGTTGATACCTTATATTGCTATTTTTAGAAATCCATATACACTAGGGGGATTTCTGGTGGTGTTCTGTTTTTTACGGCCCATTGAGGCATATTACCCCATTTGTATCTGAATGGCCTATTTAATACCATCCTTATCCCAGATAAGGAACAACCGGTCTGTAAGATTTAATAATTTAATTACCAACACTCCAAATGTGGGTATAGAAGCACCTAATATGGATGATTATTTCATGAAATTGGAAAGACTAGTGTCTAAAGAAACCAGAAAATGGTGGGAGGTTTCCTACTTGGATAACTATCTGGAGAAAGGTTTGGTGCCTAGAGATTTAAGATTAGAAAAGACCCCCGCATGTGGTTTAGACAATGAGGAGTTTATGAAGAAGTGGGATGGCATTTTGATTGACTGTTCAAAACTACTTATGCGACTTACAGTTGATTTCGAAAAGGCAAATTCGGATAACCCCTCTATTGACAAAGAAAATGTGTTATTTAAAGAGAAGGAAAAAGATCTATGTAAAAAGATTGAAAGTTTAGAAGAAAAAATTGCCATTACAAAAAATAATAAATATCTTAGGGATCAAAACGATTGGGAGAATTTTTCCAATACGACTCTAAATAAGAATAAATGAAGCGAGATAGGGGGGCGTTTAGAATGGGTCAATATAGGCCCCAGAGGGGACCAGAGGAAATTAAATCTAGATATCCTAATAGGGAACCTAACTGTAAGACAAACAGACAGGGCTTACCAAAGATCCAACGAACAGAGTACCACCAAAAACGGATTAAATGCAGGGGCCTTTGAGCTCTCCAATACAACCTCCATCCCGCAGAGGAATTTGGTATACCCAAAGACATCTAAAACTTGGGCCCAGGCGGTGGATAACCAGGAGAAGATAGAGGAGAGGAATTTTTTAGGGGCACGTCCGAAGGAGCGGCCAATTACCAATTATTTTCCACCCAAAAACAACGGTTGGGCTCAGCCCAACCGATACGATGTGTTGCAGGAGGATTCCCCACACAAAAAGAGAAGATTAGAGGGGAGCCCGCGGGGTGGGAGGTCCCGGGGTCCCCTGAACAAGTTTGGAAAGAGTTAGGTATATTAAACTTAACAGATGTTGTTTTGAATAAAACGACGAGGGAAGCACTTAAGAAAGGGTTAAAATTTGCTCCCAACAAACCCCCCGGATGGGTTTAACTCTTACATTGATTTGCAAAATTTTCTCAGGAAAATGACCTTAAAAAGGTTTTTTCTCAGTAAAGGGGGGAATGAAAATAATACGGAAACTCAGGTTGGACTAGCCAAGTTTAAGCCCAACTCAACTTTCTATCCAACATATTGTAAGGGCCCATTCCTTGAAACGTTTGGGAAGATGGTTGAAAAGGACTTACATAAATTATGCACTAATAAAAATATGAGAGTTTACAATTTGACTCGGGATGAAATGAAAAATATTAAGGAACTTCAGGAGAGAAGGGACATTGTGATCAGGGAGGCTGATAAAGGTGGAGCCATAGTTTTGATGACACAGAAATATTATAAAGAGGAATCACAGGTTATCCTTGGGTATCCTAACACCTATATTAAACTAACTGGAGACCCTACTTTGAGATATAATAAAATACTAGCAAGGATTTTGGACGAAGCCAAAATAAATGGGGTCATTTCAGAAAATAATTATAAATTTTTGTTAAATCAATACCCAAGAACACCGGTCTTTTATTTTATTGCCAAAATACACAAAAACTTGACGAGACCCCCTGGACGACCCATAATTAGTGGGATCAACTCCATTACTTCCAACCTGTCACAATTTATAGATTTTCATCTTCAGTGGTATGCCCAGGAAGTCCCTTCTTATATTAAAGACACAACTCATATCATGTTGGATTTAGAGAAAATTAGATGGTGACCAGGTTATAGATGGGCCTCTTTTGACGTTTCATCATTATACACTGTCATTGACCATAAATTGGGCCTCAAGGCCGTGGAATTCTACTTAACTGAGAACATTAATGTGGGTCCCGAATTGAAATCATTTTTATTACAGGCCATATCTTACATACTTAGACACAATTTTTTCTGGTACGACCAGGAGTGTTATCTCCAGTTGACGGGTACTACCATGGGGACCAGGTTCGCCCCAAATTATGCGAATATATACATGCACTATTGGGAGTCCCTGTTCATTTCGGGTAGATTAACCAATGGGGCGGGCCTGGTCCTCTGGCGATGGTTTATAGATGACGTCTTGGTGATTTGGGAGGGTTCCCAAGATACTTTAGATGTATTCACTCAATATATCAATTGTAGTGAGTTCTCCCTCAAGTTTAATCCTGTGTTTAGTGAAAACCAGATAGACTTTTTAGATCTCACCATTAGTAGTGACGACACTCGAGTGGTCACTAAGTGTTATTTCAAACCCACCGATGGCAATGGTTATGTCCATCGGGGTAGTTGCCACCATCCCTCTTGGTTGAAGTCCATACCGAGGAGCCAATTTATTAGAGCCCGACGAAACTGTACCAAATTAACTGATTTCATCGAACAATCGAAATATATTGAAAATAAATTAGTGCAGAAGGAATATGGTTCAGGGGAAGTTAATAAGACAATGCAGGAAGTGATGAAAATACATAGAAAAGATCTTTTTAAAACTAGAAATAAAAGAATTGCTAATACAAGTAGATATGCCTTTTTGACCGAATTTAATACGGGATATAGACAGATGGAGAAGATTGTTAAGAAACACTGGCCTCTCCTATTACAAGATCCCATTTTAGGTAAGGATTTACCATTACAACCCTCTATAATTTATAGAAAAACTAATAATTTCAAGAACATGCTAGCACCCAGTATCCCTCCAGATAAATTTTTGGTGGGGCATAATGGTTTTAAACGATGTGGAGCATGTAAAGCATGCCAATTTTTACCATTAACAGTTAAAGGTTATTCAAGTCACTCCACAGGAGAATCATTTTCAATTAAGAGTGAGATTACGTGCAATACCACTTTTGTGGTTTATCTGATTCAATGTCCCTGTGGTGTCCAATATGTGGGTCGTACTACACGCAAGCTTAAATGCAGACTACTGGAGCATCAGAATAACATCAGGAAAAATATGCGTACCCACCCCTTGCCAGTGCATTGTAATGCTTGTCCCAGTTTTAAAGAAGAATTACTGTTGTGTTTTGGGATAGAAATGGTGAAGGGGGATTGGAGGGGGGGGAACAGAGTCAATAGATTGTCTAGACGAGAAACCTATTGGATATATAGACTTAAGACATTGGAACCACAAGGGTTAAATTGTGATATAGATTTGGTGTGCTTTTTGCGCGAATAATTGATTATTGTCAATTACTAGTTTATATCTTATTTTAAACATTTTTATAATTAAGTTTTATAACTTTCTGTATTTTATCTTATTTTATTTTATATCACATCTCATGTTTATCCACATCGGGAGACCATCTATTTGGCCGTATCTGAATTGCCGTTTTTAAAGATGGCGGCAGTGACTTCACATCACGCTTATCCACATCGGGAGACCATCTATCCGGCCGTATCTGAATTGCCATTTTTAAAGATGGCGGCAGTGACTTCACATCGGCTTTTTGATAGGACCATTTCCATGGAAAAATTGGAAACCGGAAGTGCCCTTACTCTTGGATCTCCGTCCGGAAGGTTCTCCATGCCGCAAATGGTCGTTAGACCCAGGACGCGAGGAGAACTGTTCCGGCCAACGGGGGTCTCCATGTGTTGTGCGGCGCACCATCTGATGGACAACTCCTTCCGGTTCACCAAACCGTAAGCACTTTGCGGGACGTCTTCAGTTTCGCTTTGTGATCTCCCTTTTTTCCGTTTTTTCCGTTTTTTCTGTTTTTGATTTTTTTGATTGGTTAATTGATTCACATTTGGGTATATTAGAGGGGTACCAGATGGAACCTTCACGCTCCTGATGAAGTCCACGTGACGAAACGCGTCGAGCAACACCTACAGACGATTTGGGCCATGGGAGTTGGTGATGTTATGCTCCATTTGTTTTAAATTTCTGTAAGCGCAATAAAAACGTTGTTTTTATGGTTGCTTGGCTATCTACACTATTTTTGTTATTATTTTCCCCTTAAGGCTATCATTCCAGCCCGGAGAGATTCAAGAACCTGCTATGTGTCTTTCCAGTAGTGGCAGCCTGTGAGTGGTTAAGAATACACTTCAAGAATACATTTTGTATTCATTTTTCGTCAGGGGTATCACCCTATGTGTGTTATTGTCATATAAATATTAGGACCATCTAAGTCCGGGAGCATGCTGGTATCATGAGGGACCAACCTCAAGGTGCGGTCAAGTAGAGAAGAATAAATCCACTTCAAAAATATTTGATGGAGCGTAGAGTAAAGTTAAAGTTTTGGCTGCCTAAGGCTGAGGTCCGACGAACGCAGTGAGAACGCGCGTGCAGCCGCACTTTATTACGGCCGTAATAGCAGCAAATGACGGCCAATATACGAAGTACGGCCGCACGAAAGTTCTGCCGCGCAACGCAAGCGGCAAAGGAACGCATTTTTTTGAGAACGCAGAACCGCTAGTACTGATGCACAGAGTGCGCTGCGTCCGCATAGTGGCGTGTGTGTGCGTGATTAGGAGACGTCAGACACTGAACATGTCCGGCCAACATCACGTCCATTTGTTCTTAATAGCTCCGTCAAAAATCATGGCCGAAATTGTGCATCGTATAACCGCTATCGCGTCTTCCATGAAAAATTGTGTTCAGATGCATCAACGCACTTTTTGACGGTAGACGTGAAAAATGCGTTCGTCTGACCCTACCCTAACACCTTTTGTCAAGCCTTGATAAATGCTGTTTAGCAGCCAAAACGCTGCTCTGATACTCAATTAAATATTTGTGAACCAGATCTGGAGTACCTGGACATTTCTTCCCCGCTTGGTAATTTTTTATTCAGCATGGGACATAAAAATTCTTAGGCTGTCGAGGGTGGTGGTGTGACTTTATAATCTATTTACAACATGAAAGAAAATAAGTTGACATAAATTAAATAAATTTTCCTAAGTTTAAGAAATTCACTGCATCCATCAAATGGTAACATTTATGAAAATAAAGTCCATTGCAGAATAAAAGGGCCTTTAATATGGCAGCATTCCCTTGAGAACATTATTGATAACATGTAATTACATATTGAAGTAAACCATTGGAAATTGTTCTAGAGATGTAATTAGAGTAGTGTAGACACATGTAGAGAAGGTTAAAAATGATCAAGATAAATGCATGTATAAGTTTGTATTTTTTTTCATGTACAGTAAATTGTAATAAATGTAGAGCGAGATAAAGTTGTATAATCATCAGATTGCTGAAAAGTCAATGTTTTATACCGTGAACAAACTGTGTAGACAATTTATCATGAAGATGGTTAATTTATGCCTGGATTTAAAAACAATAAATCACATCAGAGCAGCATAAGTTAAAGTGTTACTGTTTTGTGGTTTATTTTTTAGTTTACTAACTCTGAAAGACTTCTACTGATGTCACATTGTGAAGCTTTAGTACTTTGTCACAGTAATGTCATATGAAGAGATAGATATGTATGACCATGTATTAATGAGCTTAAAAGAACCATGAGAATTCTAAGTACCCACATTTTTCCATGTACTGTAAAAGGCGACCCCTACGCTCAGAAAAGGTCCACATCTGGTATCAGTTACTCCAGTGTAGAAGATGACCCCCAATTTCGGGCTTAACAATTTTAGACAAAAGTATAGTCTTATACATGAAAAAATACTGTACTTAGTTATACTCATTGTACTACATTATTTGTATATGAGTATAAAGATAAATAAGGCCTGAAGCACCTAAGGCGTAAGGCCCTTAAGTTGCCTCTGATGCCAGGACGCAGGGAGGATTTTTCTAGAAGGTTTTGCAGTGCGTGAGGAGATTGAGCAGGAGCGGTGTGGGAGGAGTCGACAGGAGGGTACTTAAGGCGCGTGTGGAGAGGCTCTGCACGCCTTTTTCTCCTGAGGTAGAGCGGTGAAAATCTGTGCTGCGTCAGAGAAGCGGTGGTTTTTCGGCTTTTTGCCTTTTAGTATTGTTTTTGGAAATGGCGAAAGGTGGCGAGCTGGAGTCGCTACTGGAGGAAGTGCGGGAGGCGGGTCGGCACTGTGGTGTGGAGTGGGCCAGAAGAAGCCTGTCGGAGGTGTTGGCGGCAGATGGGGGTTCTCGGCCTGCCAGGATTTTGAGGCCTCCAGTGCGGTTTAATCCGGGAGGCGAATCCAGTGATGTATTGGCAGCCGAGAGATTGAGATTGGAGGCTGTGAGAGGTCGTGGTCAGTTGGTCCAACGGATGTTGGCTGGTGGTGACGCAGTTGGAAATGAGGCTGGCGTGAGCACTTCCAGATGTGTGGAAGGTAGGAGCTTGAGGCTTTCATCGGGGGCTAAGGATCCTTCCGGTCAGAGGGGTGGTGTGGTAAGCTCTTTCAGAAGAGAAGGAGTGCGGAGTTCGAGGAGTTCCTCGGGGAGAAGGAGAGGTCGGTGGTCCGCCAGGGGTCCCAGAGGAGGAGCAAGGGCTGTCTCCGGGACTGATGTTTCGGCGGTAAGACAGTTGGTGGATAGGGATGTGGACGGTGGTGAGACACAGGGTGTTGGTGTGCGGGATGAGGGCACTCAAGAGCTCGAAGTAAATTGGTGTTCAGTTGGTGGAGATGATGGGACTCTGGATATTGATGTGAGGGAGCAAGTTGTTGATTTTGGTACTTCGGGTTCTGGGGCTCATCGCACTATAAATTTTTCGTCCACAGTTCCACTGGTTCAGGAGAGGAGTGCACAGCCGGTGGGTGGTTTCCAGGCTGCTGGAGTTGGTGCAGGAGGTTTGGAGTCGGTGGCGATGGAGGTTCCAGGAAGTTCGGGCGGACCTCGTGTGGGAACAGGTAATGGAAATGGTGGTGATGTTGGTTCTTTCATGTCTTTTTTACAGGGGGCCTTTGAGGCTTGGTCGGTTTCACCAAGGGGTGTGAACCAGGTTGTGGATTTGGCTCAAGCTTGGAAGGGGGCAGGTGGGCCAGTTGTGAGAGCCGGCGGAGCTCTTGGTGGTGAAGTTATGGATTCAAATGGACCGAGTGACGACGTGGGTTCACTTGGTGAGTCCGTAAGAGTGGCGGATGTGGCAAGGAGGAATGCTTATGTGTCTTTCTCTGGACCTTTGGGGTTTCATTTGAAGCAGGAGGTTAAAGAAGGCATATGGCGGTGGGGTATGTGGAACTTTTTTCCCTGCTTCCGTTGGATGAGGTGGCTGGGGTAAAAGATGATTCGTCTAAGGACGGCTTAAAGGAAGAGGAGGAAAGGAAGAAGAGGTTTCGGAGGATTCCTAAGTCATTCGGGAATTGGCTTCCGGCTTTCTGTATTTTGGCAAGTGTGGTTGGGGAAAAGAGCCCAAAGCACGGTTCGGGCCTTTTTTGTTATGTGGATGGGATTTGGGAGGCTTATCGAACGTATGGTGGTTGGGCGTGGTGGAAATACGATGAGCAGTTTAGGCAATGTTTGGTGGCTCACCCAGGCATGGGGTGGGATCAATTGGACACTACGCTGTGGTTGCGTTTGATGGGGGCACAAAAGGCGTTGTGATCAGATGTGCAGTTCGGGGTTAAGTGAAGGGGAGATGCAGGGCAGACGCTAGGCGTCCAGTTTCGAGACAATTATTGGAGGGGCTTTGGGATTTTGTTGGGAGTTTTTGTTCTTCACCTTATGAGGTTCTGCTTATGAGGGTGGCTTTTTGTTTAGGGTTTTTGGGGCATTTCGAGTGGGTGAGTTGGTGTGTAATTCTAGGAGAGGAGGTGGTGGTTTAGGAGCTGATTTGATTTGGTTGGGAGTTAATGATTTGGTTATTTGGGTTTCTAACTCCAAGACGGATCAGTTGGGTAGAGGGCGTAGAGTTGGTTTATTTAGAGTGGATAACTGTGTGGTTTGTCCAGTGGAGAACGTTAAGAAATTTTTGGAGGTACGGGTGGAGTCTAGTGTGGCCTTTTTATGTCACGCGGATGGGTCGGCTTTATCAAGATATCAGTTTATTTCTATTTTTAAGGGTTTGGTGAGTTTAGGAAGAATAAGGAGTAGATGTTTCTTCCACAAGTTGATCTGATATTTAGTTGTGTTCAGCAATAGACACTAGAATATATAAAGGTACAGAATAATCGTGCAATTTTGTTACATACAATCGATAGATTTAAAATTATATATAGAACCACTCACAAACAGAGAGCCTATTGGCTCGTGAGTAGGCGCAGATAAGCCTCTATGGGGGGCTCGTCCCATCAATCGATTTGCAGAGTCTAGTTGATCGTGTAACAGCGGTCTGTCGTCACAGGACAATTCTGTCAAATGAAGATAGAGATAGACATAGCACAAAATCTTTCATAAAAGGAGTATCTATCACCATAAGTCAAAGTACTCACGTGATCCTGAGCCTCCCTTTCGAGTGGCTCAGTATACAGGCCTTGGACCACTTAAACTCCACGGGGGGTCCTACCCCTAATCGGTACTCAGTATTATTTTGAGAGAGTGAAGTCTTCTGAGAGTATTTACAAGAAAAAAACTTTTAATATAAGGTAAAATACAGAAAAACGTATTTAAAATGTAAATAAAATAAATGTAAAGTGCAGGGGCTAAACCGAGACGCGTTTCTCTCGCTTCCCTGCGAGTTTCATCAGTCGGTATACATATATCAGTCGGTATATACGGTATATGTGTGGGAGCAGGCGGAGAATGAGGAGGCGGTGCGGCTGGGCCGTATCAAGCTGAATCGCTGCATGGGAAGGTTCGTGAGGAGGATGGAGGGTGTGGTGGTGCGACATTTACCTTTTGAAGAGGAGGAGGCGGAGTGTTATTTTATGGCGGATGTAGTTCACCTGACAGATGTGGGCAAGGATCTGTTCATCCTGGGACTCAAGGAAGGGATTGAACAAGCCCTGTTTTTCTTGGTGGGGAGCTCTCCCATAAGGGGGTTATGTGAGGAGCTCGTGGCGGGGGCTTGTAGGCAGTGCTGGCTAGGGGTTCCTTTTCAGTTAGGATTACTTTGGTCAGATGGTTGGGAGTTGGGAAGATTTTTGGTGGTTGGTTGGTTTGGAGGTGTGTGGGGGTTGTGGGGAGTCCTCTTTCAGCACTGGATTATGGTTTTAATTTTGTTATTAGAATTGTTATGTCATTATGGTGAGTTATAGTGTGGCGTTTTTAGCTGTGGCCTATATATAATAAATATATATATTATTCCACAGTTATGTGTTTGCGTATTTTTTGTGTGTTTTTTGTCTCCCGGAGTCCGACCCGGTCATCAGTAGGCGACTTAAGCTTTTTAATGTATACAAAACAATTCTCAGATGGATATTTAATACTTTGACTCTTCTTTTTTTTCTTGACAACTACAGGTTTATTGAGCATCTAAGGACATCCTCCAGATTATAAATTTAGAAGGGGTTCTTTACCAAGCCCTGGTGTTGCAAACACCAACTAATATCGACTATACTGTAGCGCCAACAAAAGAAAGTGTTTAACAAAACTAATATAAAAGAGTGAAAGGAGAAGATTGTCAGGATACGACCCTTACCGGCATCATAGACCCTGTACCGGCGCCTTCGGTGGGTCCCCGAACGGCAGCGACGCGGTGTCCTGGAGCATCGGCGCTGTCTCATGGCTGCACACAGACCGGAGCCTCCTTCGCCGATAGACCGGACCCCTCGCGCATGCGCATGGTCCCGATTGGCCTTATAGGCCTAGCGAGATGCCGGCGCAAACGGATGACGTCGGCTCTATCCCCAGCTGCCTAACAAGATACCCTATAAAGAAGATGCCGGTGGGGTAAGTCGTCGCTCTAATATTCTATTTGAAACTGAGCTAATTACCCTTTATCCTGCGAATTATATTGATTGATCCCTTTGACTTTGACCCTCTGCTTGAATATCGACTCTGTATTGAACTCTGCCTGCCTTTGACCCTCTGCTTGAATATCGACTCTGTATTGAACTCTGCCTGCCTTTGACCCTCTGCTTGAATATTGACTCTGTATTGAACTCTGCCTGCCTTTGACCTATGCGATTCCTCTGACTACTCTCACGGATCATATAACCAGAACATATATATCTAGACGTCTTGTATATTCTGTTGGGGACTCATCTATATCGTCTGACCAACTACGAACCTGACGCCACTGGTACCAGCAGACAGGTAGCATTATTTATATCATTCCTCCTGACTCTGGTACTTGCCACGTACAGGCAAGACTACTGCATAGTGGTTCCTCTTATATTTCTCTCGCCTAAATACAGTCAAAAGAGTCATAGTAAAAGCTCCTGTTGGTGTTTTTCGATGCTGCAATACAACGATATTCGACAGAGTTTGCAACACGGCACTCTGTGAATTACCCCTATAGGGCTAAATTACAATCTTCGCGCAAACGTTTGCGCTGGTGAAAAAAAACGCATTAACGCGAGGGGGAAAACCATTTGCGCCGAACGTCGTATTATATAGTCAGCGTAACAAACGCGCGTAATTGTCTACGGCGGATGAACCTGCGCAAACCCTTTGCAAGCTTACTGTACAGCGCGCGTCCTATACTTAACATTGTGAGCGCAAATGCGAATGAACGCTGGTATGCGGATGGTATTACAATCTATGCGCAGGATTTAACGCATAGCCTTTGCGCGCATAATTTTAGCAACTCCTAAACGCTGGTGTTAATGGCAAATCTGAACAACCTGGCCGAAACCAAATACACCAGCCCAAAAAGGAAAAAATCCAGCAAAGTATAGTTACACATTCTATTCATACCAAACCAATAAAATGAAAAGTTGTGTGTGCATTTATTATTGCTGCAGCATATATACGCAAATTGACTTTGGCAGGCGCAAAAACTTAACATGAGATAATTGTGATTCTTAATTCTGATTGGCTGAATTGCGTGAAAAAAACAGTCTGCACACTGATTTATATACGCAACGGTACTGCGTGAGCATTTGTGCGCGTCCGGTTTACGCGCGTTATTGATCGGATGAAAAAATGCGTGAGGATTGTAATTCCAGCAGTGATTTACGCGCGTAAACGTTTAACACGTGGTGCACAAAAGCATGCGTTGCTCGTGCATTTTTACGCGAAGATTGTAATATAGCCCATAGTGTTTTATACATATTTTGCATATTATTTGTTAAATGGAATTCTTTTTCAAGATGATGATCTTCAGCATTCTTTTCAGTTCCTTTGAATGTCAAGCTTTTACCACGAGTACCAGATTCCACTTATTCTGCCATTTGCAGGCAGTGATTGAGTTTGTACATCACAGTGCAGAATCGTCACCCAGAGCTGCTTTTCATGTACGTTTTATTTCCATGATGTAGACTCTTGCAATAAGACAACTTCTTACGAACACCCTGATCTGGGAGAACGGTCACAAATTGTGGAAAAAATGGGTCACAATGGGTCTAAAATGGATCACAAGTCATGCCTGAAGCTACAGCGTTGAGACAATGTGCCACATGAGCGCTTGAGTCATGAATAGACACCAATTCTACTGATATTTGTTGTGGGGAAGCATGATTCCTGGAGGTCCAGTCTGATGACTAGGGATAAGCCGAACACCCCCGAGTTCGGTTCGCATTCGAACTCGAACTTTTCAAAAGTTCGAATTCGAACTCAAACTCAATACAAGTCAATGGGACTCAAAATTCGATTTTTAGAGTGCCCTTCAAGAGGGAATATATGCTAGATATTTGCCATAAAAGGTGTATGGGGGTCTGGGTAGTGCCCTGGGGGACAGGAAACAAGGACAAAAAGTAAAAAAAAAAAAGGTTTTAAAGGGACAGTGAGTTTTCCATGAAATAAGGGTTAAAAATAAAAACAAAAAATTCCTTCAAATATCGTGCCTAGGAGGTCCCCATAACCTGCCCGTGAAGTGGCGGATTTCTAGGATGTATAGAAACATTTAAAAACAATGTCCAGGTCCGGGTAGTGCCCTGGGGGACAGGAAACAAGGACAAAAAGTTTTAAAAAAAGACGTTTTTAACCCCTTCACTGCTGACGACATGTGGGACACGTCCTCAGTTACTCCCGCTGTATGCTGAGGAGGACGTGTCCCATACGTCATCAGCTTTGCGGGACCCCCGGCTGAGAAACTCATCTCTCTGTCCGAGGTCCCGCGACGTTCTGACTTCAGCGTCCTCAGACGCTGAAGTCAAGCTCCTCCCGATGTAAATGACATCATCGCGCCATACGCGATGACGTCATTTCCAGGTGACCCCCGGCAATGCCGGGAGATCGCCTGGAAGGGAGGGGGGATCCGTTCGGATCCCTCTCCCTCCCGATCGGGAGGTCCCACAAAAAAAGGCCAGGCACCGCTTAAAAGGGGAGAGTCTCCCCTTTTAAGCGGTGACTGGCTTTAACCCCTTAGACACTGGGTCGCACTTCGGCGCCGAAGTGTGGCCTAGCTCCGGTGGGGGCCGCCATCTTGGATCACGGCTCCACCCCCGGGTCTCCCCTCACTGCCTGACGTCTTCACGCATAGAGTGATGATGTCAGATAGCTGGGGAACCCCTAGCTGCCCAGAATCCCCTGATGGAGATAGGGGGTTCATTTGAGGCTTCACAGAGATGCTGTGAGGTTGTGTATAGAGATGCTGTGAGGCTGTGCATAGAGATGCTGTGAGGTTGTGTATAGAGATGCTGTGAGGTTGTGTATAGAGATGCTGTGAGGCTGTGTATAGAGATGCTGTGTATAGAGATGCTGATGAGGTTGTGTATAGAGATGCTGTGAGGTTGTGTATAGAGATGCTGATGGGGTTGTGTATAGAGATGCTGTGAGGCTGTGTATAGAGATGCTGTGAGGCTGTGTATAGAGATGCTGTGTATAGAGATGCTGATGGGGCTGTGTATAGAGATGCTGTGAGGTTGTGTATAGAGATGCTGTGATGCTGTGTATAGAGATGCTGATGGGGTTGTGTATAGAGATGCTGTGAGTTTCTGTTTAGAGATGCTGATGGGGTTGTGTATAGAGATGCTGTGAGGCTGTGTATAGAGATGCTGATGGGGTTGTGTATAGCGATGCTGTGAGGTTGTGTATAGAGATGCTGTGAGGCTGTGTATAGAGATGCTGATGGGGCTGTGTATAGAGATGCCTTGCGGCGCCGAAGTGCGGCCTAGCTCAGGTGGGGGCCACCATCTTGGATGGCGGATCCACCCCCGGGTCCCCCCTCACTGCCTGACGTCCTCACACATAGCGTGATGACGTCAGATAGCCGGGGAACCCCTAGTTGCCCGGAATCCCCTGGTGGAGATAGGGGGTTCATTTGAACCGTGGCAGCTAGGGGGTCATGGAGGGTGTCAATTGAAAGGCCTGAGCATGGCCTTTCGAATGATACCCAACATGACCAGGTATAAAGTAAAAAAAAAAATGTATTTTTTTTGTGTGTTATTTTTATTAATGCAACAATATTGTTCACATTTCAATTATAATGTGAACAATGATGCTGCACTAATGATTTTTTTCTATGGGGTGTGTTTGCTAAAAATCACGTAATTCCCCCCAACAAAATGTAACAAGTCCCCATTTCTAATTTTTGTACAAGCGCACCCCATAGAAAATATAACCACATGTGCTAAACGCTCATGTGCTAAAATGTGAAATAAAAACTCTTTACACACTGCAGATGATTAAAAATTCAATTTTTATTGCATTTTTTGTCATAATATACAGGCAGGACATGACGTATACATATAAAAATGATATTTTATGAATCTGAGGAGTCTGCCGGAAAGAACGATATCTAATATGTCTGGGTCATTTAATAAAATGTGGCTTCAAATCGCGTTTAAACATGATGAGCGAAAGCGGTAAAAATGAGCTGAGCGCACAGCAGTGAAATGCAGGGTTAAGAGGTTAAACAGCATATCAGAGGAACATTTAGTAGAGAAATGAACACTTCTCAGAAGCACAGGTGTTGTTTGATACATGTTCAGGAGACACCTCCAGACACCCTCAGTCTACAGACAATGTATCAAATTCATTAGACCAGACTAATTAAAAGCACATGTTATTTCCAAACACTAATTAAACACCTGTTGTTTACGCCGTTTGAGAGCACAGGTCATTTAGAGGTGAGAATCTTTGCACGTAGACATTATTTTTTAATTCAATATCTAATAAACCGTTGCTTATAATATTCTGCAGTAAAGAGTCTCTTTATTTCTATATTTTTTAGTATTTTTTAAGCATTTTGTAAGCATTTTTTATACTTTTTTTTTTTAAAAAAAATTCGAACTCGAACCGAACACGCCAAAAAGTATGACGTTTCGAACTTTCGAACTGCCGATGTTCAAGTCGAACTCCGAACTGATCGAACCGAACAGCTCATCCCTACTGATGACAGAGTTTAAAAACCGCCACTTCTATTTTAAAAGAAACTCCGTGCAAAGGAATTGCCTATATCAAAAAGCCTTCAGGGAACGCTGTCTCGGAAGCGTAAACACTGCAGATGAAAGCCTTTTCTACTTGAGCTAAATTCTGCAGATATACTTGAAGAAAGTAGATTATCCCTTTCATTGTTATTTATACATATCATTAACAAGTACATCAATCATTGATTAAAACGATCACTTCTGTCCACATACCCATACCAAAAAAATAGAGAAGGGATGACATAAAGGGGTTTCCTATGGAGAATTTTTTGGCTTGTCTATCAATAAATGCTTTTCCAAAATGTCTACAGATTTTATTAAATCACTTTCCATACTGTAGAGAATGCTCATAAACATTTACAGCGTCTTAGATTATTTTTCCCTGAATAATTTAATATCACCCACGATCAAATCTTCAAAATGTAGAGATGGATTATTTTATGCCATCAGTTGGTTTTATAGAATGTGTTCCTATAAAATGAAGCATTTACTATTCAATGGTTTACAGTAAATCCCTAAAGCAGTGGAGTTTTGCTCTGCACAGGGAATGCAAACACTTATGGGGTACATTATTATGATGACTTATGCTAATTAAATTGAAGCATCACTGCTTAATTTATACATTATCAGCAAGTGCAAAGGGACAAAACTCTTTCTTAGTTCAAGCTTTATCTTGTTAAGAGGATTTACCTCCCTGTTTCCTGTAATAAAGAGCTATATTTTGAAACTATACTGGGAAATCACTGCATAAACCCACACAGTTCTTTTGCTAGTTGCCATGGAAGTTGGATCTCAACTCGAAGCTCAATATATTGGCTGCAATTAGGTTAATTAGAACATTATCTCAAAGTACACAGCTAGTGTATGAAAACATTCTTACTAGATGTACTGCCTACGCTATAATAAAGACATTTTTTTATAAAGCTATAATATTTTGTAATTACAAATCCATATTTCTTTCTTTTTTTAGGATGGCCATGAGATGACTGTTTATTTAATGTTTCTTAAAATATATAAATCGAGTCCTATTTAGTATAAACTTCCAAATGATATTCTAAGGATCAACACAATTCTTTTTGTGCCAAGTCAAAGATTATGGCTTTAATGACAGTAAAAAGGTTAAGTGATGTTAAGTGTTGATTATTGTTTAGTTAGCTTGTGGTTTTAATTTACTGGTAAAGTAAGATAAATTCATAGTAGTGATTAAATAAATGTTCTTTTGTGTTTCTCTTAATGGTAAAAACTGTTTATCGCTCTATAGAGTTATATAATTTCATCTGCGAGAAGCTACTCATTTTTCAGACTGTAAAAATAACACAGGCCGACCATAAAAAAACTTTTTTCATAATTTTGGCTCTCTTGCATGTTTTTCTGAATGCTGAATCCGAAAATGACCACTAAATTGTCATAGGACGTACTGTTTCTTCACAAAATACAATTTTACTCTACACCACTTATGTATCGGAAATGTTTAAAGAAAGCATCTAGGTACTTAACAATTTACTTAAATCAAACACTTTCCAAATCCGATCAAGACAATGATGAACTAAACTGAAAAGGATGCTAGGAATGCATTAAACACGTAGTTTTGAAGTTTCTGGGGAACGAGTAAGACCCTAATTACAAAAACATGGTTGAAATTATGTTAAGCAAGTTTGAAGAACTTGGGTGTAATAGGAGTCTTAGGCTAATGTCAGACGAACGCAGTCTCAGCGCACTCTGCTTGCGTGCATGACGTACTGACGGAAGGTACTGTAGATGCCAAATGGTCCGTGTTTTTTTGACGGACGTAGAGAAAAAAAAGGGAATTCTGAGAAACAAAATTAATATGAAAAATGCTAAAAATTTGGAAAGGATTATGAAAACAAAATTTGTCAAGGTGTTGGATGTCGCAAATGCGCTGCGTCTGACATCTCCTCATCACTCACATAGAACGCTATGCGGACGTGGCACACTCTGCGCATCCGTGATAACGGTTTTACGTTCTTGCCTAACTTGCGTCCGTTTGCCACGAGCATTGTGCGTGCGCAGTTCGCGCATACGTACTTCTTGTGTGCGTCTCTATTGATCGTGATTCTATGCTACGACAGATGTTAAACTGTGCGGCAACACGGACGTGATAACTGCATTCGTCTGACATTAGCCTTAAGGTACATGTTTTACATTCACACCTGAATTTTTGGATCAGTTAGAAGAGCAAGGTGAGCGATTCCACCAAGATATTAAAAAGATGGAAAAACGATATCAAGGCCATTGGGATGTAAACATGATGGGAGATTACTGCTGGTCTCTCCATCGGGAAAATCCAGAAACAACACATAAAATGAAGAGCTACTCCCAAACATTTACCGACAAAAGATTGAGAGAATACAAACCTTTGGATACTTAACACCTTCACTAACAAGTGATTTTCCAAAGAAAAACACGGTTAGAAACCAGTGGAAATGAAAATGTTGGGAGCAAGCAAATGTCATTTGCTTTTGGGCTGCAGATCATGGTATCTCAATATCGAGGCACCGGATGGTGACTTGAGTTTGAAGCCCAAGATATCTCAATATTAGTAGTGAAGGGGTTAAGAGGTACCCTAACTTTCCCAATCACATTGTTAAAAAATTAATTTTATAAGTACATTTTTACTTTTTTATTATACACCTTTCACTAAGGTTGGGGTCAGACGAACACAGTATTAACGTGCGTTTAGCCGCACTTAATCACGACCGTGCAAGCAGCAAACGACGTCCAATGCCGGGCAACATATGAAGAACGGTACCACCTTGCTTGACCTTGGGGGTGCATAGACTAGAGATACAGAGGTCCAAAGTACTTATACCTCCCCTCCCACTGTTGAACCATAATTATGCCCTTTGTCACCTCCTCCACACTTTATCTTGATGAGGAAAATTAGTAAAAAAAAAAATTCGCATCGACCATCAAAAAGTGCGTCCGAACGAATGGACATATTTTTTCACGGAATACGCGATAGCGGTTATACGATGCGCAATTACCGCTGTGATTTTTTAGTAAACGCAAGTGGCAAACGAACGCATTTTTTCAAAAACGTCAAACTGCTAGTACTGACGTAAAGAGTGCGTTGTGTCCGCATAGCGGCATGTGTGCGTGATTAGGAGAGGTCAGACGCTGCTCATGTCCGACCCAAAATAACGTCCATACACCCAAAGTTTCCTGGTTTGGATCCGTAAAAAAATCACAGCGGTAATTGCGCATCGTATGACCGCTATCGCGTATTCCGTGAAAAAATATGTCCATTCGTTCGGACGCACTTTTTGACGGTCGACGCGAAAAATGCGTTCGTCTGACCCTAGCCTTAATTGTACTACATTTTAGCGTTATAATAGCCCAACATATATGGAAATTGCAGAAAAATGGTACGTGATGGGGAAAACTGATTGGATATTTGGATTCAGCACCCCAAAAAATTATAGAGTTAGACTGAATTACGGAAAAATGTGTTTCAATTTTTTTTTACTAATTTTCCTCATCAAGATAAAGTGTGGAGGAGGTGACAAAGGGCATAATTATGGTTCAACAGTGGGAGGGGAGGTATAAGTACTTTGGACCTCTGTATCTCTAGTCTATGCACCCCCAAGGTCAAGCAAGGTGGTACCATTAGAAAGGGCAGTCTGGCCTTAAACAGGACCATGTGACTGTTTCATTTTTTGATAAAAATAACGCCGTTTTGCACACTTTTCAAGTATAAATCAAACTATGCCCCTGCTATCACATTCTCATTTTCCACATCAGGAGCAAGTTCACGGCTAAATTACACTAATCCCACTAAAACGGGGATGCTAGAGAGAAAAACCTGCGCCTGCAGGTTTTCCTCCTTTCCTGCCCTGTTTTAACGCGATATTAGAATGCAGGTGCTTATAAAGCAGCCTGCATTGTTACCTGGCGCTAAGCCCGGGATGCGCGCAGCAGCGCTAAGTGCCGCCGTGAGCATCCACTCGAAGGAGTCCATAGGACTCCATTGAAGGAGACAGCGCCGGCCACGTGAGATCCAGCTGGTCGGCGTAGTGATCCACAAGGGGAGACTGGAGAACTTTTTCCCCCAGTCTCTCCCTGCTCCCGCCGGCGGGAGGAGGCAGATGGAGCCGTGGTCCTCGCCGCGGGATAGGAAGTGAGTATTTGTATTGTATTGGGGGGTTTTTGGCTGGTGCTAACGGATTCTGCACCAGTGGAATCCATTAGCACCAAGTCCTGGCTGCGGTTAACTTTTTGCTAATCGCAGCAGTGCGTTAATCAGCGTTAGGACTTTGTAATACTAACGCTGATTAACACTTTGCGGTCCACATGTTAAGTATAGGGAGCGCAAAGTACAGTAACCTCGCACTGAAAAGCGCAAGGTGGTAAGGGGTTTGGATTGTAATATGCTGTGGCTACCAGGGCTAACGTTAATGCTCATTCAGGTGTAATGTATGTCAAGTATGTAATGTAGCCCTCAGTGTTTTGACCATGCAGGGTTATTCAGAGAAAGGAGAAACTCTGGAGAACTTTTGGAGAAGTGAAAATTCTAGGTCAAAAGAGCTGATTTGGAAAGTGAGATTAATGGGAGAATTTTTCTGGTTTGGCAATTTTGACCTAGAATTTTCACTTCTACAAAAGTTCTCCAGAGTTTCACCTTTCTCTGAATAAGCCTGATAGTCATATTACTTAGGAACGCAATGAGCCAAAAGTTAACTATATTGAATAGTTCCTGGCCTACTGAAGCTTGAAGTAAAACAGCACCTTGTAGCCTTTCACTAATACAAAATCACACACGAATAACAATTATGCAAAGCAATATATATATAAGTTAAATAAATTGTTGTGTTGGAGAGCAAAAATTGAGATTAAAAGCCTCCACACTGCAAATAATAAAGTTTATTATTGCAGAGGCCATTTAAACATCACAGCAATTCAAAGAACTGCATCACTTGAGATCATGCGCTACATTCCCCATATGCAGAAAAGATTTCTGGGTAAGACATGCAAATAACATCTGCAATTTCCCTTTCCTTTTTTTTGCATCCTGGGTCTGCTTTCACACACAACCCTTCAATCAATGCCATGCCATACTAGATGGCTTTTTTTTAGCAGAGATCAGGTTTATGCAACTGGTCACAGCCGCTCCTGGACAGCGCCGTTTCGATTTATTGGACCCCTCTTCAGCAGGAGCTAGGCATGACTAGTTGCAGTTTGATGATTGGTCCGTAAGGTAATTCTTTTTTAAATCTTTTGTTCTCTTAACATACAGGTCTATTCAACAAAAGGTGAAACTCAGGAGAATGAATGGAGAAGTGAAAAACCCAGGTCAAAATAGCCAAACCAAAAAAATTCTCCAATTTATCTCACGTTCCAAATCAGTTGTTTGTTCTCTTCTCCTGCCAATTCTGAGTTTCACCTTTCAGTGAATAGACCTGATAGTGTTTCTCCCTTCCGCATTCCCTCCCTATGAAGCTCTTAATGCCCACCGTCTCCTCCACTTTATTTTATATTCTCTTATCAAGGTGCCCATGCTTTTCTCTTTACCCTGCTGCTGCTTCTCCCTTTTGTCTCATGTTCCTTTAAATCCTTTAGATTGTAAGCTCTCAGAGCATGTGTATAAAGGACTGTAAATGCTTGATTTCATCATACAGTGCTTTTTGTTTCTTCTATAGTGCTATGCCTTGTCTGCAGTTCCCAACTGTGCAGCACTGCAGAATATGTTGGCGCTAAATAGTTACAAGATAATAAAGTACAAATATGTTTAAAAAAATTAAAAAAGCTAACTCCCATATGGGGTGAATCCTGCCAAATGAGCAAAAAAATTGTTGGACATGTCAGGAGCACTTTAACCTCCCTGGGGGTCGGATTCTTACATTTTATGTCAGAATTGGTACCATTTATCCAGCCCCCTTGGTGGTATTAGAGTGTGACTCTGGGTTAAATTTCACTGCTGAAAGCAGTAACCCAGAGCCACACTCGGGCTGGATGCATACCTGTCTATGCGCTCCCTCCCTGTCCCCTGCTGTCACCTCCGGACAATCACAATGTCCTGCTTCCTGGTTCCCTTCTCGCTTGAAGGGAAGCAGGACATTGAGATCGGCCGGAGGAGAATGCGATTGCGGGAAGTCAGCAAGGCAGCACAGGTACAGGTATGCATCCAGCCCGAGTGTGGCTTGGGGTTACCGCTGTCAGCAGTGAAATGCAACCCCGAGCCAAACTCGGGAAAACCGCCAGGGAGTTTAAGAGATAGTATTTTGACAAATATTTAAAGGTGATTATACTCGTCCTGTCATTATTGATCCTCAAGGGGTTAATGTTCTTAAGCCTATTAATGACATTTCGTCACATACACGACCCAATAAGGTATGCAATGTATAAGCAGAAAGAAAAGAGTGCTTCATTTAAGATGTTTTATACCCATGAACATCATAGTTACAACATTTTGTTATGGAGAAGTTAAATCCACATTACAATTCCCTATGGCGCACAGAAGACTTAGAACCAACATTTGGCTGTTAATTTCCTTTTATTGTTGCAGCGGAATGCCAGGAAGAGAAGCTTGATACATAAATGTATTCAATACAGTTGTAATAAATAAAAATATTGAAAAAATATCCTTACGTGTTCGTGACTATCAAACTGTGCATTTGTAACCATTACTGGAGGCATTAGCAGTCACTTGAGATTGTCTATTTATTTTTATAATTTAAAGTGCATTGTTTTGATTTTCATTGATGGATGTTAAGGCAGGTGAAGCATATCTCCTAAATGGTTTCTTTAAGAGCAGCTTGGTTGATTTATTGGGAGTATATGACATTAGAAGCAGAATAAATGCTCTCATAATGGATCTTGGGGATTATGATGACTAATGCACAGCAGGGGGAATCCAAGTCACAAAGCTTTACTTCTTTGCTATGCATTTATTTGTTTATATTTTTCCCCCTCTAAAATACTGAGATTTGCAAACATGAATACAAACAAGTGACATTGTTCTTCAGTACATAATACTTGATATGGTAGTGATGAACAATGCTTTGTGCGATTTCAGCAGATCATTTGCTCTTGGGGTTAACTTTGTCATGTAAAATATAAGGAGAAGATGAATTTGATAGACCTTCATATCTCTCTGAGCTGAGTGATTTATAATGGCTAAGCAGAGAATCATTTCAAAATGTGATGACATTCCGAAATATAGATGGATTTCTTTTCTTCTCGTGGTTTTTATCCTGGCGTACTGCTCTAATTAAACATTCTAAAAGTCAGGTGATATAATAAGAGAAATGTATGCTCATCTGTAAAATATTCAATTTCTACAATTTTTAGAATTGTTGAATAAAAGTTTGAATGTTTTGTAAAATGCAAAGCATATATAAACCACAAAAAAATGAATATTTTCAATGTCAAGTTATCATTGGATTGTACTTTTTAAAAATATGATGACAGATTTTAGTGAACAAATGGAAGATAAATGTTTTTTTAAATATATTTTTTATCAATTTGGAAGTTCAGTCTGGATAATGAATGGGTGTAAGCCATTTTAGGTCACATATAGTACAGTCCAAGATAAGTTATATATAGCAAACCAAATTGGTTCATGGGAAGATGTGATGTCTGGCAGTGAGTGAAAATGTCTTGAGACCAAATTTGCTCCTAACTACAGTGAACAGAGGTGAATTTTCCTTTTCCATTTTTTTTTTATTTGCGGAGGGGTTGGGGGCAGATGAAATGAATCCAATGTACTAAAAAAAATGTGATGTCACTCCCATTACCCAGTGGATTTATGCAAAGTATACAGTATTTGCAGTACCTATGAAATGTCAATGTGCTTGGAAATCTCAAAACAAGACTTTTCTCGAGCGGCACCAACCCTATGAACTCTCCCCAAATCTGGCTTTAAGTGCTCCCTAGAGACCCCTCTTTATAGGGAAGCCTAACTCCATAATAAACATTCAACCAACCCAATAACCATCCTTTCTCTACATTTCCATCATTCTCATCATTGCGGTCCTCCCCTCCTCTTTCTCTCCCCTACACCAATCTAGATTGTAAATTCTCACGGGTATAGGGCCTTATCTCCTCCTGTATCTGTTAGTGAAATATTGACTTTATTGTTTTGGTGTATTGTAAAATTGTCTTGTTACCCATTGTAACAAAATTCAGTGTTGCGGAATGTGTTGGTGCTTAAGAAATAAAATGATATAATAAAACAACATTTCAAACTGTATACTATTTGACAAGCAGATACCACCATCTGCTGACCAAAGAGCGTTACTACATCTCTAATAGAGAATATAATGTTTGTTCCTTGAAGTAAAAAAGGAACTCAAGCTGTTTTAGAGCCACAGCTGTCAACCCCAAGGTTCTAAAACTTTGAGGGAGCATTCTGGAGCCCATGTGCAAATACATTTTGGTTGCAATGATTGAAATTTGTTTGTATTACTCCAGAATTACCCAAAATTGAGTATACTCAATCTTGGTAGTGAATGGGGTTAACTGGCCAGCATCAATTCTTCTATTTTATGGTGCTGCTTCTCTCACAACTGCTCATAGCTGTACTTTTGGGCTCCCACTACCCTCAAGCGACACTGGCAATGGTCCACTGTGTCCTATGGTACAAAATCCTCAACTGTGTGATTTTTAAGAAGCTCCTAATTATACATTTGATTTTCTTGCATCCCTCTGATAGAGTTAGCTACCTCAACAAGTTGCTTACACCACTATCATTATTACATGTGATTATCCTGCCACCATTCTCTCATGCAATATTCATTGTAGTGATATGCCTTTTTTACCAGGACAACTAAACTGATATCTGACTCAATGTGCTTCATAGAAACAACTCTTTTCTTCCTGATGACTTCTACCATGTACGCATAGGAACCCATGTGCAAGACACTCCCTGTTAGGGAAACCTTCCCCATCAACAAAGAAATTTAAGCCCTCAGTCCAGAGTTCTAGCAAAACGTACATCCTCTTTCCAATTTTCATACTCTGCTTGTTATTATGCCTCCCCCCATGTGGCCCTGTCATTGCTCACTTCCATCCCGTACGCAGTCACTATGCACACCTTCCAAGTTTCATCAATAGCATCACCCTAGTCCATAAACCATGTATAATTTGATCATTTCGATAAACTCACTTGTTACTTTTTTATATTCTGTTTTGAAGACCATTCTCCTTTTTTCACATTCAAATGCCTTGTTTCCTATTAAATTAGAGTTTGAATACAACACCTTAACTGCCTGTCACTTTTCAAGAAAGGATTACCTTCTATGCTCTGTTTTGCATATGCCTCATTCATTTATCGCAAAAAATAAAACTTGCAGTAATGTGCCAACTTTTGGTTTCATCACTAATTTCTCCATTGTAACATTGGTTCTCATCAGATGGTAAAAGATGCTAGTTCTACCGCACATTTAGTACTTTTTTTCTTGTTGCCATACTTAATTTTAACGCTTGTCTTTTTTTTCCTATTATTATTTGCATACGTATCATTGCCCATCATAGCTACATTGTTGAGCATTTCCTTGTTTTCGGATTTGGAGCCGCATGCATTTGTCCAGTCCACAGAAATATGACTGTACTTTGCAAGCTACAGGTTAGGGCTGCCCTAAGTACACATTGTCAATATCTGTTCTTGCATTAAAGGAACACAAAAAGCACACCCCCTTCCCATTTTTGTACCCTTAAATAATTTTGCAGATGCTGCCGATGTATCTTCTGCGTGAGGTTGTGCAGAATGATGGCTTGGTGCCATGCATGCACCAATAGCCCACAGCTGCTGTCTCCCTGAAAGCTCACCTAGAGCTGGGCAGTCAGTAAGAATTGTCTACGTAATTGCCAGGAGGTCTCACACAATTGTTAACAATCCATTTGCAATTTCTAAGCAAGATCACCAATAATGTTTCACAGTGACACCATAACTGTGCATCATCAAGAAGCAATGGTGATCCTGTAGAACTGGGAGCCCACTGCACCGAAGTGCCAAGTCTCCACTGATGGGGCGCCGAAACCCCTCTAAAGTATTAACAAGAATAAAGCAGGACTCCAGACTGCTATAAGGTGCTCTTTATTAGAGGGAGACAGCGCTACCCTGCTAAATGTGTTGTGATATTTCGGCCACTCGGGCCTTACTCATACATTAATAAAATAGAATATGTATATTATGAATAAGAGAAAGGGGGGTCGTGAGGGTCCTCAGAACGAGCAAAAGCACTAGTGGCTTGCTCTGCGGTAGGAGCCCGTCTCTAGGTGTCACAAGGTTTTAGCTTGTATGTGCCATTACAGGGATGAATGTTCCATATAGACATGTGCACAGCACAAAATTTCATTTTGAACTAATGGATTAGTACTAAAATGCAATTTATTTAGTTGCTAAAGAAATTCGTTTTCAGTTCTTTAGTATGAAAATTAATTTCATCCGAAAACCAGTGGATACAAATACTATTGTAGTGGTGGCTCCTGAGAGGGCTCAGATCGCTGCTCATTACAGTATCTCTCACTCTCAGTACAATGTGGGCCATGTTACATAGTTGGTGCTAACTTAACCAGAGCTGTTATAAACTTCCCAGAGCCATTATAGCCTATGGAGGTTTTCAGTTTACAACAGCTCTGGTTAAGTTAGCACCAACATTGTAATAATACACCGTGTCAGGCAAAGCTGTTACAGTAACTGACTACTGCTCATCACAGCGCTCAGAGTTTCAGTAAAACTAATAAATAATATTTTTATATATAAGAGGTTATAACAATATTATTTCATTGTTTTACTGAAACTCTGAGCGCTGTTACAGTCATTTACTGTAACAGCTGAGACTGATACATTGTAATGAAAGATAATATAACAAGCAGCCGATCTCAGCGCTCACAGCCACTGGATTTAAAGGGCTAAATAAAAGGCTCCTCTCTGTATAATGTTTAGAACATCCTCCTGCATTAATTAATACCCCTCTCTGTATAATGTAGATAATATCCTCCTGCATTCATTAATACCCCTCTCTGTATAATGTATAGAACATCCTCCTGAATTAATTAATACCCCTATCTGTATAATGTATAGAACATCCTCCTGCATTAATTAATACCCCTCTCTGTATAATGTATACAACATCCACCTTCATAAATTAATACCCCTCTCTGTATAATGTATAGAACATCCTCCTGAATTAATTAATGCCCCTCTCTGTATAGAACATCCTACTGCATTGGCATGTGCAGGGTGCAGAACTTCGGATGTTGCACTCTTCATTGCTGGTCTCCTTCACTCATCAATGTATTATCACAAAAAGGACTGAAACTAAAATGTAGTGCATTTTATTTTAGTTTCTTTCGTTTTTTGTACTGAGCAGTTTCGTTTCTCTTGAGTCATATGAAAACTAAATTATCCCAAAATTCGGACTAAATCGTTTTAGTACTAAAACGAATGCACATGTCTAGTTCCATATGCAAATCAGCCTGCTCTCACCCAAAAAGGGTGGCCAGTGCTGACTGCCAAGACATCATCCCTGCACCCTCACGCCCCCCCTTTCTCTCACTATAAGTATACAGGGTCATCCGGACGTGGACCCCTTGCTTGGTGTGCCTAGAGTGGTGTCAGCTATACTCTCCTGACGAGGCCTAACAAGGCCGAAACGACTGCCAAGGACATCATCCCTGCACGAGAGGTGCAGCAACCCCTGACGATCGTTTTGGCCTTGTTAGGCCTCGTCCTTCGATAGCATTAGAAGACAATGGATGCAACCAAAGCAGGTCAGGAGGTCCGATGGGCAAATTTGGTGCTGTAAGAGTTTATATAAGACTAGTTGTTAAGCCTGCCTGGAGGGCAGTCTAGTGTTGTTGTCGGCTGTCGCCAGCTCAGAATTCATGTCCACATATTTGTTTTCCAATATCCTATCTCCGTATATAAATGTATTTGTAACGTGTCTGGCGCTATCCCATCCACAACAGGAGGGCCAAGTGAGCAGCTGTGATGGGTGCATGCACAGCTGACAGCGTATTACAAAGGCATTTATATATTCGAGCAGGATATATTTGCCCCCTTAGCTCGCATAGATATATTGCCCCCAGCTCACATGGATATATTGCCCTCAGCTCACATGGATATATTACACCCAGCTCACACATGAATATATTGCCCCAGCTCACACATGGATATATTGCCCCAGGCCAGCTCACATGGATATATTGCTCCAGGCCAGCTCACATGAATATATTACCCCAGGCCAGCTCACATGGATATATTGCCCCAGGCCAGTTCATATGAATATATTGCCCCAGGCCAGCTCACATGAATATATTGCCCCAGGCCAGCTCACATGGATATATTGCCCCCAGCTCACGCAAGGATATATTGCCCCAGCTCACGCATGGATATATTGCCCCCAGCTCACATGGATATATTGCCCCAGCTCACATGGAAAAATTTCCCCAGCTCACCTGGATATATTGCCCCAGATCACATGGAGATATTGCCCCAGCTCACATGGAGATATTGCCCCAGCTCACCTGGATATACTGCCACAGCTCACACATAGATATATTGCCCCAGCTCACATGGCTATATTGCCCCAGCTCACATGGATATATTTCCCCCAGCTCACATAGATATATTGCCCCAGCACACATGGAAAAATTTCCCCAGCTCACCTGGATATATTGCCCCAGCTCACATGGAGATATTGCCCCAGCTCACCTGGATATACTGCCCCAGCTCACACATAGATATATTGCTCCAGCTCACATGGATATATTGCCCTAGTTCACATGGATATATTGCCCCAGCTCACATGGAGATATTGCCCCAGCTCACCTGGATATATTGCCCCCAGCTCACGCATGGATATATTGCCCCAGCTCACATGGAGATATTGCCCCAGCTCACCTGGATATACTGCCCCAGCTCACATTGATATATTGCTCCAGTTCACATGGAGATATTGCCCCCAGCTCACATGGATATATTGCCCCAACTCACATGGAGATATTGCCCCAGCTCATCTGGATATATTGCCCCAGCTCACGCATGGATATATTGCCCCCGCTCACATGGAGATATTGCCCCAGCTCACCTGGATATATTGCCCCAGCTCACGCATGGATATATTGCCCCCAGCTCACGCATCATGTATATATTGCCCCAGCTCACATGGATATATTGCCCCAGCTCACCTGGATATATTACCCCAGCTCACATGGATATATTGCCCCAGCTCACATGGAGATATTGCCCCAGCTCACCTGGATATATTGCCCCAGCTCACATAGATACATTGCCCCAGCTCACATGGATACATTGCCCCAGCTCACATGGAGATATTGCCGCAGCTCACATGGATACATTGCCCCAGCTCACCTGCATATATTACCCCAGCTCACATGGATATATTACCCCAGCTCACATGGATATATTGCACCAGCTCACATGGATATATTGTCGGCGGCCGCTTGCTTTACCTCATTGGAGCTGCCGCCAGCATAAACTCTGCCGTTCACTCGCCTGGGTGAGATCTATCCACCAGCCAGCCGCGATCTAGTGAGATCACGGCTGGCTGGTGGATAGGTCCCACCCAGGCGAGCGAGCGGTACAGTTTATGCTGGTGGCCGCTCGAAGGAGAACAGTAATGCGGCCGCCGGCGGTTGGATGCGCACGCACCCAGCAGTACGCTGGTTGCGCGCGCATTCGACGACGGCGACGTGGCAATGGACACGCCGCCATCTTACTGTTTTATAGTTTAGATTAATGGGACTTTGTCTGATCAAAATCACCCTAGAATAGGTTTTATGTCACATTATTTACACTTTTTTGATGAGCAACAATATTTGCTAATTTTTCTACTGCAAATGCCACTTTTGTGTTTGATCAACAAAGTATAAATTACAGGACATACAGAGGTTTGTGGTTTACACTTCATGGAACTGGAATCATTGGTTTCTCTTAGGATATGTGTCTAACAAAGAAATCTGGTAAGAAATTTGGAAATGTGTAAATGTTTTAAGACAACAAATTGCATGACAAAACACAAAATATGTGTTATGACCATGGTAGAGGGGAATAGGGTATGAGTCCAATGTGCAGTGATAACGAGCTGAGCTACGTGAATAAAGTATAATGGGGGTTTATTATATACAGGCTCTGTCCTTGGTCCTCTGCTCTTTTCGATCTACACCTCCTCCCTGGGCAAAATCATCAACAGCTTTGGCTTCAATTACCACCTCTACGCTGATGACACTCAGATCTACCTCTCTACCCATGATCTCTCTCCCCCTGTCCTTTCAAAAGTCAGTGACTGTTTATCTGGCATCTCCTCCTGGATGGCCTCCCACCACCTAAAGATCAACATGTCAAAGACTGAACTCCTACTTATTCCTCCCTCCAATGCCTCCCCACCTCCTGACTTCTCTATCACGGTGGAGGGTATCACCATTTCCCATCAAACCAAGTTCGCTGTCTTGGAGTTACACTTGACTCTGCTCTTTCCTTCATCCCCCACATCAAGTCTCTTTCCTCCTCCTGCCAATACCAACTGCGTAATATTTCCAGAATTCGGCCATTTCTTACCGCTGTCACCACAAAACAACTCATACACGCCCTGGTAATCTCCCGACTCGACTATTGCAACAATCTCTTATCTGGCCTCCCTCTGTCCCGCCTCTCCCCCCTACAATCCATCCTGAATGCCTCTGCCAGGCTAATTCACCTCACCCGCCGCTCTGTCTCTGCCGCTCCCCTCTGCGAGTCCCTTCACTGGCTCCCCATCCACTGCAGAATTAAGTTCAAAATCCTTATCCTTACCTACAAAACCCTCACTAACTCAGCTCCCCACTACCTGTCCTCACTAATCACCAAATACACCCCAGCCCGCTCCCTAAGGTCAAACAGTGACCTGCGACTAGCTTCTCCCTGCATCACCTCTTCCCATGATAGACTGCAGGATTTCTCACGCGCAGCCCCACTCTCTGGAACACTCTCCCTCGTACTGTCAGACTTTCCCCTAACTTCTCTTCCTTCAAACGCTCCCTTAAAACGTTCCTATTTAGGGAAGCCTACCACCCAACTCACTGACGCAACCATCAATCACTCTCACCTTACAGTCCTCTCCTCCTGTTTCCAACCCCAACCCTCCCAGATTGTGAGTTCCTACGGGAATAGGGCCCTCATCTCCTCCTGTACTGTTTGTCAAATGTTGTTCAATGTATTGTAACCCTGTCTATACTGTGCTTATTGTACAGCGCTGCGGAATATGCTGGTGCTTTATAAATAAAGGATAATAATAATAATAATATACAGGGGAATCACAGCAGGATGAACAAAACCAAAAGGGAACACTGGACGATGAATAACTAATAACAGGTTACTAGATAACATAGGAATAGGCCAGATAAATACACACAACAGGACTGATCAATCAGACAGGACAGGAACTGGGCTGAACACTGAATATAAAGAATACTTTAAGCAGACAGAGAGGGAATCACAGCAGGTGATTTACATAAGACATGAGACAGGAAGCAGGGGGCACTGGAGATGTGGAAGCAGAGGACACAAGAGATGTGAAAGCAGAGGACACGGGAGACATGGAAGCAGAGGACACGGGAGACGTGGAAGCAAAGGGCACTGGAGACGTGGAAGCACGGGGCACTGGAGACATGGAAGCAGAGGACAATGGAGATGTGGAAGCAGAGGGCACTGGAGATTTGGATACAGTGTCAGGCAATACTTGTAGTCAAGCCATGCAATAGGTCATGGCAGGCGGCTGGTAATCTTTGTATAAATCAAAGCAATGGTCGGTACACGGGTTACCCAAATGAAAGGGAAGGAGCATAGGAAGGGAGCAGGTCTTTAGGTGAAGGGGTACCAGGTAAGTCAGACAATGGAGCAATGCACCCTAGGTGCTCCACCCTTATGAAGGGAACCACAGGCCTGGCAGCACCTGATGTTAGCACGCAGAGGATGATGCACAGGCCCAGTCAGGAGGGTGCAGTACCAACTTTGGCCTTCTTGCCATGGCGGTGATGGTGTGATCCATGACCGTGACGTGATCCAATATGTTTTCACGCCATCCGTTTTAATTAAAATGTGTGAGCTTATTTCCTCTGGAGAAAATCTATATTGAATCAAAATATTGAAGCTAACTTGTTCTCCATGATGAAATCTTTGTTACAGTCAATTTGTTAATGAAATATAAAAATATACTTAAAATATACTTAAATATACATTTAAACTTTGGTAGTCTTATCCACTGATGACATTTTGGTATATTTGGTTACACTATGGGGGAGGGAAAAATGATCACCTGTTATACCTATTGTTAAGTGTATTATTTTCTAGAGAATAATGGTCCTGCCAGTATGTGTATATGCTGGAGAAAGAAGACGGTTCATGTTTTGCTTTTGTATAAAGAAAAAAGTAATTTGTTTTCTGCATCTCGGCATTTGTATGCACCTTTTCTAGGTAAGAAAGCTTTTAAAGTCTGATAACTCACACAAAACAGAAAACTAAAACAGTTGTGCTTATGGGGGAAGTCTCTTTACAAGGAGAATGTTCTAGTACTCTCCTTTTCTCTTGCGTCTAAAAAGTTATGCCTTTTTTTTATTTCAGTATTATTGTGTCAAGCGTTTTTTTTGTTTTCTTGTATTCTGGTTTTGGAATATGGCATAAAAGAGATTCTTTTGTTATTATATTTTCAAAACTAATCAAAAGTAGTTTGCAATGTAAAAAGAAAACACAATGATGCTTTAATGTTTTATGTTGAAATAGTATTTTGTAAAGGTAGACTGGATCTGTAAGGGCATGTAATATAAACTTCATATAAATAGGAAATGACATCCTTTGAAGACTCAGCATTTTTCTTTGTTAAGCTAAATAATTTTTTTCTTTGTAGCGAGATTTATATTGCAAAGTACCTTCATAAGGGCTATCGTGTGCGTGTTGGACTTTGACATCCCTTGACCAGAAGGACAGATGACTGGTCTTTCTATCACAGACACAATTACACTTATTTGATCCGCCTGATTATTTTCAGTTTTTATACGTTTAAAAGGCTTATCTAATAATATATATTTAGGATATTTGGGGTTGGCAAAATGCATTTCATTCTGACAGCTAAAAGAAAGGGAATGTTATATTTTTGTTTCCCCTACCCAACCATCAATGGGAAGGCACGAATGGAAAGTCTGGTTAAAATATATTTCCATTTGCAGCTTTCCTTTATCAACACTATTCCAGCTGAGCCTTTGTATGTGCAGCTTGGGATGGAAAATGTTTTGGCTGCCAACCATAACTGGCACCATTGCCACACTCTGCTGTTGGTATTGGCTCCTGGAGTTCATGAAAGGACACTGGGAACTATTTGTTCCCAGTCTTCTACTGCTCTCCGGCAGAGGAAGTGGCAGATTGCACAGCCCTCTGCACCATGGAGTCTGAGGTAATTTTTGGACTCTTTAGTATGTTTGAGTTAAGTGAATTTGCTAAATCCCTTAACACCAAAGATTAAAAGCTGATATTCATTTTTGAATACTGACTTGTTTTAAGAATGAACATGGAATAGCTTGTTCTTATGGCAGCTACAAATGAATGGCTCCAATACTAGCTGCTAATTAAGAGTAAGCAGGAACACTGTCCAACTTACAAACAAAGCTTGAGTTGCTATGGTTCTTGGAGCCAGTATGCCTAACAGCTTAGCAGCAAGGTTGGAATCTATCCCAAAGTTTCTACAGGGCTGCCTTTCAAAATTCCTGTATGCATCACTTGAGACAATACTGAGACACCAAGCCATGCGACTATTATTCACATATCATTGGTGTGTTTTCAACACTTCTGCTACTTCTGCTATGAGAGATGTTTATTAATGATTTTGCAATAAGTATTGAATGTTGTGCCTGTGTTTGCTAATGGTAGAGAGATGGTATGCGGAAGGATTTGTATAAACATGAGGAATGGGCCAGCAAGTGGCAGATGAGATTTAACATAAAAAAGTGTAAAGTAATAAATTGTATAAATAAATATATGCATGCAATTATAATGCATTGTGGTTTTTTTAATAAAAAAAACATTTTTGGACAAAATGTTTTATTGGATCAACAGCAGCAGACGGGATGTGTGGAAGTTTGAACTTTATAAACACTGGTCTTTTTCCAATGTGTGTGTGTATTTTTATATTGCTTTTTTGGTATGTGGACTAGGGATGAGCCGAATACCCCCGTGTTCGGTTCACATTCGAACTCGAACAATTTCAAAAGTTCGAGTTCGGACGCGTACAAGATCCGAACTCAATGCAAGTCAATGGGACCCGAACGTTCGATTTTTAGAGTGCCCTCCAAGAGGGCATATATGCTAGATATTTGCCATAAAAGGTGTATGGGGGTCCAGGTAGTGCCCTGGGGGGCAGGAAACAAGGACAAAAAGTTTTAAAAAAAGTTTTTAAAGGAACAGTGAGTTTTCCATGAAATAAAGGTTAAGAATAAAAACGAAAAATTCCTTCAAATATCATGCCTAGGAGGTCCCCATAACCTGCCCGTGAAGTGGCGGATTTGTAGGATGTATAGAAACATTTAAAAACAAAAAAATGACATTTCAAATGACGGTAAATGGTTTTCCTTTAATCTATTTCTAAACAACTGCTTGGGGCGGCAGCCTGTATGAAAAGAGGAGACATTTTAGGACACGCAGAACAAGATTATTGATTTTTTGGCTAAATTATGGTGAAATTTATGCATCTTTGGATGAAAATAACAATAGGTACTTTAAAATTGGGCCTTTATTGTCGGCAACAGTGCCGTCACACCGTAACCCCTCTGTGGTATTGTGGAAGAGTGCAGTGTTGGAGGTTTTGGGAATGCAGAAGAGATCCCCGATCTATTCAGTTACGTCAGCATCAGGGGATTGATAGCTGCTGATCCAGGACTGATTAATTTTTATAAATGTCAGCCGGTCTACAGAGTCGGTGGACAGACGCACTCTAGTGTCTGTGACAAAACCTCCTGCGGCACTGAATGTCCATTCAGAAAGCACGCTGGATGAAGGGCAACCTAGTAGCTCCATAGCATATTGGCTAAGTTCTGGCCAGTGATCCAATCACAACACCCAGTAAGCCAGTGGATCATCTGCTGTAAAGGTATCCAGGTCTGCCCTTGCCCCTAGGTAGTCCTGCACCATACGGTGAAGACGCTGGCAATGGGTGCCTACATTTTATGTCCCTGGGTGTCATGGACTAAAAATATGTAAAAAGGCATCAGTCAAGTGGCCCCAGCCTTCACCGCACTTCCTCTGATCATCCGCAGCCTCAGAAGCACCTGTGTCATCACTTGGTAACCTACCAGTGCCTGGAAAGATGTTACACAAGTGTTGCTTTAGAGCGTCCTCAAGTTGTTTCATCCTGTCCTCCCTCTGTGCGGGCAGGATGAGCTCTTCAACTTTACCCTTGTATCGTGGATCAAGAAGGCTTGCCAACCAGTAATGATCCCTCTTCTTGATAGCACGAATCCTGGGGTCCTTTAGCAGGCTTTGCAGGATAAGGGAGCCCATGCAGTGTAGGTTGGAGGTGGCATTAGCTTCCGAGTCTTCCTGGTCAATGAGGATGACCCCATCGTGCACTTCCTCCTCCTCCTCCTCCTCATCATCATCCTGTCTGATCTGAGGACCCACAGGAATGCTGTTTGCGTAAAGACTGGGGCCTTGAGAGTTAGGGAAGGCCTCCCTCTTCCTCCCGCTGCTCTGCCTCTAGTGCCATATCTATAATTCCCCGCAGAGTGCGCTCCAGCAGGAACACTAAAGGAATTGTGTCACTGATGCACGCACTGTCCCTGCTCACCATCCTCGTTGCCTCCTCAAATGGTGACAGTACACCAATGCGGAGGTTAAAAAAAAAACAAGTTGACCTGAACCTGTCCTTGTGCCATACTCACACAGGTACTCATTGATGGCCCTCTGCTGCTTGTGCAGATGCTGCAGCATTGTCAATGTCGAGTTCCACCTGGTGGGCATGTCACAGATCAGACGGTTTGTGGGAAGGTAGAATTCTTTTTGAATTTCTGCCAGGCGAACATTTGCTGGGAATGACCGTCTGAAGTGGCTGCAGACTTTTCTGGCCTGGCTGAGAAGCTCTGCCAGCCTTGGGTACCTGGTTATCACAGACGACCATTCCCAGCTGATGCTGGCATGGTGTTAACCATCTCTGCGCCTGCCCCTGCAGAGCTGACAGAATTTCTGCCCCGTGTGGCTCCTGTCCCCTAAACAAACCAGCTCAAGCACAGTATGGCATCTTTTTGCTTGAGCCATTGCGTAGCCCCTTCCACGCGTTGGTTTAACTTCCACTTCGCCAGAGACAGAGAAGGAGGAGGAAGAGGTGGTGGAGCAGACAGACCTCATATAAGCAGCTTTCTGGAGGCGTGGTGGATGAACAAGCTCCAGCACAGAGCCCCGATCTGGATCCCTCCCAGCTGCAAGCAGAGTTACTCAGTGTGCCGTGAAGGAAATGTAACAGCCCTGTACATGCTTGCTGGACCACGTGTCTAAAGTCATGTGCGCCTTGCTGCTACTGCCTTTCCCAATGACTCCATAACATTGTCTTCCACGTGTCTTCAACTCTAGTATATAGATTAAAGATATTCAGAACTCTGCTATAAGTCAGCGATTTTACTGATATTTTCCCTACAAGGCTGCCAATGTCCTCTACTCTCTCTCTCTGATTCACTTCCTCTCCTGCAGGCTGCAACTCCCTGATAGCTGGTAACAGCCAGTTTCAACTTTCAATAGATAAACAGATGAACTCTGATTAAACTGTGTTATTGTATGGTATCTAGAATTAGATCAAAGATATACAGATTTTCCAGACCAATGCTATAAATCAGTGATACACACTGTCCCTGAGACAGTTACTGTGCCAAGACAGATTCAAATTTGCTGAACTCTGGTAGAACTCACTGATACACACTGTCCCTGATAGCCTGGCAGTGCCAAGACAGATTACAATTCCCAGAAATCTCCTACAACTCACTGCAACACACTGTCCCTGATAGAATCTGTCTTGGCACTGCCAGGCTATCAGGGACAGTGTGTTGCAGTGCGTTGTAGGAGATTTCTGGGAATATGAATCTGTCTTGGCACTGCCAGGCTATCAGGGACAGTGTGTATCAGTGAGTTGTAGAAGATTTCTGGGAATTAGAATCTGTCTTGGCACTGCCAGGCTAATTCCCAGAAAACTCCTACAACGTCACTGATACATCCTGACAGAACAATCTCTTCTCCTCTCTGATTCACTCCTGCAAACACACACGCTGGGGCTGCAGGCAGGGAAGCCTTATATAGTGTGCTGTGGGACTTAGCTCTGTGAGCCCATGATTGAGCCATGATTGGCATAGTCTCGCACCTGACCACAAGGCTGTAGCCAATTATAAGCTTCAGGCCAGTGGAAAAGTGCATTGTGGTCCATTGTGGGCAAGCATGCAGCGAACACGCAGAAATTTTCGGAGTTCGACGAACAGCCGAACAGGCGATGTTCGAATCGAACTCCAAACTGATCCGAACCGAATGCTCATCCCTAATGTTGACTATTTTTCTTTTCTTTTTACTATCCACGATAGATATTGGTGAAGAAAATACCACTTGGTATCCATTCCGCATCCAGTATCTCATTAGGGAGGCAGACTGGCAGTGGTTCCCATAAGGTTACTCCTGGCGCTCAAACGCTAACTCAGTGTAACGGTTAGTCCCCTCTTGGGCCATCGTGGTGGCTTGGAACATGGAGTTGTAGCCCTTAAGGCAGATGAGCTACTGACTGGACAAATCGAAAAAACAGACTTGTTTCTCCAAAAGCAAGGAGCACAAAAATAGGACTGAATTGCCACTAAACTCCGAAGGGTAAGACCGACAGATAATCCAGGACATGCTCAGAAACACAAACAATGAATGACAGTAGATGAATTATGCAGGATGCAGGGCAGTCAACAAACTGACAGACTAGGCGAAACAGGACCTGAACTGAACACCACTTCAGGATGATACGGGAACCAGACAGTGACACATGGAACAGGAGGGCCAGGAGAAGACTAAATGAATCCCTATGCTGGGAATACTTCTGAGAAAAACCCTCACAAAGAATAAACAGATAAATATAAATAAGAAGGGCAAGGGATAAACAAGAAAGACAAAACAACCTGCAATGAGGAGGTCCTTTTAATGGCCTCGGAGACTATAATAAACAAGAACAAACAAAATACATGAAACATGAAACATATAAGACTGGTCGTTCAGGCAAGGTTGGCAACAGATCAGCATACAGAGTGCCAGGACTCAGCAGAAAAGGGTCATCAGGAAACACAGCCGAGGTCAAAAGCAGAATGCACTAGAACAAGAATGCTTTGCAGCAACACATGAAACTAACAGGACACAACCACCATCAAACTCCACAAACCTTCAATGAGGCTCTGTGCTGCTGGGATATTTAGAGGGAGTGGGTCTCTGTGATTGGGCCATGTGACCCAAGACCAGGAGATCACATCAGAACCCCAGAACAGCCCCAAACAGCATGGCCAAACACATCACAGGGGAAAAACAGACATGAAGACCCTTCACCACCAGGGGGCGCAGCCAAAACCAGGGAAAATGTAACACTCAGTGTCCCCACAATCTCAAACCACATACATTGCATCAGTGAAGCCTCATGAAAACACCCCAATGGGGTCCACTTACATTTATAAGCCCTCACTAACAACGATACAATGCTCTGACATGGTTGCACAATAGCAGTGAGCTGTTCCTACTGTATCACCTGTCCTATATGTTAACATAAAAATGTAACCTGTTTCTGACCTGTAACCATCAAGCGTGTTACCATTTCCAGATTCCCTCTCAATTCCTAAATTTTAATGACCGTTGGCTTGGATAACTACTTTGAGAACATTTTGCTACCTGGTATTGACCCCCACTTGATACCTGACTATCGCTTTTGATCTTGCCCTTGGTTGGTGCCTTTCCATAGGAGGGAGTTGTCTCTCTACTGGCCACTGAAAGAATACCTGCCTCTCTGGTACTGCAGGTGATGTCTGACCTATATCTTTAACAAAGTCCATACCATAAAGAGGTTAGGTTGTTGAGGCTGATAAATTAGGTTCTTTGAGGACATGTTTAATAAAATAGAAAAAAAATGCACATGTTCACAATTAACCCCTTCACTACCAAGCGATTTTTGCTCATTTTAAATTTTTCATGTATTTGTTTCTCCTTTACAGAAATATCGTTTAAATGTATGATTCTGAGCTCTAGGTAATGTCCTTTATATTGGAAAAAGGGGGAGTGATTTAAAGTGTTGTGGCGCCAGAAGGATATGTAAGTATTATTAGAATTTCAATGATGGTTTACAAAATGCAGCTGTGATATGGGTATAAAAAGAACAATAGATCTTCAAAAGAATTGTTCAACAAATCCAAAATGAAAAACAGAAAAAAAACAAAAGCGCAAAAGTATATCAGTGCAACATGTAAATGTTTGAAACATTATTTCATAGCATGGAGTGTACATAATGTATAACAATATTTCTGTCGTGACATCAGAATAAACAAGTGTAAATCATGCAAAATTGTGAGATAAAAAACAATCTGAAAAATACTTTATATTAAAGATAAGCTTTGTATATGTCGAGTTTGATGCTTGGAAAGAGAAAAAAGAGAAATGGTGCAATATGTTATGCCACTTACAATTCTATGTGAAACAAGGGGGATACTTCCACTCACATGTTACAGCGCCTGTTGGTAACTGGATCTGTACAATGCACCTTGGTCCAGCTTGGAGTGGCACCTCCATTCAAAGCCTCCAATGGTGTTGAATCCTCCAAAAAATATATAGAGGTAAGACAACTCATAGGGGCGGATTGACCTGTCGGGAACTTGGGCACTGCCCGAGGGCCTACAGGTTGAGGGGGGCCCGGATTCCAAGCTGGATTCTCGCGCTGCATTCCAATTCCATTCAGATTGCAGGCAGTCCAGCAGTTCACGGCAGCAGGGGGTGCCTAGTCCGAAATAGAGTGAGAGCCCGTGTTGAAGAAAGGGCCGGAGGCTGTGCGCGTGCAGGTCACGCGGTCCGGCCAGTCAGGTGGTACTGAGTCTCAGTCTGGCTGGACCGCGTGACATGCACGCAAGCAGCCTCCGGCCCTAACGCAGACTCTTACTCTATTCCGAACTGGGCACCCACCGGGAAGGGAATCAAAGCTACATGGTGCACCCTCTGGCAGTGGCACCCCACTGCTGACAAGATGGCTCTGCCTCTACGCGCAGGCACAGCCACGATCCAAACACGGCCTGGAGGGACCCCCTGCCGCCTTCGTAAACAGCCCCTGCCGACTCTGCACACAGAGGATGGAGGCCGGTAAATATAAAATAAATAATTGCTGTGTGCTCCTATTCACTCGGTTTGCTGGGGGTTTTATTGCTGTGGATTCTGATATGCTGACACACACCGCACATTGCATTGCTGGGTGTTTTATTGCTGTGGATTCTGATACGCTGACACACACCGCACATTGCATTGCTGGGAGTTTTATTGCTGTGGATTCTGATACGCTGACACACACCGCACATTGCATTGCTGGGAGTTTTATTGCCGTGGATTCTGATACGCTGACACACACCGCACATTGCTGGGAGTTTTATTACTGTGGATTCTGTGATACACACTGCATATTACTGTGAGTTTTATTGCTCTGGAGCTCTGGGATACGCTCATATACTCTGCACATTACTGTGAGTGTTATGGCTACATACCCCTGGGGTGTATGGGATGCATTGTTATGTATGTGAGTGTATGGCTGTGTGTGTAAATGCATGTATTTGTCTTTAAACAGGCTGCTGTGTGTAAAATTCTGCGTCTGTGTCCTTGTCGCAGTCCGTCGTTGCCCCCTCGCCCTGCACCCTAAAGGCTCGGATTGCTCCTAGATTCGGCACATTATCTGCTGCCTGCACTGCACAAAGTAAAAATGACACACCCCAACCATGACTATGAGTTATATTGCTGTGGATTCTGTGCCCATACACCCCAGCCATTACTGTGAGTTATATTGCTGTGGCTCCTGTGTATACTCATATGCACTGCCTATTACTGGATTTTATGTATGCTTATACACAGCACTGCCCATTTCCATGAGAGTTATATTGCTGTGCAGCTTTGTGATACGCTCATCCAGACTGCACATAACTGTGAGTTTTATTAGCAGAGCAATGGCAGTCTGTAAGTCTGGAGGAGGCACTATGGATTCCCCTAATTCACTGAAGAGTCTGGGTGAATTTTCTTTTCTCATTAAAATTATTATTTTGAAAATGGTGTAAAGAAATAAATTCTTTAACACAAAAATGTGAATGTGGGTTGTGCGTAGTATGGGTGGGGTTTTATAGGGGTATGGCCTACTGTGGGTGTGGCACAAGGGGCCCCTAGATCTCCTACTGCCTGGGGGCCCCATTAGTTGTCAGTCCGCCCCTGCATAGTGCAATAATTGAGTTCAACTTGGAGAAAAATGTATAATGAGACAGTTACTGTAAGACTCCCAAGGAGGTGGGTGTACCGGCCTGGAGATAGGCGTGGATGGAACTTTCCAGCAGGTAGTATCCCACCTTAAGGAGTTCTAGGTGCCCCTCGGGGACTTGCAGATGGTGTAGTATCAATTGCATATAGCTTCCAGGCCCGGGCAGGTATTTGACCGAAAAGGGAAAATGGTTCCGGGGTGGATTGTTTAAAATTATATTTATTAATAGCAATAAAAACACTATCGTAATTAAAATATAAGACATTCAGAGACGCATTTCACTGGTCACAATGCCGGCTTCATCAGTCTGTCAACTATTAGACTGATGAAGCCTGCATTGTGACCGGCGAAACGCATCTCTGCATGTCCTATATTTTAATATATTTATTGTGATGTCACGACAGAATTTTTTTATTGCAGTATGTACTGCATGCTATGAAATAATTTTTCACGCATGCCACATTTACATGTTGCACTGATATAATTTTGCGCTTTTGGTTCTTTTCTGTTTTTCATTTTGGTGTCCTTTTATTGTACACAATTTCAAACAGGGTGTGCGTTATTATTATACAGGCAGATATGGACTTTGTTACATACAGTAACTATGAAATACATAAATAATACAAATGGTGAGATTGTCTGTTTATATGGATTTGAATTGATCATAATTAGATTATTATCAATGCAGCTTCCAAAAAATGTACCAACGGAATATAAAAATAATATCTGTATGTGGCATAATGCCTGTATATGGAAATTACAGTACACCTTCTGTACTGTACAGGGTTTCCAGCCATTTTAACCCCATAATCTTATCCATGTACAGCAGTGTGTGACCCCAGAGAGCCCCCTGCATTCCACCCTCTCCCTGGCAGCTGTAATGCAGCAGTAATCTGTTCTAACATTTTGTTAAAGTGCAGTTTAGGGCTGCTATTTGCAGCTGGTTTTGTGTCTCTCCAGGGTGCTTGGAGAGACATGAAACAATGATTTTGTTTCTCCATAGGGGATTTACTAATCTGGCTTTAAAAAGGTAAAAAAAAAGGTTTTTTGATATGCTATTGAGTGCTTTTCAGTGAACTACAATGTAAAATTGAGTTATCTCGATTTTGGGTGTGAAGGGGTTAGAATATTTTATTCTGTGTTTATAACAACAACTGTATTAATAGAAGATACAATATAACAGTGATCAACGCTTCACTATCCAAGAATTGAACAACTTTTATCAAAATGTGAAAGTCGGCATAAAAATGAATTTTATATAATTACAGTATATATAAAGAAAATGGCATACAGAGGCATTACATAAGCAAACACCATGAATGGATGAAACCCCTTAAGGGCCGCTGACGTACCCTGTACGTCTTATCCTCGGGTCTCCCTTAGACCCGCGGACGTACAGGGTACGTCAGCGGCGCCTAATCCCCCTCCCGCCCGATACTCACCTCCCTCGCTGGATCCCTCGGCGATCTGGCAGGGAGGAAGCCTGCCCATGTGATTTACATGGGCAGGTGAGGCTGATGACGTCGCCACGCTGCGTGGTGACGTCATCAGCAGGTGTCCCCATGCAAAGCAATGGAGGGGAGGGGGGCTCCTTTGGAGCCCTCTATCTCCCCAACCATTGCAGCTAGGGAGATGCTTTTTACACCTCTGAAAAGGGGAGAGTCTCCCCTTTTCAGCGGTGTATAGCATTTCGCCGCCGGATCACGTTTCGGCGCCAATTGGTGCCAAAACGGGATTCGAACCTGGAGGGGGGCTGACATCTTGGATGTCAGCCAAGCCTCCAGGTCCCCCCCACCCACTGACAACCTCACCATATGTGTGAGGATGTCAGTGGGCCAGTTAACCATCTAGCTGCCATGTAGAGATAAGGGGATCCTAAGGATCCCCATATCTCCCGATCCATGGTCATATTTGACATCATTTGAAAGGCCTGATTATGGCCTTTCCAATGATACCAAACATGACCAGGTTTGGTTTAAAAAATTAAAAATAAAAAAATAAAAAATTAACCCTTTCGCTGCTGAGGCATTTCCCGCCTCGGTGCTGAGGTCATTTTTACCGATTTTGCTCATCATGTTTAAACGTGTTTTGAAGGCTTATTTTAGTATATGACCCAGACATATTATATATCGCTCTTTCCATCAGACTCGGCAGATTCATAATATGTCATTATTATATGTATACGTCATGACCTGTCTATATATTATAACAAAAAATGCAATAAAATATGAATTTTCAATAATTTACAACGTGTAAAGTGTTTTTTTTTCACATTTTAACATGCGAGCAATTGCGGGTTATATTTTGTATGGGGTGCGCTTGTTTAAAAAATTTGAGATGGGGTCTCGTTACATTTTTTTTGTGGGAAAATTAGGTGATTTTTAACAAACGCACCGCATACAAAAATCGTTAGTGCAGCATCATTGTTCACATTATAATTGAAATGGGAACAATATTGCTGCATTAGCGAACCAAAAAAAAGAAACAAAAACTTGTTTATTTTTTTTTATAATTTAAAAAAAAAAAAAAAAAATTATTTTTAACTTTTAGAAAAAAAAAAAATCATAGTCAAGTGTGGTATTGTTGGAACGGACATGCTCTGGCTGATCCAACAATATCAAACATTAACCCCTAACTGCCACGGGTCGGGAGATAGGGGGTTCATTGGAACCCCCTATCTCCACCATTGGTGGCAGTTAGGGGTTAACTCCAGGACTGGCGTCATCGTGCTATGCACGATGACGCCAGGCCTCAGGGGGCATTCCCTGGAAGCTTGGCCGACATCTTGGATGTCGGCCAGCTCTGGGAAAGGATCACGAACCGGCGCTTTTCGGCGCCGATTCGTGATCCAGTCCCCATGGGGTTAATTCCAGGTACCGTTAGGAAGGGCAGGCTGTGCCCTTCCAAACGGTGCCTGGATTAACCCCCGCAATGCTGGCAATCGGGAGGGAGAGAGGTCCGAAGGACCTCACCCCCTCCCTTTCAGGTGCCTCCTCCGCACATGCGGGGGGGCACCTGAATTAGGTGTCTTCGTGCCGCCGCAATGACACCTACTTAGGCCGGCGGCAGTTCCGGGTGCTGGGCAAGGAACGTTACCTGCGGGTGGACGCGCTGAGCGCGTCCTCCGCAGCGAAAGGGTTAAATAAAATAAATAAATAAAAAAAATTAAAGTTTTTTTTGTCTGGGGGGGGTTTAATTAAATAGGACCTAGGCTGTCATCTAAAGATAATTAGCACAAAATGGTCAGAATGAGCGCAGCGCACATAGGTGAACTGTCTCAGCAGTGAAGGGGTTAAAAAGCAAACGCATGTAAAAATTGGGTATTTCTAGTCTCGGGACAAAATTTTGAACCTATTTAGCCGGGGTCTTTTTGGGTGGTTGTAGATTTTGGGGATTAAATTACGAAAAAGTGTGTTTTTACCATTTTTTCCTCATATTTCATATTTTTTTTATAGTAAATTATCCGATATGATGGAAATAATGGTATTTCTAGAAAGTCCATTTAATGGTGGGAAAAAGGGTGTATAATATGTGTGGGTTGAATAAATAAATAAATAAATAAATAAAATTTGACCTAAACACTAACAGCGCAGAAACGTAAAAACAGCAGCGGTCACTAAAAGACGGATTTGTGTAAAACCGCCCGGTCACTAAGGGGTTAAACTATCTAACGGATTACACACAAATGTGTTTAAATGCCAAATAATAAAGCTAAAATATAATTTTTTTAAAAATCCCATTATTTTAAGGCACATATATCACACAGACTTTCACGAGATGGGTAAACTTCCAAATTGGAGATACATATTTTTTTTAAGATGCAGCTTTTTTTACACATCAGTTTTTTCTGCGTCTTTTCTAGTAAACCAATTTATTTTATTCTCCAGCCAATATTAAGATTAACGTCATGAGGTTTTCTACTTTTTCTATTTATCACTGGCAGGATCCGTTGAATGTAGAAGGCCACTGTAGTGTGTAATGTAAGCATTTGTAAGTCCTAGGGAAAAAAAGAAATACCTTTTTGAATATTTTGTATGAGTAATCCCCAACTGTTTTTGCTTATCAAGGCTAAATGTACTTAAAGCTTTGTTATTTAGTGACTGCTCAAAGAGTCAGTGCGTGAAAAGAATACAAGTCTATTTAAAACAAACTGTTCATCTTAGCATACATTTTATATGTTTTTATTTAATTTGAAAAGGATTAACTCAAGGTCATAGGTTAAAATAAAGGTTATGTTATGCTGTGAATCACAGCATCATTCAATTAATCACATTCTCACAGACCTTTTATTTTTAGACAGGAGTCTGCCACCCAGTGGGCAGATTGATCACCTTTTAGTGCATTAACCCAGTAAGAAAGCATTGTGTATTTCAATTAAGTGCTGCTAAATTGAAATGAAACAATGACTGAACACTGTTCAGGGTAAGAGACATGCAACTGTAGCAGTACATTTATAAGATAATATATTGTGTGAATCTTAGATAACATCAACACTAAAGTAGCTATTTCTTTTAAACTGCTCCCTACAAAATCATTAATGAGCGCTGGAATTTTGTTGAAGAGTAATCTGTGTTATACACATAACAAATGATCAAAGTGCTCTTACTTCAAGGCAATTACATGGTTATCAGAGGTTAACTTGTACTTAAGGTATGAATGCATCTCCTTTGACCTTCTGTTACAGTGACATAACAGAGTAATGAGAAGAAGAAAAGTGTAACTTTTTTTAAACTTAGGAGTTTAGAAGCATGAAAAGCATATATTAAGCATATATTAAGCATATATTATACATATGTATTAAACAGCATATAGAGGGGGGGACAGGTGACTTACAATACGGTTCAATTAAAAAAAGATCAGGCTGGAATTATTTGTATATTAAAGATTCAGAAAAATAAAGGTAAATTGTATCTTGAATACTACCTACAAAGTCTACCATAAAAAATTACATTTTGTATGAAAGGAAAACAAATGTCACATGTCCCAAAATAAACATTTACTTGCATATGAGTGCAGGTGAACCAAAGAAAGGTAAAAGGACATACATAATGTCTTCATTTAATCATGGAAAGTATTGACTAATGCCCAACAAGTTAATTTCTAAACTATAGTAAAATTTTCCACAAAACGGATTTTGAATTGATTTTAAATTAAATTATTTTTTCTTTTCTTTTTTTTTTCATTCAAGGATCAATTTATGTGGAGCTGGTGTTTTTCTTAATAGTAACAATAGTATAAATTATCAGTGACATTTTAATTCTTGAAAATGTCACTTAAATGAGTACACTAGACTCACTGTCCGACTTGGTTTAAGAAAAAACTTAAGGGTCTATTCACTAAACATCAAACTTGTCACCGAATTACATTGAACAGGGAATTTCACCATGTGGTGCAATTTCAGAACAATTCGTCTATTCACTAAGCTGTCAATTCACCAGTTGCAGGTGAATTGACAGTGAAAAACGGTGCAGAATGTTCAGCTGCAGCGAAATTGTCCCATAGAGAAGTAATGGTTCATCTGTTAAGGCTGGGGTCAGACGAGCGTTTTGAAGAGCGTAAGGAACTTCCGTGTGAGTAGACGTTCCTTCCCGTCTGACGCCCGTTTGGCCACGTCGCTGAACGCAGTTAGATCCTAGGTTTTTTATTTTCACCACATCAGTCATAACAAACTGATACAATATAACCACAATATCATGCTTTATAAAGTGCAACCGTTTCAAGGGACGCACTGTGCACACTCAGTGCGCTCGTGTGACCACAGCCTTAGAGTGCGGTGAGGTAGACTGAGGGAAGGCTGTTAATTTGATGTCCAGGAAACCAAAGTGGTGACACTTGATACTAAACCATACTCCCCCCATATCTCTACCATGTTGGAGTCAGACGAGAAGAATGGCTAGGCTCTTGATTTGGGCATGTTAATCTTGAAGCCAGCAATATTGCGGAAAGCGTGCAAAAGGGTGGAAAGTTGCAGAAGAGATTCCACAGGTTATATGAAGGTCGAATGATGTCCTTTTAAAGAATAACTTGACAACAAGCCCCAAGCAAAGTATATAGTAAGAAAGAATAGCTAATTAATATTTAAATGAATAAAAAATATACAATAATATCCACAAATAAATGGGTCAGTTTGTAGTGTATACCATAGAAATTCAACTTATTTTTTTTTGTTTTGTTTTTTTGTAATAACCTTACTCCAACCCCTCACGCATCTTACAGACAGCTCTAGAATATTAACGCATTAACATTTGGCTGTTTTTTTTTTCATGATGACTGGTCCAGGCAAGATAGCGATACAGAGCAAAGAGCCTTCATCACTCTTTAATTTCTATATAGTTAATCCCCTAAATACTATACTGTCTGGAATATCCGTTCTCTTTATAGATGAATTTATTGAAAAGAATACACTGCTCTTATGCAGCTTACTATATAGACTAATTGCATTTACTACTTCTGCGTGAGCGTGTAGCTGTTCCTCGCCTGTAAGATAACTGTCAATACCTCCAGCTGATCTACTGAAAAGACATGCAGACATTTCTTTGTTTTTAATTAACAATGGCTATTTGTACAGATTTCCTTTCAGTAATGATAACATACATGTTTATCTGATTGGTCAGGTAATAATTACCTCTCGCTTGTACAGAACGAGGAAGTGATGGTTGGATAATAATCATCAGGTTGAATCTCACATTGCATTTGGTGCTAAAATCACCCGCTCACCACAGCTTCCTGAATGTGACGTCAGAAATTATATTGCATTGAAATATCACAGCAGCTTCTTGAATGGAAAGGACACGCAGGGAAAACGGATGATCTCAAGTTGTGATTGAATTATTCATGGCTGTATACAAAATCTTAAAAATAATTTTGGTAATGTTTTTGATTTATCTTCTTAAGGTGCAGAGAAGTAGTTTGTGGATATCAGCCATATTTATTGAGTTTCTTTACAAGGCAAAAACTGCAACTTTGTATTTTGTACTATTGGTACTCATTCCGAAAGAGACAATAATCCTTATTGTTATGTTTTATATGTATTATTAATTCATAGAATTATGACTACCAGTGTAAAGTAAAAGTATACGAACTGAAGCGATCAGACAAAATATGGTCATATGGTTATGCACAGATGAAGAATGAAAACCATACACTGATGAAGAATAAAAACAAACTATAAAATAAACTCTATATATAATGTATGAAATTGTAATTACTGTAAACTAAAATGGTAATCCGTAGTATATACGAAAATAAGAAATCAGTTTTCTCTTTTAATCTACACCAGTCCTACTTTTCTTTTTACATTCCAAAATAATACAATATGGGCCCTATTACAATGTTCGTGCAAATGTTTGCGCCGGCACAAAAACGCATTAACGCGAGGGGCAAAACCCTTTGCTCTGAACGTCGTATTACAATGTCACAGCAACAAACGCGCGTATATGTTTACCGCGGGTGAACCTGCTCGAACACTGTGCGAGCTTACTGTACGTTGCGCGTCCTATACTTAACATTGTGAGCGCAAATGCGATTGTGCGCTGGTACGCAGACGGTATTATAATCTATGCGCAGGAATTAACGCATAGACATTGCGCGCATAATTTTAGCAACTCTTAAAAGCTGGTGTTAATGGCAAATTCTATTAACCTGGCCGAAACCAAATACACCAGCCCAAAAAAAAAATGCAGGAAAGCATAGTTACACATTCTACAAATACCAAACCAATAAATTCGAGAAGTTGTGCGTGTTTTTTATATTGATGCAGCATAAATGCGCAGATTGACTTTGACAGGCGCAAAAACTTAACGTGAGATAATTGTGGTTCTTAATTCTGATTGGCTGAATCGTGTGAAAAAAACAGTCCGCACACTGATTTCTGCGCACAACGTTACTGCGCACGCATTTGTGTGCGTCTGTTTAATGCACGTTATTGCTCGACAGATAAAAAAATGTGTGAGGATTGTAATTCCAGTGTTGATTTACACGCGTTAACTTTTAACGCTTGGTGCACAAATTCACGCATTGCGCAAGCGTTTTAACGTGAAGATTGCAATAGGGCCCTATGTAAATAGTATGTGACCTCAGGCATAGGGTCTCTTAAAAACATTTAAGTGAAGTATTTGATTCATATCTCCATCCACTAGTTATGCAGTTACTCACCTATTTGCGACATACCAATCAGGCATACCTTTTTCTGCGTGGTATTATGTGGGGACCAACACATTCGATGTGGCCTCTCTTTATTTATGGATTACGTGCCATTTTTGGACAGACTAGTTGCAATTAAGTACAAATTCAAATTATGACGAAGACCTCAAACCTTTTATTTTTTATCCTGCTGGTTACCTGTTGAATATAGGTTTTATATTTGTTGACCTTTATCTCCAACCCTATTAATATGGGTACATAGTTTGCATCCTCCTTTGTAAGTATTTATTGATTTGGTGGGAGGAGTTCAGCATCCCCGGGGGTTACTTGCCCTCTTTTGTTTCACATTGTGTTTATAGGAGATTCATGGCTCATCATTATAAATATATTTTCTGGACTTGAAATTAAAACCTCTACGGTTAGGTAGCAATGTTCAGGCAATAATCTTCTCATGTGAATCCGTTTATGTGCAAATAGCAAGGCGCTTGCAGTAAAGGATCTTCTTAAAATACACAGCAAATATAACCATAGAACTAAAGAAAGTGCTACCAAACAGGGATTTTCAAGTAGGGATGAGCTGTTCGGTTCGATCGGTTCGGAGTTAGATTCGAACTTTTTGGGGTGTTCGCCAAAAGTTCGAACAAAAAATCCTAAAAAATCTAAAAATAAAGAGACTCTTTACTGCAGAATATTATAAGCAATGGTTTATTAGATATTGAAATAAAATGGGAATATTTTTAACATTGAAGCCTATGGGATAAAACATTCTTGTTGCTAAAACATCAGGCAGACGAGGCCCTCTAAATCAGGCACTGTAGAGGGCAGCCCGCCGGAGCCTCCCTCCCAAGGACCCCTTGACTTGAGGAGCATGCGGCCGCAAGATTACAGAGCTGCGACTGTGCGGGCTGGCCAGCCGGGTGCATGTGGCAGAGAGGTGGCGCAGGGACTCCAGGGAGGGAGCCACGGCAGAAAACCCTTCCGCCAACCAGGATCCAGGTTGCAGGGTGCACGTGGCAGAGAGGTGGCGCAGGGAATCCAGGGAGGGAGCCACGGCAGACCCCCCTTCCACCCAACCAGGATCCAGGGAGCCCCCACTGTCTACCAGGCTAAGGTAAGGCGACACATTTTTAAAAAAAAAAAAAATCCGAGGACATTTTTAAATGTCCCCAGCAACACAAAATAAAACCTTTTTTTTCTTTCTAATACTCACCTGATTCCTGGATCCACAAACTGTAGAGGTGCTGCCTGGCAGTGTGCGGAATCATATGCTGCATTAATTATACTGTAAGGCTGGGTTCACACCTGCGTTTTTTTTACGCGCGCAATACGTGCGTTTTTTAACGCGCGTATCGCGCAAAACGTAAAAAACATGCGAACGCGCATTTCAGCACGTTCACGGCCACAGACTGCAGAGTGAACGCGCTGCAATACGCCCCAAAGAAGCTCCTGTACTTCTTTGGGCGTAGGACGCTTTACAGCGCGTTCCTGCGTGCTGTAAAACACCCAGGTATGAACGGGTCCCATAGAAAATAATGGGATTTCCCTGATTATGCGTTTTACAGCGTGGAGGAACGCGCTGTAAAACGCTTAGGTGTGAACCGGGCCTTAAGGTGCTGCCCGGCAGTGTGAGGATTCATATGCTGCATTAATTATTCTTCTTACAAATTTGGTTACTTAACCCGTTTGCGTTTGGATTGTAATATTGTGACATCCAGGGCCCCGGGTGGCGATCGGGGGGGGGGCCCGGACGCATGGTGCTGCCAGCTGGCCGAATGCCAGGAGCTTCGGCGGCACCCAGCGCAGCTGTGAGTCATCAGGGGGCAGGGCGCGGCATGATGACGCAGAGCCGCCGGGACTGGTGTGCGCCAATTCTCACCATATACAGTAGCGCAGTACTAGTGCATAAACGTTGTTGAGCTGGTTTTGTTATAACGTCTACTATCGCTCTGTGCCCCTGTCTGGTATATTCTGCTGCTTGTTACTGCTGGTGCGCTTCCATCCTGCCATACACTATAGCGCAGTAATATTTTGGTGCACTGCCACTGACGCCTATATTACCAGATTCATATAATTTTAATATTGAACCGCAGGGTCCAACCCTGCACTCTTCCACAATACCACAAAAGGGTTACGGTGTGAAGGCACTTGCTGCCACCAAAGGCACAATATTTGGGTGCACTGATGCCTTTACCAGATTCATATCTTTTTAATATAGGACCGCATGGTCCAACCCTGCACTCTTCCACAATACCACAAAAGGGTTACGGTGTGAAGGCACTGTTGCCGACACTAAAGGCCCAATTTTAAAGCACCTATTGTTATTTTCATCCAAAGTCTGCATAAGTTTCACCATAAATTAGCCAAAAAATCACTAAACTTGTTCTGCGTGTCCTAAAATGTCTTTTCATACAGGCTGCCGCCCCAAGCAGTTGTTTATGAATAGATTAAAGGAAAAGCATTTACCGTCATTTGAAATGTCGTTTTTTTGTTTTTAAATGTTTCTTTACATCCTACAAATCCACCACTTCACGGGCAGGTTATGGGGATCTCCTAGGTACGATATTTGAAGGAATTTTTCGTTTTTATTTTTAACCCTAATTTCATGGAAAACTCACTGTTCCTTTAAAAACTTTTTTTAAAACTTTTGTCCTTGTTTCCTTTCCCCCAGGGCACTACCCGGTCCCTCATACACCTTTTATGGCAAATATCTTGCATATATGCCCTCTTGCAGGGCACTCTAATAACTTTCGAGTCCCATTGACTTGCATTGAGTTCGGTTCGTGTTCGAGTTCGAACTCGAACTTTTGAAATTGTTTGAGTTCGAATGTGAACCGAACACAGTGGTGTTCGGCTCATCCCTATTTGCAAGTGCAAAACCTTCAAGTAAATGCACTAGAGAAAAAATTGCATATAAACCAGTGTCCCTGTGGTGCAATTTCTTTTCATACAGATGTATATGTCATGTCTGCGGTCCCTAGGGCTCACCAGCACCTGGTAGCGCCATCCTCGCTGCTTCCTGGCCAGGTGCCGAGTGATATGCTGGCTCAGAGTGATCACGGGGGTGGGGCACAGCATGATGACGAGGAGCCGTCGGGTTTAAAAGCCAGTTAGCCACCTTGTTTCATTGCCCTGTTGTGCTCTGTTGTGTTACTTCCTCTGCGCTCCCTGTGTTACTTTGCTCACTAGTCTCTGACTTACTTATGACAACCAGTCCTGTTACTGACCCGGCTTGTATGAGAACCACCTCTGTTGCTGACTTGCTTGTATGAGAACCAGTCCTGTTTCTGACCCGGCTTGTATGAGAACCACCCCTGTTGCTGACTCGTCTTGTATGAGAACCAGTCCGGTTTTTGACCCAGCTTGTATGAGAACTGCTCCTGTTCCTGACTTGGCCTATCTGAGAACCACTCCTGATTCTGACCCGCCTTGTATGAGAACCACTCCTATTTATAACTCACCCTGTAAGGGAACCATTCCTGTTACCAACTCAGTGTGTATGAGAACCACTCTGTATGCTCTGTTAATCCTTGCTTGTTGTGGCAGTATCGAGTCCCTGAAGTTAGCAGTTCCTCATAGGGCTAGAATCACTGACCATTCAAGGATCAGAAGGGTATACAGGGCTCTGTATACAGGGACCAATATCTGGTTGTCTGGGGGAATCCGTGACAGTGTAATACTAAAACTGTACAGTGACTTTTGATTGGTACACATGCAAGTGCTGAACGTGAGCAAAAGAGAAATAAATACTATCAGGGTTATTCAAAGGGCTTCGAATTGTTTGAGAAAGGTAACCGAACGCTGAAAATCAGCGTTCGGTTACCTTTCCTGGCCATTCGGCTATCCAGAGAGCAGGCAATTCGCCAAATCCTAGCGAATTGCCTGAACATACGGTGCCTGTTCGGTGCCTGTTCGAGGGCAGTGAAAACCCCATGAAAAGCACTGCTTCGGCTATTCAGAGAACACAAACCAGCAGTGAAAGGTTCCCCTAATGCCCTGCCATTCGGTGGTTTCATGCAGCAAATTTATTCAGGAGAATCCCATAGGCTTCAATGTTAAAAATATTCCCGTTTTAATTCAATATGTAATAAACCGTTCATTATAAAATTCTGCAGTAAAGAGTCTCTTTATTTATAGATTTTTTAGGATATTTAAAGCATTTTTCAGATTTCTTTTTTTTAAAAGTCCAATTTTTTTTTTTTTTTTAAGTTTACTTATTTTTTCGGTAACAGCCCTCTTTATTATCATTCCCTGGACCTCATATGCAAATTTCAGACATTTTCGCTCAGTAGTTTCTTTGCAAACAGCATTTCAGTTTCAAACATTCACACAAACTGTTTTGCTAATTTATTCACTGCCTCGTCTGCGGTCTCGGCTGCTTCGCTGCGTGTGATCGGCTCCTGTTCGGGTTTTTCAACGGTTAATCCAGATGTTTTTGGGGGTTTTCAGCGTGCATTCGTTGGGTTTTGCGGTTCGTTTTTGTCGGGTTTGCGGTAGCTTTTCCCTGCAATTCGGCGACCCTGTGGTGCTTGCTGAATACACCGCAGGGTCTCCGAAATGGGATCGTCAAAAGGAACCGAATTGAAGAGAACGAAAAGTCACCGAATGTGTGGTGACTTTTCGAATCTCTTTGAATTACCCTGTTAGAAATCAGTCCGCTGGTCTCCTCGTTGCAATATGCATATGGAGGATCTCAAAAAACAAATGCAAAAAACAAACCACTGGTGCAGTAATGTTTAACCAAGATGTTAGTAACTTTCTTTGTACAATGCACTCACATTCTATAGAGCCTCAAGGTACCAGCTCTAGTTTAACACATGCCCGGTCAATATAGGGCGACACTGCCCTTCTTTGTCAGCTGTCACGACCGTGGTAGAGGGGTAGAGAGTATGAGCCCAATATGCAGTGAATAACGAGCTGAGCCACATGGATAAGGTATAATGGGGGTTTATTATGTACAGACAGCGGTTACAGTTACAAGTATTTATAAAGTGCCAACAAATTCCTTGGTGCTGTACAGTGGGTATGGAAGGTGATGGACGGGGCAGGAATGAAGTTGACTGAGGAGGTATTTCAGGGAGGAACAAGACACAGGAAGACACTGAGGTAAACACAGCAAGAGACTTACGCAAGACACAAGACAGGAAGTAGGGGGCACTGGAGACATGGAAGCAGAGGGCACTGGAGACATGGAAGCAGAGGGCACTGGAGACGTAGGAGCAGAAGGCACTGGAGACAAGGATACAGCTGTAGCAATAGTCATGGTACAGTCCATGCAATGGGTTGTGGCAGGCGGTTGGCCAACGTAGTATAAGTCCAAGCAAGGTTCGGTACACAGGAAATCCAACTTGAAGGGAAGGAGCACAGAGAAGGAGTAGGTTTCAGGAGGAAAGACTACGAGGTTAGACAATGATGGAGCAATGCACTATGGGTGCTGCACCCTTATAAAGGGAAACACGGGCCTCGTTATAGGGAGCACCTGGTGTGAGCACACAACCAGAATCTGCCTGGTGGTGGCATTGCAGGAAGGATGCTGTCCAGGCTCAGTCAAGAGGGTGCAGTACCGCCTTTGGTTTTCTTGCCATGGGGTGACGGTGTGATTCATGACACCAGCAGCCTGAAAGAAAAAAGGACAGAGACAGCGCTCCTATTGCATTACACGTCACACCACAAAACTAACCAGGGGGTCAGCAATCAACCTTTGCTAAGTACAAAGAGCGGGTGCTCCTAAAGACGATAAAATACAACAAACCAGAAAAAGAGCACACCGGCTAACACATTCATAGACTTTAACAGTAGCTTATACATTTACTTTGTTTAGCAAAGGTTGAGGGCTGCCCTCCTGATATGTTCTGTATGAAAGGGGCTGACAGCCCATGGCAAGCAACCCTCCCTGTCACAGGCAGTCAACCTTCAGGCTCTATTTGACCTTGAATCGCAGGGAGCTCAGGTAAGAATTCTGTCCTCAGTGAGTTCATCCCATAATAGAGGTCATTAGGTGATTTACAGTAGGACCTGTCAAAGGTGGGATACATCGTGCTGTTGTAATCTTTTGCATTTGTTGGCTGGAGTTATCTCTGGGGAGCTATATAGAGTATATATGTGTATGTTTGTGTGTGTATATATCGCAATATGTGTCCATTTCTGACAGCATTTCCTCCCCCTACCAGTCACATGCGGTGTACCCCAAGGCTCAATACTCAGCCACCTGCTATTCACGATATTCATAAATGATCTGCTCAATGCCTGCAAAGCCTCAACTGTACACATGTACACAGACGACACCGTAATCTACATCAGCAAACCAAATCTCCCACAGCTGGAGGCCGTGCTGCAAGACCAATTCATAGAGGTAGAAAAGTGATTGCAAATAGCAAACTTTTTCTAAATACTGACAAAACTGTTGCGATGCTCTTTGGAACAGAACCTAAACTACATAAATTGCAACCTCCCCATCTATGTGTCAGGACAAAAGCAAATGGCACACTGACCACAGTCACTTCTCTCAAATATCTAGGTATGTGGTTAGACCCAAATATATCCTTTGGCCCCCACATCGAAAAACTCTCATCTACTGTAAACTTTACCCCAAACTAGGTGCCCTGTAAAGAAACAAATCCTGCCTGAGCCCCACGGTAAGAAAGCAGATTGTACAACAAATGCTTATGCCAGCTATTGAATACGGAGATGTAGTGTATGCAGCTGCCCCTCAAACACACCTCCAGAAACTTACTACATTGTATAACTCATTATGCCGCTTTGTGCTGCAATGTAACTACATGACCCACCATTGTGACATGTTAAATAAGCTGAACTGGCCGTCGCTGGAATCTAGACGCACCCTTCACCTTTCCAACATGGTGTTTAAGAGCTTTTCTGGGAAGCTACCACCCTGCCTGAATAGACTGCTTCCCAAGCATTTCCCTCATCCTATAACCTCCGATACAGGACCTGCACCTTACTTCCAATACCACAATACATAAAGAAAGTGTCTCGATCCTCATTGTCCTATAGCGCACCACAATTAAGGAATAACCATCAAATCTTCCCCCAGTCTAACATCCCTTAAGAGATCCCTGTTAACATACCTCAATACAGAATGCACCTGTAAACATGTAACATAGTGAATATATTTATTTTCTGTTAATCTGTATATTTTGTGCTGTTTTTTAATATCTTGCATTTTATTACTTTGTATTTCTGTAACAACTGTATCAATTCAATGTTCTTGAACCCAGGACATACTTGAAAACTAGAGAAATATTAATGTATCCTTCCTGGTAAAATCCTTTATAAATAAATAAATACATACATATATGTATATATAATGTGTGTATATAATATATATATAATAGGTGTTTGTATGTATATGTGTATGTGTGTGTATATATATAAATATATATATAATTATATAATTTCTTGCTAGGTCCCAGCAACGCCTATCAGCAATCCAAATGGTTATAGTACCCACAGCCACGGTGCCCGCTCATGGGGAAATTGTATACCAAGCGTTGTGGAGGCCGCACTCGTGTAAAAAACAAACTTAATTTCTTAAATTTTAAAATTGGTCCGAAGTTTCGGCTCGTATATGAGCCATATACGAGCCGAAACATCGGACCAATTTTAAAATTTAAGAAATAAAGTTTATTGGTTTTTACACTAATGCGGCCTCCACAATGCTTGGTATATATATATATATATATATATATATTTGGACAATAGAGGATGCACTCACGGTCTTCGAAAAAAGATAAAATCTTTTATTCAAAACTCACATGAATATCGACGTTTCGGCTCAACTGAGCCTTTTTCAAGATCAGTTGAGCCGAAACGTCGATATTCATCTGAGTTTTGAATAAAAGATTTTATCTTTTTTCGAAGACCGTGAGTGCATCCTCTATTGTCCAAATCTATACTTTTAACTGGACTGCACCGGGCAATGAACAGTATTATATATATAATTATAATCCAAGAGCAACGTGCTCTATAGTAAAGCAGCTTTTACCTGCTCCGGTGCAGCCAATATATTGTAGATACAAGCTCCAAAGGAAAAGGCGCAAACTGGAGGCTTGCTTAAAAAATGCAAAAAAAAAAATGTATTCCATTTTAGGTGAAGAAAGACTTTGACTTATTTTTTCTTCACCTAAAATGGAATAAAAAAATTTTTGTATTTTTTTAAGCAAGTTTCCAGTGTGCGCCTTTTACTTTTTTTATAGTTTATATTTATAGTTTATAGTTTAGTTTATTTTTTATAGTTTATATATATATGTTACAGGTAAAGCCAGGAGTGCGGTTAATCCTAGGATTACCCGGGTATTCCTGACACCACCCAAAACCGCTGGTTAAAGCTGCAAAAATTTTTAAATTTCAGACATTTCCCGGGTAATTTTAGGACTAACCAATTGCCCTTGGGTAACAGTCTGGAAGAGCTGAAAAATTCACACTTTACCTGATAATGTGCAAATCTGAAGCTTCACCCGGGTAATCTGAGGACTATCCACAGCTTCACCTGGGTAATCTGCATAGCATCCAGCCCCGCTTGGGTAAAAGGGAATTTTGCTATTATCTATGGATATTATCAATGAAAATGGCTGAAGACAAACATTAAAATGTATTAAAGATATATTGAATATACAGAGTCACAGGATATGTTTCTTATATAGAAACATAGAAACATAGAAAATGTCGGCAGATAAGAACCTTTTTCGACCCATCTATTCTGCCCAATTACATGGATACTTTACCTGGATTTATCTTTTGTTTAGGATAGCCTTATGCCTATCCCATGCCTGCTTAAATTCAATCACTGTTTTGGCCTCTATCACTTCTACTGGAAGACTGTTCCATGTATCCACCACCCTCTCAGTAAACTAATGCTTCCTGATGTTACTTTTAATACTTCGCCCCTCTAATCTAAGACTATGTCCTCTTGTTTTGCTACTTTGTTTCCTTTTAAATATACTCCCTTCCTCTACCTTGTGGATTCCCTTTACGTATTTAACTGTTTCTATCATATCTCCTCTGTCTCGTCTTTTTTCCAAGCTATACATACATATATATGAATGTGAAAGAGTTACATGATCTTTATTATGTGTCATATGTGCTTATACATCATTTATAAAACATAATAACCATCAGGTTACACTTTATATAATATCTTTATCTTCATAAATTCATTTTCAGACAATTAATGCACAGAGTAATATGACAGTTATTTAGTGTGGTTTGTGTCTGTGGATACAATTTGGTTAAAAATAACAAAAAAAACACTATTTTATTATCAGTCAGATAACAGTTTTCAGCTTTATCCGGGTAATCATCGGAATTCAGTCAACTGTAACCTGCTGAAAACCCAAGAAAAACCGAGCATAGTTTGCAGATTACCCGGATAAAGTCTGATGTTTCGTTGCACATGACACTTTATCCAACAACACTAGGGTAATGTGCGAATTACCCGGTTAAAACAGTGCAGAAAAGCAGGGTACCCAGAGGCCTCTGGATACTTTGCAGATTACCCTGGTAAAGTCCAAAATTTTATTTCACTTCGGACTTTTGCTAATGACGCCTGGGTAATGTCAGGATTACCCGGGTGATCCTAGGATTAACCGCACTCCTGGCTTTACCTGTAACATATATATATATATATATGTATATAAACAGTAAGGGCTCTAGTAACTTCTTCGCGCAAACGTTAACGTGTGCGCATTAACGCGAGGGGAAAAACCCTTTGCGCAGAACGTCTTATTACAATGTCCACGAAAAAAATGTGCGTTAACGTCTACCGCTGGTGAACCTGCGCGAACCCTTTGCAAGTGTAATGTACGTTGCGCATCCTATACTTAACATTGTGAGCGCAAATGCGTTGGTGCGCTGGTATGCGGATGGTGTTACAATCTATGCGCAAATTTTAATGGACAACGTTTGCGCGCATAATTTTAACGTCTTTTAAAAGCTGGTGTTAATGGCAAATCTGAACATCCTGGCCGAAACCAAATACACCAGCCCGAAAAAAAAATACAGCAAAGTATAGTTACACATTCTACGCATACCCAAACAATAAATTTGAGAGGTTGTGCGTGTTTTTATTATTGCTGCAACATATATACTGAGATTGATTTTGGGACACAATTGTGGTTCTTAATTCTGATTGGCTGAATCGTGTGAAAAAACAGTCCGCCCACCGATTTCTGCACGCAGTGTTAATGCGGGCGCGTTTTTGCGTGTCTTTTTTACGCGTGTTATTTTTTTGAGGGATGAAAAAATGCGCTCGGATTGTAATACCAGCGTTAATTTACACGCGTTAACGTTTAATGCTGCGTGCAAAAAAAATAGCGCTGCACGTGCGCTTTTGCGTGCAGAAGTTTATAGAGCCCTATATGTGTGTGTGTGCATGTATGTATGTATGTATGTATGGGAAAAATAAATAAAAAGAAAATGGAAATAAATGAAATAGAAATATGTCAAATATGAAATATTATATACTGGAAAATATATAATGGAAAAAAATTATAATGAAAAAAGGAAAAATCTCATATGTATATGGAAAATCTTAACAAATTAGATTTTTTTTAATTAAGTATAAATGAGGTATAAAGGTATGATAGGCTGAAATCTATGGTGTATATAAACCATATAATGAAAAATAATGGAGGGAAGAGGGGGTGTTTGTCCTTTAGTAAACATTTTAAAAAAATACATATAATTTTTCAATGATAAACTTAATTCTATATCTTAAGAAACATTCACCACGCTTTCTCATTTTCCTTTATTTACGGGACTGTAATTAAAATTAGAACTCTATCACATGATCCCGCACTGCACACTTCTTGCTACTCTTTGCATTCAGTCCTCATGCATCCCGTTACTTCACGTACCCTATTCACCCTCACCTACTGTGTCACCCCTCCCCTCTTATATTGTAAGCTCTCAAGCAGGGTCCGCCCTCATTCTGTTCCATGTGTGTAACGCGTATGTATATTTGTTATTCCGTTTCTCCCAGTGTACAGCGCTAAGAAATTTGTTGGCGTTTTATAAATATTTTTTCTTTTCTTTTTGAGAAAGTATTTTACCAGGAAGGATACATTGAGATTTCTCTTGTTTTCAAGTATGTACTGGGTGGCAAGTATGTACCGTTGGGTGTCTTGCCCAAGGACACTTACTGGAGAGGTGCTCTTGCCAGGATACGAGCCTCTGTCTCCACAGTCTTTATTGTCATAGAGCAGTGATGTTACCTCTACTCCACCCAGCTGGTACAATATAACTGTATCACCTCTTGTCGTGAATTGCTATGTAAGGAAATGGTACAATTCAAAATACGCATTTAATGATACGGGTTGTAGAGTATTCAAAAGAAAAATCCATTTCATCTCTTCTTTGCCTGTTTTTTTGAAATTGCCACCCATCCAAGATGGACTTATTTGTTTTATACCCATAAAATTCAACCATTTGGGATTCTGTCAATGGACTCTCTTAAAATGCAAAGAAACCCATTTTTGATGTTTCTTATACGTTCTTCAATGCAGACATTCAGAGTCCTTATGGTTCTTCCATCATATCTGTGTCCACAAGGGCATGTTAATAGATATATTGCGTTCTTTGTAAAACATTTCATCACTTCTTTAATTTTAATGGATCCTTTGTTGCCCATAAATTCCGTGATTACCTCTTTTTGTTCCCCGTATTCCGACAAGACAGTCTCCGCACCTGTCTAATCCTTTTCGTATCCTAAAATCGTTAGGTCTTATATTGTTCTTCTTTTGATGAATCGGCATTAATTGTTTTTAAATCACTTGCTCCTCTACAAATGATGGTTTATCTGGTAGAATATTTTTTAAAGTCGAATCTTTCAATAAAATTGGCCAATACTTATGTATAGCTTTCCTCATTTCTTTACTACATAGATTAAAGGAAAAACATGAATGGGACGTTCTCTTCCAAAATGGTTACTTTCATGGAGTTTTCGTAAGTAAATTTTGTAAGTAATTTCTTTCTATCAATATTTTCGCACATTTTCTCATCTTATTCTTTGTAACCCTTTTCCAATAAAATCATACTTAAATGTGCTGCTTGTTTTTCATATTTAGTATCCTCCAGATCCTCATGAATTGGCCTTTAGGAATACTCTCCAGCCAGTTTAGGAGATAGCAGCATGTTTTAGCGATAAAACTATTACAATCCACCGCTTTGAAAAAAGTTTTGCTTTGGTAGTATCAGACATTTTCAATGTATATGGACAGATCCACAAAGTTAACTTTTGTATAACTCCACTTCGTATCTAGGTTAAAATTTCTTTCATTATCATTCGATAATTCCATAAATTGATTTAATAGTCGTTCACCTTTCCAGATGATAAAAATATCATCTGTGGTTAGGTAGGAATGTTCAGGCAATAATCTTTTCATGGAATTTTCTTATCCCAAATACCAGGTTATGGACATTCCAGCAAAACTATTTTTACGTGTCCACCTGAATTGTTCTGACTCTAATTTTGTATATCAACTTTGTTTTACAGATATATTTCTTGAGCAGGGCTATCTCCAAGATATACTAGGAAGGACCCTTCGTACTGAATGTGACACCCCTATTGTAGCCATCAGTACCTCGGCCAAAAAGACAGATTTTCCTTTGAAAATTGATCAGGTTTGCAATATTGTAAAAAATTTACCTGCTATCTTCTATTACTCCTGAATTGAACATTTAGCTATAACTAGGGAATTGCAGTAGCAAGTAGGGCAAAGAGTCGAATATGATGTCTCAGAGATTTGCTCGTTCATAGGTCAAAGTGCCACTCTTTGGCCTACTTACTTGGCCTCTCTAAATGTGATACAAGAAGATGCAAGACTTGTTCTGTTCTTAAATAGGTAATACGTTTAGCCCTTCAACAATTGAACAATGTATGAATTGTAAAACCATATGTCATTTATTTTCTCACTTGTGAGACATGTTTAAATTAACGAAACAAACAATCTTGCTGGATGACCCAGGAAGAAAAAACGTGTCAACCTGTAATTAAAACTTGACTTTTATTGCTTGCACATTAAAAAATGTGATGGATGGGCTGGAGTATTATGAGCATTCATAGATCCTTGTATTACTCTATCGGGTTCATTAAAGTGAAGTTACAACATCATTGAAATGTTACCGGAGCAACATCATGATGCCACTCCACGATTGGATAATTTATCTAGAATTGCTGACAGCTTTTCAATTTTTTAATTCTTTGCATTGTTCAGTTTTATTCACTAGGTGGCGCCAGATACTTATTGTCTTTATATGGATAATTTATCTGTCAATCATTATTAGAAGGCGTGGTCATGGGGGAGGTTCATGTAGTGACTTCCCCATTGGTTCATTAACTAATTTTTATGATTGGCTAACTCTTCTGTCTATCATTATTAGGACGCATGGTTAAGGGGGAAGAACGTATTTAGACTCTCCCATTGGTTGATGGATTAATTTTAGCGATACGCTTAAGGAATTAAATAGTAGATCTCTCTCATTATCAGGTTGGGCACTCCTGATGAGCCATAGAAGGAGAAACGCGCGTCAGGTGTATTCCAGTTTGGCAGGGACCGCTGAATAGAAATCAACTACACTATAGAGAATATTGTTAATTTATAATTACCTGAATCGTTGTTGAAATATTGTCATTATTGTGTGCTATTAACTTGATTAGAGACCAGAGATTGGGGTCTCTTTTTTTGTTATAATTGAGCCCAGCGGTTCTCCGCACCTACTTGTATTTCCACCCAGCCTCTATATCAATTATCTATGTTAGCCTTTTACAATAATATTTTTTCCAAGATCACAAACTAGTTTGGTCTTTAAATTTCATCACTGCACTATATGAGCAAAGACTGAGTTGTTATCCGTTGGGTGGATATCTTGATTTTAAGCAATTTTTGTGTTCATGTGGATGTGACACATCAGTGTGTATTATGTTTATGTGTGTCTATTTTTGAATTTCTTCTTTTAATGTGCAAGCATTAAAAGTCAAGTTTTAATTACAGGTTGACACGTTTTTTCTTCCTGGGTCATCCAGCAAGATGTTTGTTCCAATAATATAAGGGATAGACCCTTAACCACTTGGCTGCTAAGGACGCGCTCAGCTAGTCCAGCCACGTGGTTCTCCTGTGCTATGGAAGCGCTGAGCGCGTCGTAGCACAGGAGGAAGCAATCAGCCAGGATTCCGGCTGATTGCTGTGCCCCCCCAGACATCTTGATGTCAGCCCAGCACTCCGGGACCCCGGCGGGGACTATAGATGTCATCGCGCTAGCACGATGACATCTATTGCAGGCAACCCCCCCTGCGAGTGCGGGGAAGGTGCCGGAAAGGGAGGGGGTAGGTCTTTTGGACCTCTCTCCCTCCCGATCAGCTGGGGGCAGCGGTGAAAGTCAGGCACCGCTTGGAAGGGAAAAACGGTGGCTGGCTTTAACTCCTTGGGGGCCGGATCACGATTCGGGGCCACAAAGTGCCAGATCGTGATCCTCTCCCGGAGCTGCTCGACATCTTGGATGTCGGCCAAGCTTTCGGAAACTCCCCCTGATGACTGGCATCATCGTCGTGCATAGCGCGATGACGTCAGTTTTGGAGTTAACCCAAAGCTGCCATCATTGGTGGAGATAGGGGGTTCCAAAGAACCCTCTAGCTCCCGATCCGTGGCAGCTATGGGTTAATGTTTGGTATTGTTGGATTGGCCAAAGAATGGCCTTTCCAACAATACCAGACATGACTATGGTAAAAATTAACAAAAACATACAAAAAATAAAAATGAAAATAAAAAAATAATAATAAAAAAACTGGGTTTTTTTGTTTTGGTTTTGTTAATGAAGCAATATTGTTCCAATTTCATTTATAATGTGAACAATGATGCTGCACTAACGATTTTTGTATGGGGTGCATTTGCTAAAAATAGCATAATTTCCCCCAAAAAAAATGTAATGAGCCCCCATTTTTTATTTTTTTTTAACAAGCGCAACTCATAAAAAATATAACCGCAAATGCTCGCATGTTAAAGTGAGAAAAAACCCACTTTACACGTTGTAAATTATTGAAAATTAAAATTTTATTGCATTTTTTTGTTAGAATATTCAGGCAGGTCATGACGTATATGTTACGGGTAAAGCCCGAAGTGCGGTCAATCCTAGGATTACCCGGTTAATCCTGAAATTACCCAAAACCGCTGGGTAAAGCTGCAAAAAATTTAAAATTCCAGACTTTACCCGGGTGATTTTAGGACTACCCAATAGGGATGAGCTGTTCGGGTTCGGACGGTTCGGAGTTCGACCCAAACTTTGGCAGTTCAAAAGTTCGCGAATTTCGAACTTTTTGGGCGTGTTCGGTTCGAGTTCGAAAAAAAAAAAGAAATTTTGAAAAAAGTATAGAAAATGCTTAAAAAAATCTAGAAATAAAGAGAATCTTTACTGCAGAATATTATAAGCAACGGTTTATTAGATATTGAATTAAAAACTAATATGTACGTGGAAAGATTATCAACTCTAAATGACCTCTGTTCACAAACGGGCATAACACCAGGTGTTTTTAGTCTGGTAATCAATTTGATACATTGTACAATATAGTGAGGGGGTGGGGTGGTGTCTGCTTCTGATTGAGATTTGAGAATTAATTTCCCTAAAACATCCTAATATGCTGCATTTAACTGGTGTTTGAAAAAATCTAAAGCATTGTTATTTTTCACCTCGGGATTAAACATTCACAGGGTTATTCAGAGAGCGGTGTAAAGCAGGAGAATAACTGGAAAAGTGAAAATTCTAGGTCAAAATAGCCAAACCAGAAAAATTCTCCCATTTAACTCACTTTCCAAATTGGCTATTTGGTCTAGATTGTTCTCTTCTCCTGCCAGTTCTCCTGGCTTTCACCTCTCTCTCGGGGTTGTTCAGAGAAAGGTGAAAACCAGGAGAATGGCAGGAAAAGAAAACAATCTGGACCAAATAGCCGATTTGGAAAGTGAGATAAGGCTAAGGTCAGACTAACGCATTTTTCGCAGTGACCGTCAAAAAGTGCATCCGAATGCATTGCCGTATTTTTTCACGGATTGTGCGAAAACGGTCATACGATGCGCATTTTTGTGCGTAATTTTTTACAGATCCAAACCAGGAAACTTTGGGTGTATGGATGTTATGTTGGCCGGACATGAGCAGGGTCTGACGTCTCCAAATCACGCACACACGCCGCTAGTGGACGCAGCGCACTCTGTATGTCCGTACTAGCAGTTCTGCGTTCTCGAAAAAATGCGTTCATTTTCCACTTGCGTTGCGCAGCCGGACTTTTGTGCGACCGTACTTCGTATATTGGCCGTCATTGCCCGTCATTTGCTGCTAGTGCGGCCGTGATTAAGTGCGCCTAAATGCACGTTAAAAATTCGCTAGTCTGACCCTAGTCTAAATGGGAGAATTTTTCTGGTTTGGCTATTTTGACCTAGAATTTTCCATTCTCCAGTCATTCTCCTGCTCTTCACCGCTCTCTGATTAACCCTGAAAGGGTTATTCAGAGAATGGTGAAACTCAGGAGAATGACTGGAAAATGGAAAATTCTAGGTCAAAATAGCCAAACCAGAAAAATTCTACCATTTATCTCACTTTCCAAATCGGCTATTTGGTCTAGAATTTTCCATTCTCCAGTCATTCTCCTGCTTTTCACCGCCAAAAAATCAGTAAACTTTTTCTGCGTGTCCGAAAATGTCTCCTCTTTTCATACAGACTGCCGCCCCAAGCAGTTGTTTATGGATAGATTGGAAAAGCATTTACCATCATTTGAAATGTCATTTTTTGGTTTTTACATATTTCTATACATCCTAGTAATCCGCCACTTCACGGGCAGGTTATGGGGACCTCCTAGGCACGATATTTGAAGGAATTTTTCATTTTTATGTTTAACCCTTATTTCATGGAAAACTCACTGTCCCTTTAAAAACGTTATTTTTTAAATTTGTTTGTCCTTGTTTCCTGTCCCCCAGGGCACTACCCGGACCCCCATACACCTTTTATGGCACATATCTAGCATATATGCCCTCTTGGAGGGCACTCTCTTCAGCCCCATTGACTTGTATGGGGTCCGAGTTCAGGTTCGGGTTCGGATCAGAACATTTGGAAAGTTCGGGTTTGGCTTCAAACCGAACTCGGGGAGTGTTTGGCTCATCCCTACTACCCAACTGCCCCTGGGTAACGGTCTGGAAGAGCTGAAAAATCCACACTTTACCCGGATAATGTGCAACTCTGAAGCTTCACCCGGGTAATCTGAGGACTATCCGTAGCTTCGCCTGGGTAATCTGCAGAGCATCCAACCCAGCTTGGTATGGATACTTTGCAGATTACCCAGATGTAGTGCGGATGTTTTGTTGCACATCACACTTTATCCAGCCTCACTCGGGTAATGTGCAAATTACCCGGTTAAGGCTAGGGTCAGACGAAAGCATTTTTCCCCGCGAACGTGAAAAAGTGCGTCCGAACGCATTGACGTATTTTTTCACGGAATGCGCAAAAACGGTCAGACGACGCGCATTTTCGGGCGTGATTTTGTACGGATCGTCAATAAAACTCTTTTTGCGTCTGGACGTTATGTAGGCTGGACATTAGCAGAGTCTGACATCTCCAAATCACGCAAAAATGCCGCTATGCCGCAGCTGCACACTCTGTACGTCAGTACTAGCGGTTCTGCATTCTCAAACAAATGCGTTCAAATTCCACTTGCGTTGCACGGCCGGACTTTTGTGCGGCCGTACATCGTATATTGGCCGTCATTGCCCGTCATCTGCTGCTAGTGCGGCCGTAATTATGTGCGCCAGAATGCACGTTAAAAGTGCACTGGTCTGACCCCAGCCTAAACAGTGCAGGAAACTGGGGTACCCAGAGGCCTCTGGATACTTTGCAGATTACCCGGGTAAAGTCCGAAATTTCATTTCACTTCGGAATTTTGCTAATGACGCCTGGGTAATGCTAGGATTAACCAAGTAATCCTAGGATTATACACAAGATGGTGCAGCGCCACACAACATGTATCCACCACCACGGCACCCAAGATGGCCAAAATTCAGGATATAGTGGTTTCCCCTATACCAATGAACATAGAATGCAAAAAAATATATAACCTGAATTGGCGCAATACTGCTCTCTGGGGTCCTGGATTTTCTCGTGTATGTATATGAAACAGATAATAAACAATAATGGTGCAATACAGTAAATCTTTTTTTAAAATAATATTGCAATATTAGGATTATCCCACTCACAAGTGTAGAGCCTAGTCACTGGCTCTGAGTGGGTCCAGGCCTGCGGGTATATTGCCTTCAAATGCTTCTCAGGTGACCCCCACCTTGTTTGCAATATGTTATCCGGGCTCATGCAGTGAAGAGAAAAAAGAAACGAACTCTCCTTGTGCAGATCTACAGTAAATTTTCGATGCGATATTACAGCGATTTTATACTCACATTTAAGAATAAGGGTAGGCGCTCATGGGTTTATTTCTGGTAAAGGGAAACCCAAAGGAAAACCATCCAGAATCCAGGAAATGAATACAGCTGCAACAGGATCAGGGATAAAAAAATAATACAATTTATTTAAAATATAAAAATCTGCTCCAGAACGCATTTCGCCACATAAATGAGGGCTTCATCAGCTGGTGGCAGGTATACTGGACCCTTGGGTCCTTATATAGTGTCCTTAAATCATTTTAAAATGTCCCCATATGTCCTGTTAGTGTTGATTGCTGCTTCCGGTTTCTTTCTAGTTCTTCTGCGGTGGGCGCCACTAGACATGTGCATTCGTTTTAGTACTAAAACGATTTAGTCCGAATTTTGGGATAATTTAGTTTTCATATGACTCAAGAGAAACGACACTGCTCAGTACAAAAAACGAAAGAAACTAAAATAAAATGCACTACATTTTTTGTTACATCTTTCTGTGATATTACATTGATGACTGAAGGAGACCAGCAATGAAGAGCGCAACATCGCAACATCCGAAGTTCTGCACCCTCCACATGCCAATGCAGTAGGATGTTCTATACAGAGAGGGGCATTAATTAATGCAGGAGGATGTTCTATACATTATAGAGAGGGGGTATTAATGCAGGAGGATGTTATATACATTATACAGAGAAAGGTATAAATTGAGGAGGATGTTCTATACAGAGAGGGACATTAATTAATTCAGGAGGATGTTCTATATATTATACAGAGAGGAGTTTTAATTAATGCAGGAGGATGTTCTAAACATTATACAGAGAGGAGCCTTTTTTATTTTTTTAGCCCTTTAAATCCAGTGGCTGTGAGCGCTGAGATCGGCTGCTTGTTACATTATCTCTCAGTACAATGTACTCAGCTGTTACAGTAACTGACTGTAACAGCTCTCAGAGTTTCAGTAAAACAAGGAAATAATATTGTTCTAACCTCATATATAAAAATATTATTTACTAGTTTTACTGAAACTCTGAGCGCTGTGATGAGCAGCAGTCAGTTACTGTAACAGCTTTGCCTGACATGGGGCAGTATTACAATGTTGGTGCTAACTTAACCAGAGCTGTTGTAAACTGAAAACCTCCATAGGCTATAATGGCTCTGGGAAGTTTACAACAGCTCTGGTTAAGTTAGCACCAACTATGTAATATGGCCCACATTGTGCTGAGAGTGAGTGATACTGTAACAAGCAGCGATCTCAGCCCTCTGAGGACCCACTACAATAGTAATTGTATCCATTGGTTTTCAGATGAATGAAATTAGTTTTCATACTAAAGAACTGAAAACGAATTTCTTTAGCAACTAAATAAATTGCATTTTAGGACTAATCCATTAGTTCAAAACAAAATTTTGTGCTGTGCACATGTCTAGGCGCCACCATCTTGCGCATGCGCAGTCCACTTCCGCGTTCCATTTGCGTTCCATTTGCGTTCCAGCCGCCATTAGGTTACTTCCGGTTCGCGTTTTCTTTAGCTCAGTTCGTAATATAAGGTTCCGTTTTGGCATTCTTTTCAACACAGTGTGTCTCCAATTAATGGGACACATTAATTAAGAATATATAAAAAAAGGGGATTAGGTTATAATCGCCATACATCTCCCAAAAATCTCCTATCAATGGACAATTATGATGAGGTCAAAAAATGCGAATATACAGAATTATAAAGCTTTTTACTACTCTCTGTTTGTATGTTAAATGTAACATACAAACAGAGAGTAGTAAAAAGCTTTATAATTCTGTATATACGCATTTTTTGACCTCATCACCATAAATATATAATTGTCCATTGATAAGAATGCCAATACGGAACCTTATATTACGAACTGAGCTAAAGAAAACGCGAACCGGAAGTAACCTAATGGCAGCTGGAACGCAAATGGAACGCAAATGGAACGCGGAAGTGGACTGCGCATGCGCAAGATGGCGGCGCTTACCGCAGAAGAACTAGAAAGAAACCGGAAGCAGCAATCAACACTAACAGGACATATGGGGACATTTTAAAATGTTTTAAGGACACTATATAAGGACCCAAGGGTCCAGTATACCTGCCACCAGCTGATGAAGCCCTCATTTATGTGGCGAAACACGTTCTGGAGCAGGTTTTTATATTTTAAATAAATTTTATTATTTTTTTATCCCTGATCCTGTTGCTGCTGTATTCATTTCCTGGATTCTGGATGGTTTTCCTTTGGGTTTCCCTCTACCAGAAATAAACCCATGAGTGCCTACCCTTATACTTAAATGTGAGTATAAAATCTCTGTAATATCGCATCGAAAATTTACTGTAGATCTGCACAAGGAGAGTTCGTTTCTTTTTTCTCTTCACTGCATGATCCCGGATAACATATTGCAAACAAGGTGGGGGTCACCTGAGAAGCATTTGAAGGCAATATACCCGCAGGCCTGGACCCACTCAGAGCCAGTGACTAGGCTCTACACTTGTGAGTGGGATAATCCTAATATTGCAATATTATTTTAAAAAAAGATTTACTGTATTGCACCATTATTGTTTATTATCTGTTTCATATACATACACGAGAAAATCCAGGACCCCAGAGAGCAGTATTGCGCCAATTCAGGTTATATATTTTTTTGAATCCTAGGATTAACCGCATTTTATTATTATTATTATTCTTTATTTATAAAGCGCCAGCATATTCCGCAGCGCTGTACAATAAGCACAGTATAGACAGGGTTACAATACATTGAACAACATTTGACAAACAGTACAGGAGGAGATGAGGGCCCTATTCCCGTAGGAACTCACAATCTAGGAGGGTTGGGGTTGGAAACAGGAGGAGAGGACTGTAAGGTGAGAGTGATTGATGGTTGTGTCAGTGAGTTGGGTGGTAGGCTTCCCTAAATAGGAATGTTTTAAGGGAGCGTTTGAAGGAAGAGAAGTTAGGGGAAAGTCTGACAGTACGAGGGAGAGCGTTCCAGAGAGTGGGGGCTGCGCGTGAGAAATCCTGCAGTCTATCATGGGAAGAGGTGATGCGGGCAGAAGCTAGGCGCAGGTCACTGTTTGACCGTAGGGAGCGGGCTGGGGTGTATTTGGTGATTAGTGAGGACAGGTAGTGGGGCGCTGAGTTAGTGAGGGTTTTGTAGGTAAGGATAAGGATTTTGAACTTAATTCTGCAGTGGATGGGGAGCCAGCGAAGGGACTTGCAGAGGGGAGCGGCAGAGACAGAGCGGTGGGTGAGGTGAACTAGCCTGGTGGAGGCGTTCAGGATGGATTGTAGGGGGGAAAGGCGGGACAGAGGGCGGCCAGATAAGAGATTATTGCAATAGTCGAGTCTGGAGATTCCCAGGGCGTGTATGAGTTGTTTTGTGGTGACAGCGGTAAGAAATGGCCGAATTCTGGAAATATTATGCAGTTGGTATCGGCAGGAGGAGGAAAGAGACTGGATGTGGGGGATGAAGGAAAGAGCAGAGTCAAGTGTAACACCAAGACAGCGAACTTGGTTTGATGGGGAGATGGTGATACCCTCCACTGTGATAGAGAAGTCAGGAGGTGGGGAGGCATTGGAGGAAGGAATAAGTAGGAGCTCAGTCTTTGACATGTTGATCTTTAGGTGGTGGGAGGCCATCCAGGAGGAGATGCCAGATAAACAGTCACTGACTTTTGAGAGGACAGGGGGAGAGAGATCATGGGTAGAGAGGTAGATCTGAGTGTCATCAGCGTAGAGGTGGTAATTAAAGCCAAAGCTGTTGATGATTTTGCCCAGGGAGGAGGTGTAGATGGAAAAGATCAGAGGACCAAGGACAGAGCCTTGAGGTACACCAACAGATAGAGGCAATGAAGAGGAGGAGTTACCAGCAAAGGACACACAGAAGGACCTGTTGGATAAATAGGAGTCAACCCAAGCAAGTGCAGTGTCACCGAGACCCAGAGAGTTGAGGGTCTGTAGAAGGAGGGGGTGGTCAACTGTGTCAAAAGCAGCCGAGAGGTCAAGCAGGATGAGAATAGAATAGTGGCCGTGTTTTTTAGCAGTTAGGAGGTCGTTGGTGACTTTGGTGAGGGCAGTTTCACCCATCTGAAGTTTCACCCAGCATTTCGGGCTTTACCTGTAACATATACTTATAATAATGATATATTATGAATCTGCCGAGTCTGCCGGAAAGAATGATATATAATATGATTGGGTCATAAAATAAAATATGGCTTGAAAACGCGTTTAAACATGATGAGCGAAACCGGTAAAATGAGCTCAGCACGCAGGTGTGAAATGGCTTAGCAGCGAAAGGGTTAAGTATCCTGTTTATACCCTACACATACATGCTTTACACCACTGCATCCGACGCTTTGCATTGCACTTGGTGATGTATGGCTTGGATTCAGCTGCTCGGCCATGGAAACCCATTCCATGAAGCTCTCTGCGCACTGTTCTTGAGCTAATCTGAAGGCCACTTGAAGTTTGGAAGTCTGTAGCGATTGACTCTGCAGAAAGTTTGGCGACTTCTTCGCACTATGCGCCTCTGCATCCGCTGACCCCGCTCTTATTTTGGTTAGAGTCATACCTTTGATGGGTGAGACAATGCTTTTCATATACCTTAAGATATTGTAGATGAGGTCTGGACATATATGTTCTTGCAACTCTTGAACACTGTGTGAATATTGTATGTACTGTAATCATCCAAAAATCCAATAGTTTTCTAGGCAAGTTCTTGTAGAGGTTTTTTTATTCAAAAGCTGAAATGTTTGAAAGTACCTATTAGCTGTTTTGATTGGTTGAACAAAAAGGCCATCAGAAGACATGAAAGTCTAATGGTCTTGAAAGCTAACAAATGCGTATATTTACTTAGTTATCACTTTTAGGTCATTAGGTGAAATATTATTGTCCTGTTGTGTAGGGAAGGAAAATGTATCATATCTCACCGACAACCAGAAATAATCTAATACATCTACTTAGGTAGTACTGCATATATTTCTCAGAGGAATCGGAGAAGAATACGTAATCAGATAGAAATGAATTATATATTTGCATTTATTCAAAACATTGTTTCAACTATTGTGAGATGCAGATCATGGTGATTGCATAACTTTAACATTAAGCTGAGTAAGTCCTGCAGGAATAGCAGTGAAAGTGCATCCTTTACCCTTTAGCATAGTTTGTTCATGGCACTTGTTTTAATACAAAGGAAATTGGAATTTGGAGCTCATTTGCAGTCTATCTCGGTGAAATACACCTAGGTGCAAACAATGGGCACTTTTTGTCCCTTCAACGTCATCTGCTATTTTCCTGATACACTTAACATAGAAAATATGATGAAATTATTTGGCTTCATACAAAATGCAAGCTTTTGCTAACAGTTTTGTCATTGTTTCACACTTTCACTTAAAGCAAGAATAAAGATTACAAACCAAAAGTGACAGTCATATGAAAAATACTAGGGAAGACTATTGCCTAGATATAACCGTGTACAGGTCTGGATTAGGCATCAGACATGCCAGTCATTTGCTGGGTGGCCCAAAGCTGCTGTTCATTTTACACTGCTTTTGGTTTGATATGGGAGGACAGCAAATTACCCTTGCTAATAAGGAATTTTCTTGCTGCTGGCTCCATTGGGGGTGTCAGGTCTTAAATGGGATGAACAAACTAATGACAGTGAACTGTTACCTGAGACAATGAAAACATAACGTTTATTAGACAGGAGCTAATATAAATGCCCAAATAAGATATGATCCACAACTCTCAAAAGAGAGAAAACCAGAAAATGGCCAATAGATGGCCACCAAAGATTAAAATAGATAAGCAAATCAAGATACTGATAAAGTGATGTCTAGGTGATCTGTTTGCAGCCTCTCAATATGCATAAATGAGACAGAAAGGGATGCAGCCTCATAGGAAGAGGGGATGTGGGCCTTCTTGAGTCTGTGGTAATAGTAAAGACCAGAAGTAGAAGATAATTTACCTAAGAGGCTGCTATTGATCACTCAGTCTAGAAGCAGAAATCATACGAGACATCTATGTCAAAAAAAGGAGAAAATAAAGTAATACTGGAAGTGCACAAAACCAACAAGCCACAATATTAATGGATCACCAAGTACCGGTTAGAAATCCGATACTCCCACACTACACGTTTTGCCATAGAGAGGCGTCCTCTGGATTGTAATGAGAATGACACTGTACAGTGAAAAAAATAAGCATGTAACATTTTTTTTTATCAGCTGATGAAGCCGGCATTCTGGTGAAACGTGTCCTGGATTGATTTTAATAAAAAGCGCTTTCCTTTTACCCTGCTGTTGCTGATATCGTATGGGAGAGGTTTGGTGAATTTTACCTAAAATTCATATGCTGTGATTCCTAGAGCCTGGTAGGCTCCATCAAGAGTAAGTGCAAAGGTGGCCCTTCTCTTTTTTTGGATTAAATATGTAACGGAATTATACTAGGGTGGATCCCGGTTTGTCTGGTTTTATTCCCTATTTAAGATTTGCCTAAAGGAAACTAAAGGGTCGATGGGTACCCGTGAATGGGAAGACAAACACCCATAAGGCAGAACAAACTAGAGCCAGTACGTGCTCTACTTATGTGAGTGTGGCATCACTATATAGATAGAAATTTAAAGTAAATACATACTGCGCAATTATTTTTTTATATAGTTTTTGTTTCCACATACGCAAAAGCGGTCCCTGAGGACTGATCAACAAATATAGTGTATGTATTCATGGTTTGTATTGAATGCGCTGTACCAACTTTTACTGCATTTAGAATGACACTGTAATTTAGCAAAGTATCAGAGAAACCATCCCAGAAGATGCTTACTTTATATAGCCCAGTAGTACTGGTAGCAGTGGATGGAAATTGAGGCAGAGATGGCTCCAAATCTGTGAGCACCTCCCACTTGGGGCCAGAATGGGCAGGGTCAAAATAATGACAGGCAGGCTGATAGTCTGGGTCATCTCTGAAGTCCGTGTGACCTCCTACTCTTGGAGAGTGTATGAGGGCTGTACACAGTCCCAAAGCTGTGTGGACATTTGGGCCATCCTACTCCTGCATGCATTGGGAGAGGACCTGGTGCAATGCAATAGTGACCGAAGGGGGAAGGCACCTAGTGTCACATACCTCCTAGATATTTAATGTCTGATCCCTGTAAGCAGACAAGCTATCCTACACTGCCAGTCCTTTAAATGGCCAGAAAATCTACTTATTACCATACATACCATGTTGCTCATGAGCCAGATGTCAAGGGATGCTAGTGTGCCAGATACAGGGGTTAATACCAATCAAATCATCAAAGATACGCCAGGGGTCAGATGCCAGATCGGGGAGTCAGCCAAGTGCCAGGGGTCGCAAGCCAGATCGGGTAGTCAGAGGATTGCCAGAGGTCATATGCCAGATCGGGTTGTCAGCCAGGAGCCAAAGGGTTAAGAGCTAGGAGTACCGGCTGGGGGAGTAGAGTTACCATCACTGCTCTATAACCGTGAAGACTGTGGAAACACAGGTTCGAAACCCGGCAAGAGCACCTCTCCAGTAAGAGTCCTTGGGCATGACACCTAATGGTACATACTTGACACACAGGACAAAATTGCATGAAACTGCTCTAAGGCAAATTAAAAGAAATAAGTGAGGGAAATGTAACACAAATGCTACACTTAAATATACAAATGCTAATAGACGTAGACGCTAAGGCCCCTATTACATTCTTCACGCAATTTCGCTCACGCAGCGCAAATTTTTTTGTGCGCATCGTCCAGCTTTATCCCATGAAAATTAACGTGGTATTCCGATCCGAACGCATTTTCTCATCCGTCAAAAAATAACGTTCATAAAAACAACGCGCAAAACGAAGTGTAATATGCGTGCAGTAATGTTGCGCACGTAAATCAGTGTGCGGACTGTTTTTTTCCCAGGATTCAGCCAATCAGAATTAAGAACCTTAATTGACATCAATTTACCTTAATTGACTCACTTAAATTTTTGCTCCTGTCAAAGTAAGTATATATTCTGCAGCAATAAAAATATATGCAAGAATTCACAATTTTTTTGTTTGGGTATGTGTAGAATGTGTAACTATACTGTGCTGTATTTTTTTTTCGTGCTGGTGTTTTGGTTTTCGTTTCGGCCTAAACGTTCTGATTAGCAGTTACACCAGCTTTTCAAAGACGTTAAAAAAATGCGCGCAAACGTCGTTCGAAAAAAGTTGCGCGAAGATTGTAATACCATCCGCGTACCAGCGCACGAACTCATTTGCGCTCACAATGTTAAGTATGGGATGCGCGCACAAATTTCATTTGTGCAGGGTCACTCGCGTTAAATGTTAACGCGCATTGTTTGCGTGAACGTTGTAATACGACGTTCAGCGCAAAGGATTTTGCCCCTCGCGCAAATGCGCATTTGCACACGCAAAAAACACTGCGTGAAGAATGTAATAGGGGCCTAAGTGTGGTTATGAAGGGCATAGCCAATGCGGATTCCCTTATTGAACATTTACAATACTGTTTTCGCAAAGCACAGAAATATATAGTGCTCATTAAGTTTCTGTGTAGAGAGTGAGGAGAGCAGGGTAACACAAAGAGTGAGCATATCTTTGTATAATGCACTAGTTGCGCATTCGTTAATGTATCTTCAAGACTGCAGCATTTAAAACGATAAATTCAGTTTCTTATTCTGAAGAAATATCTGTGAGAGCAAGGCTTACTTCATCTAAATATCAGAGGATATGTTTTGACAATTCTGTTTTATATCTTTTAACTGAGCATTGGATTTCACTAAAAATGGACTAGGAAGATCAACTGGCTCAGCCAGTGAAGTCTCATATCGCCAAAGTTCTTTTGTATGTTATTATGCTGCAAAGAACAAATTCAGATTTTTCTGTATTCCTCTCTTAAATTGTTAATAAATTATTTACAGTAAGGCTACATGTTTAGGTTTTTGAAGATTATTTCCTCACGGGGTTGCCGTTCGTAGTGGACATAAATAAAATATTGACATAACACATATTTTAGTACATATGACAAAAAAGGCAACTATACCTATGAGTGAATAAAAGATTATGTAAAATCGGTTGACCTAAAAGGCAGCATGCAATCCCTGAGGACAGACTGGAGACAGAGGTGAGTAGAGCCCTACTGCTCTCTGAGCCTATATTTGTTAACTAGCCGATATTGGCATCTTGTATGAAAATTTACCTAATTTCAATATAAGAGCATGATTAGTTCGAAGTGTCACTGTCTTTGGCTTCCTGTATTCACTGTGTTTCAGATTTCTGGTGAAATAAAAGTTATTTATGAAACATTGCCCATTGTCTGGAGATTCTATTTTTCCTCCATATTGTGACCAAGACAGAGTCTATGCTTACTCAACCCATGGTAAGGTCTACAGAGTGATTAATTGCTAACCATTCAGGTTGGATTGTAGTGGGGGGAGAGATGGATGCCAGCTAGAAGATTATTACAATAGTCAAGTTGGGAGATTACAAGGGCGTGGGTGAGTTGCTTTGTGGTGTCAGCGGTAAGAAATAGCTGAATTCTGGAAATATTACGTAGCTGGTAGAGGCAGGAGGAGGAAAGAGACTGAATGTGGGGGGATGAAGGAAAGAGCAGAGTCAAGTGTAACTCTAAGACACCGAACCTGACTTAATGGGGAGATAATGATACCATTGACCACGATAGATAAGTATACATACTTAATGGCACTTTGTAAAGTGCTATATTAAAATGCATATTATCAAGTGTTTACCTGTAATGCATATGTTTTAACTTTATTTAATCCTATTAAAAATCATCTCTCCATTGTCACTCAACACTACTTTGGAACATTCACATAACCTCTGTGCTTTATGGGAAAGTGGAATGCCCTGAATAACTCAGAAAATTCCATATTCCATTGCTGAATTATTACACAGCTCGAATTTTATATATCAATAACTGTCACTGAAGGTTTGTTAATTATAATGCACTTCCCAGTTGGACATGTTCACAATGGAGGTCAGTTATTCAACTGTCAATTAAAGCTCAATTTACGACGGGTTGACTGGAAAATGCATGCCCGTTGGGAGATATATTTATTGATTAATATAAAGAAAATTTTGGTGACTTTTTTTCTTGGTCTATGTTAATTTCCACTTATATTACAGCAGGTGCCTTTTGCAAAGACTTAATTATTATTTACATCAAAATCAAGCAGCTTGTTAGTGTGTACATGCTTCTAAAGTAGTTTTTATTAATATACTTGAAATTCCTATTAATTGTGTCTGTAACCAAAGTTCTCATTGATTCGCAGATGCAATGATTCTCAAGGGCGACCGGTGGCGAGCGACGTCACAACTGACCCTTAGAAGTGGGCACTTGCATTAAAAATAATGGCAGCTCAATCCGTACAATGTATGGAGTGAGTGCCAGGCCACAGGAGGCAATATATTGACAAAAGAAGGTTGTTCGTGTCCTATTAAGCAAGTCAATAAAAATAATATTGATGACAATACTAAGTAAAAGATGGCATTGGTTTTTAGCCACACATTTGTTTTTTTTTAGATCTTTTTTTGGAGAGTATTGATTTCCACGTCAAAGACACAACCTCTAGTATTTTCGGAGGCAAGAAAACACGCAATTCAATAGAAAAGGAGTTGGCTCCTCAGTGATAAAACTGTACACTGCATTCTTCAGTTCTGTATAAAATAAATGTGTGACTTGTCGAGATATATATTCATTTAAGAAACTTATACGAGATACAAATATCAATCGTTTATAGTTCCTAGAAATTCTCCTAAATTCTTTTAATTTGTATGTGTTTTGCTTTGAAGAATATAATAATCAATAATCGTATAAAAACATATATATATTTATTACGTATACAAAAAAGTTTCAAATCTCATATCATAAACAAAGATTTATAAACAACCACAACATCCATCAGCACATGGATTACTAGCTTCCCAATATATGTATCTCCTGTTAGTAACTGCATATATGATTAATATCATTTACTTTATCAGTTAGTAACTATACACAAATGGTTAATAAACATTTCTGCTTAACGAAAACAATTACCGTATTTTTCGCTCCATAAGACGCACTTTTTTCCCCCAAAAAGTGGGGGGAAAAGTGGGTGCGTCTTATGGAGCGAATATGGCCCAGCAGCTCGTGGATGTGCCTCCGCTCACCTGCCGCCGCCGCGCGTTCGTCTCCCTCTGAGCATGCGTCTGGCGGCAGGAAGCTTGGGCACTCGCCTGGGGGAGCCACGTGACCGCGATCTCCCGAGATCGCGGTCACGTGGCTCCCCCAGGCGAGTGCCCAAGCTTCCTGCCGCCGGACACATGCTCAGAGGGAGACAAACGCGGCGGCGGCAGGTGAGCGGAGGCACATCCACGAGCTGCTGGGCCATATCCATATGTGAGCTGGGGAATTATCAATGTGTGAGCTGGCTGGGGCAAATCCATGTGAGAGCTGGCTGGGGCAAATCCATGTGTGAGCTGATGGGGCAAATCCATGTGTGAGCTGATGGGGCAAATCCATGTGTGAGCTGATGGGGCAAATCCATGTGTGAGCTGATGGGGCAAATCCATGTGAGCTGGCTGGGGCAAATCCATGTGTGAGCTGATGGGGCAAATCCATGTGTGAGCTGATGGGGCAAATCCATGTGAGAGCTGGCTGGGGCAAATCCATGTGAGAGCTGGCTGGGGCAAATCCATGTGTGAGCTGATGGGGCAAATCCATGTGTGAGCTGGCTGGGGCAAATCCATGTGTGAGCTGGCTGGGGCAAATCCATGTGTGAGCTGATGGGGCAAATCCATGTGTGAGCTGGCTGGGGCAAATCCATGTGTGAGCTGGCTGGGGCAAATCCATGTGTGAGCTGGCTGGGGCAAATCCATGTGTGAGCTGATGGGGCAAATCCATGTGTGAGCTGGCTGGGGCAAATCCATGTGTGAGCTGGCTGGGGCAAATCCATGTGTGAGCTGGCTGGGGCAAATCCATGTGTGAGCTGGCTGGGGCAAATCCATGTGTGAGCTGGCTGGGGCAAATCCATGTGTGAGCTGGGGCAAATCCATGTGTGAGCTGGGGCAAATCCATGTGTGAGCTGGGGCAAATCCATGTGTGAGCTGGGGCAAATCCATGTGTGAGCTAAGGCATATCCACGTGTGAGCTAAGGCATATCCACGAGCTGGGGCAATATCCATTATTACACTATTTCATTCAGAATATTTATTTTCCGGTTTTCCTCCTCTAAAAACTAGGTGCGTCTTATGGTCAGGTGCGTCTTATGGAGCGAAAAATACGGTAACATGTATTTCCCAGCAAACCAATGTTTAACAAGCTAGATCTTGTAGAGATACATGTACCTATCTATGCTACGTGGATCAACAAAAGATGAGCTATCACTCATTCTATTTCTAGAATAATAAGTAATAAAAACTTATTTAGTGAATCCTCCCCTAATATCGAGAATTAAGCTTCTAATCTTCTGCTTTTTATATTGTAGTTAAATAATTCCTTGCTTATTAATTTCAATCACAGTAACTTCCAAATTCAATATATATATATATATATATATATATATATCTGTATATCACTTTGCAACAAATACTTTAGGATAAACTCCTTATATCCGATTCTTCTTCATATCTCTATCTGCAGATTTAGAAATATTTTGAAGACTCTGGATTTAACAGTACTTGAGATATCTCAATCTATTTCATTGCAAAGTAACATATATATATATTACTTACATGAATCCCTTAATTTTCTTTCATACATTACCTGTCCAAGATCTGGTCTGTAGTTACAGCAGCAATATTCTTTGAATATATTGTTTTTGGAATATGTGAAAATTATCAATGTCAGATATTCAATGCATGTGAGTTAGAGATATGGTCCTAATTAAGTGATATGTAATATCCTGAATGCATTGTGTGTTGGAATGATCTGAATCTCTGAATCAATGCATTATCGTGTCCTGGGATGATCTGCCTGAATGCAACGAGCAGTATATCCAGTTATAGTCATTTGACGTCACTGAAAATCTACCCCTTATTTAAATATTACTTTATCTCTATAGATCCTTATATTTATTCTTAAATATAATATTTACTATGCCTCAAGAGAGGAGTGTTGCTCTTCAAATTAATTTCACAATTTAATTTTAATATCCCTTATCTCAGGTCAAAGATCAATTCCACAATCTTGGTTTGAACAAAGAATGACTATGATTATCCCAGACGTACTGTCTCGGGTTGTCAAAATTAAATTTATATCTCCACTCCTTTTGCTCATTCAAAGATTTTAAAATACTTCTATATTTAAATAGCTTATTCTATTCTTCAGGCATTATACTGTTTACCAGTTCTACACTCTACAATATATATATATTGGAGCATCTATTCTTACTGTGAATATATTGATTATAAAAATATATTTTGTGAATATTTTTATACACTTGCATAGAGATTTTAAAATTTATTGGTTTGTTTTAACATGTCTGGCACTTAGTTCAGCATTATATCAAATAAAGACATTTTATCGTCTATAGCATCATGTCTGGCACTTATAGAAACCCCCATAACTCTTATGGTTCACCTAGCCATGAACTATTAAAAAAAATCTCTGTCCATTCTAAAACTAGACGAAAATTGAAAAAGAAAAGACTTTACATTAAAACAAGATGGCTACAGGCATCCATTTTAATTTTCCATTTATAATATACCCGACAGACTGCATACTAATAATAAACTTAGGAGTTATGAGGATAGATATTAGCCATGTGCACAGGTAAAAAGTTTGGTTCAGTTAAGAAAATTTTAAATTCGGAAATAATCGGAATTATTATTATTCTTTTTTTCTATACTGCCAGCATATGCCGCAGCGCTGAGCAATGGGCACAATATAGACAGTGTTACAATACATTGAGACTGAACAACATTTTTACAAATCAGTACAGGAGGAAATTAAGGCCATATTCCCCAGGAAATTTACAATCTAGAAAGGTAGGGGGTGAACACAGCAGGAGAGGACTAAAAGGTGAGAGTGATGGACTGATTGGGGCAGTGAGATGTATTAGTGAGTTGGGAGGCAGGCCTCCCTAAATAGGAGTGTCTTAAGGGAGCATTTGAAAGAAGGGAAGCTAGAGGAAAGTCTGACATTATGACTGAGAGTGTTGCAGAGGATGGAAGCTGTGCATGAGAAATCCTGCAGTCTATCATGGGAAGAGATAATGCAGGAAGAAGCTAGGCGCGGGTCACTGTTTGACCTTGTGTATTTGGTGATTAATAAGGACAGGTAGTGGGGAGCTGAGTTACTAAGAGCTTTGTAGGTCTGGTTAAGGATTTTGAATTTAATTCTACAGTAGATGGGCAGCCAGTGAAGGGACTTGCAAAGAGGAGCATCAGAGACAGAGCGGTGGGTGAGGTGGATGAGCCTGGCAGAAGCATTCAGAATGGTTTGTAGGGGGAGAGGGAGGCCAGCTAGAAGATTATTACAATAGTTAAGTCAGGAGATTACAAGAGTGTGGATGAGTTGCTTTGTGGTGTCAACGGTAAGTAATGGACAAATTCTGGAAATATTACATAATTGGAAGTGGCAGGAGGAAGAAATAGACTGGATGTGGGGAATGAAGGAAAGAGCAGAGTCAAGAGTAGCTCCAAGACCATGAACCTGGCTTGATTATTAATTGGTGATACCACTGACCATGATAGAGAAGTCAGGAGATGGGGAGGCATTAGAGGGAGGAATTAGTAGCTCAGTCTTTGACATGAGCCCCAATATTAATTTATATTTTTATTCTTTTAATTACTCAATATTGGTTTTGTTTTAAATCTTTTTTTGCAATAAACCCCCCTTTTTTTATTAATTCTTATTGGCCATTCTTTCTATCCACTCTAACATATATTGCGTTGACAGTATACTGCATTCAACCGGTGGTTTCAACAGCAGGTACCGTGGTAGGGGTAGGACCCCACTTATTGAAGTGGTCCAAAGCTTTAATACTGAGCCACTCACTTGGGAGGCTCAGGAGCATGTGAGTACATCGATAAAGACCCTGTATGTATTTCTGTTATTTGTATTGGTATCGTGCCATATATCTCTCATTTATTTGAGGCACAAACTGAAACTAAGAAGTCACTCCACATCTGCAGAATTATCGATTGATGGGAAGAGCCCTCCATAGAGGCTTAAAGGCGAATACCACGAGCCTAGAGGCTTTATGTTTGTGAGTGATATTCCTACACACTGCCTTTTAATTTCAATTCAACATTTGTGTGAGATATATTGCGCAATGAAAGTTGTCTCTGCTTTTATATTTTAGAGTTTCATATGCAACTATTTGATTAGTTGAGAAGTCTGTGATACCACACAAGATTGAATACCAGTTGCTCCTTATTATGCGCTCCCTAAACAAACAAAGTTTGTATTCTTTCACATATTGTGGGTGAGGGACACACCGGTGGTGAGCTGCATGATTGTATAAATCTCACTGATAAATTGTCATATGATTAAAACCTCTATAGCGCCAAACACACTTAACACTGAGAGGTGTTAGTATTATTATCAGTCTTTGACATGTTAATCTTTAAGTGGTGAGAGGCCATCCAGGAGGAGTTGCCAGATAAACAGTCACTGACTTTGGAAAGGACAGGAGTGGAGAGATCAGGGGTGGAGAGGTAGAACTGAGTATCATCAGCGTAGAGGTGGTAATTAAAGTCAAAGCTGTTAATGATTTTCCCCAGGGAGAAGGTGTAGATAGAGAAGAGCAGAGGACTTAGAAGAGAGCCTTGAGGTACAACTGATAAAGGCATTGAAGAGGAGGAACTACCAGCAAAGGACACAGAAAAGGACCTGTTAGACAGATAATAATCAATCCAAGATAGCGCAATGTCACAGAGACCAAGAGAGCTGAGAGTCTGTAGAAGGGGATGGTTGGCAGTTAGGAGGTCATTGGTGACTTTGGTGAGGGCAGTTTTGGTTGAGTGCAGGGGAATAAAGTCTGATTGCAGGGGGTCAAGTATGGAATTAGAGAACAGGAAGAGGGAGAGGGGGTTGAAAATTCATTTTTTCAAAGACCTTAGAGGTAAATGGAAGCAGGATATAGGACGATAGTTGGAGAGTTGCGATAGAGTGAGGGTTTCTTTAGGAAAGGGGTAGTCTGCTCGTGTTTGAAGGCGAATGGGAAGGAGGCGGTGGAGAGGGATAGGTTGAAGATTAGGGATGAGCCGAACACTCCCCGAGTTCGGTTCCAGCCCGAACCCGAACTTCCCATTTGTTCGGGACCGAACCCGAACCCCCATGCAAGTCAATGGGGCTGAAAATTCGGTTTTTTAGAGTGCCCTCCAAGAGGGCATATATGCTACATATTTGCCATAAAAGGTGTATGGGGGTCCGGGTAGTGCCCTGGGGGACAGGAAACAAGGACAAAAAGTTTTAAAAAAAAACGTTTTTAAAGGGACAGTGAGTTTTCCATGAAATAAGGGTTAAAAATAAAAACGAAAAATTCCTTCAAATATTGTGCCTAGGAGGTCCCCATAACCTGCCCGTGAAGTGGCGGATTTCTAGGATGTATAGAAACACTTAAAAACAAATAAATGACGTTTCATATGACAGTAAATGCTTTTCCTTTAATCTATCCATAAACAACTGCTTGGGTTGGCAGCCTGTATGAAAAGACATTTTAGGACGCGCAGAAAAAGTTTAGTGTCTTTTTGGGCTAAATTATTGTGAAACTTATGCAGGCTTTGGATGAAAGTAACAATAGGTGCTTTAAAATTGGGCTTTTAGCGTCAGCAACAGTGCCGTCACACCGTAACCCCTCTGAGGATATGAATCTGATACAGGCGTCAATGGCAGTGCACCCAGATATTGTGCCTTTAGTGCCAGGCATGCAAGTACTATCATACAGTAACCCCTCTGTGGTATTGTGGAAGAGTGCAGGCGTGGACCATGCGGTCCTATATTGAAAAGTGATTTTTTTTATCTGTTAATGGGCGTCAGTGCACCCAGATATTGTGCCTTTAATGCCAGGCCATCAAGTATCATCATACAGAACCCCTCTGTGGTATTGTGGAAGAGTGCAGGGGTGGACCATGTGGTCCTTTATTGAAAAGATATGCATCTGGTTAAGGCGTCAGTGCACCAGATATTGTGCCTTTAATGCCAGGCCATCAGTATCATCATACAGTACCCCTCTGTGGTATTGTGGAAGAGTGCAGGGGTGGACCATGTGGTCCTATATTGAAAAGTTTTTTATCTGTTAATGGGCGTCACTGCACCCAGATATTGTGCCTTTAATGCCAGGCCATCAAGTATCATTCATACAGTAACCCCTCTGTGGTATTGTGGAGAGTGCAGGGGTGGACCATGTGGTCCTTTATTGAAAAGTTTTTGATCTGGTAATGGGCGTCAGTGCACCCAGATATTGTGCCTTTGGTGCCAGGCCAGCAAGTATCATCATACAGTAACCCCTCTGTGGTATTGTGGAGAGTGCAGGGGTGGACCATGTGGTCCTATATTGAAAAGATATGCATCTGGTTAAGGCGTCAGTGCACCCAGATATTGTGCCTTTGGTGCCAGGCCAGCAAGTATCATCATACAGTAACCCCTCTGTGGTATTGTGGAAGAGTGCAGGGGTGGACCATGCGGTCCTATATTGAAAAGTGATTTTTTTTATCTGTTAATGGGCGTCAGTGCACCCAGATATTGTGCCTTTGGTGCCAGGCCAGCAAGTATCAACATACAGTAACCCCTCTGTGGTATTGTGGAAGAGTGCAGGGGTGGACCATGTGGTCCTATATTGAAAAGATATGCATCTGGTTAAGGCGTCAGTGCACCCAGATATTGTGCCTTTGATGCCAGGCCAGCAAGTATCATCATACAGTAACCTCTGTAGTATTGTGAAAGAGTGCAGGGGTGGACCATGTGGTCCTATATTGAAAAGTTTTTTTATCTGTTAATGGGTGTCACTGCACCCAGATAATGTGCCTTTAATGCCAGGCCATCAAGTATCATCATACAGTAACCCCTCTGTGGTATTGTGGAAGAGTGCAGGGGTGGACCATGTGGTCTTTATTGAAAAGTTTTTGATCTGGTAATGGGCGTCAGTGCACCCAGATATTGTGCCTTTGGTGCCAGGCCAGCAGGTATCATCATACAGTAACCCCTCTGTGGTATTGTGGAAGAGTTCAGGGGTGGACCATGTGGTCCTATATTGAAAACTTTTTGATCTGGTGGTAATGGGCGTCAGTACACCCAGATATTGTGCTTTAATGCCAGGCCATCAAGTATCATCATACAGTAACCCCTCTGTGGTATTGTGGAAGAGTGCAGGGGTGGACCATGTGGTCCTATATTGAAAAGTGTTTTTTTTTAATGGCGTCAGTGCAGCAGATATTGTGTCTTTCATGGCAGCAAGTGCCTTCACACCGTAACTTTTTTGGTATTGTGGAAGAGTCCAGTGCTGGAGGTTTTGTGAATGCAGAAGAGGACATTCCCTATCTATTCCATTACTTCAGCATCAGGGGATTGATAGCTGCTGATCCAGGACTGATTCATTTTTATAAATGTCAGCCGGTCTACAGAGTCGGTGGACAGACACACTCTTTTGTCTGTGACAAAACCTCCAGCGGCACTGAACGTCCTTTCGGAAAGCATGCTAGATGAAGGGCAACCTAGTAGCTGCATAGCATATTGGCTAAGTTCTGGCCAGTGATCCAATCTCAACACCCAGTAAGCCAGTGGATCATCTGCTGGAAAGGTATCCAGGTCTGCCCTTGCCCCTAGGTAGTCCTGCACCATATGGTGAAGACGCTGGCAATGGGTGCCTACATTTGACGTCCCTGGGCGTCGAGGACTAAAAAATTTTAAAAATGCATAAGTCAAGCGGCCCTGGCCTTCACCGCTATTCCTCTGATCACCTGCAGCCTCAGAAGCACGTGTGTCAGCACTTGGTAATCTAACAGTGCCTGGAAAGGTGTTACACAAGTTTCAATTTAGAGCATCCTCAAGTTTTGTCATCCTGTGCTCCCTCTGTGCGGGCAGGATGAGCTCTGCATCTTTCCCCTTGTATCGTGGATCAAGAAGGGTTGCCAACCAGTAATGATCCCTGTCCTTGATAGCACGAATCCTGGGGTCCTTTAGCAGGCTTTGCATCATTAGGGAGCCCATGCAGTGTAGGTTAGAGGTGGCATTAGCTGCCGAGTCTTCCTGGTCAATGAGGATGACCGTATCGTGCACTTCCTCCTCCCAGCCACGCACAAGCCCTTCTGTTTCTGGCCACACTAAACCCTGCCTTGAGGAATCCCCACCTTCAATGCCCCCACTACTTAAATAGTCCTCCTCCTCCTCATCCTCCTCCTGTCTGATCTGAGTAGGACCCGCTGGAATGCTGTCTGCGGAAAGACTGGGGCCTTGAGAGCTAGGGAAGACCTCCTCTTCCTCCCGCTGCTCTGCCTCTAGAGCCACATCTATAATTCTCCGCAGAGTGTGCTCCAGCAGGAACACTAAAGGATTTGTGTCACTCTTGCATGCGCTGTCCCTGCTCACCATCCTCGTTGCCTCCTCAAATGGTGACAGTACAGTGCATGCATTCTTGATCATCAGCAACTGCGGGGGGGGGGAAACAAGTTGACCTGAACCTGTCCTTGTGCCATACTCACACAGGTACTCATTGATGGCCCTCTGCTGCTTGTGCAGACACTGCAGCATTGCTAATGTCGAGTTCCACCTGGTGGGCATGTCACAGATCAGACGGTTTGTGGGAAGGTGGAATTCTCTTTGAATTTCTGCCAGGGGAATGCTTGCTGGGAATGACCGTCTGAAGTGGCTGCAGACTTTTCTGGCCTGGATGAGAAGCTCTGGCAGCCCTGGGTACTTGGTTAGGAAACACTGTACCACCAGATTTAGGACGTGTGCTAGGCATGGGACATGCGTCAATTTACCCTTGTGTAGGGCGGAGAGACGGTTGCTGCCATTATCGCAGACGATCATTCCCAACTCAAGCTGGCGTGATGTAAACCATCTCTGCACCTGCCCCTGCAGAGCTGACAGAATTTCTGGCCCGGTGTGGCTCCTGTCCCCTAAAATAACCAGCTCAAGCACAGTATGGCATCTTTTTGCTTGAGCCATTGCGTAGACCCTGTCAGGCGTGGGTTTAACTGCCACTTCGCCAGAGACAGAGAAGGAGGAGGAGGAGGAGGAAGAGGTGGTGGTGGTGGAGCAGACAGACCTCATACAAGCAGCTTTCTGGAGGCGTGGTGTATGAACAAGCTCCAGCACAGAGCCCCGTCTTGGATCCCTCCCAGCTGCAATCAGAGTTACCCAGTGTGCCGTGAAGGAAATGTAATGACCCTGTCCATGCTTTCTAGACCATGTGTCTAAAGTGACATGCACCTTGCTGCTGACTGCCTTTCCCAATGACTGGATAACATTGTCTTCCACGTGCTGGTATAGTGCTGGAATGGCCTTGCGTGAAAAGTAATGGCGTTTTGGAACCTGCCACTGTGGTACAGCGCATTCAGCAAATTCACGGAAGGGAGCAGAGTCCACCAGCTGGAACGGCAGCAGCTGCATGCGAGTAATTTTTATAAGCTGGCATTTAGACGCTGTGCTTGGGGATGGTTGGGACTATATTTTTTCTTTTGCTGCAGCAGCTGCGGCAACGTAATCTGACTGCGTAAATCTTCAGCTACTGGGATGATGTCACATTGTGAGGAAGGACCTGCTGATACATCCATTACTGTAGCATCATCCCTGTCGGTGGAGGTTGTAGGCAATTGCATGGCAGGACATACAGTGTGGGTAGAGACAGATGAGGAGGAGGAGGACCTACGCAAAGTTTTGCCCCAACGGGATGTGTGGCACTTGTTCATATGTCGCCTCAAGCACGTGGTACCCAAGCGTCCGGTGTTTATCCCACGCTTCAGCCTCCTCTGACATAGATTATAAATAGCAACGGTGGGGTCTGCTGCACATTTCTTAAAGAACTCCCAGACAGCTGAGTTCCTGCATGTGTTCTTTGAGACAACAGCGCTCTGCACCGGAGCAGCTCTGACATGTGATGCCTTGGACTGGCTAGTGCTATGGTTGGTCACAGAGGATGTTGTGCCTCGTGTTTGCTGTGCCTCCCCCTCCTCCTCACTTGATTCCTCAGTTCGACCTGGCACCCAGGTGGAGTCAGTGACCTCATCATCATCAATGTCATCTTCACCCCCTATCTCCTCGTCACTGGAGCCAACTTGGCAGTATGCTGCAGCTGCTGGGGCAACATGAGTGCCAGTTATTTGTGTGTCATCACTGGCACCCCCTTCCTCTAGGTTGATTATACTCCCTTGCTCAACCTCAGAGATTGAATCAGAGCACTGTACTTGCTGCGCATCCTCAAGCAGCATGTCACTCTCATTGTAGTCAAACAATTCAGCTGACTCCTCCGTGTGTGATAGCGAGGCTATCGAGGAGTAGCTGTGGACATGGAGGCTGCATTAGATGCTTTGGCAGCTGAGGTGGACTGTAAAGCACTAGAAGCCTGGCTGGCAGAGGACTCGGAGGATGAGGATGGCCTGGTTAGCCAATCCACCAAGTCCTCTGTATGTTGCTGCTGCTGCTTAAGACGGCCAGCACCAGTTAGAAAGGACATGCGTGCCCCTGTAGAGGATGCACCACGTCCACCACGACCTGAGACACAGCCTCCCGACACAGGGGCTGCTTGTCCTCTTATCCGTGGCTGGGAGCATCTGCCTGTCCGTTTTGTTCTTTCAGACATGGTGAGTGATATATAGATTTATATATACAGAACTCTGATTCAACTCTGGTATAAAGATTTAAATAACTCTGGTATAACTCAGTGAGACACACTGATAGCTGGCAGCCAGTGACAAGAGACAGATCACCTTAATTCACAAATGTTTTAAAGAAATTAGTGAGCCCCAAAATACAGCGTGGTACTGTTTGTATGACGAGACACAGATCACCTTAATTCCCAAGTGTTTTAAAGAAATTAGTGAGCCCCAAAATACAACGTGGTACTGTTTGTATGACGAGACACAGATCACTTTAATTCCGAAGTGTTTTAAAGAAATTAGTGAGCCCCAAAATACAACGTGGTACTGTTTGTATGATGAGACACAGATCACCTTAATTCCCAAGTGTTTTAAAGAAATTAGTGAGCCCCAAAATACAGCGTGGTACTGTTTGTATGACGAGACACAGATCACCTTAATTCCCAAGTGTTTTAAAGAAATTAGTGAGCCCCAAAATACAGCGTGGTACTTTTTGTATGACGAGACACAGATCGCCTTAATTCACAAGTGTTTTAAAGAAATTAGTGAGCCCCAAAATACAGCATGGTTCTTTTTGTATGACGAGACACAGATCACCTTAATTCCCAAGTGTTTTAAAGAAATTAGTGAGCCCCAAAATACAGCGTGGTACTGTTTGTATGACGAGACACAGATCACCTTAGTTCCCAAGTGTTTTAAAGAAATTAGTGAGCCCCAAAAAATTGCTGGCTGTGTGACGAGACACAGAAGATCACCTTAATTCCCAAGTGTTTTAAAGAAATTAGTGAGCCCCAAAAAAAATTGCTGGCTGTGTGACGAGACACAGAAGATCACCTTAATTCCCAAGTGTTTTAAAGAAATTAGTGAGCCCCAAAATACAACGTGGTACTGTTTGTATGACGAGACACAGATCACCTTAATTCCCAAGGTTTTAAAGAATTAGTGAGCCCCAATAATACAGCGTGGTACTTTTTGTATGACGAGACACAGATCACCTTAATTCACAAGTGTTTTAAAGAAATTAGTGAGCCCCAAAATACAGCGTGGTACTTTTTGTATGACGAGACACAGATCACCTTAATTCACAAGTGTTTTAAAGAAATTAGTGAGCCCCAAAATACAGCGTGGTACTTTTTGTATGACGAGACACAGATCACCTTAATTCACAAGTGTTTTAAAGAAATTAGTGAGCCCCAAAATACAACGTGGTACTGTTTGTATGACAAGACACAGATCACCTTAATTCCCAAGTGTTTTAAAGAAATTAGTGAGCCCCAAAAAAAATTGCTGGCTGTATGATGAGACACAGAAGATCACCTTAATTCCCAAGTGTTTTAAAGAAATTAGTGAGCACCAAAATACAACGTGGTACTGTTTGTATGACGAGACACAGATCACCTTAATTCCCAAGTGTTTTAAAGAAATTAGTGAGCCCCAAAATACAGCGTGGTACTGTTTGTATAACGAGACACAGATCACCTTAATTCACAAGTGTTTTAAAGAAATTAGTGAGCCCCAAAATACAGCGTGGTACTGTATGTATGACGACACACATCACCTTAATTTCCAAGTGTTTTAAAGAAATTAGTGAGCCCTAAAATACAGTGTGGTACTTTTTGTATGACGAGACACAGATCACCTTAATTCCCAAGTGTTTTAAAGAAATTAGTGAGCCCCAAAAAAAATTGCTGGCTGTATGATGAGACACAGAAGATCACCTTAATTCCCAAGTGTTTAAAGAAATTAGTGAGCCCCAAAATACAGTGTGGTACTTTTTGTATGACGAGACATAGATCACCTTAATTCCCAAGTGTTTTAAAGAATTTAGTGAGCCCCAAAAAAAATTGCTGGCTGCATGATGAGACACAGAAGATCACCTTAATTCCCAAGTGTTTTAAAGAAATTAGTGAGCCCCAAAATACAACGTGGTACTGTTTGTATGACAAGTCACAGATCACCTTAATTCCCAAGTGTTGTAAAGAAATTAGTGAGCCCCAAAATACAGCGTGGTACTGTTTGTATGACGTGACACAGATCACCTTAATTCCCAAGTGTTTTAAAGAAATTAGTGAGCCCCAAAATACAATGTGGTACTGTTTGTATGATGAGACACAGATCACCTTAATTCCCAAGTGTTTTAAAGAAATTAGTGAGCCCCAAAATACAGCGTGGTACTGTTTGTATGACGAGACACAGATCACCTTAATTCACAAGTGTTTTAAAGAAATTAGTGAGCCCCAAAAATAATTTCTGTCTGTGTGACGAGACCCAGAAGAAAACCTCAATTCACAAATGTTTTAAAGAAAGTTGTAAACCCCCAAAAAAATTGCTGGCACAGTGACAAGACACACATCACCTAAATTCCCTGATATTTGGTAAAAATGACACCCAAAAAGACTTGCTGGCACAGTGGTGAGTGGTGACAAGACCCAGAAGATCACCTTAATTCACAAATATTTTAAATAAAGTTGTAAACCCCAAAAAAACTTGCTGGCACAGTGACAAGACACACATCACCTAAATTCCCTGATATTTGGTATAAATGAGACCAAAAAAGACTTGCTGGCACAGTGTGACAAGACCCAGAAAATCACCTCAATTCACAAATATTTTAAATAAAGTTGTAAACCCCCAAAAAACTTGCTGGCACAGTGACAAGACACACATCACCTAAATTCCCTGATATTTGGTCGAAATGAGACCCCCCAGACCCCCCAGTAGCGTGGCAGACCGGCAGTAACAACACACACAACTATCTTCTTTGAAATCTCCTCTGAAATGCGTTCAGAAAGCGCTGCGTTGAAACCTTATATAGTTTGCTGCGGGACTTAGCTCTGTGAGCCCATGATTGGGCAAAATTTGCCCAATCAGGACTCTGAGCGGTGATTGGCATAGTGTTCAACCAGTTTTGCACCAGACCTGTGGTCAGGTGCAATGCTGTAGCCAATTACGAGCTTTAGGCAGTGGGAAAATGCATTGTGGTCCATTGTGGTCGAACATGCGGCGAACACCCGGAAATGTTCGGGGTTCGCGATCTGCTCGAACAGGCTAAGTTCGGGTCGGACCCCGAGCCGTCCGAACCCGAACAGCTCATCCCTATTGAAGATGTGTTTGAGAGTAGGAGTGAGGAAGGAGGAGAGTGGAGGTATTAGATTTCGGGGAATGGGATCCAGCGGGTACGTAGTGAAATATGAGGAAGACCATAAGGAATTGGCTTCCTCCTCAGTGGCTGGGAGGAAGCTGCAGAGGGTAGCAGAGGAGGCTTCTGGGAGTAGAGGTGGTGGATTACTGGTTTGTGTAAAGATGTTGCTTCTCATAGTGAGAGTTTTAATTAAGAAGTAACCTGCCAGATCCTGAGTGCTAAAGGCAGATGAGAGGGGGAGGTGTGGGTGGGTAGAGGAGAGAGTTCTAAGTGGACCAGAGTCATTTAGGTTTGGAGGACAGGGTAGATATAATATAGAGGAGAAGAAGGCTTGTTTGGCCAAATGAAAGGCAGAGTTGTATGACCCCAGAATAAACTTGAAATTAATGAAATCTGCTATAGAGCGGGATTCCCTCCAGACACGTTTTGCAGTGTGAGAGCATCTTTGCAGGCAAGCGTGTCTGGAGGATGCGCCAGGGCTGAAGCTGGAAGCATGGGGCCTACAGAGTTGAGGAGGAGCAAGTGTGTCTAAAGCAGTGGTAAGAGTAATGTTATAGTGGTCAGTGGCAGCGTCAGGGCAGGTGAAGGTTGAGGTGTGCGGGAGATGTTGAATGAGTTTGGAGAATCGATGGGGATCTAATACATGCAGATTTTTGCGAGTCTGTGTGTGGGATAGGGGATCAGGGAGTTTAGGTAATCCAGATAGGTTGAAAGAGAAGAGGTGGTAGTCAGAGATGGGGAAAGGGCGACAGGTAAACTCAGAGCAAGAGCAGTTGTTGGAAATAAACAAGGTCAATAGAGTGAACTTCACGGTGAGTAGGGAGGATTGTGTAAGTCCAAGGGAGTATGTGAGTGAAAGAAGTTTGGAGGCAGCAGGGGAAGAGGGATCATAAATGGGAATGGAGAAGTCCCCAAGAATTAGGCATGGAATGTTAGTATACAGAAATTGAGAACACCAGGTAGCAACGTGGTCAAGGAACTGAGAGACTGGTTGTGGTGGGTGGTAGATGACTGCCATCCTGAGGGCCACAGGAAAAAAACAAGCGGATGCAGAGAGTTGGAGGGAGACTGGTTTCTGAGGAAACAAAGGAGCTCATGGGAGGCCATCATGTGGGGGGGGGAGAGAGAAGGGAGGGAGAGATGTAGATATTGGAGGGGTTGATGGTGCAGGGTCATGTGTTCCATTTTAGGAAAAAAGCAGAAGTAAAGAGTAGAAGAGAAAGAGAGCATATTGTGTAGCAATGTGATTACTAGATTTAGCATGAGGACCTTGCAGTTCTTTCCTCTAGTCTCCCAACTCCAGTTTTTAACTCCACTTAGACCAGGCCACTTGGGACCAGGCCTTGAGCCCTGGCTCAGAGAGCCTATTCCTAGTTTTATGTGAGTATACATCAGCTGATTCGAAATTTTAGGAATTTCTGATATATTTGGTATCAGACAAAATATCTGATGCTGCTGATATTTCTGAAAATGTCAGATTCTGATATTCAGAACTGCAATGTATTAAAATTTAAGAAAAAAAGTACAGGGGCAGCACTTTTCATGTATGCACATGGGACTTAACCTAAAAAGTAACCCTAATCAGATTTGTTTTTCTATTACCTTATTAATCAGATTAATACGAATAGATGTAATCATAATCGTTTTCAAATCAAGTCAGTATTTTTAATTTTGAGGTTCATCGGTTCAGCTATTGGCAAGTAGGAAATTATGATAGATGCCAATTGGCGATATTTCGGTCAAATATTGATTTGATCCCAACCGAATCGTACATGTCTATTATTATTTTATTATTCTTTATATAGTACTAACATATTCTGCAGCACTGAGTAATGGGTACAATATAGACAGTGTTACAATACATTGAGACAGAACAACATTTGACAAACCAACACAGGAGGAAGTGAGGGCCCTATTCCCGTGGGAACTCACAATCTAGAATGGTCAGCGGGTGAGAAACAGGAGGGGAGGACTGCAAGGTGAGAGCGATGGACTGGTTGGGGCAGTGAGGTGTATTAGTAAGTCGGGTGGTAGGCTTCCCTAAATTGGAATGTCTTAAGGGAGCGTTTGAAGGAAGAGAAACTAGGGGAGAGTCTGACAGTTTGACTGAGTGCTTTCCAAAGGATGGGGGCTGCGCGAGAGAAATCCTGCAGTCTAGCATGTGAAGAAGCGATGCAGTGAGAAGTTAGGTGCAGGTTGCTGTTTGACCTTGGGTAGTGGGCTCGGGTGTATTTGGTGAAAGTACATAGTTTTGCATACATTCAATCTCAAATATGCAAGCTACACAAAGTCATCATAGAATAGTTTTCGGTAGTGTTGTGTATTATCTGTACTCTGGCAAGATGAAGCTTCATTTTATATAGGAAAGTTTTATGAATTTGTATTAAACAATAAACTAAATCCTTACTTGACATTTGCACCTTTTGCAAGTCTAGCATCTGTATTGTCTGCTTTTGTTTTGCTTTTTTTGTTAAATAAAATGCCAAGTCTTCTACTTCTTGCACACCAAAATATATTATAATGAAATTTGTTTATTTGGTTTAAGTTTTATTTCCGTTCCTTCAATATGAATATTGTAAAATGCTTTTATCAAAAAGAAATTACTGTTGTAACAGCTGTTGTGTAAATGAAGGAACACTTCTCACAGGACCATTTCTTCTTCCAGGACAGTGACCCAACACACACAACATCTGCTGTTTTACATCAAAGAATAAGTTCTCGTACGTCCATAAATATAGATTTAATACTCCATAAAGATTAACTGGATACAGAAATCAAACGTTACCAAACAAAACACTCGATGTTTATCGGAAATGATAAACTTATTTCTTATACTGAGCCAAGTGTAGGGGAGAAAGTAGTTTGTTTAGTTAACAGAAAGAAATATCGTAGGAGTTTCTGTGTGTATATTATTTTCAGTCTCTGATACAGATACATTTCTACCGATAGTTTTCCATTTATGAACAGCATGTACTAAAATGATAATAGGCCTTATGTTATGCATCCCTTTTTAGAATAAATACTGGGCTAGATTACAAGTCAGGTGTACTTTTAACGAGTAGTTTGGTAAACCTACTATCTTCATAGACTTTAATTTAATGGAGTTGATTAGTTTACGAGATTCTCAGTTAAGTTTGCAACTCACCCATAATATACACTTTCAGTCGCACCATTAAAACCACCTACCAATATATCCTGTAGGTCCCCCCTTGCTGTCAAACCAGCTCTGATACATCGAGGCATGGACTGAACAAGAGCTCTGAACTTGTCCTGTCATATGTGGCAACAAGCAATTAGCAGTAAATCCTTTAAATCCTGCAAAATGCAAAATTGGGCCTCCATGAATTGGATTTGCTATTCCATTATTCCAGTGGACCCCACAGATGCTAAATTGGAAGGAGATCTTGGGAATAAATAGGCCAAGGCAACACCTTGAACTGTTTGTCATTTTCCTCAAATCATTGCAGAGCAATTTCTTGCAGTGTGGCAGGGTGCATTAATCTGTTGAAAGAGGCCACTGCCAACAGTGAACACCACTGCCATGATGGGATTACGTGGTCTGCAACAATCTCTAGGCAGGTGGTATGTGTCAAACCTGTTCTGTCACCTTTCTATCATCACCATTAAGTTTTTCAGCAATTTGAGCTACATTAGCTCTTCTGTGTGATCGCACCAGATGGGGTTGCCTTCGCAGTCCACATGCTTCAATGAGCCTTGGGTGCCCTTAGCATATCGGGAACATTCCACAAGACTTGCTGTTTAAACATGCTCTGAACCAATTGTATAACTATTACTATTTGGTCCTTGTCAAAGTCACTCCGATGCATTTGTTTGTGTATTTTTCCTGTTTCCAAAATGTTAAATTCAAGAACTGACTGTTCACTTGCCTCCTACTTTATCCCAACTCATTGACAGGTGTTACTGTAATGAAAAAAAACAATGTTATTCACTTTACCTCTCCGTGGTTTTAACCCCTTCGCTGCTATGGACGCGCTCAGCGTGTCCACCCGCAGGTAACGTTCCCTGCGGTGGACGCGCTGAGCGCGTCCTCCCTTTGGGCCCACCGATTGGCCAGGTTCTGGCCTATCGCTGTGCCCCCCGGTGCGGGCTGACATCGACAGGGAACCGCTGGCAGCCTAATTAGGTGTCATTGCGGCGGCGCGATGACATCTAATTCAGGCCCCCCCCCCGCATGTGTGGAGGAGGCGCCTGAAAGGGAGGGGGGAGGTCCTTCGGACCTCTCTCCCTCCTGAACGCTGGCATTGCGGGGGTTAATCCAGGCACCATTTGGAAGGGCACAGCCTGCCCTTCCTAACGGTACCTGGAATGAACCCCATGGGGGCTGGATCACGAATCGGCGCCGAAAAGCACCGGTTCGTGATCCTTTCCCGGAGCTGGCCGACATCTTGGATGTCGGCCAAGCTTCCGGAAATGCACCCTGAGGACTGGCGTCATCGTGCATAGCATGATGACGCCAGTCCTGGAATTAACCCCTAACTGCCACCAATGGTGGAGATAGGGGGTTTCAATGAACCCCTTATCTCCCGATCCGTGGCAGTTAGGGGTTAATGTTTGATATTGTTGGATCGGCCAGAGCATGGCCGTTCCAACAATGCCAAACTTGACTATGAAAAAATATTTTTAAAAAAATTAAAAATAAAAATAAAAAAAATATTTTAAAAAAAATTATAAAAAAAAATAACGTTTTTTTTTCTTTTTTCTGGTTCGTTAATGCAGCAATATTGTTCCCATTTCAATTATAATGTGAACAATGATGCTGCACTAACGATTTTTGTATGCGGTGCGTTTGTTAAAAATCACGTAATTTTCCCCAAACAAAATGTAACGAGACCCCATCTCTAATTTTTTTAACAAGCGCTCCCCATACAAAATATAATCACAATTGCTCGCATGTTAAAATGTGAAAAAAAAACACTTTACACGTTGTAAATTATTGAAAATTCATATTTTATTGCATTTTTTGTTATAATATACAGACAGGTCATGACATATACGTATAATAATGACATATTATGAATCTGCCAAGTCTGACGGAAAGAACGATATATAATATGTCTGGGTCATATACTAAAATAAGCCTTCTAAACACGTTTAAACATGATGAGAAAAATCTGTAAAAATTAGCTCAGCACAGAGGCGGGAAATGCCTCAGCAGCGAAAGGGTTAATGTTGTGACTGACCAGTGTACAGTTGACTGTGTCCTTGTTACATTCCCAAATAATTCTTGGCTGACTGAATCTCTTTGATGTTGTTCACTGCAGATTGAAATGAAACATGTAAATGGAGAAAAAAAATAACATTCTTACATTCTAGTAGTGTAAACATAGCTAGAAGCATTAACAAGTTCATTTAAACATTTATTAGAAATTTTAATACCTAAACTAACAAATAGATGGTTTATAGCCAATGGACTCAAGATTTAATTGGCATTTGAAATCGTCTTTCCATAAATCATTGTCGGCCAGCAGCCACATTGTTTCGCATGTAGATTACTCTAGTGGAATTCCACTGGGTAGGAAACAGGAAGGGATTCACTGATCTCTTGGATGATGCTCAAGGTAAGTGTAAAATATTTTTTGATCCTATTTCTTACCTTGCAATAACACATATTAAGACCCTGGAGAATGTAACAATTTCTGATGAACAAAGTCATTTTAGATTCAAAAAACGTGAACAGATTGCTTTATGTCATGCTTGATTTTCTTACAATCAATATATTGATCCATGCTATCTTAAATTTCAACTATATCTACATGAGGTTTTCAACTATTGTGCTTCTTATTTAAAATGCATTTACATTTATTTAGCTACTTCTTCATTTTACACAACTCTAATTTATTGTGCTATATTTGGGAGATACACATGATTTGGTTGCCTCAAATAATTTAATATTTCTATAAACTCTAAATATTACGGTTTTATTTTGCTCTGTGTTGCATTGCAGTTGGTTCTTTCATCTGTGAAGGCTGCTGCATTTTTATATAATTGTTTTGCTCACAATATGGCTTTATTTGAAGAAAGGAAATGCATTCATGTTAATGATGATTAGGTGTTTGAGGTTTCAATTGTACAATGTAATATGAATAATTTAGAACTCAGTGGAGATGTAAACTAATGTTACAAAGAGTTTGAAAAATGCTAACCAAATAAATTAAAATAAGAGACTTTAGCTATTTAAAAATGTGTGAGGAACAATTACACAGAGACATCATGTACAGAATAACCTTTGGTAGAAAGGGTGGGGAATTTCTGAAACCACTGAACATCACATTAAATAATTGCACTATTTATATTAATGAATACTACTGAAGAAAAATACAGATACAAAGATCATCTGCTTTTCTATTTTTTATTTGTATCTCAAGCTTAACCTCTTCACTATCAAGATCGAGTATACTCGATCTTCAAAACACCTGCTGGTGCCTCGTTTTCAAGTATATTCAATGTGGTGTAATTCTGTCTCAAAACCAAAAAAATTATTTACTTGCAAATTGAATTTGTTTAACATTGGGCTCCAGAATGTTCCCCAAAAATTGTATCTCCACAGGCATGGCAGCTAAGCTGTTAAAACCATTCGAACAGTTGGGACTCTGTGTCTAAAATACAGATCCTCAGCTAGTTCAACATGGAGTCCCAGCTCCAGTAACACTTTTTTTTTTTAGCTGATGATAAAGCCTGCCTGTCAGATAGGACTACTATAGTAAAAAATATATGGGAAAACTCCCAAATATTTCTAACTGTATAAGTCATATAGTGATTTAGCAAAAATCATTGGTTCCTGACAAAGGATTTATAAGAAATCACCTGGTAGTAAGGGGTTAAAAAATAAACAGCATAATATATGTAATCTCCAGGAAAAAAATTATGGAGAAGAAAAATTGACTGAAAAAGATATACATTGACAAATATGGGGTACTTTCAATTAATTGCAGATTGAGACAAGAGCTGCCAAATGGTTTCACCAGTTTCACCGAAAGAATCAGGCATTCTAGAGCAGAATTAATTATAGTGCCTAAGACTGCTAATAATCCTGTGAAATACATTATGACATGAGAAGAATCTTGCCATAAAGTGATTACACTTTTGCACAACAGATAATTATTACTTAAAGACATTAATTAAATCCTAAAACATATTTGAATAAACCAAATGTCAAGTCTAACCCCATCATTATACTGCATAAACATTTTACAATTAAATGCCCTCTTGATACAGTTTTTGAAGTCAATAGGAAACACTCACTGTTATTTGTTATTGCTAACATAGTTATATGTCAAAGTCAGACATTCTTCTACAGCCTCTGTGAGCTGAATATTATATTGGGGTCATACTCTAACTTGACGGAACCATAAAAGAGTATCTGGGGTAATTTTGTAAAACATTCTTCTGTTTGCTGTAAAAATTAAATCCCTTTATTACACATATAAAGCTCTCCATAACCATGCCCATATCTCCATCTACTCTGTTGTTGGCATGTATGTTCCAACTCAGTCTCCACGTTCTGCAATAATCTATTATCCTTTCTTCTGTAAAAGTTAACTGCTCTAGGGCTCCCTCCTGCCATCATTAAGCACCCCAAAACCCAGGCTCAAGCCGCACCAAAGTTCAACTCACTACCTTGTCCGTGTCATTCTAGGTGGCACAAGTGACTCACGTGTCATTCCACAGGCTTTGGCCAGCAATTCTGATGCAGAAAGCCAGGACCAAGCATCATTTTGCAGCCGGACCTGACGTCATGGCACCAACCACCAAGTGTCAATTCATTGTTTTCAGGTCAGGACATTCTGGCACACCTGACCAAACCAGTAGACTTCGATCTGTTGAGGTTCTTCCTAAGACCCCATAACCCAGTCTTTGCTTCCGTAGGTCTGTGTATGACTCACCTAGTATTTGTGACCTTGTTCTGATCTGTTTTCCGCATGTGTCAAACCGGCTATTTTCTGACTTTGTACTCTTGTTCTGCTTAATCCAGCCACCCTAAGAACGGGTAGCACAGATTTGTGGTTGAATTCCCTTTAGACCCCCCAGCTTCAACACGTTTTAAGCGCAGTCATTACGAGGACTTCGGGTTTGGTAGGAGACTCTTTGCCCGCAACCGTCTATCCCATACCTGCACCCCCAACTCTTGCCTTAAGGAGTTTTCCTGAGCGGTCCCCTTTTTATGGATTTCCCTCATAAGATTCAACTCTCTCCATCTCTCCAATCTTTTAAGAATTCTGTAAAAATCTATTAAATTAGCGAGGCCTATCATCTTGCTCCAAAACCCACCCATTGCATGTTTCCTGATCTATCTCCCACGCAGCCCTCATGCCTTCCATTACTTTTCATAATCTATTAGGTGCACCTCTGTGTGTCACCCCTCTTATCCTAGATTGTAACCTCTTGAATAGGCTCCCCACTTCCCACCATTCTCAATGTGTTGTAACTTGCTTGTTCAGTTGATTTGTTTGGTCCTACCCATTGTAGAACGCTACAGAATTAGTTATTAATTATTTCTGTCTTTTGACCCGACTACTGTTGCTCTTATTTGTACTGTCTTGACCATGGACTGTACCAGATTACCTTATTGGAATTGCCCTCCAAACTTGACACCTTGAATCTGTCTCCCTGCAACTAGAGTTTCTGCACCCGAAACCTGACTATGGCTTTTCGTGCCATAGCATGAAGCTTTTAAGATAAAGCTGGTGTATTAAAACTGGCCAGTAGTCACTAGAATTTCTCAAATGGAATAGCACACCAACTCTCACGGTTCAGTCACAGTATATATTGGAATAGAGGAAAATAGACTGAATTGCTGTATTTTGCATCCCCCTAGGAAACATGTGCTATCAAATTGTTGATTATTGCAAAATATGTAAATGTTATGGTAAAGAATACTTACACAAGGTTCTGTGTTTTATTTCTATGTCCAATCTCTCTACACCATTCCATTAGTGTATTTAGGCATGATGCTCCACTAGGCATTTCAAATTGTACAGCACATCCACACACACCTGAATGTATATAAATAAATATAAAAATGTAGATAAACATGAAGACAAAAAGTCATGACTTATTTAGACTATTTATTGATGATAACATTGTGACTTAGAATGAATAAAACAAATTTTTTAAAAATTGATAGCCTTCCCTACCAATTTGATCTCCTAATCCCAGGGCCCGATCCAACTGTGTCATTAGGGGAGTGCCGAATGTCTTGAGACACTATTCCCACTGAGCTACAAGCTTTGCATTAGAGGCTCCCTACTGTATATTAACTGCTCTTCTACTGCTCCTATAATTTGTGTACGAACTGTTGTTATTAATGGGTCAGAGTGAGAACAGCAAGACATTCCCTAGTAGCTTGCTCTAATTCATTCATCATGTATCCTGCAAAGAATACTGACTCTCAGAGCCTGGTGTTAAATATTTTTGGAAAATCATTTGACTTTAACAGGGTTATTCAAAGAGATCCGAATGGCTGCGGAAAGGTAACCGAACGCTGAAAATCAGTTTTCGGTTACCTTTCTTGGCCATTCGGCTATCCAGAGAGCAGGCAGTTCGCCAAATGTTGGTGAATTGCCTGCACATACGGTGCCTGTTCGGTGCCCGTTCAAGGGCAGTGAAATCCCCATAGAGAAGCACTGCTTCGTCTATTCAGACAACACAAACCATCAGTGAAAAGTTGTCGAAATGCCCTGTCATTCGGTGGCTTCATTCGACAGGTTTATTCAGGCGAATACCATAGGCTTCAATGTTAAAAATATTCCTGTTTTAATTCAATATCTGATAAACCGTTGATTATAATATTCTGCAGTAAAAAGTCTCTTTATGTATAGATTTTTTTAGGATCTTTTAAGCATTTTTTGGGATTTTTTTGCAAAACAATTTTCCCGATATTTTTTTGTTTTTGCTTTTAAATTTCTTTTTCAAACGTTTTTTGTTTTTTCTGTAACAGCCCTTTTTATTATCATTCATTGGACCTTATATGTAAATTTCAGACATTTTCGCTCAATAGTTTCTTTGCAAACAGCATTTCACTTTTCAAACATTCAAGCGTACGGTTTTCTTTTTTTTCACTCCATTCGTCTGCGGTCTTGGCTTTTTCCGGTGGCTGCTCTGCGCTCTGATCGGCTCCTGCTTGGGTTTCTCCGGCGTGTTCTGCGGGGTTAATCCAGATGTTTTTGTGTGTTTCGGTGTCCATTCGCTCTGGTTTTGCGGTGCGTTTTCAGCAGGTTTGCTGGCGGCTTTTCCCTGCATTACGGCGACCCTGTTGTGCTTGCTGAATACACCACAGGGTCGCCAAATCGCACCGAATTGAAGAGAACGAAAAATCACCGAACGTGCAGTGGCTTTTCGATTCTCTTTGAATAACCTTGTAAATATATTACAAAATCCCAATTTTTTCACTTTTTCCGCAATGCAGAGTGTGGTTCTGTATATGTACAGCTGCAGGTCCTGCCAGTGTGCAAATGGGAGCCCGTGTAGGGTCCATGGAATTCTACAGATGTCAGGATGGGATACCAGCAGCGGTGCTACTCCCAAAAAGCAGCACCCTGATTAGTCATTTGAGAGCTGCTATTAACTGTTTGGTTGGGATCAGGCCCCTAGTTGACCGATGCAAGAATACACTTATGCATCTTTCGATTCTACTACGACTTAGTACTCTGCAACCTGGATAGAGAGCTAGGCTTGTATGAACTCCATTCTTTCATTTATCCTCTGAAATGTATTCGATCCTAGTTTCCACTGCTACTTTGAACTGTATTTTACATTTCATGACTTTAAATTATCTTTGCTGCACTCAACGTGCTCCTGAGACCGGGGTCTCCTCAAAAGGAGACCTTTGTCTCCTTACTCCAAAATATCACAGCCGCAATATGTTACTGGTGAAGAGCCCATCTAAAGACCCTGATGTATTGTTATAGATCTGCATATTGAATTGCCTGTGAAGTTCAAATGAAAGTTGTGCTTACTGTTGCAAATTCTTCAAAGCAAGGCAATCAGAAAGTCACCTAACCCCTGATCAACTCACCCTTGATGAAACTGCTTAAAATACAATGTTTAATGGTGTTTGTGTCTGCAACAGAGATATGAGCCGATAGTATTGTAAGCATAACATTATTTATTTTGGTTTTAAGTGATGTAGCAAGATGTATATAGAGCAGTCATTTCATAAAGTAACTGTTGCAGGATTTTTATGCAGGTTAATTTTTTCATTGCTTTAGGGTCAGTGATTTTCTTGATTAATGTTCACCTTGAAGCTGTTTTGCAGAGGTTTATTTATGCTCTTTGATTCGTGCTAATACACCTTTTGTTTCTTATGACAGTGTAGCCTAGATCAGACTAAGCATTAATTGTGTACATACATGTTCATAAAATTGCCTCCTGTAATGACAGCTCAAACAATTATTCCCAGTAATGTAACATTCAGTCATCAATCAAATTCACTAAAACAATTAAAGCTAGACATGTTTTTTTGCATTATCATTACCTCAAGGAGCTATTACTCATAATTACTTTATGATTAAAGTAGAGTCGTTATGCTGGTGTCTATTATCACAGGCATTGTAGTTACGACTGCAATTGACTGTGTCCCAAGAGTTGGTGAGATACAAAGAAAACAAGGAATCTCTACAAAATATCTGTATTCCACAGAGGAATACGTGTCTTATTTTGTGTCTGCTTTGTACACTGCGCCAAAAAGTTTTCCGAAGTTTCGTGCGAGTTGCAGAAAGAGGTGGTCCAATTTAAACATCCCATTTAAATTCAATGTTTTAGCAAAGTTTTCCCCATGGCAACAAGAAAATGTGTTATAACACTGTGGTACATTTAGAAAATTAAATGTCTTAAGGGCAGAGATAATGCTGAAGGATTATACAAATTTTAGGCTCACAGCATTAACATCACCTGCATATAAACCATGGCCGCACTGAGATGATAAGTGCACAGTTGTGTTTGAGATAAAGGAAGCATAACTGGGTTTTTCGATTTTATATATTTTTATGTGTAATATATTTTTTTTGTTTTAATTAATGTGCACCCCTTTTTATTATTAAAATATTATTAAAGTGAAGGATTTAAAGCTGGCTGTAGCAGTTCAATGTCAACCTTTACTATAATATAAAATCCACGTGCCTTCTTATAGAATTACAGTATGTTACAATGAAAGAATATTTTTATTTCCTCCTTTTAATTGTGACCAAATAAACACTGATAAATGACAAAGCAAAAACTATCTGTATAGCGCCAAATCCCTAAATACATTTCAGTCTCTTCCCTTTCGGTAAACTAGCTAATCAAGCACTCTCGGTCTGTTTCTTTTTATTAGTATTCTCTTTCTCCATCTCTGCTAACTTCTTTAGGTCCCTTGGGGAATATCATAGGATAAGAAATGTAAACTCAATGATAAAGATCAGAGGCTTGTAGATCTTGATGACTTTGCGAGCAAAAAGCCCTTCTCTTGAATTTCAATTTAAATACAAGCTTAAAGCCCTTGTTCAGATTGATTAGAGACGTGATTCTGGTGGGTTGTGCGTAGGTGGAGAAATTTGGTTATGAAGTTTATGAATTTATTAACAGATACAGTTCTGTCTCGGTATGGTTTAAATTACAATTTTTGCATAAAAGTAAGAATGATTCCAAAGAAAGATGCAAGAGACAGAGACATTTATCAAGCATTCTCAAAAAAAACCATAATCTAATTAAATATGTATAAAGAGAAACTTTGAGAATCTGTGTTTAAAGCACAAAGCGTCATGGACTGATTCACGAGTCCTACTACTACGCAAATCTTTTCAAGGTCAATACAAGAACATCTATGGATATTTCATGTTATATCTGTGTAGCTGACGTAAGATCTTTCATTGTGATCACAAGCATTTCTTTTACAGGGAGCAGAGAAGAATATTTATTTTTACCAAAAGAATATTGCTGAACATCTTGAATTGATTGATGACGTTAAGGAAGATTTTGCAATGGGGGAGGTACATGCAAAATCTCTTTTCCATTAAAGGTTGGACTATGCCATTTAAGAAAATAAAGCAATTCAACATTTTATTAATAGAAAATGTTCCTTCCGAGTTAAGACAAACTTATTCAGCTTTTCACTGTATTTTTATGAATCACTAGCGTGAATGATTTGTTTGTCAACGCTGACATTGAACGGATGCAGAGAAAGGAAAGGCATCGATAAGTGAAGAGTTGTTGCCAACGTGTGCAAGTTGGATGTACTAATTGATTTTTTTGTTTGGTTTTTTTTTGAGAAAGGATTTTACCAGGAAGGATACATTGAGATTTCTCTCGTTTTCAAGTATGTCCTGGGTGGCGAGTATGTACCGTTAGGTGTCTTGCCCAAGGACACTTACTGGAGAGGTGCTCTTGCTGGGATCGAACCTATGTCTCCACAGGCTCTCTCCACGCAGAGCAGTGATGTTACCTCTACTCCACCCAGAAACAGTGAGGAAAATCAAAACTTTTAGCCAATGTTTCCATGATTCTATTTTCCAAGTCAATATTGAAAAGCACAACTTGTTAGCTGCAACTCGTCACTTGGTGAATGTGCTATAGTTTTGCTAGGATAGGTAGTTTTGGAATATGATAGTACAGATTATAAAGTAGTAAGAAACTATAATCATATCAAGTAGAAAAGGATGGAAAGCATAAAATACCAAATACGACTTAGCAAATATCTTCAGGAGTTTTTAACTGTCTGTAATGGAAAACAGTTTCCCATAACTCCACTGGGTCCTGGCAGAGTTTTATGGAAAATCACCTGGTAGTGAAGGGGCTAAGGAAAAGGAATAATCATTAACTATAATTTGTGCTGTGTATGTGTTTCTTAAACCTCCTAAGTGGTTAAATGGTATATTTTTATTTATTTATTTATATAGCGCCAGCATATTCCACAGCACTGTACAATGGGCACAGTATAGACACGGTTACAATACATTGAACAACATTTGATAAACCAGTACAGGAGGAAACAAAGGGCCCTATTCCCGTGGGAACTCACAATCTAGGAGGGTTGGAAAAAGGAGGAGAGGACTGCAAGGTGAGAGTGATGGACTGGCTGTGTCAGTGAGTTGGGGGGTGGCTTCCCTAAATAGATGTTAGTTTGTGCATACAGTGATGATCTACTGATGTGTCACCACTGTAAATTGGATAAATGTTTATGTGTATCAATGCAATCTTTGTCAATGATAGATTCATTTATTTCTGTCAGGGGTAGATTTTTAAATTTGTTTCAGCGATTAATAGTTCTAGTTAATTTTAAAGGAACAGCCACAGTGCCACTTACTCATCCTATATAAACTTGCTTTTAACTAAGAATGTATAACTCACAATATTTCTTTTTTCCCTATGCTGTATATATTGTTGTGCTAGCCTGCAACATTCCTACTTGTGATCTGCATTCCTTGGTGCATTCAATAGTTTGTCCTTAGGTTTGACATCTAATACATGGACCTTCTAGAATCCACTTTTGTTAGCATATACTGTAACAGCTTTTGTAAGAACATTGCATCTTCTGATGAATAAACACTTTAACTCTTATCTAAACTACTATTGAAGATCCTCGGCACTTTATACATAAAACAAAACATAAATAGCTTTAAATCTTTTTAAAATTACTAACAAATGACATATTTACATACATTGCCCAGCCCTTACTCTGCAGTTGTTGTCGTCATTTTACTATCTCTGAGAATTTCCTATTTTTTTTTCACTATACAAAAAAAGACAGAACCTATAAATTATTCTCTATAGTTTGTGCCATTTGTTTTGACTTGGCAATGTCTTGAATGTTTGGCATCGAATCATTTTTGATGTCACATAAACATAAGGTCAGATCACACTGATAAAAGTAGAACGAGCCATATTTTTGCACTCCTTGCTGACGTTGGAAATGTGTGCTTCTTTCCAAGTCTGTAATTTGGATTCCTGGCTTATTGCAATTGTTTATGTTAATGATGAGCATGAAGTGAAAATGCTGGTCCGTTTTACCTTGGTAAGCTGTTCCAGTGGAAAATTACTATCCAGACAAAAAATTGGGAATGATGTATTTTGATAAGTATGCCAATAGTTTGATAAATGTCATATAGAGGTTACGGATGTCAACTTAATGCTTATTCAAAGGTAGTGCGGTCTGTTCCACCTACTGTCATTAAAGCGTAAGCTGTTAAGTATAACAGCCCCACTTGTTACAGCTAGGGATGAGCCGAACACGTCCGAGTTCGGGTTCGTATTCGAACCCGAACTTTCAAAATGTTCGGATCCGAACCCGAACTCGAACTCCATACAAGTCAATGGGCCAAGAGGGCATATATGCTAGATATATGCAATAAAAGGTGTATGGGGGTCCGGGTAGTGCCCTGGGGGACAGGAAACAAGGACAAAAAGTAAAAAAAAAACGTTTTTAAAGGGACAGTGAGTTTTCCATGAAATACGGGTTAAAAATAAAAACGAAAAATTCCTTCAAATATCGTGCCTAGGAGGTCCCTATAACCTGCCCGTGAAGTGGTGGATTTCTAGGATGTATAGAAACAAACCATAACCCCTCTGAGGATATGAATCTGATACAGGCGTCATTGACAGTGCACCCAAATATTGTGCTTTTGGTGCCAGGCCAGCAAGACTGCCAGGCCAGCATGTACTATCATACAGTAACCCCTCTGTAGTATTGTGGAAGAATGCAGGGGTGGACCATGTGGTCCTATATTAAAAAAGATATGCATCTGTTAACCCTTTCGCTGCTGAGGCATTTCCCACCTCTGTGCTTTTGCTCATCATGTTTAAATGTGTTTTGAAGGCTTATTTTAGTATATGACCCAGAATTATTATATATCGTTCTTTCCGTCAGACTCGGCAGATTCATAATATGTCATTATTATATGTATACATCATGACCTGTCTGTATATTATAACAAAAAATGCAATAAAATATGAATTTTCAATAATTTACAACGTGTAAAGTGTATTTTTTTCACATTTTAACATGCGAGCAATTGCGGTTATATTTTGTATGGGGTGCGCTTGTTAAAAAAATTAGAAATGGGGTCTCGTTACATTTTTTTGGGGAAAATTACGCGATTTTTAACAAACGCACCGCATACAAAAATCGTTAGTGCAGCATCATTGTTCACATTATAATTGAAATGGGAACAATATTGCTGCATTAACAAACCAAAAAAAAGAAAAAAACTTGTTTATTTTTTTTATAACTTTTTAAAAATATTTTTTTATTTTTATTTTTAATTTTTATTTTATTTTAAAAACTTTTTTCACAGTCGTGTTTGGTATCGTTGGAACGGCCATGCTCTGGCCGATCCAACAGTTTAACTTTAACCCCTAGCTGCCACGGATCGGGAGATAGGGGGTTCATTGGAACCCCCTATTTCCACCATTGGTGGCAGCTAGGGGTTAACTCCTCAGGGGGAGTTCCTGGAGGCTTGGCCGACATCCAAGATGTCAGCCAGCTCGGGGAAAGGATCACGAACCGGCGCTTTTCAGCGCCGATTCGTGATCCGGCTCCCCAGGGGTTTAATGACAGCCACCGTTTGGAAGGGCAGGCTGTGCCCTTCCAAACGGTGCCTGGCATTAAGCTCAGGACCCCCGCGATCGGGAGGGAGAGAGGTCCGAAGGCCACCGCGATGACATCTATTGTGCCCACGGCAGTCCCGGAGTGACGGGACCCTTCCCTTCCTGCGACAGGACTAGCTGAGCGTCCTCCACAGCAAAGTGGTTAAAGGCGTCAGTGCACCCAGATATTGTGCTTTTGGTGCCAGACCAGCAAGTACTATCATACAGTAACCCCTCTGTGGTATTGTGGAAGAATGCAGGGGTGGACCATGTGGTCCTATATTTGAAAAGATATGATTCTGGTCAAGGCGTCAGTGCACCCAGATATTCTGCCTTTGGTGCAAGACTGCCAGGCCAGCAAGTATCATCATACAGTAACCCCTCTGTGGTATTGTGGAAGAATGCAGGGGTGAACCTTGCGGTCCTATATTAAAAAGATATGATTCTGGTCAAGGCGTCAGTGCACCCAGATATTGTGCCTTTGGTGCCAGACTGCCAGGCCAGCAAGTACAATCATACAGTAACCCCTCTGTAGTATTGTGGAAGAATGCAGGGGTGAACCTTGCGGTCCTATATTAAAAAGATATGCATCTGTTAAAGGCGTCAGTGCACCCAGATATTCTGCCTTTGGTGCCAGACTGCCAGGCCAGCAAGTACAATCATACAGTAACCCCTCTGTAGTATTGTGGAAGAATGCAGGGGTGGACCATGTGGTCCTATATTTAAAAAGATATGCATCTGTTAAAGGCGTCAGTGCACCCAGATATTTTGCCTTTGGTGCAAGACTGCCAGGCCAGCAAGCATCATCATACAGTAACCCCTCTGTGGTATTGTGGAACAATGCAGGGGTGAACCTTGCGGTCCTATATTAAAAAGATATGATTCTGGTCAAGGCGTCAGTGCACCCAGATATTGGGCCTTTGGTGCCAGACTGCCAGGCCAGCAAGTACAATCATACAGTAACCCCTCTGTAGTATTGTGGAAGAATGCATGGGTGGACCATGTGGTCCTATATTAAAAAGATATGCATATTACTGTATAAAGGTGTCAGTGCACCCAGATATTGTGCTTTTGGTGCCAGGCCAGCAAGTACTTTCATACAGTAACACCTCTGTAGTATTGTGGAAGAGTGCAGGGTTGGACCCTGCGGTTCAAAAAATTTAAATGTTATAAATCTGGCACAGGCGTCATTGCAGCCAAATATTGTGCCTTTCATGGCAGCAAGTGCATTCACACTGTAACCCTTTTGTGGTATTGTGGAAGAGTTCAGTGCTGGAGGTTTTGGGAATGCAGAAGACATCCCCGATCTATTCCGTTACGTCAGCATCAGGGGATTGATAGCTGCTGATCCAGGACTGACTCATTTTTATAAATGTCAGCCGGTCTATAGAGTCGGTGGACAGACGCACTCTTTTGTCTGTGACAAAACCTCCAGCGGCACTGAACGTCCTTTCAGAAAGCACGCTAGATGAAGGGCAACCTAGTAGCTGCATAGCATATTGGCTATGTTCTGGCCAGTGATCCAATCTCAACACCCAGTAAGCCAGTGGATCATCTGCTGGAAAGGTATCCAGGTCTGCCCTTGCCCCTAGGTAGTCCTGCACCATATGGTGAAGACGCTGGCAATGGGTGCCTACATTTGACATCCCTGGGCGTCGTGGACTAAAAAAATAAAAAAATGCATCAGTCAAGCGACCCTGGCCTTTACCACTATTCCTCTCATCATCCGCAGCCTCAGAAGCACGTGTGTCATCACTTGGTAACCTACCAGTGCCTGGAAAGGTGTTACACAAGTGTTGCTTTAGAGCGTCCTCAAGTTTTTTTCATCCTGTGCTCCCTCTGTGCGGGTAGGATCAGCTCTGCAACTTTACCCTTGTATCATGGATCAAGAAGGGTTGCCAACCAGTAATGATCCCTCTCCTTGATAGCACGAATCCTGGGGTCCTTTAGCAGGCTTTGCATTATTAGGGAGCTCATGCAGCATAGGTTGGAGGTGGCATTAGCTTCCGAGTCTTCCTGGTCAATGAGGATGACCCCATCGTGCACTTCCTCCTCCCAGCCACACACTAGCCCTTGTGTTTCTGGGCACACAAAACCCGCCCTTGAGGAATCCCCACCTTCAATGCCCCCACTACTTAAATATTCTGCCTCCTCCTCCTCCTCCTCACCTCCGCCTGTCTGATCTGAGCAGGACCCGCTGGAATGCTGTCTGCGGAAAGACTGGGGCCTTGTGAGCTAGGGAAGGCCTCCTCTTCCTCCCGCTTCCTCTGCCTCTAGAGCAGGGTTTCTCAAGTCCAGTCCTTGGGACCCACTACAGGCCAGATTTTGCAGATCACCTTGGGGAAATGCAGACTGAATCCTGCAATCACTGAGCAACTAATTAGATCACCTGTGCTGTGCTTCGGATATCCCACAAACCAGGCCTGTTAGTGGGTCCTGAGGATACGAGTTGAGAAACACTGCTCTAGAGCCACATCTATAATACCCTGCAGAGTGTGCTACAGCAGGAACACTAAAGGAATTGTGTCACTGATGCATGCACTGTCCCTGCTCACCATCCTCGTTGCCTCCTCAAATGGTGACAGTACAGTGCATGCATCCTTGATCATCAGCCACTGCGGGGGAAAAAAAAAACAAGTTGACCTGAACCTGTCCTTGTGCCATACTCGCACAAGTACTCGTTGATGGCCCTCTGCTGCTTGTGGAGACGCTGCAGCATTGCTAATGTCGAGTTCCACCTGGTGGGCATGTCACAGATCAGACGGTTTGTGGGAAGGTGGAATTCTCTTTGAATTTATGCCAGGCGAACATTTGCTGGGAATGACCGTCTGAAGTGGCTGCAGACTTTTCTGGCCTGGCTGAGAAGCTCTGGAAGCCCTGGGTACTTGGTTAGGAAACGCTGTACCACTAGATTTAGGACGTGTGCTAGGCATGGTACATGCGTCAATTTACCCTTGCGTAGGGCAGAGAGAAGGTTGCTGCCATTATCACAGACGATCATTCCCAACTCAAGCTGGCATGGTGTTAACCATCTCTGCACCTGGCCCTGCAGAGCTGACAGAATTTTTGGCCCTGGTGTGGCTCCTGTCCCCTAAACAAACCAGCTCAAGCACAGTATGGCTTCTTTTTGCTTGAGCCATTGCGTAGACCCTGTCAGGCGTCGGTTTAACTGCCACTTTGCCAGAGACAGAGAAGGAGGAGAAGGAGGAAGAGGGAGAGGTGGTGGTGGTGGAGCAGACAGACCTCATACAAGCAGCTTTCTGGAGGCATGGTGTATGAACAAGCTCCAGCACAGAGCCCTGTCTTGGATCCCTCCCAGCTGGAATCAGAGTTACCCAGTGTGCCGTGAAGGGAATGTAACGACCCTGTCCATGCTTGCTGGACCACGTGTCTAAAGTCACATGCACCTTGTTGCTGACTGCCTTTCCCAATGACTGGATAACATTGTCTTCCACATGCTGGTATAGTGCTGGAATGGCCTTGCATGAAAAGTAATTGCGTTTTGGAACCTGCCACAGTGGTACAGCACATTCAGCAAATTCACGGAAGGGAGCAGAGTCCACCAGCTGGAAAGGTAGCAGCTGCAATGCGAGTAATTTTGCTAAGCTGGCATTTAGACGCTGTGCTTGGGGATGGTTGGGACTATATTTTTTCTTACGTTGCAGCAGCTGCGGCAACGTAATCTGACTGTGTAAATCTTCAGCTGCTGGGATGATGTCACATTGTGAGGAAGGACCTGGTACATCCATTACTGTAGCATCATCCCTGTCGGTGGAGGTTGTAGGCAATGACATGGCAGGACATACAGTGGGGGTAGAGACAGATGAAGAGGAGGAGGACCTACGCAATGTTTTGCGCCAACGGGATGTGTGGCAGGAGGTCATATGTCACCTCAAGCACGTGGTAGCCAAGTGTCCGGTGTCTATCCCACGCTTCAGCCTCATCTGACATAGATTACAAATAGCAACGGTTGGGTCTGCTGCACATTTCTTAAAGAACTCCCAGCAGACAGCAGAGTTCCTGCGTGTGTGCTTTGAGACAACAGAGCTCTGCACCGGAGCAGCTCTGACATGTGATGGACTGGCTAGTGCTACGGTTGGTCATAGAGGATGTTGTGCCTCGTGTTTGCTGTGCCTCCTCCTCCCCGTCTTCCTCACTTGATTCCTCTGTTCGATCAGGCACCTAGGTGGAGTCAGTGACCTCATCATCATCCCCTATCTCCTCGTCACTGGAGCCAACTTGGCAGTATGCTGCAGCTGCTGGGGCAACATGAGTGCCAGTTATTTGTGTGTCATCACTGGCACCCCCTTCCTCTAGATTGATTATACTCCCTTCCTCAAACTCAGAGATTGAATCAGAGCACTGTACTTGCTGTGCATCCTTAAGCAGCATGTCACTGTCATTGTAGTCAAACAATTCAGCTGACTCCTCCGTGTGTGATAGCGAGGCTATGGCAGGAGTAGCTGTGGACATGGAGGCTGCATTAGATGCTTTGGCAGCTGAGGTGGACTGTAAAGCACTAGAAGCCTGGCTGGCAGAGGACTCGGAGGATGACGATGGCCTGGTTATCCAATCCACCAAATTCTCTGTATTTTGCTGCTGCTTAAGACGGCCAGCACCAGTTAGAAAGGACAAGCGTGCCCCTGCAGAGGATGCACCACGTCCACCATGACCAGAGGCACAGCCTCCCGACACAGGGGCTGCTTGCCCTATTATCTGTGTCTGGGAGCGTCTGCCTGTCCTTTTTGTTCTTTCAGACATGGTGAGTGATACATAGATTAAATATATACAGAACTCTGATTCAACTCTGGTATAAAGATTAAAGATTTAAAGAACTCTGGTATAACTCAGTGAGACACCCTGATAGCTGGCAGCCAGTGACAAGACACAGATTACAAGTCTCAGACACCTCCTATAAATCAGTGAGACCCCCTGATGGGTGGCAGTGAGAAGCCACAGATTAGAAGTCTCAGAAACCTCTTATATATCAGTGAGACCCCTTGATGGGTGGCAGTGAGAAGCCACAGATTACAAGTCTCAGAAACCTCTTATAAATCAGTGAGACCCCTTGATGGGTGGCAGTGAAACCTCCTATAAATCAGTGAGACCCCTTTATGGGTGGCAGTGAGAAGCCACAGATTACAAGTCTCAGAAACCTCTTATAAATCAGTGAGACCCTTTGATGGGTGGCAGTGAAACCTCCTATAAATCAGTGAGACCCCTTGATGGGTGGCAGTGAAACCTCTTATAAATCAGTGAGACCCCTTGATGGGTGGCAGTGAAACCTCTTATAAATCAGTGAGACCCCTTGATGGGTGGCAGTGAGAAGCCACAGATTACAAGTCTCAGAAACCTCTTATAAATCAGTGAGACCCCTTGATGGGTGGCAGTGAAACCTCTTATAAATCAGTGAGACCCCTTGATGGGTGGCAGTGAGAAGCCACAGATTACAAGTCTCAGAAACCTCTTATAAATCAGTGAGACCCCTTGATGGGTGGCAGTGAAACCTCTTTTAAATCAGTGAGACCCCTTGATGGGTGGCAGTGAAACCTCTTATAAATCAGTGAGACCCCTTGATGGGTGGCAGTGAAACCTCCTATAAATCTGGCTTCAGGCCAGTGGGAAAGTGCCTTGTGGGCCATTGTGATGCATTGTGGTCGAACTTGCTCCGAACACCCGGAAATGTTCGGAGTTCTCGATCTAACCGAACAGGCTAAGTTCGGCCCGAACTCCGAACAGTCCGAACCAAACAGCTCATCCCTAGTTACAGCTAACAGCTCCAGTCCTAGTCCAGCTAAGCCACAAACTCCTATTTCTCATTTGCTTGTCCTATACTTTGTATAGTAGTGCAGAAGTGACTCCAAATTCGATCATTACACTAGCTATTATTGTTGCATCTCACATTATTAATATTGTAAAAATTAAAACCTGGTGCATCAACATAATCACTTAACACTGGGAAAGAAACGGTATCATTCATCAGCTTCCAAATACTAAAAGCCAAACACTAACATACAGGGTATTCAAAGAGAATCAAAGAGTCACCGCACGTACGGTGACTTATCGTTCTCTTCAATTCGGAGTGATTTGTTGATCCCATTTCGGCGACCCTGCGATGTATTCAGCAAGCACCACAGGGCCGTCGTAGCGCAGGGAAAAGCCGCCGCAAAGCCGCCGATCACTCACCGCAAAACCCGGCGAACGTACACCGAAACCCGCAAAAACATCTGGATTAACCCCTCCAAACACGCAGGAGAAACTCGAGCAGCTGCCGGAAAAAGCCGACACCGCAGACGAATGGAGTGAAAAATAACACCAGTATGCTTGAATGTTCGAAAAGTGAAAAGCTGTTTGCAAAGAAACTACTGAACGAAAATGTCTGAAATTTACATATAAGATCCAATGAATGATACTAACAAGGGCTGTTACACAAAAAAGAAAAGACGATTTAAAAAAAACAAATGGAAAAACAGTTTTCACAAAAAAATCCCGAAAAATGCCTAAAAGATCCTAAATGAATCTATAAATAAAGAGACTTTTTACTGCAGAATATTATAATCAATGGTTTATTAGATATTGAATTAAAACGGGAATATTTTTAACATTGAAGCCTATGGGATTCGCCTGAATAAACCTGTCAAATGAAACCACCGAACAGCAGGGCAATTCGGCAACTTTTCCCTGCTGGTTTTAGTTCTCTGAATAGACGAAGCATTGCTTCTCTATGGGGAATTTCACTGCCCTTGAACAGGCAACGTATATGCAGGCAATTCGCCAACATTTGGCAAACTGCCTGCTCTCTGAATAGACGAATGGCCAGGAAAGGTAACCGTATGCTGAATTTCACTGTTCGGTTACCTTTCGGCCACAATTCGGATCTCTTTGAATAACCCTGATAGTGACATTCATTTTATAACCAGTAATATTGAGAGGATAATGCTTAAAGCTTTCAGTCCCAAAAGTTAATGTTTGCATTGTAACACAATGAAAAAGCAAATTGCCAGCAAATCAAAACCCCATTTTCACAGCGCAGAATACAGGGAGAAAACTAAGGTCACCTGCTACTCTACAGGGATAAGATTAAGGGGTTATAAAGACTGAAACTCCATTTAAATACAGATATGAGGTGTTACTGTTATTTCCATACACAGACATTATGCCACATACAAATATTATTTGTATATTTTATTGGAATTTTTTTGGTAGCTGCTAATAATCTTATGATCACTACAAATACCCCTAAAGAGGATAGATGACCATTTTACTATCAGTCTTCATCACATTTCCAGTATTTTACACAAATGTTATTTCTGCCTGTATGCTAAAAATGCACGCCCCGTGACCCCATGAAATCGTACCACATAAGGGATGTCATCTACATTTCAGAATCTTTTTTTATTTATCCTGTAAAGGATAAATGAATACATGGCAATTTAAAAATGAGCAAATTTACATTCATTTCTTTTTAACTGTCAGAACAACAATCTCTGTGAGAAATGTCTATTTTCCCTATATTAACCCCGTCACTACCTAGTGATTTTCCCAAAAAAATCCACTGCCAGGAACCAAAGGTGTTTTGGAACATCTTTTTTAATTTATTATACAGTAAAAAATGTTTTGGGATATTCCCAATCTGGCAGGCAGATGTCGCCATCTGCTGGCCAAATAAAGATAGTGTTGGTAGAAATGTAGTTAATTGCAGCCCATGGGTCTGTGCGTCTGCTGGGGAAAGCCCATATGTCAAGACAATCTTCAGCCAATTTTAAACTTTTTAGCTCCTTGGGCATTGTGCCCACAGGGCGAAAACTTTGGGGGCACCTTCTGGAACCAAAGAGCAAACAAAATGAATTTGCAATCATACAGTGTAGTCCCAGATCATGTTAACATGCTCTCAGGCTGCTGTGTCTGCTTCTCCTGATTGTCTATGCACGATCATGGAAGTTAAGAGGTTAATTATCTTTGCATCCCATGGATCAAATAAATCGTATGATAATTTTTTTCCAACAGAAATCAATTAGTAGTGAAGAGGTTAAAAGCTTAAAAGCTTGCATTGTCTTTAGGCTCTTTATTATTGGCTCGACTGGAATAGAGGTTAGAAGGAGAAATCGTTCTCACTAACACATGTATACTGATACATGTACATTGCAACAAGTCTTCATTTTTCCATCTCCACACACTTGGCCATCATTTTTTATTTAAGTGCAGCTGTAAATATCAGCTCTGGCAAGTCACTTAACAAGCCACACAAGTTGGTGGCAAATCGAATCTCCATGAATATATCTTTAGGATCTTGTGCCAATGACAATTTTATAGCCTCTCTTTTTGTTTGGAAACATATTAAGGATAATGTGTTAACAAAAATTAATGAGCGTCTTTGTCATCATATAATTCTGGCTATACAAAGCCAACGAGTCTAAACAGGCTGGAGTCATACTGGCATGGAGTTAGAATGGTTTGCATATGACAATGAACAAAATGGAATGTAACAGGGAACTAAAAACTAAATCAAATTCAATTTTCTCAGTTGTTAGAAGACTTTTAGCAATTTCTAGTACACTGAAACATTCATATAGACAATGTGAGCATCAGCCAGGTCATATCATTAAATATCTTTGAATATATTTATCAGTGTCATTCGTAAACCAGGCAGTGCTGTAGTGGTGATAATAAAATAATGCAAGGTTGCCAATTTTCTAACAGCCTCCAAAGTTCCAACTCATTAAAACCCTATTAATCGTGGATGTCTGGCAACATTGCATCCAGAACTGAAATAATGGAATGTAAGGCCAAACTATTCTCAACCAAAAGCTTATGCTAAAGAGAGAGAACACATGCAATGGTGATTAGGTGCATTGCTCCACAGTAGAAAAACATTTCGGCATAGTCCTTTTTGCAGACCATAATATTGAGCATTACACATGGTAGTTTATTTGCAAATATAAATAGCTTTCACTGCACAAGAGACTTGCTTTTTTCTCAGTTGCTTGGCATGCTTCTCCCCAGAGGTGTCAGGCTTCCAGCCTTGAACCTATATGAAATCCCAGTAGGCCTCATATATGAGCCGATACAGGCCGGCTCTTCCTCTGGCCTTATTCATTATGCCCATCCAGCTCTGGTCTTCCCTTTTATCCAACTGGCCCACTCCCTATTTAAGGAAGGCTCACCCTCTACTCAGTGCTCCGTCCTTGAGTCTTCTGCCTGAAGGAAGTTCTCCTGTCCCAAGCAGTTAATTTCAAGATTATCTTGTTCAAGTAACCCTGCTGTGTTCTTCTGCTAGATGTACCCCTGCCTTGTTCCTGTGCTTCAAGTAACAATGCCGTGTTCCTGTGCTTCAAGTAATCCTGTCTTTTTCCGGTGCTTCAAATAACCCTGCCATGTTCCTGTGCTTCAAATAACCCTGCCATGTTACTGTGCTTCAAATAACCCTGCCATGTTCCTGTGCTTCAAGTAACCCTATATAAAAAGCAGAAAGTGTACAACACCAGTACTAATCACTGTGCTCAAAGCTCCCCCACATATGGTGCAAAGAAACAAGTAATAAAACAACAAGATGGGCAAGTATTGACCACACTTGGACAGAATCAATAACGAATACCATACGAGTCATGTACTGTATGAATGATGCAGGGCTCGAGTCGAGCGGGAACGCGCAGGAACGGCATTACCGCACTTCTCCCACAGCGGGAACGCTGCGGGAACGCAGCGTTCCCGCTGTGGCCCAAGCCCGAACGCCGCCGCCGCACATTGCCGGCGGCCGCGTGCTTCCTGTTACAAGGGCCAGCTGACAGGAGGTGGAGCCGCTCGCCTGGCTGTTTCATAGATCCCAGGCGAGCGGCTGCACTTCCTGTCAGCGGCCGCTGAAGCAGGAAGCACGCGGCCGCTGGCAATGTGGAGCAGAAGCAGCAGCAAAGGTGAGCTGGGGGGGGCAATAGCCATGAGACCTGGGGGGCAATATTCATGAGACCTGGGGGGGGCAATATCCATGAGACCTGGGGGGGCAATATCCATGAGACCTGGGGGGGGCAATATCCATGAGACCTGGGGGGGGAATATCCATGAGACCTGGGGCATATCCATGAGACCTGGGGCAATATCCATGAGACCTGGGGCATATGCATGAGACCTGGGGCATTATCCATGAGAGCTGGGGCATATCCATGAGACCTGGGGCATATCCATGAGACCTGGGGGCAATATCCATGAGAGCTGGGGGCATTATCCATGAGACCTGGGGCATTATCCATGAGACCTGGGGGGGCATTATCCATGAGACCTGGGGCATATCCATGAGAGCTGGGGGCATTATCCATGAGACCTGGGGCATATCCATGAGACCTGGGGCATATCCATGAGACCTGGGGCATATCCATGAGACCTGGGGGCATTATCCATGAGTCCTGGGGCATTATCCATGAGAGCTGGGGCATATCCATGAGAGCTGGGGCATATCCATGAGACCAGGGGGCAATATCCATGAGAGCTGGGGCATTATCCATGAGAGCTGGGGCATATCCATGAGAGCTGGGGGGCATATCCATGAGACCAGGGGGCAATATCCATGAGACCAGGGGGCAATATCCATGAGAGCTGGGGCATATTCATGAGAGCTGGGGCATATGCATGAGAGCTGGGGCATATGCATGAGACCAGGGGGCAATATCCATGAGACCTGGGGGCAATATCCATGAGACCTGGGGCATATCCATGAGACCTGGGGCATATCCATGAGAGCTGGGGCATTATCCATGAGACCTGGGGCATATCCATGAGACCAGGGGGCAATATCCATGAGACCTGGGGCATTATCCATGAGAGCTGGGGGCATTATCCATGAGACCTGGGGCATTATCCATGAGAGCTGGGGCATTATCCATGAGAGCTGGGGCATATCCATGAGAGCTGGGGCATATCCATGAGACCTGGGGCATTATCCATGAGACCTGGGGCATTATCCATGAGAGCTGGGGCATTATCCATGAGAGCTGGGGCAATATCCATGAGACCTGGGGCATTATCCATGAGAGCTGGGGCATTATCCATGAGACCAGGGGGCATTATCCATGAGACCAGGGGGCATTATCCATGAGACCTGAGGCAGTATCCATGAGAGCTGGGGCATATCCATGATACCTGGGGGCATTATCCATGAGACCTGGGGCATTATCCATGAGACCTGAGGCAGTATCCATGAGAGCTGGGGCATATCCATGAGACCTGGGGGCATTATCCATGAGACCTGGGACAATAGCCATGAGACCTGGGGCATTATCCATGAGACCTGGGGCATTATCCATGAGAGCTGGGGCATTATCCATGAGACCAGGGAGCATTATCCATGAGACCAGGGGGCAATATCCATGAGACCTGGGGCATTATCCATGAGACCTGGGGCATTTTCCATGAGACCTGGGGCAGTATCCATGAGAGCTGGGGCATATCCATGAGACCTGGGGGCATTATCCATGAGACCTGGGACAATATCCATGAGACCTGGGGCATTATACATGAGAGCTGGGGCATATCCATGAGACCAGGGGGCAATATCCATGAGAGCTGGGGCATATCCATGAGAGCTGGGGCATATCCATGAGACCAGGGGGCAATATCCATGAGAGCTGGGGCATATGCATGAGACCAGGGGGCAATATCCATGAGACCTGGGGCATATCCATGAGAGCTGGGGGCATTATCCATGAGACCTGGGGCATATCCATGAGAGCTGGGGCATATCCATGAGAGCGGGGGGCATTATCCATTAGAGCTGGGGGCATTATCCATGAGACCTGGGGGCATTATCCATGAGAGCTGGGGGGGCATTATCCATATGAGCTGGGGCAATTATATCCAAGTGAACTGGGGAAAATATATCCATATAACCAGTGCTGTGTATATTATTCTTGGGGTTCAGTGCTGTGTATGTTATTCTGGGGGCTCAGTGTTGTGTATATTATTCTGGGGGCTCAGTGCTGTGTATGTTATTCTGGGGGCTCAGTGCTGTGTATGTTATTCTGGGGGGTCAGTGTTGTGTATATTATTCTGGAGGCTCAGTGCTGTGTATATTATTCTGGGGGCTCAGTGCTGTGTATATTATTCTGGAGGCTCAGCGCTGTGTATATTATTCTGGGGGCTCAGTGCTGTGTATATTATTCTGGGGGCTCAGCGCTGTGTATATTATTCTGGGGGTTCAGCACTGTGTATATTATTCTGGGGGGCCTGTGCCTGGATATATATATATATATTATATATAAAATGCGTTAGTCCAGTTGCCACAATCACGAGTATACCTGTACGTAGTGATACCTTTCACTGATCAGTATAGTTTCCTGGTTACACTCTTGAAAGTTTGTCTTTTAAATGTAAAGTTAACCCAATAAAAATGGTATCACCGGCTCGTCCGGCTATACTCGTGATATATATATATATTTTCTTCAGGTAATAGGGGTTGTGGAATTCGTGGGTGAGTTCCCTCACTTTTTTTCCCAGGACTTGACCCCTGGAATGATGGCTTCAATAAGGGCATATGGAGATATTAAAATATAGGAAGGACAGAAAAGGCAACATAGCATAAAACTGTACAAATTTAATATAAGAATTAAAAACAGAAATGGAACCACTAACAGCGATAATGGCATTACACATAAGCTATATGAGTCCAATAATGAATAACATAGCTCGGAGTTCAACAACATAAGCATTCCAGCATTCACCATCTATAACCCGGATACCTTTCGTCCTTCGATGAAAACTCCACCAGCTCAAAAGGTCAGACCTCAGGATCCCCAGATCAATGATGTTGAAGAAAAGGAGTACTTTGGAAGACGAATCCGCCCCGGTAGAGAGAAACAGGGCTAGTCCGGCTTGTCAGTCACGCTTCGACTAGTGTAATTCCATGACTTTCTCAAGCTGTACTTATCCATGGGCTCTCATTAAATAGTACCCTCTCCCCATGCTGGGGAACACGTGGCATGCCAGGAACATCCACGGCGTAGCGGAAGTGACACATCACTGTGTCACACTAGAATTGACGAATAGCCACATACTGCCGTCCAGATCCGGCTCCGGAAACATCTGACCGCAAAAGTGTCCTCCATCTTTTTAAAGGGCAATGGTAATGGTAACATTAACAGCGACAAGTCCACAACATTCCATAAACAGTCCATAATTATACAAAACTCCTATATCAAGGATTTAAAAGGTAAAAAGAACATAAAAACACAAGCTCACAGAGATAATGAAAACGCCATCACAATTAAACAAATCATAACCCATACCTAGGACAAGACCAACCGGGATACAGAGGAAAGGAAAACCTGAAACAGTTTAAATAAAGAGAAGAGACTAAATCAATATCTACAATAAGTCCAGTTTTTTTTTTTTTTAAAGTGTCCATATAAAAAAATCAATTTAGTCTCAACTTTTTTTTTTTTTTTTTGGAGAAAGTATTTTACCAGGAAGGATACATTAAGATTTCTCTTGTTTTCAAGTATGTCCTGGGTGGCGAGTATGTGCCGTTAGGTGTCTTGACCAAGGACACTTACTGGAGAGGTTGCTCGCTGGGATCGAACCCATGACTCCACAGGCTCTCTCCATGCAGAGACTTGGGTGAGAAGTAACGCAACATTACCCCCCTCGAATTAGGGGACACTTTCTCAATGCCCAGTCAACAAAAACTTAAAAAAATTAATTCAGGACTCCTGGTGCAATGACAAGAAATACTATGGGCTCTATTACATTCTTCACGCAAACGTTAACGCGCGCGCAAAAATGCATTAACGCGAGGGGCACAACCCTTTGCGCTGTACATCGTATTACAACGTCAGACTAATGCTTGTTGCGCTAACGCGGGTGGACGTGCGCGAACCCTTTGTGAGCGTACTGTACTGCGCACGTCCTATACTTAACATTGTGAGCGCAAATGCGTTTGTGCGCTGGTACGCGGAGGGTATTACAATCTATGCGCAGTTTTTAACGCACAGCGTTTGCGCGCATAATTTTAACATCTTTTAAAAGCTGGTGTTAATGGCAAATCTGAACGTCCTGGCCGAAACTAAATATGCCAGCCCAAAAATAAAAATACAGCAAAGTATAGTTACACATTCTACGCATACCCAAACAATAAAATTGAGAAGTTGTGCGTGTTTTTATTATTGCTGCAGCATATATACTCAGATTGATTTTGACAGGAGCAAAAACTGAACGGGAGACAATTGCGGTTCTTAATTCTGATTAGCTGAATCGCGTGAAAAAAACAGTCTGCACACCGATTTCTGCGCGCAATGTTAATGCGCGCACGTTTTTGCGCATCCGTTTTATGCGCGCAATGTTTCGCCAGATGAAAAAATGCGCACGAATTGTAATACCAGAATTAATTTGCACGCGTTAACATTTAACGCTTCACGCACAAATTAACGCGCTGCTCAAGCGTTTTTGAGCAAAGATTGTGATAGGGCCCTATGTTTGTCACTTTTTCTCTGAATGTTATAAAAGTGTTTGTAAATGCTCTCTCTTAATCTGCACTTGGTCTTGCCCGTGTATTGATGGGCACAACCACATTGCAATAAATACACAACATTTGTGATGTTACAGTTCATGAAGCTCCTTATCCTTTACTCTTTTTGAGTCCTATTACTAATAAAAGTCTCAGTTTTTGACTTTAATTCTTAGCAGAGGGAACATGACCCACAGTTAAAAAAAACTTCTGGTTTACACATTAAGGCTGGGGTCAGACGAGCGTGATTTCTACGGACTGTACGTCCGTGCAGTACGGACATCGTCAGTACGGATGACGCAGTAGTGGTCACACAGTCCGTTTTTTCACTGAAGTTATTTTTTGACGGATGTAGGAGGGAAAAATAAATTACAATGAAAAAACATTCTGTCCGTCAAAAATGCTGGACGTATAAATGCAGTCCGTCTGACCACGCTCCATCACTCACACACAAAGCTATGCAGACGTTATGGACGTGACGCACTCCGCACGTCCGTTCTAGCAGTATTACGTTCTTGCCTAACCTGCGTCCGTTTGCCGCGGCTGTTGTGCGTCCGCAGTTCAGTGTGGACGTACTTCATGTGTCAGGCTCCAATGGACTTTCTTTCATGCTATCACGGACGTACTTTTAGGCGCAATCACGGACGTGAACACTACGCTCGTCTGACCCCAGCCTTAGGAGTGAGTCTGGCTACTAGATTTATTTGCAGTCTTAATAAACGGCAAAGCACTCGGAGCAAGTACATTCTTAATGGAATTGGCTTTCTTAAAGATCACTTGGGGAACTTCTGGTAGCACACCGCCCAATACCTGATCATTCTATAGGACTGGCTGGCATTTTTTAAGTGCTTATTTAATTTCTCTCGTTCACCCGCTAAACTTTGTCATAAAGGCAAAATCCCATCTAGCAATGTTCTGGCTATTCACTATTATCTTATCATTTTGATTCAACAAGTCCTCTTTATATTTTGGGTGCATCACTCCATTGCACCATGGCACTGTTGCACCCCCTGTGGCATGTATGTAAATGATAGCAACAGGGGGTAAATTAAAGTGTTACTAATCCACTATCAGATCTCATTCAGCTACCATCTCTTATCTTGAGTAGCCTAGACAACACAATAGACCCCAATACAGCCTTGTCTAAACATTCACTCCTCTACCACATTGCCTTTTCACCATTGTTGTAGCTACTCTACAGTCGTTAAGTGAAACGTGTGCTAAGATTTTGGTAAATGTTGCATCATGGGAAAAATCCACAAATGGAAACAGGAGATAAAAACTTAATTTTGTTTGAATTAATTGCAAATAAAATGGGAAAAGAAAAAAAAAACAGCAGAATGTGTTTTATAATATGTTTTTTGTAATGCATCCATAATCTAGCTACAGTTTTTGTTGCTGGTAGTGTTCCTTTAACATTAAACTGAAAGAGAAGCAAATCTAGATAAACACGTCAAAAAAGCAGATTGTTTATTTGGCTACTTGTATCTTGGTTAAATGTCAGTACTAAACTCTGTATACTAATGTTAGTAAGACATGCATTTTAAAATAGAACTGTAATATCCACTTAAACAGAAAAATTTATATTATTATCAGTAGTTTTACGACGTGTCTAATCTGAAGTATGCCTGAAGGGTATAGATTGTTGAGGGTGCCTTGTTATAAATTTATAGTCACGACAAATTCTAGATAATTAATAAGACTGTGCAATATTTCATATATTAATTGTCTCCTGGCAAGTGCTTCATCTATGTCTTGACATTTAAAATAAAATTAATATTAATTACATAAATGATGTTCTAATATACACAGTCTTTCATTAAACAATGACGAATATTCATGAAACATTTTTCAGAGCACTATGTGCAAAGGATTCACAGTGTATTCATAAACTGGTTAAGTCTAGCTAGGAAAAGAATGCTTTTTCATTTGTATTCACTTTCGCTTTAAACAGAGCAAACAGCATGGTTCTTAGAATTATATTACGTCCATGTTACAGAAAAACAATGTAAATAAATGGCATGCATTTTGCCGGATAAGATAGAAAATAGTGACACTCATCTGTTTACTGTGCATGATGACATAATTTAGACACATCTTTCAAGAGGGACAGTACCATTGGTACCTGTCAGTTAGGGCTCCGAGCTCTCTTTGTCGTGGCCTCCTCCTTGTTTGCTAGAATGCCTGCCAGTAATTTTGATGCTGGCTACTCTACTGCAACATTTTCTTATAGCCTTGATGTCGCGCGTCATTCTCGTGTGACGACGCATGTGGCGTCACTGCGACCATGTCAATCCTGAACATTCTAGCACTCCGATTTGACATCTGCCAATGGCTGCTATTTAGCCTTTACACGGGGGTGGAGTGCCCTGTCGTGATTCTGTATGTCCGAGACAATCAGATCTACTTAAAGAAAGGTGAAACTCAGGAGAATGACTGGAGAAGTGAAAATTCTAGGTCAAAATAGCCAAACAAGAAAAATTCTTCCATTTATCTCCCTTTCCAAATATGCTATGTGGTCTAGCTTGTTCTCTTCTCCTGACAATTATCCTAATTTTCACCTTTCTCTGAATAGCCCTGTATGTGTTATTCTACTGTATTATTTCGTATGGACTTTGGCCATGAATTCTACTCTGAAATCTGCTGTGCCTATTTCTCTAGACTGACTACACTCTCTGTTACTGACTTTTGCTTGTACAATTACCTTCCTTGTTACCAACCTTTGGCTAGTGCGACGACATTCTCTGGTTCTGACCCCAGCTTGTTATCTGACCTCACTTTTTGTGTCTGTTTTTCTATTACATTTCCTTTTCCATTCTAAGGACTGGCAGTTAGGGTGAGATTTTGTGTGTTAGGGTCCGAAGATATCACAGTATCATTGGATCAAGGAACACACTTAGGGCAATATTCCAAAAGTTGGTGCTATCTTAACCAGAGCTGCTGTAAACTTCACAACTCCATAGACCATGGGCTCTAATCCACAGTTGCTGCTAATGTAGCGTCTCAATATGTAATAGTGCTAGAGGTTTAACGTTTGATATCGATATTCCATATTTGACGCCAGAGCTGTAGCTAGCTCCTTTTGCACCCAAGGCAAGAATAGAAAATTGTGCCCCCCCACACACACAATATTTTTTCACTATGTTACATGTTTACAGGTGCATTCTGTATATAGTCACTATGTTAAATGTTTACAGGCGCATTCTGTATATAGTCACTGTGTTACATGTTTACAGGCACATTCTGTATATAGTCACTGTGTTACATGTTTACAGGCGCATTCTGTATATAGTCACTGTGTTACATGTTTACAGGTGCATTCTGTATATAGTCACTATGCAGTGGCGTAAATAGAAACCTGAGGGCCCAGGTGCAAGAATCCATAAAGGGCGTCCCCTCTCCCCCCAAAAAAGATCTATATTTTTACTTTTTTTTCCTGCAATATAATAAAAGATAGTATTGCCCCAGCTCACATGGATATATTTGCCCCCAGCTCACATGGGTATATTGTCCCCCAGCTCACATGGGTATATATTGTCCCTAGCTCACATGGATATATATTGCCCCCAGCTCACATGGATATATATATTTGCCCCCAGCTCACATGGATATATTGCCCCCTGCTCACATGGATATATTTGCCCCAGCTCACATGGGTATATTTGCCCCAGCTCACACGGATATAGATTGCCCCAGCTCACATGGATATATTTGCCCCAGCTCACATGGATATATATTGCCCCCAGCTCACATGGATATATTGCCCCCAGCTGTCATGGATATATTGCCCCAGCTCTGATGGATATATTGCCCCAGCTCTCACGGATATATTGCACCAGCTCTCATGGAAATATTGCCCAGCTCTGTCAGGTATATTGGAAGGGAAGAAAGGTAAAATGGATGCCTGTAGCCATTTTGTTTTTAAAGAAAGTCTTTTTCTTTCTCCAAATTTCCCTAGTTAGAAATGAATGAGATTTTTCTTATAGAGTTCATGGCTGGGTGAAAGTGCCAGACATGAAGGAACCTAGAATGTCTTTGTGTGATGATGCTAGAGCTAATTGCTAAGACCTGTCATAATTAAATTTATTGGTCTGTCTTAAGTCTTTAAAACTAAAGATATTTTGTCTTTTGGGTATAGGAATATAAGAGTTAATATCTCTGTAATATAGATTTATATCCACGAAAAATATTTTTATAATCAAGGTATATTTTATTATATTTACAGTAGGAAATATATGTTCCAATAAATATTCTATGATTATATAATTCGTAAATAATATAGTTACTGGAGAATAGATTTTGTTGAGGTAACAGAAAAGAATCCAGCTGATAAAGATTCAGTAAAATTTAGAAAGGAGTAAGGGAGATAAATCTAAATATGACAGGTAGAGACACAGTGTCTGTACTGGAGAGAGAGGTTCTTTGTTACGGCAGATTGAACTTTGACCCGAGATAAGAATATTAAAAAAAAATAGTGGAATTAGTTAAGAAGTGCAATACTGCCCTCTAGAGGATAGTAAATATTAGATTTGATGCACCAGAAATATTGCCAGTGACGTCAAATTTACTATAATTAAAGCGACAGTGTTGGTTGCAAATCAGTCCGACATTCCAGCATTCAGACTCACACCGAAATGCATTCAGACGTCCAGTACACATGACACTCTGAGAGTCCGAGATTCCAACATTCAGAGACTCACACCACGATGCAGGCAGATCCCAGGACATGAGGCAATCAAGACTCTCACCAAAACTCTGACTCTCACCAAATCTCTAACTCACATGCATTGATTATCTGATATCGATAATCTTCACATATTCCAAAACAAAGTATCACATAGAAAATTCCAAGACTTATCACAATCCAGATTGGAGAGGTAATGTATGAAATTAAGGAATTAATGTAAATATATATATATATATATTTGTAGATATTCTTGCAACATAGACTGAGATTTCTCAGATACTGTTAAATCCAGAATCTAAATATCTTTATTCTGCAGATAAAGATGTGAAGAAGTGGACATAAGGATTTATTCTAAAGAAATGTTGTAAGATTGATACCAATATATATATTGAATCTGGAAATTACTGTGATTAAAATTAATATAGCAAGGAATTATATAACTACAAAATACAAAGCAAAAGATTAGAAGTTTAATTCTCGAGATTAGGGGATAATTCACTAAATAAATTTTATTACTTATCCTTTTAAATTAGCTCATCTTTTGTTGATCCATGTAGCATAGAGAGATATATATATATCTATAAGAGCTGGCCGCTTAAACATTGTTTGCTGGGAAATGCATGTTGTATTAATCAGAAATGTTTATTAACCATTTGTGTATTAGTTACTAACTGATAAGGTAAATGATATTAATCATATATGCAGTTACTAACCGGAGATACATATATTGTGAAGCTAGTTTTTATATGCTGATGGATTGTGGTTTATAAATTTTTGTTTATGATATGAGATTTGAAACATTTTTGTATACGTAATAAATATATATATGTTTTTATCCGATTATTGATTATTGTATTTTTCAAAGCAAAACACAGACAATTAAAAGAATTTAGGAGAATTTCTAGGAAATATAAACGATTGATATTTGTGTCTCGTATAAATTTCTTATGAAATAATAATCCCTGATATATTGGAGGCAACTACCGAGATAGGTCCAGTAAGTCCAATATAGACATCTTGGAGGCTTGGCTGAGAAGTCCAATATATATAACGTGTTGTATTCACGTGCAGAGATTATATCCGACAGCTCTCATGGAAATATTGCTCCCAGCTCTCATGGAAATATTGCCCCCAGCTCTCATGAGATCGCGGCTGGCTGGTGGATAGATCCCACCCAGGCGAGCGAGCGGCAGAGTTTATGCTGGCGGCCATTCAAAGGAGAATAGCAACACGGCGTGCCGGCAATATTTTCTCGGGGGGGCAATTGCCCCGTTGCCCCCCCTGGATCCACTCCTGAGACTGATCACCCCTGGCTGCACCTGCGCCCCCTTGCAGCTGTGCCCGAGGCGAGCGCCTCACTTGCCTCGTCCTCCCTACGGCCCTGGTCGACACTACACTGAGGAGAAATCAGATTGCACTTTGCAGCTTGCACAAGCTCACTGTACTATGCTTTTCCTATACTTAACATGGGGGGCAAAATCTATTTTTAGCATCTCAAGAAGTATTACAAAGTTCATGTGCAATTTATCGTCAGGATACACAAGCCAATAGCCAATATTTTAACAACTCCTTAAAGCTGGTGCTAAATGGTTCTGCAAATGTAAAAACATTTACACACTATAACCCCCCCTAAAAATCCCATACTTACCTCTCATCCTGTGGTGAAAAGGATGGCCTGATCCACCGCTTCTTCTCACCGGGAGCAGAGAGAGACTGGGAACAAATAATTCCTATTCTCCCTCTGCAATCACTCGCGGCTCGGAAGCAAAATCCTCCATGGAGTCCTATGGACTCCAAGAGCGGTTACTCATGTTAGCACAGAAGCACTACTGCGAGTGTCAGGGCGGTTAGCGTTGCATTCCAAGTGAGGTGCTGAGCTACCACCTCCCCCGGAATCAGACGTTAACATGGAGATGGTAAGGGAAATTCTGGAACCAAAGCTTTTACTGCTTACGGTCTCCATGTTTTTACTGCTTACGGTCTCCATGTTAGCATCAAGAATGAAATAGGGCCCTATAATGGCTCTGTTAAGTTTACAACAGCTCTGGTTAAGGCCCGTGTCAGACGAAGGCAGTGATCACGTCCGTGTTGCCGCACAGTTTAACGTCCGTCGTAGCATAGAATCATGAGCAATAGAGACCCACATACTAAGTGCATCTGCACCAAACTGCCCACGCACAATGCACGTGGCAAACGGAAGCAAGTTAGGCAAGAACGTAAAACTGCTAACATGAACGTGCAGAGTGCGCCACGTCCACCATGTCTGCGTAGCGTTCTGTGTGCGTGATGAGACGTCAGAGCAGCGCATTTGCGACGTCCAGCACCTTGACGCATAAAATGCCTTTTCATATCCTTTTACATATTAATTCTGTTTCCCATATTTCCCTTTTTATCTACGTCCGTCATAAAAAATGGACTGTGGGGGGGCGTGGCTTGACGCGATCCGAGATGGCTGCCTGATTGAGGAGCTCCTCACCCGGGCACTTCACAAGCACAGAAAGACAGCAGTCAGACACACTGATGGGACCCAAAAAGCGGACCAACACACAGATGAGCCGCCCGAGCACCCCAGCGCCGACCTCTGCTTCACCCATGCGGCATTATTTGAGTGGTGCGGCGCCGGCGACACAAGTAGGCCGCGATTTCAAGATGGCGCCGGTCACAGAGAACGTGAGAGGCCCGGGAAGCCCCGCACTGTCGGCTGACAGTGTGGACGACTTGGAGGTGAGAGATGCGCTGAAATTACTGCCCACTAAAGCGGATCTGGAAGGTCTTTTTGCCAGGCTGGAGGCCAAATTCGATGCGCGCTTTGAGGAACTGGGGGCGGATGTTAAACACTTGGGGGGCAGGGTGCAGGACTTGGAAGAAGACAGGGAAGCTACATTTACTCAAACCCAGCACTTTGAGACACTCTTGAGCGCGCAGGCTACACAGATTGCCTCCTTATTTCGCTGGGTGGATGATCTGGATAACAGAGGGAGACGCAATAATATACGTGTGAGGGGTCTCCCGGAAGCTCCTCAGGGTGCCACTGAAAACATAAATCTGACTCTGCAAACTCTATTTAACGAACTACTCCAACGCCCCCATGATACGCCTTTTCACCTTGACCGCGCTCACAGAGCCTTACGAGCCAGAGGCGCCCCAAACTCGGCTCCTAGAGACGTTATCTGCCGAATACATCACTTTACCCTGAAGGAGGAGGTAATGAAAGCGGCGAGGAACATGCCTTCGATTATATTTGATGATCACACAGTGGAATTATTCCAAGACGTATCCAGATCTACTCTTTTAGCCAGGAGAGAATTGAAGCCCATCACAGACCAACTTCGGGCACGCTCCATACGATATCGATGGGGAATCCGTTTGCACTACACGTTCGAGTAGACAACAGAACACTGAGTATTTCTGCCCCAGAGGATGTACCAGATTTTTTACAAGCGCTGGAACTTTCTCCAGTTACTATACGGGGATGGTTTGGAGGAGACCCGAACACGCCTCCCCCACCGATGCCACAACATCAGCCATGGCGCACGGCTAGACGGGATCGTCGACGCCCCCTGGATACAGCACGTGGAGCCGAACGAGGTTCTCCGGACCCTCCATGAGGGGACTGTCAGGCCTTACAGTCGGCTGACTGTTTCTTTATATCCATTTGATTGCAAAGGCTTGCCCGGGTGTTATGTCTTCTTGGTCTCCGACCGATCTCGGAGTTTTTGGTTGTAGACCGGCCGGTCTGCAGGTTTTTGGTTCGGCAACTATACTGTTTTACATTGCCGCTACCCCGCGCGGTGCTAAATTTTTGACTGCCTTAATGTGGTGGGTTTTTTCCACTACACTTTTCTCCATAAGGTATCCCGTAAGGGATTTAGTCCATTTTGGGCTTCAGCGCCAATGCACAATGTTTAATTTTTGGTTAGGTTTAATATGTTTGTTTAGTTTATACAATGCATTATACTGTTTTAAAGATGTTGCTGGCACGGTATATCCCTCTGGGAGACTGCTGGTCTTTCCAGGGTTCAACTACACCTTCAATCAGGTTGCGTCAAGAGCATTAAGTCTCTACAGTTCTTGCCATGGCTGATTTGCGAGTTATCACTCTCAATGTGAGAGGCCTCAACCATCCGGCTAAACGCCGCATGGCGCTACACGACTTACAACGTATGAGAGGAGAGGTGGTGTTTTTACAGGAAACACATATACGCAGTGATACGTCCGTTCGTTTATGCTCCCGTTATTATCCTCAATGTTTTTATGGTAACTTTTCCAATTCTAAGTCGCGAGGTGTTGCCATCCTAACAGCGGCACACGTACCATTTGTGTGCCAGGCGCAACGGGCGGATCCGGGGGGACGATATCTGTTTGTAAAAGGCCTTTTGGGGTCTCTGCAAGTCACCCTGGCTAATTGTTACCTCCCGAACATAAAGCAATGTACGTTCCTAGGAAAAATTCTGACGAAGCTAGAAAACTTTGCAGAAGGCACGTTGATATGTGGAGGGGATTTCAATGTTTCACCTGATACCCCGGGAGAGGCGTCTCCCTCACCGGCTTCGGTCCCTTCGTCTAAACGACGGAGATTTCACCAACTATTACATCAGGCTCGCTTGGTTGATTGTTGGCGGGCAATGCACCCGCTTGGACGGGACTTTACGTACTATTCAGCCGCTGCCAGAGTTTACTCTCGCCTGGATCTATTCCTGTTGCGTCACTCAGACCTAGGATATGTCAAATCGGTTAGCATTGGCAATATTACATGGTCAGATCATGCCCCAGTATTCCTGATCCTCTCCTTGCCGTCTATGCCCCGTAAATCTTTCCAATGGCGACTGAATGGTACGATACTAAATGACATTGTAGAGAGGGAACGTATTTCTGAGGCTATCACACAATATTTTGTAGATAATGATACGACGATGTGAAGGCCACGGTCTTGTGGGAGGCCCACAAATGTGTTATACGGGGAACCCTTATTCAAATTGGAGCTAGACGTAAACGGGAAAAATTAGCTAAAACTCAAGCCTTACTTGCTGAAATCCAGGTAGCCGAGGAGTTACACAAGGCTACTGAGTCGGTTGAACACTACACGGCACTGGTGGCGCTGAGGGCTGACTTACGACAGCTCTTGCACCAGCAGGCCAGCCGTTCACTCTTGCTTACCAAACACTCATATTATGTTCATGGAAATAGGTGTGGTAAGATGTTGGCTAGGGCTCTACGCCAGAAATACCAAGCCACTTATATCCCCAAACTAAAGTCTTCCACGGGTCGCCTTCTATCCTTGAACACAGAGATTACTGACCAATTTATAAACTACTACCAGTCGCTGTATTCCCTACGTCCAGACAAGCCTTCCACTTCCCTCATAGCTGAGTATCTAGACAAATCCTTACAGGCGAAACTAACAGAGACGGAGACCGAGGCTCTGGACGCCCCTTTCAACCTGAGCGAGCTGACAGCTGCTTTAAAGGCAACCCCCACTGGAAAGAGTCCGGGCCCGGACGGGTTTTCTATAGCCTATTATAAAACCTTTTTACCCCTCTTAGGCCCTCCCTTACTCCACTCGCTAAATGCCCTAGATGATGACAAAGGCTTCCCTAAATCGGCATTGGAGGCAACGATAGCCCTCATCCCGAAACCAGGGAAGGATCCTACGCAGTGTCAGAACTACCGCCCGATCTCGCTAATTAACAATGATATTAAATTGATGGCAAAGATGATGGCTATGCGCTTAAGCCCCTTTTACCTTCCCTGATCCATCCTGATCAGGTAGGATTCATACATCAGAGAGGAGCACGAGATAATACATACCGGGCTATCAATTTGATTCATAGGGCGCACTCGGCGCGCATGCCGATGGTCCTTCTCTCTGTCGACGCTGAAAAGGCGTTCGATAGAGTAGATTGGACCTTCTTGATGGCTGTCCTGGAGAAGTTTGGCCTGGGACCGAGATGGCTGACCTGGATTTCAGCATTATATAATAACCCGACGGCGGTCCTCAGAATTAACGGGGTGCTTTCTACACCGATAAAGATCTCCAACGGTACGCGCCAGGGTTGTCCCCTATCCCCGCTCTTATTCATCATGACCTTAGAACCGTTCTTACAGCGGATTAGAGATAACGATAACATTCAGGGCGTAACTTTGCCTTTCCACCACTATAAAATTTCTGCATTTGCTGATGACATTCTCCTTACCTTATTAGACCCGGTTCGTTCTACTGAGGCCTTTTTAATAGAGGTAGAGAAATATGCCGAAGTGTCGAACTTCAAAATCAATACTGATAAGTGCGAAATGTTGGGGGTGGGCATACCATCACTTACTAAAGAGGCGCTACAACGCCTGGCCCCATTTTCTTGGCCCACTAAAGCTATCCAATACCTGGGCATACAGCTTCCGTCGGATTTGACGTCCTTATTTGACCTTAACTACGTTCCTCTAATCAACCGGGTAACTCGAGACCTTAAAGACTGGCACAAACCTCAGTTCTCATGGTTTGGACGTATTAATATTTTAAAAATGACTGTTCTGCCAAAATTTTTGTATCTCTTTCAGACAATACCTATTGCCATACCAATATCCTTCTTTAGCTCCCTGAAAACCCTCTTTCTGAAATTTATATGGAGCGATCACAAACCGCGGATATCGTATGATGTCCTTGTCCGCCCCAAATCGGGAGGGGGCCTGGGCCTACCACATCTAGAATTCTATTACGACGCAGCATTACTGACGAGACTTAGTGACTGGTCGATGTCACCCCCTCATAAACTATGGGTATATTTAGAACAGCTTTTTCTCACGGTTCCTATAGTCTCGGCCCCATGGCAGACTGTGACCATAGAAACATTAGTCCCCATTCCACACCCAACAATTAGCCCGACGTTAAAGAGATGGCGTAAACAGCGCACGCTTCTGGCTTCTCTCCCTTGCCTTCTTTGCTGACTCCGATTACCCATAATCCAGACTTTCCCCCAGGTAAAGACAGGTCCTTTCTGGATTGGATTACGACGGCCCGTATGTCCCTCTTAGGGCTTGTGTGGGACCGGAAGGTCTGATCTCGCTCAATGATCTATTGGGAGATCGTCTGAGCACACCATTACGGAAATATAACTATCTACAGTTGCAACATTTTATCACTACACAGATACTTAAGACTGACGTTACTACACCTACAGCTCTGACTACTTTTGAGACAATATGTATATCAGACCCGCCACCTCCGCATTTACTCTCATACATGTATTCTCTTATTTTGACGGCTCGGTATAAAACCTTACCCTCATATACAACAAAATGGTCATCTGAGCTCCCTCAGCAGCTGACTCCTGAGGAGTGGTCGACGGCATTTCAAGTGACGTTTCACTCCTCTAGAGCCCTTGCAGTACAGGAAACTAATTATAAGTTGATTTCTAGATGGTACTTGACCCCAACTCGTCTGCATGCAATTTACCCAACGGCTTCTCCTGATTGCTGGAGATGTCAACGGCATAGGGGTACGTTTCTACACATTTGGTGGGATTGTCCTGACATACAATCGTTTTGGGAGGTGGTTTGGACATATATTACTGAGGTAACGACTTTAGACTTGCCATTCCATCCTAAGGTGGCCTTACTACATGTCATCCCCTTGTCCGTAAATAAATATGTGAAATCTGTGACGGTGCACCTCCTTAACGCAGCGCGAGCATTAATCCCAAGATATTGGAAACAGAGGTCGCCACCTACGATCTTTGACTGGATTGATAGAGTAGAATATGTCAGGGAACTGGAAGAACTGCATTACACTCTTGAACAGGACTTTGACACATACTTTAGGACATGGTATTGGTGGACGGAATTCAGATCCAAACATAGGCGAACGACTCAGAGTTTGTCGACACTACCGCAGATCCAGGAGTCTGCCGTATCGACCATAGAATTGTAGATGGAACATGGCTTCTAGAGGTGATATTACCACAATTACGATAAGATCGAACAGTGAAAATGTTGATTTCAGACTAGCATTAATGATAGATTTTTCTTTTAACTGTTTATCCCCCTTATTTTATCCTTTCCTTTTATTTTTCTATTATTTTCTTTTAATTTTAGGTATTTTATTTTTTTTCTTCTATGTGTTATATGTGTGGTTTGTTAATTTTCGGCTACAAGAAACATGGTTTGGTGATAATTTTTTGATTATGCATTTAATCTCGAGTGTATACATCTGACAATATTGCTCTCAAGCTTTTGTAAGACATCAATGTACTTGCTCTGAATGTTGTTTTGTGATTAATGTCACCACTGACAGGTGTTTTGTTATGTTACAAACTTAATAAAAAAACATATTACGAAAAAAAAAAATGGACTGTGTAGTGTCTACAGTATCTTCCATTAGAACCTCCGTTCGTTGTGCATGCACCCAGAGTGCGCTCAGGCTGCGTTCGTCTGACTCTAGCCTAAGTTAGCTCCAACTATGGAATAGAGCCCTTATACTTTCCTTTTATTGTACCTTATGTGTGGTGTTGAGGGTCACATCCAAATTCACACTGTGCGACCCTCACACTTGTTCCTCACTGTGTGTCAGGTACTTGTCAACCTCCTCCAGTTTCGGCTTCAGGATCAAAGGAATGAAAACAACCCAAAAGCCCAAAAATTGTCACGCATGCTTTTATTTATTTCTTTACTAGTTCCATCAAAGTGGATGTTCATTTTTTATAGAATTCAGATTAGTCGCCGAATATTCAAAGAAATCATGGTTTTCAGCAAGCAAATGCACAAGTCTACAAAGTGGTTGCATTGCGTGACTTTCAGGGCTCGAGTCCTGTGGGAACACGCGGGAACGGCGTTCCCGCACTTCTCCCGCAGTGCAAACATTGCAGGAACGCATGTTCCCGCTGTGGCCGCTTTATTGCTGGGGCTGCTAGCGGAATGAATTAACAGCATTCCACTAGCAGCCGCCTTGACAGGCCGAGTGTTCCCCGAGCAGTGCCTGCTTCGCGTGTTCCCCGAACGCGTCCGCCGTCCTCAGCCCTGTGAAGGCTGTGGTGCGGCCTATAGCCGAGATCTCGTGAGATCACGTCACAGCCTTCAGAAGCCGGGGCCACATGCAGGAGCAAGCTGGAGCTCGAAGGAAGATGCGGGACATCTAATCTGAGGTCTGAAATGGGTATGTATGATTTTGGGGGTCCAATGCCTGTGTAAGTAATTCTGGGGGCCTGTGTATACTATTCTGGGGGTCCTGTGCCTGTGTATTTAATTTTGGGGGTCCTGTGCCTGTGTATATTATTCTGGGGGTCCTGTGCCTGTGTATATAATTCTGGGGGCCTGTGTATATAATTCTGGGGGTCCAGTGCCTGTGTATATAAATCTGGAGGCCGGTGTATATCATTTTGGGGGTCCTGTGCCTGTGTATATAATTCTGGGGGTCCTGTGCCTGTGTATATAATTCTGGGGGCCTGTGTATATAAATATGGGGGTCCAGTGCCTGCGTATATAATTCTGGAGGCCTGTGTATATGATTTTGGGGGTCCTGTGCCTGTATATATACAATAATTGTGGAGGGCTGTGTATAAAATTCTGGGGGTCCTGTGCCTATGTATATAATTCTGGGGGCCTGTGTATATAATTTTGGGGGTCCTGTGCCTGTGTATTTAATTCTGAAGGCCTGTGTATATAATTCTGGGGGTCCTGTGCCTGCGTATATAATTCTGGGGGTCCTGTGCCTGTGTATATAATTCTGGGGATCTGTGTAGAACACCTTGCCTACTGTGAAGCATGGCGGGGGGTCAATCATGCTTTGGGGCTGTTTTGCTTCTGCAGGTACAGGGAAGCTTCAGCGTGTGCAAGGTACCATGAATTCTCTTCAGTACCAGGAGATATTGGATGACAATGTGATGCAGTCTGTCACAAACCTGAGGCTTGGGAGACGTTGGACCTTTCAACAGGACAATGATCCCAAGCATACCTCCAAGTCCACTAGAGCATGGTTGCAGATTAAAGGCTGGAACATTTTGGAGTGGCCATCGCAGTCACCTGACTTAAATCCCATTGAGAACCTCTGGTGGGACTTAAAGAAAGCAGTTGCAGTGCGCAAGCCTAAGAATGTGACTGAACTGGAGGCTTTTGCCCATGACGAATGGGCGAAGATACCCGTAGATCGCTGCAAGACACTTGTGTCAAGCTATGCTTCACGTTTAAAAGCTGTTATAACTGTAAAAGGATGTTGTACTAAGTACTAAGATTGAATGTCACTTGGGGGTTGAATAAAACTGATAATGATGTGAGCACAGAAAAGACATTTGTGGTTATTTCATTATAAATGTTATGTTATATTTGTCTGACCTACACGTGCCTCTTTGATTTAATTGTAAGCAAGATGACTGAATGATCAAAATCAATGTCAAACTGGCCAAAACACTCAATTTCAGTGGGGGGTTGAATAATTTTGAACACAACTGTAATTGTGGGGTGCTGTGTCTGTGTATATAATTCTGGGGGTCTGCGTATATAATTCTGGGGGTCCTGTGCCTGTGTATATAATTCTGGGGGGTCTGTGCCTGGGTATGTATAATTCTTGGGGGTCTGTGCTTGGATATATATTTTTTTCCTTCAGGTAATGGGGGTTGTGGAATTCTTGGGTGAGTTCCCTCACTTTTCTTCCCAGGACTTGGCCCCTGTATGCATAAAGCCCAGCTTATTTACCAAATACAAAGTGTCTATGTAAATAGTAAATTTCACAAACTAATGCAAAGAGTGAAGAAGAAACAGAGGGGGGGTGCATGGATCCAGGACTTGTTATTGGTTCATATGAAATTAAATTGTCATCAAGGAGCATATAAACTAGGTAAATGATTTGTTTTGAACCATTATCCCCTGTAAACAATGCTATGTTGTGCTGCTACATGGAGTTATGTTAGTTGGCAATCTCCAACATTGTTAGTAACTATCAGGTCTATTCGCTAGACGGTGAAGTGAACTCAGGAGAATGACTGGAGAAGTGAAAATTCTAGGTCAAAATTAGCCAAACCCGAAAAATTCTCTCATTTATCTTTCTTTCCAAATTGGCTATTTGGTCTAGATTGTTCTCTTCTCCTGACAATTCTTCTGAGTTTTACCCTTTATTGAATAGACCTGCAAGTGTTGTAAACAATCACTTCATATTTATATTCCTGCAATTGCTAAGACTTTCATTGTGTTCATGTACAAGTGGAGTCTGGCTGCCATTGGCTTTTATCACTTTGAAGAGCAAGCAGTTTTATCGACTTCATGCTGAGGAGTGATTAAGATAGGGATGGGACCCGCTTAAAGCAGAGGAACATTGCAGTAATTGCTCCTGTGTGTGATACCTTGGAGATTTGGCTGTGTTGCAGACTCAGTGTTAGGACATGCTTAGTGACCTGCATTCTTCATACCTTCTCAAATACTATTTCACCAGGGTATTTCATTATTTAAAGGTTTCAAGTCTAGTGAACATGTCATGGACAAGTGATATTCCATCAAGGGATTGATATATCAGATCCTATAAATCAATATTGCTTGTTGAAAACTTGCAAAAAAAGCTCAACTTAACTCATTGGCTGCCTCATGGGGCTTGCTGTACGTAGTGTATTTACACTAGAGTTGTGCTATTGGCCCTTTATGGTAACAATGAGGCACTGATTCTGTCATGGTGTTGACCAGGCTCTGCAAAAGAATAGGAGGACTACCTATTTCTCACCTATCATATTACATTTGCATAGAGGAAATGATTAGCTGGCGCTGGGACACTTTTGTGGATCATTATTAAAAAAGTTTTGCATTTGGCACAATTTAATTCAGCATTAATTTATACATATGTAGCGCTACTCCCTCGAGAGCCGCGGGCCTTCTGTCTCACTCCAGTGATTACCCTTCTCCACATTCGGCACCAAGTAATACCAGGACAAGATTACTTTAAATAAAAAAGGTGTTTATTAGGACTAGCGAGCAACCCCTTTGTAGGACAAAGTAATCAACAGTATAACAGTATTGAAAGAGTTAATTCAGCATCACTATTCGACACAATGATGAATGAACTAGACGGCAATCTTTACCATATTTCAATGCAGTTAGATTATCGCCAATAATCAACGTAACCGATATCAATAACCTATCTAAACCTTGTACCTTCTATCTAACCACTGGCCAGTGGAAATTACGCAAAGTTGCGAGTATGCTAGCGTTGGGGCCCTTTGACCTCTGTCATTGGATACCTTTAAACGTGCAACCACATTTGTATTCCACAATATGAGAAAGGAATCTTTGCAAGTGTCACAGGGTAACAAGATTGGCAAACTGCAGCAATCCTTCTTTTAACTGGGGCTGTGCGGGCAGTAGAACTAGGACGGACAGTAAAGTTAGAAATCTTAACTCACGCAGGGTAGCCGAATACCTCTCTCCTTTAGACACACTCACTCCTTCCCCGCTGGACGGTAGCTGGATAGCTATCTCTTGCACTGGAAGCATACGAGGACAACTGGATCTCTCTCCGTTGGACGCACAAGGACAGCCAGATCTCTTAGCTGGATACACTCGATCGCTCCCTCTGTCACTGGAAACACATGAAGGCCGCCGGACCCCTTCTCCGCTGTATGCACAAGGACAGCCGGATCTTTGTTCCACTGGTACAGGCAGCACGTAAGGGCAACTGGATCTCTCCTTCACTGGGCACACAAGGGCAGCTGCAGGCACGATCTGCAACACAGGACCATTCACCTCAACAGTCTCACCCTCTCTGGATACACAAGGCAGCCGCTGGACGCACGGTCCACCACATAGGACCGTTCACCTCAACAGTCTTTCCTTCTCTGGCTTCTTCTCGCTCTGCACGTGCACTTCCTCTCTTGGAAAATGCATGCTTCCCTTAGGCACTGCTAGGAGGTGTAGTTCTCTTCCTGACAAATTGCATTTGGCCCTCTGTAATTGAAACCAACCCAAAGTTATGAGTGTTTTCCTACACCCCGGAAGACTTCTGCAAGGATTGTTGCAGCTGTATCGTCGGTATACTTTCTTCCTCCAACATGCGGCAAAAGAATGAATAAAGAATAAGATTTAAATGGCGAATAAGGAATCGGTGTGGCCTATGTTTTGCTTGGGAGCTGATGTGGGACAGCGGATCTCTTAATAGAGCACCCGAACGCCTAACAGCTGAGTTCCCTGACATTCACTGTGTAGCCACGCACAGCCTATTTTTTACTTTTGATAATTATACAGGTACACTATATGAAAATCCCCCCACCCACCTTTTTTGCCTTTAAATAACTGGGCAGAAACATCTTCCCAATTATTTTTCTTATATTTCTATTTATTTATTTTTTTTGTTTAGGTGTAAATACTCACCTTTCCTGTCTTGGCGAGGGAGCCAACAGATACCAATGTATGTTTCATAGCGTTCCTCTAATCATCTATTAATAATAAAGCCACCTTATTCCTGCCCAAACAATGACAACAAAGATCGCAAATTGAAAAATAGTAAACAGTAAGGTAAAGTAACATAGCAAAGCTTTAAACTTTGGATAGACAGTCGAAGACAAGCATAGAAATAGTACACTGTTGCATGTGTGTGTACACAGTAGTTTTAGACCTGTTGCTTGGCATGACTGTACTTAAGTAAACAGCCCTTGATCTACCAGACGTTTAGACAAGGTAAAATTGGGATGCATTTTTCATTCTGAATGTGCGCTAATGGAAAAAAAATTTAATACATGGTAGTGATTTAGTAAATCGTCCCCAATACGTAACACATCGTGCTCACGTGTTACTTATTTTATTTTTTTCATCATTCATGACACCAACGGGGCACTGTAGCTGATAGTTTTCATTACAGGTTGGTCTAACATAACATGTACATTTGTAAACCAATTGGTGATTTATGAATAAATGTCGCTAAAATTAAGTATATTTCTAAACCTAGACATGAATCTGCACATTTTTAGCAGTAATTTAGGTGAATTTGTCAAAATTTAATTTTGAATATCCATACATAGGGGGTTATTCAAAGAGCCGGGAAATGTCGCCAGCATTTCGGTGCTCTCTTGTTCCCCGCACTTCGGGGAATCAAATTTCCTCCCCTCCCAATGCAGCATTCAGCGCAGGGTCCCTGAAGTGCAGGAAATCTGCTGCCTAAGGCTGGGGTTAGACTAATGCATTTTTAACGTGCGTTTAGGCGCACTTAATCACGGCTGCAGTAGCAGCAAATGACGGGCAATGATGGACAATATACTGTACGAAGTACGGCCGCACGAAAGTCTGGGCGCGCAACGCAAGCAACAAACAAACGCATTTTTTCAAAAACGCAGAACCGCTAGTACTGACGTACAGATTGCGCTGCGCCCGCATAGCAGCAAGTGTGCGTGATTAGGAGACATCAGACGCTGCTCATGTCCGGCCAACATAACGTCCAGACACCCAAAGTTTCCTGGTTTGGATCCGTAACAAATCACGCACGAAAATGCGCATCGTATGACCGTTTCACGCATTCTGTGAAAAAATACGTCCATGCGTTCGGATGCACTTTTGGACGGTCGCTGTGAATAATGCGTTCGTTTGACCCTAGCCTAATGCCGCCGCCTCAATACGCCGTCCGCTGCCGCAAACTCGCCGGGTGCCATCACCAACCCGCCAAACATCCACGACAAACATGCCAACAGCTGCCAAATGCAACTGACGAGCCGCTGAGCACAGCACCGACCAGCCGCAAAAAAAAGCTGTCGGCAGTGTAAAAAAAAAAGCAATGCGATTGAAAGTGTCAAAATTTAAATGCTGTTTGCAAAAAAATTACTAAACGAAAATGCCTGGAATTTACATATAAGATCCTATGAATGATAATAAAAAGGTCTGTTACAGAAAAAAGAAAAAACTCTATTTAAAAAAAAAACAGAAAAAAACATTTGCTGAAGAAATCCCAAAAAATGCAAAAAAGATCCTAAAATAAATCTAAAAGTAAAGAAACTTTTTACTGCAGATTAAAATAATAAAAGGTTTATTAGATATTTAATTAAAACGGGAATATATTTAACATTGAAGCCTATTATTATTATTATTATTGTCATCATTTATATAGCACCAACAGTTTCCGCAGCGCTTTACAATAACCAAAGGGAACGAAATACATATAAACGGACATAGGATGGAAACAAGAGGTGTAGAGGGCCCTGCTCATAGGAGCTTACAGTCTAGAAGGATTGGGGTTGAGGAAGACAAGAGGAATTGCACTAGATAGCAGGATCATTAGTGCCAGTGGTTTGGGAATGGTGGGGCCATACAAGCGGGTTCAATCAAGTGCGAGTAGGTGAGCAGAGGGATGAGTTGCATCAGTGATGCGGTACGCTAATCTGAAGAGATGGGTTTTGAGGGACTTCTTGAAGGCCTGAAGGTCAAGGGAGAGTTTGATAGGATGAGGCAAGTCATTCCACAGGACTGGTGCTGCCCTTGAGAAGTCTTGGAGGCGAGAGTTGGCAGTGCGTGTGTAGACCGATGGCAGGTGGAGATCACCTGCTGAACTTAGTTGTCTAGATGGGACGTGCTTGCGGAGTAACGAAGACATGTAGGGAGGGGTTGAGTTATTGAGTGATTTGAACGTGAGCATCAGTATTTTAAACTGTATCCTGAAATGTACAGGAAGCCAATGGAGGGACCGACAGAGTGGTGAAGTACGCGAGGTGCGTTTAGTGAGAAAAATAAGCCTGGCCCCTGCATTCATTACAGATTGTAAAGGGGCAATACGGGAGTTGGGGAGGCCAATAAGGAGTGAGTTGCAGTAGTCAAGTTGTGAAATGACAAGACCATGAACCATCACTTTTGTGGTATCTTGTGTCAGAAAGGGGCAGACACGGGCAATGTTTTTTGAGTTGAAAGTAACAGGATTTGGTCACTGTCTGGATGTGGGGAGAGAATGTAGGTCAGAGTCAAAAGTGACACCAAGGCAGCAAGCTTGGGGTGTTGGGCTAATAGGTGTTCCATTTACTCGTAGAGAGATAGGTGGTATTGGGTTCTTCTTGGAGGGAGGAATGACGAGAATTTCAGTTTTGGCAACATTGAGTTTAAGGAAGCAGGAAGCCATCCAATTTGAGACAGCGGAGAGACAGTCCGTGACTTGATCCAGGAGACCTGGAGCGAGATCAGGGGAGGAGAGGTAGATTTGAGTGTCATCAGCGTATAGGTGGTACTGGAATCCAAAGGAGCTGATCAGTTTTCCTAGAAAGGCGTGTAGATTGAAAAAAGTAGAGGGCCCAGTACTGAACCTTGGGGCACCCCAACAGAGACAGGCTGCCGGGAGGAGGTACTTCCAGCAAAGGAGACACTAAATGATCGTTGGGACAGGAAGGAAGCGAATCATGAAAGAACAGAACCTTGAAGGCCTATATCACTAAGAGATTGAAGGAGGATTGAGTGGTCAACTGTATCAAAGGCGGCAGAGAGGTCAAGAAGGATCAGCGGTGAGTAGCACCGATTGGATTTAGCGGTTGCAAAGTCGTTGGTCAGTTTCGCAAGAGCTGTTTCTGTTGAGTGCAGTGAGAAAAAGCCAGATTGCAGAGGGTCAAGGAGAGAGTGGGTGTTGAGGTAGTCAATCAGATGGGCATACACAAGCTTTTCGAGGAGTTTGGAGGCAAAAGGGAGTAGGGAAACGGGGCAGTAGTTGGAGGGAGCAGTCGGATCCAGAGATGTTTTTTTAGGATTGGGACTACTGTGGCATGTTTGAGGGGAGCAGGAAAGACCCCAGAGGTTAAGGACAGATTAAAGGTGTGGGTCAAGGCTGGTACAAGAGAAACAGAAAGTGTTTTGGCAAGATGTGAGGGAACGGGGTCGAGGGGGCAGGTAGTGGGATGAGAGGATCGTAGTAGTTTACGGACCTCTTGCTCAGTAGCTGAAGGGAACGAGTTAAACGTGTGAGGATAGATATGGTTAGCATCTTCCTGCATGGGTGAAGATGGCATTGTGGAGATTTCAGTTCTTATCTGTTCAAGTTTTGCTGTGAAAAAGCATGCTAGGTCTTCGGCTTTGAGGTCAGTGTGAGGAACAGCAACTGCAGGAAGGAGAAGGGAGTTGAAGGTGGTGAACAGGCGTTTTGGGTTCCGGGAGTTGGTGTGTATGAGGGCTGTGAAATATGACTGCTTGGCTAGGAAAAGCGCAGAGCTGTAGGACTGGAGCATAAATTTATAGTGAAGAAAGTCAGAGTGGGAGCGGGTCTTTCTCCAATAGCGTTCAGCAGTTCTAGAACATCTTTGGAGATGCCGGGTCAATGGGATTCTCCTGAATAAACCTGCCGAATTAAAACACCGAACAGCAGGGCATTTCGGCAACCTTTCCCTGCTGTTTGGTGTTCTCTGAATAGATTAACCATTGCTTCTCTATGAAGGATTTCACTGCCTTCAGACAGGCAACATACTTGCTGGCGGTTCACCAAAATTTGCCTGCTCTTTGAATAGCCGAATTGCCCCGAAATGTCACCATGGGGGAAATTCCCTTTTCGGCTCCACTTCGCGGCCAGATCTTTTCTCTCTGAATAACCCCTATAGTCATTCCAAATTAACAACAAACGTGCCATATTTCTGAGGCTGAAAATTTTGTGAATACAAATCCGAAGCTAAACTTTGAGAAATAAAAGAAATGCAAAACCGATCAACATTATATTCAGGTAACATTAATTTGTGTGTGACTTGGGAAGTTAGACATTTTTTCATCAATATGTGTAAATACCAGTTATGAGCCGAAAACCCCTGTGTTCGGTTCGTATTCGAACAGCCGAACGGCCGAAATGTTCGAATACGAACTCGAACACAATGTTAATCAATGGGGGCCGAACACGCAAAATGTGTTCACAGTTCTCCTAAATGTACCGGCGGCTCATTTAGGAGACCTGTGGCTGCGGCCCCCGGCCCCCATAACTCACCTGTCCTGCAGCTGTCCCGGCCTCCTGTTTCCTGGTCCGTCAGCTCCTCCGGTCCATCTGGCCGCGGCTCCTCTGCCCCACGTCTTCATGCTGAATGATCTGATTGGGCAAAGTCCTGCTCCTGACCTGGACCTTGCCCAATCAGGTTTCTAATTCAATATTGAGCCCTGATTGGACAAAGTCCAGGTCAGGTGCAGGACTTTGCCCAATCAGAGCTCAGCATGAAGATGAGGCGTGGGGCAGAGCTTTATCCAAGCTCTGATTGGTTAAAGTCATTGCAAGACTTTAACCAATCAGAGCTTGGTTAAAGCTCATCTTCATGCAATATTGAATTAGAGCCCTAATTGGGCAAAGTCCAGGTCAGGTGCAGGACTTTGCCCAATCAGATCATTCAGCATGAAGACGTGGGGCAGAGGAGCCGCGGGCAGACGGACCGGAGGAGCTGATGGACCGGGGAACAGGAGGCCGGGACAGCTGCAGGACAGGTGAGTTACGGGGGCCGGGGCCTGTGGACGCATTTTTTATCATGGAATGTCTGAGGTCGAACAAACCGCGAACATCCCATAATGTTCGGCGTTCGCCGAATACCTGAACGGCCGATGTTCTATTCGAACTCACGTTCGAATCGAACCGAACGCCCATCCCTAGTAAACACTTCATAGTTTCAGCTTATTGGTTTTTATAAAATAATCTTTAATTTATTTTGTGTGTAAATTATTTATTACTAAAAATAATATAATTCAACAGTAACATAAGATCTAAGCCAAGTTTCCTGCATTGAGTTATCCTCACTCTCTTTAGACCTGCACTCTGCTTTGCAAAGTATATCTTAACATATTGGAATAAGTAGAGCTGGAAACAAATCTAAGCAAGAATTATTAGGGTCTAAATTAATTAAGTAAGCTTTAACAACCTGACTTCATTGCTAACTATTGAAGTTTACATCATATTTAAATGCACACCACTAATTACAATTTACTGACAAACAATCCCTTCAGGGAGTGTGATTTGAGGCATGAAATGTCAATAGTAGATTTGTAAACGATTGATGAGATCCAAGATCTAGAAGACATCATGGCTGTCACCTTTGGGTACTTGCATTGCATTTAAAATATGAACCGCGTGCTTGAGTTACGATAAATAATTATTTGTTTTAACGAGGAGGTTGAGACATCTGTTTTGGAGGAATTGATTGGGCTTTGCAAAGTGACCTTGAGAATCCAGATCATAATGGCCCCTTGCTGCCCACGGAAGGGGAGAAGGTACTCAGAAATATCTAAAAATCCACAATTTTTTAGACTGGCACCCCTGCCAGCAAATTATAAACTGACTCTACCAAAGCTGAGATGCCCATACCTTTCAGCTACACACACTCCAGTCCCACTTAGGCCGGGGTCAGACGAGCGTTTTTCAGAGTAGAAGGAACATCTGTGAGAGTGAACGTTCCTTTCACTCTGACGCCCGTCTGGCCACCTTTTATGGAGGATCACGCTTTGCAGCCTCGAACGCATGTTGTAGCGCTTCCACGAGGTGGCATTCAGCATGACCACAGCACGTCCACGGTATCATGCACAATTCGTGGCGTGTGGCCAGACCATGACGTGGCGCTGGGAGGCACGTCAGTACGATCGCACGTAGTGCGCTCGTCTGACCCCAGCCTTATACAAACCCTCACTCATTCAACCATAAAAACACAACCTTTCAAGCCAACCCCATTTATACACTACTTCTATTCACACAGCCATAAAAACTCCTAGCCCCTTCATCCAATCTCTCAAACTCCCATCCCACTCAGACACCCCCATGCAAACTATCCAAATTGAAAGTTGCCACAGGAAAAGCCTTTTCTTCCCCCTCATGTTTGCGTGAACCTGAATGACAAGATGTCATTTGACAACTTACTTTTTTTTTTAACTATACAATATTACCTATTCGGACTGAGTTGGTTCTTTAGTAATAAAGTATAATAATACCTCCAAACTACACACACACACACACACTGCTATCCATGAATAACAAAGACGCATCATGCAGACTGACAGAAATGCAGACAGGGAAATACACACAGTTACACTTGCAAAGACACACAGTGAAACTGTCAAAGATAAAAACACAAGCGTTGCCAAGATATGCCGAAGTTGTGATTTCAAATTTCTTCGGAGGCCAAACTCAGAGTAATGTACAAGGCAGAGGATAAGCCACAGCTTCTTAAACCCCCAGCATAACAATCCATCAAAGAGAACACACTTTTCAGACAGAACCAGTTGCAGAACTATAGGGGGTACAGGAGGTGTCATGGCACCCGGGCCCCTGAGCCTGGGGGGCCCACAAGCCGCTGCCTGATATGTGCAGACTGAGGGCCCCTGCAGGTTGGTAGGACCCCGCCGGTACATAGCTATGGGTTGGCGGCATGCTTTATCCCCTCAGCTCCGGTATCGGATTCAGAGTCCGAATCCGCAGCTATCTGCGTGGCTCAGGCTGCCTGCGCGCGCTGATGTCCACCACCATCATCAGACCGCCGTGGCAATGCCTGCAGCGTGCCTCCGACGTTTAAAGACGAGACTTGGAATGGATGGCATGCTGCTTTGATGCCGCCCCCTCCTGGACCAGTTTAGAGCTGCATGCAGAAGAGCCTGAAGGTGCGTAAGGATGGTCAACAGCGAGTGCAGCTGGGTAGGGAGTCGAGAGGACCAGGACAGAAGAAGTGGTCCGGCCCGTGCATCAGTGTCTCCAGACAAGTTGATGACATTGGTGAGTAACTGTACTTATGTTTTTGTTTCAGGAATCCAGAATGATGAAGAAGAGCACCTCTCCAGTAAGTGCCCATGTGCAAGACACCTAACGGTACATACTCGCCACCCAGGACATACTTGAAAACGAGAGAAATCTCAATGTATCCTTCCTGGTAAAATCCTTTCTCAGAAAAAAATAAAATAATGTATGGGCCTGCGGGGGGTGTAAAAGTGAATGGGATGGGGGGTGGGGGTTAGAAGAAATTAATGGACACGCTGGGGCTGTTTAAAAGAATAGATGGGCCTGCAGGGGGTGTAAAAGGGGAGAAGAAAGTGAGGGGCATGCTGGGGGTGAGGGAGTGTTAAAAAGAATGAGAGAGGTCTGGGTGGGGTGTAAAAAGGCTGTGAAGCTCTGTGATACGCTCATATATAACGCACATTACTGCGAATTTTATTGCTGTGGAGCACATTATGGCTGTGTGGGTGTCTTTTTAGGGGTTTCCCATATATTCAAGGTGTGTGGGTGTATTTTTTGGGGTTCCATATACTCAGGGTGTTCGGGTGTCTTTTTAGGGACTCCTCCATATATTCAGGGTGTGCAGTTGTCTGCTTAGGGGTTCCACCATATATTCAGGGTGTGCGGGTGTCATTTTAATTGTTCCGTCATATATTCAGGGTGTGCGGGTGTCTTTTAGGGGCTCCTCCATATATTCAGGGTGTGTGGGACTATGGGTGTCTTTTTAACCACTTCAATGCAGTGGACGCGCTCAGCGCGTCCAACTGCATTGCTACTTGGCTGCGGAGGACGCGCTGAGCGCGTCCTCCCTTTGCAGCCTGCGATCAGCCGGTATTCCGGCTGATCGCTCGGCCCCCGGTGTGGGCTGACATCATCGATGTCAGCCCAACCTCCGGGACCCCGGCGGGCACGATAGGCGTCATCGCGCATGCGCGATGACGTCTATTTCAGGCACCCCCCGCCATTGCAGGGAAGGTGCCTGAATGGGAGGGGGGAGGTCCTTCGGACCTCTCCCCCTCCCCATCCGTGCATGCCAGCGGTTAAAGGCAGGCACCGCCTGGAAGGGCACAGCCTGCCCTTCCAAGCGGCGGCTGTCTTTAACCCCTAGGGGGCTGGATCGCGATATGGCACCAACATGCGCCGTATCGGTGTCCCCTCCGGAGCTGGCCGACATCTTGGATGTCGGCCAAGCTTCCGGGATATCCCCCTAATGACTGGCGTCATCGCGCAGAGCGCGATGGCGCCAGTTTTCAAATTAACCCCTTGCTGCCACCTATAGTGGAGATAGGGGTTTCCAATGAACCCCCTATCTCCCGATCCGTGACAGCTAGGGGTTAATGTTTACTATCATTGGAACGGCCAGAGTGTGGCCATTCCAATGATACCAAACATGACCATGTAAAATGTAAAAAAAAAAAAAAATGTTTTTTTTTTTTTTTTTACATTTATTAGTGCAACAATATTGTTCCCATTTCAATTATAATGTGAACAATGATGCTGCACTAATGATTTTTTTCTATGGGGGGCGATTGCTAAAAAACACGTAATTTCCCCCCAAAAAAGTAACGATTCCTCATTTCTAATTTTTTTTAACAAGCGCACCCCATAGAAAATATAACCGCAAACGATCGCATTTTAAAATGTGAAAAAAAACACTTTACACATTGTAAATTATTGAAAATTCAAATTTTATTGCATATGTTGTTATAATATACAGACATGACATAACGTATACATATAATAATGACATATTATGAATCTGCACAGTCTGCCGGAAAGAACAATATATAATATGTCTGGGTCATTTATTAAAATAAGGCTTCAAAACGCATTTAAACATGATGAGCGAAACCGGTAAAAATGACCTCAGCACAGAGGTGGGAAAAGGCTCAGCAGCGAAAGGTTTAAGGGCTCATCTATATATGCATTATATTTATTTATTTTCAAATAAACTAAAATTGACATTCAGGGTGTGTGTGGGTCTTTTAAGGGAATCCTCCATATATTATATATAATATGTATTTTTATTTATTTGGGGGGCATTCATGGATTCTTGCACCTGGGCCCTGAGGTTTCTAGTTACGCCTCTGGACAGAACAATAAAAAAATTGTTGTTGTTAGTTGTGAAGTCGTGTCCGACCCATCGCGACCCTTGGACAATGTTCCTCCAGGCCTTCCTGTCCTCTACTATCTTCTGAAGTCCACTTAAGCTGACACCTACTGCTTCAGTGACTCCAGCCAACTCATTCTCTCTAGTATCCTTCTTTATTTCCCCTTAATATTTAGGTTCTTCTCCAGTGAGTCCTTCCTTCTCAGTCATTAGGTGAACAAAGTATATGAGTTTCATCTTCAGGATCTGGCCTTCTAAAGAGCAGTCAGGGTTAATCTCCTCTAGGACTGACCGGTGTGATCACCTTGCAGTCCAAGGGACTCGCAAGAGTCTTCTCCAGCACCATTGTCCAAAGGCCTCAATTCTTTGGCGCTCAGCCTTTCTTATAGTCCAACTTTCACAGCCATACAGTGCAGCTGGGAAAACCAAAGCCTTGACTACATGCACTTTTGTTGGCAAGGTCCTGCCTCTGCTTTTTAGTATGCTGTCTCGATTTGCCATAGCTTTCCTCCCCAGGAGCAAGCGTCTTTTAATTTCTTGGCTGCAGTCCCCATCTATGGTGATTTTGGAGCCCAGGAAAATAAAATCTGTCACTACCTCCCCATCTATTTGTCAGGAATTGAGAGGGCCGGATGACATGACCTTAGTTTTCTTCATGTTGAGTTTCATGCCAACTTTTGCACTCTCCTTCACTTCAATAAAAAATGGCTAGCATTAAAACATATTTAGAGCAATATTACTTTGCTAAATCATCTGTAACATCACTCTAAATATGAAAACACTGACACATAACAAACTGGAAATGGTTAAGGATTCCAGATAATTCCCATATCCCTTATACATTTTAGTGGACACACCGCTAAAAAATTTCATACGTATCCCCAGGGAATCCTGGTCCAATTATGACTTGCAGGGACCAGGAAAGTGATTTATTAATGCCAATAAATTAACTAACTAGCTGTAATTTATCAGCTACATTGCCATTTACTTGAAGCAGAAAGATTGGGTTCAGGGCCTTGTTAATGGACTGAATATAAAGCAGGGCTTGACAAATTTTGCTTTGAATCTAGAAGCCAGCTAAAAAAATTAGGAGCCTTGTTTTTTTTCTCAGAGCGATAGTCTCCAGTCTCTGACTGTCCTGCACTGCTTACTACAGCTTTAATTGTATGAAGTAGGCAAAAGCTGAGAGGCATAATGGTGTGTAAACCTGTGTCGTGCATCTGTAAAGATACACAGGGCTGCACAAGAGAAGGAGTGTTGTGCTTTTAAAGAATTAAATAAATAAATACATATATATATGTACAGTCAGGTCCATAAATATTGGGACATCGACACAATTCTAACATCTTTGGCTCTGTACACCACCACAATGGAGTTGGAATGAAACAAACACAATGTGCTTTAACTGCAGACTGTCAGCTTTAATTTGAGGGTATGTACATCCAACTCAGGTGAACGGTGTAGGACTTACAGCAGTTTGCAGATGTGCCTCCCACTTGTTAAGGGACCAAAGGTAATGAGACAGAATAATAATCATAAATCAAACTTTCCCTTCTTAATACTTGGTTGCAAATCCTTTGCAGTCAATCACAGCCTGAAGTCTGGAATGCATAGACATCACCAGACGCTGGGTTTCATCCCTGGTGATGCTCTGCCAGGCCTCTACTTCAACTGTCTTCAGTTCCTGCTTGTTCTTGGGGCATTTTCCCTTCAGATTTGTCTTCAGCAAGTGAAATGCATGCTCAATGGGATTCAGGTCAGGTGATTGACTTGGCCATTGCATAACATTCCACTTCTGTCCCTTCAAAAACTCTTTGGTTGCTTTTTCAGTATGCTTTGGGTCTTACAGCAGTTTGAAGATGTGCCTCCCACTTGTTAAGTGACCAAAGGTAATGGGACAATTGGCTTCTCAGTTGTTCCATGGTCAGGTGTGTGATATTAGAAACATAGAAAACATAGAAAAAATGTCGGCAGATAAGAACCTTTCGGCCCATCTAGTCTGCCCAATTACATGGATACTTTACCTGGATTTATCTTTTGTTTAGGATAGCCTTATGCCTATCCCATGCTTGCTTAAATTCAATTACTGTTTTGGCCTCTACCACTTCTACTGGAAGACTGTTCCATGTATCCACCACCCGCTCAGTAAAATAATGCTTCCTGATGTTACTTTTAAACCTTTGCCCCTCTAATCTAAGACTATGTCCTCTTGTTTTGCTATTTTGTTTCCTCATTACCCCAATTACAATGTGCAGATAAAAGGCCTAGAGTTCATTTCAAGTGTGCTATTTGCATTTGGAATCTGTTGCTGTCAACTCTCAAGATGAGAGCCAAAGAGCTGTCACTATCAGTGAAGCAAGCCATCATTAGATGAAGAAACAAAACAAACCCATCAGAGAGATAACAAGAACATTAGGCGTGGCCAAAACAACTGTTTGGAACATTCTCAAAAAGAAGGAGCACACCGGTGAGCTCAGCAACACCAAAAGACCCGGGAGACCACGGAAAACAACTGTGGTGGATGACCGAAGAATTTTTTCCCTGTGAAGAAAACACCCTTCACAACAGTTGGCCAGATCAAGAACACTCTCGTAGGTGTATGTGTGTCAAAGTCAACAATCAAGAGAAGACTTCACCAGAGTGAATACAGAGGGTTCACCACAAGATGTAAACCATTGGTGAGCCTGAAAAACAGGAAGGCCAGATTAGAGTTTGCCAAACAACACCTAACAAAGCTTTCAGAGTTCTGGAACAAGATCCTATGGACAGATGAGACCAAGATCAACTTGTACCAGAGTGATGGGAAGAGAAGAGTATGGAGAAGGAAAGGAACTGCTCATGATCCTAAGCATACCACCTCATCAGTGAAGCATGGTGGTGGTAGAGTCATGGCGTGTGCATGTATGGCTGCCAATGGAACTAGTTCTCTTGTATTTATTGATGATGTGACTGCTGACAAAAGCAGCAGGATGAATTCTGAAGTGTTTTGGGCAATATTATCTGCTCACATTCAGCCAAATGCTGCAGAACTCATTGGACGGCGCTTAACATTGCAGATGGACAATGACCCAAAGCATACTGCAAAAGCAACCAAAGAGTTTTTGAAGGGACAGAAGTGGAATGTTATGCAATGGCCAAGTCAATCACCTGACCTGAATCCCATTGAGCTTGCATTTCACTTGCTGAAGACAAATCTGAAGGGAAAATGCCCCAAGAACAAGCAGGAACTGAAGACAGTTGAAGTAGAGGCCTGGCAGAGCATCACCAGGGATGAAACCCAGCGTCTGGTGATGTCTATGCATTCCAGACTTCAGGCTGTGATTGACTGCAAAGGATTTGCAACCAAGTATTAAGAAGGGAAAGTTTGATTTATGATTATTATTCTGTCCCATTACCTTTGGTCCCTTAACAAGTGGGAGGCACATCTGCAAACTGCTGTAAGTCCTACACCGTTCACCTGAGTTGGGTGTACATACCCTCAAATTAAAGCTGACAGTCTGCAGTTAAAGCACATTGTGTTTGTTTCATTCCATCTCCATTGTGGTGGTGTATAGAGCCAAAGATGTTAGAATTGTGTCGATGTCCCAATATTTCTGGACCTGACTGTATATGTATATATTAGTAACATTTTAATACTGAAGCCATTTTATACTCTGGATCAACCTGCCTGTGTCACAGGGAAGCATGGAGAATAAAATAAAAGCTATGAACTACTGATACGTACCTTGCCGGTCCCACGAGGTGGACAATTATAAGTAATTTATGGCTTTTATTTTATTTATTTAAAAAATGAGATCGCTGTCTCATTCAGTTACAATGCTACTCAATGATACAGCTTTCTCACTAGGTAATTTCAAGGGATACATGTCGATTTAAAACTTTAAAAGTGCAAAGATTTAACATTTGAAGATGTTGGGGCTAAAGTTTTTAATATGTATTTGTGTTGTATGTATAACATGGTGTGTGAACTAAACTCTGCTCACTTCCCTGCTTGTCTCCAGTACCACACGCGGGTATTATTAGGGAGGAGAGCAAAGGCCTGCTTAGGGTATTTGCCAGTGCCACACAGGGCAGATACTTCCTTTTGCACCCCCATCCAGCAAAAAGGTCTCATTAGAAAAGACTCTCTCAGTATCCTTTAAGACAGTCTCTATTAGAAAGCGACGCCTCCAAGCAGCCTCATAAGCGACTACAATAGTGGAGTGTAAAGGGTTCTGGAGGGGGGTCTAAATGTTTTACATTGTCTTTTCAAAGCATTTCTGTGTTAGAGAGACCCTTCTTTATGGACCATAACCCATTCCCAACCCATCTATAACATAAAACGATAAGGGCTGGCGTGTCCGTCGCCAAAACCCTTCTGCACATGCGCGCGCAACCAGCATTGGTTGGCTGCGCGCGCATCCAACGGGCCGCGGCACGCGCACAGCCGGCGTGCGCGAGGGACAAAACAAATCCGATCCATTGGAGAGGCGCACAGCACAGCGCCTCTCCAATGGACCGGATTTGTTTATCTCCTCAGTGCCCGGCCTCCAACTCCTCTATGCCCGGCCTGCATCTCCTCCATGCCCGGCCTCCATCTCCTCCATGCCCGGCCTCCATCTCCTCCATGCCCGGCCTCCATCTCCTCAGTGTCTGGTCTGCCAGCCATATTACCAGTCTGCCATGCACATTGTCATGCACAATACCAGTCTGCCATGCACATTGCCATGCACAATACCAGTCTGCCATGCACAGTACCAGTCTGCCATGCACAATACCAGTCTGCCATGCACATTGCCATGCACAGTACCAGTCTGCCATGCACAGTACCAGTCTGCCATGCACAATACCAGCCTGCCATGCACAATACCAGCCTGCCATGCACATTGCCAGTCTGCCATGTACAGTACCAGTCTGCCATGCACAATACCAGTCTGCCATGCACAGTACCAGTCTGCCATGCACAATACCAATCTGCCATGCACATTGCCATGCACAATACCAGTCTGCCATGCACAATACCAGTCTGCCATGCACATTGCCATGCACAATACCAGTCTGCCATGCACAATACCAGTCTGCCATGCACATTGCCATGCACAATACCAGTCTGCCATGCACAATACCAGTCTGCCATGCACATTGCCATGCACAATACCAGTCTGCCATGCACAATACCAGTCTGCATGCACAATACCAGCCTGCCATGCACATTGCCATGCACAGTACCAGTCTGCCATGCACAATACCAGTCTGCCATGCACATTGTCATGCACAGTACCAGTCTGCCATGCACAATACCAGTCTGCCATGCACATCGCCATGCACAATACCAGTCTGCCATGCACATCGCCATGCACAATACCAGTCTGCCATCCACAATACCAGTCTGCCTGCCTTAATACCAGTCTGCCATGCATAATACCATTCTACCATGCATAATACCAGTCTGCCATGCACAATACCAGTCTGCCATGTACAATACCAGTCTGCCATGCATAATACCATTCTACCATGCATAATACCAGTCTGCCATGCACAATACCAGTCTCCCATGCACAAAACCAGTCTGCCAGTCATATTACCAGTTCGCCAGCCATATTACCAGTCTGCCAGCCATATTACCAGTCTGCCATGCACATTACCAGTCTGCCATGCACAATACCAGTCTGCCAGCCATATTACCAGTCTGCCATGCACAATATCAGTCTGCCAAACATATTATGTTCGGCAGCCATATTACCAGTCTGCCATGCACAATGCCAGTCTGCCATGCATAATACCAGTCTGCCAGCCATATTACCAGTCTGACAGCCATATTACCAGTCTGCCATGCATAATACCAGTGTGCCTAAATACCAGCCTGCCATGCCATGCATACCACGTGCCATTAAATATCCGCATAATGTATACGCTACAAAATAAATGCCCGCCCAAGCCCAACACAATCTAAGGGGCCCCATGAGTTTACAATCTAAGGGGTCCCACGAGTTTACAATCTAAGGGGTCCCACGAGTTTACAATCTGAGGGTCCGGTTCCCGTGAGCTTACAATCTAAGAGGGAAGAGGAACCTGCTCTAATATATAAATGCCTTTGTAATGCGCTGTCAGCTGTGTGCGTGCCCATCACAGCTGCTCAGTTGGCTCTCCTGTTGCGGATGGGATGGCGATGGATGCGTTACAAACTCATTTATATAGAGAGATACTCTTGGATAGGACATTGAAAAAAAACTATGTGGACGTGAATTCTGAGCTGGCGACAACAATAGACTGCCCTCTGGGCAGGCTTTCCACCTAGTCTATAACATAATGCAGTAAGGCTTGGCGTGTCCGTCGCCAAGCCTGTACTGCGCATGCGTGCGCAACCAGCGTACTGCTGGCTGTGCGTGCATCCAACCGCCGCACAGCCAGGGGCAGACTGATCCGTCAGGTACTGCCCGAGGGAGAGCAGTGCGCCGCTGGACTGGCTGTTGGGCGATCATAGCTCCGGTGACCGTGGTCTGGTTACCGGAGCTGAGGGAAAATAAGCCGGGCCGTTTGTGCATCACGCCAAGACCGGGCCCCTACCAATCCCCGAGGGCCCACGGGTTTGTAGGGGCCCGCTCCTGGCATGATGCACAAAGGGCCCGGCTTATTTTCCCTCAGCCCAGGCCGGACTCAGAACCTCAGTCACCCAGGCCAAGCCGCCCGAACTCATCGGTGCCCGCTGCGACCCCCCCTTGCTGCTCTACTGGAACGGCCATCTCCCGAGGGCGCAGGGCCCCGCAGAGCGCATGGCCGGGCCGGCAGCAGGAGCTGGGAGCCCGGAGGCTGTGCCGCCGCCTGCACCTCATCCAGGCAAAGCAAGTGGAGCGCCATGTGCAGCAGCAGCTGGCCGGCCTGGTGGAGCTGCTGGCGGCTGGAGGGGAGGCGGCGCTGGCCGGGGAGGAGCTGTGGAGGATGGCGGACTCCAGCACGTTCAGGCTGCGGGTGGCCCAGAGAGGGCTCCACTCAGACAACACGGAGAGCAGCTCCGGTGGAGAGCGTGAAGGGGAGGCCCAGGAGGAAGGAGCCGAGCACCAGAGCCAGCCCAGGGGGGAGTGCCGGGTATGCGGGGGGGCGTGAGTGCTGTCACCAGGACCCCCTGATACACCGCCCAGTGTGTGTCCTGTGTATATACCGCCTACCGTGTGCTCTGTATCCCCCCATACACCCTGTATTTACCGTGTGCTCTGTGCTGTGTATCCCCCATACACCCTGTATATACCGCCTACCATGTGCTCTCTGTTATCGGACATACACCCTGTATATACCGCCTACCGTGTGCTCTGTGCTGTGTATCCCCATACACCCTGTATATTACCGCCTACCGTGTGCTCTGTGCTGTGTATCCCCATACACCCTGTATATACCTGCTACCGTGTGCTCTGTGCTGTGTATCCCCATACACCCTGTATATACCGCCTACCGGTGTCTGTGTATCCCCCCCATACAACCCTGTATATACCGCCTACCGTCTGCTCTGTGCTGTGTATCCCCAATACACCCTGTATATACCGCCTACGTCTGCTCTGTGCTGTGTATCCCCCATACACCTGTATATACCGCCTACCGTGTGCTCTGTGCTGTGTATCCCCATACACCCTGTATATACCATCTACCGTGTGCTGTGTATCCCCCCCATACACCCTGTATATACCGCCTACCGTGTGCTCTGTGCTGTGTATCCCCCAATACACCCTGTATATACCGCCTACCATCTGCTCTGTGCTGTGTATCCCACTACACCCTGTATATACCGCCTACCGTCTGCTCTGTGCTGTGTATCCCCCCATACACCCTGTATATACGCCTACCGTCTGCTCTGTGCTGTTATCCCCCATACACCCTCTGATATACCATCTACCGTGTGCTTGTATCCCCCCATACACCCTGTATATTACCGCCTACCGTGTGCTCTGTGCTGTGTATCCCCAATACACCCTGTATATACCGCCTACCATCTGCTCTGTGCTGTGTATCCCCCATACACCTTGTATATACCGCCTACCGTCTGCTCTGTGCTGTGTATCCCCCATACCCTTGTATATACCGCTACCGTGTGCTCTGTGCTGTGTATCCCCCATACACCCTGTATATACCGCCTACCGTCTGCTCTGTGCTGTGTATCCCCCATACACCCTGTATATACCGTCTACCGTGTGCTCTGTATCCTCCATACACCCTGTATATACCGTCTACCATGTGCTCTGTGCTGTGTATCCCCCATACACCCTGTATATACCGTCTACCGTGTGCTCTGTGCTGTGTATCTGCCCATACACCCTGTATACACCATCTACAGTGTGCCATGTACTGTGTATCCCCCATACACCCTGTATATACCGCCTACCGTGTGCTCTGCGCTGTGTATCCCCCCCCCATACAACCTGTATACACGAGGGGTCCTGGGGTCCCATAAGTTTACAATCCCATGAGCTAACAATCTATCCCATGAGTTTACAATCTAAGGGGTCCCATGAATTTACAATCTAATCTAAGTGGTCCCATGAGTTTACAATCTATCCCATGATCTAAGGGGTCCCATGAGTTTATGATCTAAGGGGTCCCTTGAGTTTACAATCTATCCATGGGCTTACAATCTACAGGGGTCTCTTACACAGATTTTTTTTCACACCCCCTGCAAGCACAGACAAACCAAAATTGTCTTTCCTTGACGTTGCTGTGCTTTAATTTTGGCGAACATTCATGCACCCCTCACTTAACAATAGACTGCCCTCTGGGCAGGATTTCCACCTAGTTTAAAATAAACCATGTATCTCCAAGTATGTTGTCTGATATGACACTCCATAGATTCTAGGGATGCCTGAGAGTAATAGGAGTTGTAGACAGTGTGCTGCAAGTGACAGACAATAGTACAGATGGTTTGAAGCTCCGCAGCAATAATACTCACAGTAATGTGCAGTGTGTATGAGCGTATCACAAAGCTTCACAGCAATAAAACTCACGCTCATACACCGAGCACATTATTGTGATATTTTATTGTGGTTGTGGTCTGTGATGCGCTCATACACAGAGCACATTAATGTGAGTTTTAGAGATGTGCAATTTGTTTTGTTCTGAATCCAAATTCGGACAAAAATCACCATTTATTTAGTTTTTTATTGGTTATTTAAGAATGGGAAGTAAATTACTACCAATAGAATGAAAGTTTCTTTACTTATTTATTTTTTTAGGATTCTTTAGGCATTTTTTGGGGGAAATTGTAAGGTTTCCTAACTTAAATAAACAAGGATTTTTGATTTGGGTGGATTCATCTTTTGGATCAGTTAGTTCTTCCTTTTTTTATTTATTTATTTTTTATTTATTTTTTTTGTATTTAAATTTTTTATTTTGTGATAAAGGTCACAGATCGACCAGCAAAGTTGGCCTCGCAGGGCCAAAAAACAATTCTCATAAAACACATATAGAACAAAATTGAAAATTGAGGGGGGGTGTCTCGGAAGATCAAAAGTCAGAAAAACGGGGGGGGGGGGTAAAAAAGAAAAACTCAGCAAAAGTGTCTCTGGTGGGCAAAAGACAAAAAAAAAAAAATACAACCTCGCGGTGAGAGAAGGGCAGCAAGCTCAGCATGGGGGGGGTCATCTCAGTAAACAGAATGTGGCAGGCCAGGTATCAAAAAATTGGTGTGTAAGCCGATCCATCCGATGTCCAGCTAAGAGACATCAGCCAGCGTCTCTAAACGGCAGTGGCCAGATCCCAAGCACAGTGTCACTCCAGGCAGCTCCGGCCCCGGCACAAGCCAAATCGCAGGATTGGAGGCAACGATGCCCCCATCAAGAGGCAGCTCGCTACTGCCAGGAGACTTCACTGCTACATGCAGGGGTGACAAGCGGGGGGACAAACGTCGGGGCTGCTCCGCAATCTCCCTCTCAGCAGCACACTCGTCAGCGCCCAGCACTTCCTCACCGCACATCTCAGGAATCGCCTCTGCAAACTGGGGGACCGGCAACCATCCAGAAACCGGAACTCCTGGGGCAGCGCAGGCCACCGCATCATCCGCCCCTGCCACAGAACCATCCGCAGGTGAGGCCCCCGCAGGCTCACTCCCTGGGGCAGCCTCCGCTGCCCTGCAGCGATGCAGTATTGCCACCATCCGGTGTAAGGTGTCCCGTGTAATCGGGCTCGATTCCTCTTCCTCCTCCTCCCCCAGGAGCTCCAGACAAGCGTCCAGGCCCGAAATCACATTCATTCTCATCTCGGTGGGGGGAGGAGGAACGCCACGCCACAGGGCCCCAGTCGCTTCCACCACTGTGCCGACATCTGGAGCAGCCGAGAGATGGGGGCCCTCCATCCCTGCGGCAGGCATCAGTCGCCCACCCGGCAGTAGTCTCTTCAGGGACCGCTGAGCTCATTTTTACCGCTTTTGCTCACGTTTAAATGCGATTTGAAGCCATGGGAAATGTTTGAGCAACAACGAGTGGGAAAAATTATGATTTTAACACAAACGTTAACGCTCACTTGCGTGAGCATTAACGTTTGCTGCTGTGTTCACCGCATATTACAATCCAAACGCAAACAGGTTAAGTAACCAAATTTGTAAGAAGAAGAATTAATGCAGCATATGAATCCGCACACTGCCGGGCAGCACCTTTACAGTATAATTAATGCAGCATATGAATCCTCACACTGCCGGGCAGCACCTCTACAGTGTAATTAATGCAGCATATGAATCCTCACATTGCCGGGCAGCACCTTTACAGTATATTTAATGCAGCATATGAATCACCTAAAGATCAACATGTCAAAGACTGAGCTCCTACTTATTCCTCCCTCCAATGCCTCCCCACCTCCTGACTTCTCTATCACGGTGGAGGGTATCACCATCTCCCCATCAAACCAAGTTCGCTGTCTTGGAGTTACACTTGACTCTGCTCTTTCCTTCATCCCCCACATCCAGTCTCTTTCCTCCTCCTGCCGATACCAACTGCGTAATATTTCCAGAATTCGGCCATTTCTTACCGCTGTCACCACAAAACAACTCATACACGCCCTGGTAATCTCCCGACTCGACTATTGCAATAATCTCTTATCTGGCCTCCCTCTGTCCCGCCTCTCCCCCCTACAATCCATCCTGAATGCCTCCGCCAGGCTAATTCACCTCACCCGCCGCTCTGTCTCTGCCGCTCCCCTCTGCGAGTCCCTTCACTGGCTCCCCATCCACTGCAGAATTAAGTTCAAAATCCTTATCCTTACCTACAAAACCCTCACTAACTCAGCGCCCCACTACCTGTCCTCACTAATCACCAAATACACCCCAGCCCGCTCCCTAAGGTCAAACAGTGACCTGCGCCTAGCTTCTCCCCGCATCACCTCTTCCCATGATAGACTGCAGGATTTCTCACGCACAGCCCCCACTCTCTGGAACGCTCTCCCTCGTACTGTCAGACTTTCCCCTAACTTCTCTTCCTTCAAACGCTCCCTTAAAACATTCCTATTTAGGGAAGCCTACCACCCAACTCACTGACACAACCATCAATCACTCTCACCTTACAGTCCTCTCCTCCTGTTTCCAACCCCAACCCTCCTAGATTGTGAGTTCGTACGGGAATAGGGCCCTCATCTCCTCTACTTTACCTGGATTTATCTTTTGTTTAGGATAGCCTTATGCCTATCCCATGCTTGCTTAAATTCAATTACTGTTTTGGCCTCTACCACTTCTACTGGAAGACTGTTCCATGTATCCACCACCCGCTCAGTAAAATAATGCTTCCTGATGTTACTTTTAAACCTTTGCCCCTCTAATCTAAGACTATGTCCTCTTGTTTTGCTATTTTGTTTCCTCATTACCCCAATTACAATGTGCCGATAAAAGGCCTAGAGTTCATTTCAAGTGTGCTATTTGCATTTGGAATCTGTTGCTGTCAACTCTCAAGATGAGATCCAAAGAGCTGTCACTATCAGTGAAGCAAGCCATCATTAGATGAAGAATCAAAACAAACCCATCAGAGAGATAACAAGAACATTAGGCGTGGCCAAAACTGACCTTTTCGACTTAGTGGGGGAAGACCTGGCAACCAAAGTCCTTTTGGTTGACGCTGACTCAGGTGGGGTGCTGGATGGCTTGTGGGGGCGCAGAGGGCAGGTTGACAATCTGTGCTGGTCACTCCCGCAGTAGAAGCACAAGTTGTTTGACCTTCTCCTCGCACGCTCCTCCAGGGTTAGGGGTTCTCTGGGCCCCTTTTCAGAAACTGGAACTCGCACCTTAGCTGAGATGCCCCTTAAGCCTTTATGCAGGTCAACAAATAACAGATCTACTTGCTGCAAGATTTCCTCCATTAACCCCGTCACATACTCTTTTACTGCTTGGCTCACTGCGGGCTCACGGTTTAAAGACTTCCTCATTCTGTCAATCGGACTTTGCGTGGGTCGCATGTGTGAGCCCAGTGTGCAGTGAGCAGTGATGAAATATGCAAGTTGAGGGGTCAAAAACAAAAATATTTATTAATATACAAAACAGCAAAAAACAAATGAATCTGCTTCGCTGAGCACAAAATGGAGGAATAATTCTGAACAGAAAAGATAAAGTCCAAGGCAAGGTATCCGTTAAGGATGAGGCAAACTCGTGGTCAGGGTGGCAAGCAGATATCGAGGGGTACAGAAATCAGGATAGTCAAAAGTCCATAGCCAGGGGGTCATATACGGAAATCAGGATAGTCAAAAGTCCATAGCCAGGGGGTCATACACGGAAATCCAAAAAAGGGGGTACTTGAGACAATAGAAGAGAGTTACCGGTATGCAGAGGGAGGATGGTTCACAGATGGGTTCCAGATGGGTATTCAGAGGCTATGGTCAGCACAAGGAGTATCCAAAACATAGATCAGCAAAGTCCAAACTTCAATGAGGAAGTAAAGCTACAGGAGAGAGGCCTCCTTATATACACAAGGAGGCTGGGCAGGATGATCTGCAGGTGATGATCATTAGAATGCCAGTAATCAAGGTTGAGCTGAACGTGAGAGAAAAAAAAAAAAAAACAAAGTCCTGGCATCTACATAGGACATGCAGGTAACGGCAAAAGGGGTGACCAAGGGAGGCGTCAGAGGATCCAGACCAAGACAGCGCCCCAGGTGGATCATGACAAAAGCAGGAGCAGGGATCGTATCCAGAAAACGGGTTGGCAACAGAAAATCAATATACACAAGAGTTAGCGATGCGGGAAACAGACTCCACGACAGGGCGACGAGGCAACTCCTCGTGCCCTGTTTTAAACCCGGTGGCTCCTCGTTACCATGCTAGGCCCTGCCCCCTCAGACGCCGCTCGGCCATTCCCCAGTGCTGGCAGCTGGCCAGCCCTTGGCACAGGACCTTGCCCAGACTCCCCAGGCAGCACAGCAGGGGCTGAGGATATGACAGTAATATGGTACACTGGTGTTATGGCACACTGGTATTATGGCACACTGGTAATATGGTACACTGGTGTTATGGCACCCCTGTAATATGGCAGACTGGTAATATGGTATACTGGTGTTATGGGACCCCTGTAATATGGCAGACTGGTAATATGGTATACTGGTGTTATGGCACACCTATAATATGGCGGATTGGTAATATGGTACACTGGTGTTATGGCACACTGGTATTATGGCAGACTGGTAATATGGCACACTGGTATTATGGCACACTGGTATTATGGCACACTGGTAATATGGTACACTGGTATTATGGCACAGGATGGGGATTGGGGAGAGAGAGGTTGAGATGGGTGTGAGATGAATGATGGGGAGAGAGAGCGAGGGATAGATGAAAATACAGAAGGAGATAAACAGATCAGTAAAATGAGACGGTGCACACACAGATCCCCTTATACTTACCAGCAGGCTCTGTCTCTGAAAGCTGACCTCTGCCTCCCTCTGGCCTCCATGCTGCCCAACACCTGCTTCCTTCCCTTCACGCGTTGTTCCCTCCATCTGAAAGCCGGTGCTGAACTTCCGGGTTAACTCACTGTTTGGGCGCCGCCTGCTGGCATCACCGGTGCATTGCATGCCGGGAGATGTAGTTTAAAACTGGGTTTCTGCAATCTGCAGAAACCCAGACTAGAACTACATCACCCATCATGCAATGCTCTGGTGATGCCAGCAGGCGGCGCCCAGACAGTAAGTTAGTCCGGAAGCTTGTCTCAGTGCGGTCTCTGCGCCGGCCTTCCAGAGATGCTGGCGCAGCAAAGCTGCTACAGGACAGGCAAACCTCACTAACAGTGGACTGGCTGACCACCTGACTAGGCAGGTCCAGACAGCCGGCCAGCCCACTGAGCCATCGGCTCACGGGGATACTCCCGGTAGTCCCAATGGCCAGTACTTGCCTGTGGGGAGTGTAATGTGCAGGCACAGAGTAACTAGCGTTAAGATCACTTGGTCCTAACTAGAGATGTTCATTTGTTTCAGAAAAATTCAGAATTTGTAACTAAATTTGATAATTCGTAGTTCAGAAGTACTTCCAAATAACGAATCGACACAATACGAATTCTAAACGAAACGAAATGGTATATAACAAATTTATTTTGTTTTACACTTTGTCATCATCATAAAAGAAAAATTTGAATAATTGATATCAACTATCGAATTTGAAATGAACTATCAAATTGATATCATCTATCGAATTTGAAATGAACTATCAAATTGCTATCAACTATCGAATTTGAAATGAACTATCAAATTGCTACCAACTATCGAATTTGAAATGAACTATCAAATACATATCAACTATCAAATATGAAATGAACTATCGAATTTGAAATGAACTATCGAATTTGAAATGAAATATCAAATTGATATCAACTATCGAATTTGAAATGAACTATCGAATTTGAAATGAACTATCAAATTAATATCAACTATCGAATTTGAAATGAACTATCAAATTGATATCAACTATCGAATTTGAAATGAACTATCGAATTTGAAATGAACTATCAAATTGATATCAACTATCGAATTGATCTTAACTTAAAATACACGTAATAGTTAGCAAAGGACTTTATGAAACAAATTTGTTTCACTGTTTAATTTGACTCAAATACTAAATCTGTTGACAACGCTTAAAATTTAACCGTAGCTTTTCTTTTAACAGCAAAACTTGAATAATTGAGGTTTTATTTAGTGATCCAAAATTCGAATTGATATCAACTATCGAATTGATATATGAAATTCGAATCAATATGAAATCGATACGAAAAACAAAACAAAACGAAATCCGAAACGAAATTAGTTACGAAATTCCGAAAACAAAATTATTTAAAAATGTAACGAAACAAAACTAAACAAAACAAATTTTTCAGCCATGCACATCCCTAGTCCTAACGCTAGTTACTAAGAGCTGGCGCTAACTAAAAAGTTGCCGCCAGCTCAAAACTGTAGCTAACTGATTCCGCTTTTACTGAATAAGTTATCTGTAGCTCAAAAATCCCCAAAAATCAAATGCTTACCTTTTATCCCGCGGCAAGAATGGCGGCCCACTGCTTCTGGCTGCTGGGAGCAGAGGGAGACTGGGGGGAAAAAAGTCACCTGTCTCCCTCTGAGATCATTCGTCTGACCAGCAGGATCTCGCGAGAGGTGAAATTTTGCCCCTCATGTGACATGGCAGGAGAAGCCTCCATGACGCCCTATGGACCAGTGACGTGCGGTGAGGTCAGTGGCTGGTGAGGCACTGGCTAGTATCAGAGCCAGATATACAAATGCAAAACAGCCATAAAACCTTCTAGCTCCCAAAGAGGAGGCTTCAGGCATTTAGTACATCAGAAGGACAGACACTGCGAGTAAGGACTGACTGGAAGCCGATTCTGTTCCCACAGACCTCTCGCTACTTTACACAGAACAATTATTTAACAATATGCCTTCTAAATTGCATTGGCAAAGACTTCTTAAATGAAGAATCTACAGTCCTGGGTCCTTGTACCTAGACTTGTTTTCATACAGGGTTATTGATTCAGAGAGAGGTGAAAAGCAGGAGAATGACTGGAGAAGTGAAAATTCTAGGTCAAATAGCCAAACCAGAAAAATTCTCCCATTCATCTCCCTTTCCAAATCTGCTATTTTGACCTAGAATTTTCCATTCTCCAGTCTTTCTCCTGCTTTTTACCGCTCTCTGAATAACCCTGATACAGGGCTATTCAGAAAGAGGTGAAAACCTTGAGAATGAGTGGAGAATTGAATTCTAGGTCAAAATTCTCCCATTTATCTCACTTTCCAAACTGGCTGTTCATTCTCCTGCCAATTCTCAATGTTTTCACCTCTCTCTGAATATCCCTGATAGTATTATTGACTCATTGTGCTGGTTCACTATTATTGTTATTTAGAGAGAGATGAAAAAGAATTGGCAGGAGAATGAACAATCTAGACCAGGGTTTCTCAACTCCAGTCCTCAGGACCCACTAGAGGCCAGATTTTAAGGAACAGCTTGAAGAAATGCAGACTGAATACTGCAATCACTGAGCAGCAAATCATATCACCTGTGCTTTGCTTAAGATATCTGGCAAACCTGGCCCGTTAGTAGCTCCTGAGGATACAAGTTGAGAAACACTGATTCTAGACCAAATAGCCAATTTGGAAAGTGAGATAAATGGGAGAATTTTTCTGGTTTAACTATTTTGACCTAGAATTTTCACTTCTCCAGTCATTCTCAATGTTTTCACCTCTTTCTGAATAGCCCTGTATCAGGGTTATTCAGAGAGCGGTGAAAAGCAGAAGAATGACTGGAGAATGGAAAATTCTAGGTCTAAATAGTCAAACCAGACAAAGTCTCCCATTTATCTCACTTTCCAAATTGGCTGTTCATTCTCCTGCCAATTCTCAAGGTTTTCACCTCTCTCTGAATAACCCTGATCATATTATTGAAACATTGTGCTGGCTCACTATAGCTTACACTCTCTTCAGTATTTGAGGCTCAAAAGGTTAACGAAACGCTTGCCCCTGGCAAAACACACACAGATTGGAGATATAAATATACATACCCACAGCATGTGAAAGAAAGGGTGTGTGTAAAGAGACTGTCACTGTAAGAACACACACACACTCTCTATATGCTGCCCCTATAACAAAGTATTATTAAGAGGAGCATGGCCACATCCATTAGGTTTCCTTAAAGCACATATACATTTTGTGTCATTCATATTATACTGAAGGGAAAGCAAGCACTGACCCAACTGGAAAACTAACCCAACCTGACTTCTGCACACTGCAGGGCAGCACTTTCAGGCACTGACCAGGGAGCAAAATGGAGATCTGACACCCCAGCCCCAAGCCAGTGACCCATGAAGCACACGCTGTGTTCTGACAGCCCTGGTAGAAGATGAGTTGTGAGTCTTGCTGGCAACTGCATCTGCTGAGTCCCCCGCCTGTCCTGTCCTGTCCCTCCAGAGGCAGCCTGGCTAGAGGTACAATACATCATTCAGATTGGCAGCTAAGCACTATCTGAACATCAGGAAATCAGCACAGAGGAAAGCCATGGCCTCTCCCTCCCCATCATTAACCCTCTCTCCCCCCGTGAGGTCACTTATCTTGCAGCTGGGCAAAGAGTGCTTCCTGCTGCTGCTTGGCTTTCTGGACCATGTAAGAGGAAAGCTCCACTTGCCAGCACCATCATTGCTATGAGACAGGAGATAGAAGGGTCTGCTCTAGACTATCTCCTGCTGCAGATGCAGAACCCTGTGCCCATGCAAAGTCAAACCTATGCCCTCCTTCTCAGTGTCAGCTCTTATTCCAGCATGGGCACCTGGCAGAGGGGGAGGCTGCTGCACCCCTCAGATCCCTCTTGGGGGGCAGATGTGTTGTGCATTCTTCCAGCCCCAGTTAGCAGACAATAACCAGCCTGGGGTATAAATGGGCATCCCCAACTGATGCAGATCTGAGTGGCAGAGCAGGGCACCCCTGTGCCAAGCTCCTGGACCGCAGCTCCCCATGCAGCCAGTCAGGGGTTGTCCATCATGCAATCTTTTCACAGCCTGCATTGGAGGGCTGCCTGGCCTAACTGCTAGATGTGCCCCTTCCTCTCAATCAGAGGCAGTCCTCTAATGCAGGCGTTTTTTTGGGAATGGCTTGAACCAATGGTGCTTTCCCATTGGTCCAAGCTTTTCCAATCCTCTACCAGTGCCTGTCAGTCTCTGCGGCACTAATGAGCAGTGATCAGGAAATAGGCAGCACTTGTCTCTGACATGTGCTGCACACATCTTGAGCAGTTTACGCAATTAGTGCAGCGGGGAAACGTCCTGCTGTGCAAATTGCGTAGACTGGGAAAACTAATGCCTGCAGAGGCAGAGGATGGAGCTGACAGTAGGGGAGCAGGTGAGTTTGTTTATAGTTTATTAACTTATCACTTAATGGCAGGTGCGGCTCTGCCTCCCCTGCCTCCACTGACTGCACGTCCCTGCTATGGACGCCATGGAGGGGATGCTTGGGACAGTCTTTAGCGTTGCCCTAAGCATCCATGAGCCTAGCGATCACTATGGGGCAGGCTGCTGGACTCAGTGCCTGCCCTGCGATCTACTATTGAAACTAGGATGCAAAGGGGAAATTAGCTAAAGCTAATTTTTCCTCTTTTCGTTCTGGTTTTAGCAAGGGGCACAAGACAGTGCCCAGAGGCATCTGCTTCTAGAACAATACAAAACTAATAGCATAGTACTGTATGCTGATTCATTTCAGTACTGTATGCTAATTCAAGCTATTTCAATATTAGTTACCTTCGTCTCCTATTAGGAACATTATTTTGATGTGGATTTAGCTCCTTTGTTTTTCTTTTTTCATTAAACAATAAATTATGTCAGATTTCACTTCTTTTATTTTTCCTTTTCCTAGACTTGCCTCGTAAGGAGAGACATTCTAACAGACTCACCTAGCTACTTTCGAGATAACAGCTCCCCATGTCCGCCCACTCCCTATTTTTTGTATTTGGCTTTTGCTAGGCTTGTGCACCGATTTTTTTTTCGGTTCGATTCGGTTCGATTTTTCGGATTTTTAAACTTTTCGATTCGGCTTGTTTCGACCGATTTCGATTTCGATTTGATTCGGTTCGGCCCGTTTTTCGGGTACATTTTTTTTTCGGAATATCGACCATTTTTCGTATTTTCGTGTCACTGTGCTCGGTTTTTGTATCGACTTTTCGTAATTTTGGAAATTTTCGTTTTTCGGAATTGCACATTTTTCGGAATATCGACCATTTTTCGTATTTTTCGTGTCATTTTGCCCGTTTTTGTATCGACTTTTCGTTTTTTCCAGAAAATTTTCGTTTTTCCGAAAATTTTCGTTTTTACAAAATTTTCGTTTTTCGGAAAATTTTCGTTTTTCGGAAAATTTTCGTTTTTCGGAACATCTGTTCTCCTCGTTTGACACATTTCAAGTCCATTCGAAAAATCCGAAAATATTTCGTTTCGGCTCGGAAAACATTTCGGATCTGACATTTTTGGATCTAAAATTTTTCAGAAATTCAGCCGCATCCGAAAACACGAATCGGGAAATTTCGTGAAAATTCCGAAATTCCAAAACCCACATCCCTAGCTTTTGCAAGGGTGGATTCCTCTTATTGGTGGTGGGTTGGTCTCTTTCTGTGGTTTGGTAATGAATTCCTTTTTGAGCTGAACTACCATCACTATTATTTATGATTATGGTTGGGAAAATGAAATTAAAGATGGCATTTTCCATTAAATATTTCATATTAATATCCTTGTTATCATACAACAAATGATATTAACACAGTTTGCAGCTTTATTCAGCTTAATAGACAGTAATTTTAAAAATTTCTATACAGTCTATACACTGTGGGCGATATTACGATGTTAATGCTAAAATAGGGAAACTAATGGGAAAATACTGTGCCTGCAGGTTTCCCTGTAACGTCCCCATTTTAGCGTTTGATTACGAGGCAGGCACTACCTTGGCACCTTACCCCGTAACGCAGCACTAGCCTCGGGATACTCACGGTAGCACTTCTGCACCAATGCGAATATCACCTCCTAGAGTCCATAGGACTCCGCTGCTGAGCCATGCGCAATCTCGCTCTCATGAGATTGTGCAGCATCTCGGTGTGATCACAGAGGGAGACTGGGGACTATCTGCCCCTGTCTCACTCTGCTCCATGCATTCAAAAGCAACTGTTCAGGCCATCGTTCTCTCTGTGGGATGAGAGGGGAGTATCTGATTTATTGAGGGTGGGTTAAACTGGTGCTAACTGATTCTGCAGAAGCGGAATCATTTTGCACCAACTTCTGGGTGACGGAAAAAATCTGTTTAATCCATCAGTGCAGTAATTAGCGTTAGGATAAGTAAGGTATTACAAAGTCCTTACACTAACTACTGATTGCACTCCCCATATTAAACTTAGGATGCGCAAAGATGTCGGGGTAACCCATCACAAAGTACGATAAGCTTGTGCAAGCTAGTGCAAAAACCGATGTGCTAATGGAATACAAATGAGTTTAGAGTTAGGAATGTAATATGGGGGGCAAGCCCGGACAGGGACAAAAAAAATGGACCCGGACATTTTGGACTGAGCAGCCCACTTTTTGTTTCTACACAGTACACATTACTGTGAGTTTTATTGCTGTGGAGCTCCGTGATACCCTCATACACAACACACATTACTGTGGAGCTCCGTGACAACCTCATAAACACTGCACATTACTGTGGAGCTCTGTGACACCCTCATACACACCGCACATTACTGTGGAGGTCTGTGTCACTCTCATACACACCCCATATTACTTTGGAGCTCTGTGACGCCCTCCTACACACTGCACATTACAGTGGAGCTCTGTGACACAGATTAGGTCACAGGTTGCGCCACATGATGTCCGCTGTCCTATGTCCTGGTGGGAGAGGCCACACTGAATGCTCTGTGACCTAATCAGAGGGGGCCGGCTGGCTGTTGTGGACTGAAACACCAAAATAATAAAGATTTAATAATTTTGATAAGTTGTTATGTCCATATTCTGGATATACTTACACCGCAATACCCTGGACATTTTGAATATATTTTGTGACCATTTCATAGGCCTCTGTATGTGGTTTAACAGGACATACCTGTCGAGACACTTGGTATTCAGTGGCTTTAGTACGACACAAAGCCGAACACGATTTGCACAAGGGCGGTAGACAACGACACATCAAGTATACAAAGATGTATATTCCGATAATGTATAATAAGCTATGAAATATACCTGAAAACCAACCGCCAATCCCCTTGAACCAATTGAGGGGGTTGATCCAGTCTAACAGACTGTCCCAACCGCTCCAAGCGGTTTCTATGTGCGCATCCCGGAACTGACTCTTAAGGTCCTGTACCTTCTGTATATGGGAAATGATGGCATCCTCTGCCCTCGTATCATTTGTCACGTAATTACAGCAGGCAGTACCCAAAATCACACACATGTCCCCTTGACTGGCAGTGAGGTAGTCCAGCACCAGCCGGTGCTGGAGAACCTCTTTCTTAATCATTTTTAGTTCACTTGCAACTATAAGAAAGTTCTTGTCATATAATGCGGTTATATTGTCCATTAGATCAGCAAGATCCATAATAAAACTAAAAGCTTTCTTAATACAACAACGATTTACCCAAGGTATGGTGAACAAAGGTTTAAATTCCTGTTCCTTTGCCTGAATAGTCATATCATTTTCATGTATGTTACCTTGGGCCGGTAATTCCCTATGCATGAGAATGTGTGGTGGGATCTTATGTAATTGTGTGTCTAAGAACTCAGCATCATCCATATACCATGTAGCAGGCAATATCTTGCCAACATAACAAACACCCCTAGTATGTAATGGTAGCCAGTTATAGGCCTTTTTTCCACAGATGAAATAATAGCCAGGTGGAGTAGAGCATGCTCGGTAAAACACATATCCCATAATGCATTGATAGAGATGAAAAATGTTCTTCTGAGAGCCTTCTGACATGGTTAGATTCAAAAGTTTCTTCTGTACATCAGTATGCCATGACAGAAGCATTCCCTTAAAATAAAATCTCAGCGGTGCGGTACTCATACAGTCAGTTACCCCTATATTCCTGAAGTTTGGCCCTATACCTGGAAGATCGGTACGGGTAAAATTAATGCATACTACAGGAGGGGTTAATGGGATACCAGTATGTAGCAAAAAAGACACGGTTCTATTAACATTGTTGATACTGACATTAGAAAAATGAGCATTTGTTTCAATGTCATGTAAGGAAGCAGGAACCCCTAGCAGTGGCATGGTTTTATGCGCGGTAGGTGCATGTGTGCAGATCCAACAGTCAGATATGTCCAGTTTCTTTGCAGCCTGGAAATGCATAGTAATGAAAGCATTATAGAAAGGTTCAGTAACACGATTTTCATAGTCATTCAGTGCTCTAATGTCTCTAGTCTTTGGTTGGTATGCAGCTGCCATCAGTGTTGCATTCATGTCGTACTTTGACAAGTTCATAGGCACGGGTACGACAGAAGGGGTATGGCAGCATTGGAGAAGAAAAAACACAAGGCCCAGAATGAATACAGGAAGAACAAAGCAACCCCATAGTCTAGGGTCTGGGCGTGGCCCCACTAGGCTTGTCCACAGCTTCATTCTTCTTCTTTGCCCGAGCCCGGGTAAGCGGAGGAGACCTAGGGGGTGGAGATATAACAGGAGACTTGCCAGGATCAACAATATTACCAGTCAATGTTGTAGCCTGCGGGTCCAGTGCTTTCTTGCAATGTGAGCCGTGGACCCAGTGCTTGTGGTTATGAAGCTTGACAGCGGTAGGTGTGACCAGAATCACTTGGAACGGTCCTTTCCATTTAGGAGACAAGGAGCTCTTGGGTACGTGGTTCTTGATGTACACCCATTCACCAGGATTCAGTCCATGTATCAGTGATTCATCACCAACCGGTTGTGCAGCTTTGACTCTGGAAAAAGTATCAGAAAACACAGTTGCCAGTTTTATCACATAGTCAATAAGCGTGTCCTGGCCCGCTTGTAACGTTAGTGTGGCAGGATTTGGTGGAGCGCATGTAGGTGATCTTCCAAACAAAATGTCAAAGGGAGATAGCCCATGTTTCTCCTTTGGGGTTACACGGACGGTGGCGAGAGCAAGCGGCAGTGCATCCACCCATGTGCCAGCACCATTCACAGTCAATTTGGCAATGTATCTTTTCAGCGTTTGGTTAGTACGTTTGACCATGCCACTGGCTTCGGGCCTGTGAGGCGTGTGCAATTGTTGTTGTAATCCCAATATACTGGTTACCTCGGCCATGAGTTTATTTTCAAAGTGAGTGCCTCTATCTGAGGAGATCACAGATCCTATACCAAACCTGGGTATCAATTCCCTAGTTAGACATTTAACCACAGTACGTGTGTCATTGCGGACAGTGGGGTATGCTTCAACCCATCCTGTAAATTGATCTACACATACTAACATATATTTAAACCTTCCACATTGGGGCATGTTGAAGAAGTCGATTTGCACGATATGAAAGGGGCCATCTGTATGTGGCACATGCTTCAGAGGAGTCTTAACAGGTCTCCCTACATTATTCTCCTGGCAAACAGCACACTCCCGCACCTTTTTACGTGCAAAATCCTGGAAACCAGGAGCCCACCAGGTACGGTTCACAAGCCTGGTCATCCCTCCTGTTGAGACATGGCAAGGACCATGGCTCAAGGAAAAGAGAGCATGAAACAGCGCTGGTGGAGCGATCCGTTTATCATGTAGCATTCACACCCCAGCGGGGGAACATGTCGCTCCTTTGTTCACCCAATACTGCTTGTGTGAGGATGCGTCCTGCAAAGCCGACAGGATCTCTTGATCCACTTTCACATCGGACTGGTATTGCATAGAGAGTGGCTGATATTGTGAGATAGAAAGCTTGGCGTGTTCATCCGCACACGCATTGCCCCTTGACACAAAATCGGTAAGATTTGTGTGTGCTTTGCATTTCACAACAGCAACCCTCCTAGGCAGCTGGATAGCATCCAGTAACTGCATTATCAGTGCCTTATGCTGGATTGGCGATCCAGCAGCTGTAAGGAAACCTCTCGCTTTCCATAACTGGGCGAAGGTGTGTATGACACCCACTGCATAAGCGGAGTCACTATATATGTTAACCACGCTTCCTTCAGCGAGTTCCAAGGCCACACATAATGCAAACAATTCGGCTGCCTGAGCAGAAGTAGTATTTGGAATAACTGCAGCATACAGTACAATCCCATTGCCGTTCACCACTGCACAGCCGGCCAAAGTCACACCGTCAAGCCTGCGGAGTGAAGAGCCATCTACAAACAAGTGTGTATGCAGAGGCAAACCTTCAATGGGGAAGTCCTGCAAATCAATTCGAGGAGTTACGAGAGCATCCAGGACCTGGGTACAATCATGTACATCATGAGGGTCTCCATCCCCTGCCTCATAATCAATCTGGTCAGGCAGGAATGTAGATGGGTTCAGAATATCAAATTTTTGAATGATTAAATTTGGGGCAGACAACAAAGTTAGATGGTAATGTGTTAACCTTTGTGTGGAGAAATGACGTGTGTAAGCTCCGTTTAACAATGTTTCAAGATCATGTGGACACATGAGGGTTAAGGAATTTCCCAGGACGATGTCCACTGTTTTTTCCACCAGTACGGCAGCAGCCGCCACTGACTTCAGACATCCCGGGAGACCCTAGCAACGCTATCTAGCGGGTAACTGTAGTATCCTACCGGTCTGTGTTTGTCATAGAATTGTTGAGTCAGGACTCCATGCGCATAGCCCTGTATTTCAGAGCAAAACAAAAAGAAAGTTTTTTTGTAATTAGGTAGCCTTAGCGCAGGAGCACTGGTCAGCAATTTCTTTATGTCACAGAAAGCCCTGTAGGCCTCAGGGGTTAATTCTTCTGCCGTATAGGTATATTTACCTTCTGTATGACCTTTAAGCAGGTCCTGCAAAGGACCTATGACTTGGGAATACTGTGGTATCCATGCCCTACAGTATCCAACTAGGCCAAGAAAGGCACGCAATTGCCGCAAGGTTCTAGGGAACGTTTGTGTGGCAATCAAGTGCTTCCTTTTGTCAGTGAGATGTTTAACTCTGTTGGAAAGGCAATGTCCCAGGTATTGCACCTTGGGTTGTACCCACTGTACCTTTGCCTTATCCACCCGCTGCCCTATGTGAGCAAGGAAATTCATCAATGATATGGAGTCGGTTACTGATGCCTCTTGAGACGGAGAGGCCAGTAACAGATCATCAACATACTGGACTAAAACAGAATCCTCCGTGGGGGTCCATTCATCCAGTTTACCCTTTAACACCTGCGAAAAACAACTGAGGCTATCATGAAATCCCATAGGTAGGCGTCCCCATTTATATTGTTTGCCTGCAATTGTAAATGCAGTGAGCCATTGGTCGTCAGGGTGTATGTCAATACTGTAAAAGGCAGATGCCAAATCAATTACCGTAAAATAGGTAGCGTCAGGTGGGATGGTCACTAAAATAGTAGAGGGATTTGGTACTATGGGAGCTGAAGGAATGGTAACTTTATTTACAGCCCTCAGGTCATGTACTAGTCTCCACCTCTGTGTAATGTCTCCCGGCTTTAACGGTTTTGGTACTGGATAGATTGGAGTGTTTGCTTCGCTCCGACATGGTATTAGTACTCCATCCTTTACCAAATCGTCAATAACCGGGCGTATGCCATCTACTGATTCAGGGGTTAGTGGGTACTGAGGCAGTCTGGGTACCGGCAATGAGTAGTCTCTTTTTATTCTAACTGGGGGCACCTGCATATGCCCTGCACTATTTGTTCCCATGACCCACACCCTTGGATCTATTTGACATTCATGCTCGACTGGAATACCCTTGTCCTCCTCCCCATCCAAGGTCACCATAGGCATGAATAATAAATCAGTTGCGTCTTGTTTAACCATTTCGGTGATATTAATGGTAATTCCTTCAGGAGTTAGGGCAATAGTGACTCCAATCTTAACAAGGAGGTCCCTGCCTAACAAGTTGCATGGGGAGTGGGGTGACTACACGAAAGCATGCTCTGTTTGTAGGTTCCCTATATTAACAGGAACCGATTTGGTGACATTTGCCACCTGTATCTCATTACTCACTCCTACAATAGAGACTTTTTGGTCTGAGGTAGGCATGGTTGAAATGGGGCAATTTAAAAGGGACCTAGTGGCCCCTGTATCCACTAAACAGGGCATAGGGACCCTGTTTATGGTGAGTTCCAACATGGGTTCGTTCTCAGGTTGGATTACAATAGCAGCCAATTCAGGGTATTAAACAGAGTCATTACCTGTGTTGTCATCACACCCCACCTCATCCTAGAGGGTACCGCAATTGCGTGCATGGTGTCCTTCTATTCCGCACCTGAAACAGACCAATGGGCCTCGAGGAGAAAAGTTAGTCACGACAACTTGATCATTTGGTATCATATTTTGCTGAAATTGTGGAACCTGTGGAAATTGTTGCTGGTTATTCTGTTGCTGATTCACCTGGGGCTGTTGATTGGGTATCATCTGTTGGTAACGTTTCTGAACTTTTGGGGGTCGCTGTCTATTGCCTATGAATCCCATGTTACCTCGTTTCCTAGTTCGAGATGTATACAACGCCGGAAGGCGGATAGGGCGGGGGAGCCGTGGGGACCCCTCGTGGGGTAACCTGGACAGTAGAGACTGGGACACCCATGGCCTCAGGTTTCTTCTGTGTTGCCCCTCCCTCCTGTCGCGCTTGTACATTCATCATTTTAGTTTACTCTTTCCGTTCAATCTTTTCTCTACGTTTTTGCAAAACCTCATATGCATTTTGAGCAATATCCACAATTTCAGGAGCAGTCTTTTTTCTCCAACCATACTTGCGTAACTCAATCTCTTCTCTCACCACGGGTAACAATCCACCCACAACTACATTCACCAATTCAGCTCTGCCTAAATCAGCTTAGTCTTCCACATCCCAATCAGTATGTTTTTGCGCTATTTCTTTGAACCTGCTCCAATATTCAAGCACATCCTCATTCCTTCTCTGTACAACATCCATTAACTGTCTAAAATCCTGACCTTTATTAAACGTAGTGGACACCCAATGTCTCAATAGCTCGATCAGGCGGCCAGCATTTGCTTCAGGCTCCCCTTCAGCCTCACCATTCTCCATTTTCACTATCCCTTCTTCAAACACGCCTCTCTTTCTAGCTTCAGTTTTCCATGCATCCACATATTTCTCAGGGAGGGCGCAATCGATTAATACAAACAGATCTCTATACGTGGCTTGTTGCGTCTTAAATAACCAGCTGATCCGTGCACACCATTTACGTGGACATCTATAGAGATCAGGGAGATCAGAGATCATAGCCCTGATTTCGTGTGGTTTCCACGGCACATACACCATCCCAGTTTGCTGAGTATACACCCCATTTACCACCTCCCCCGGCAATGCCACTTCTCGTAGCGGCATTTGTGTAGTGGGGGTAAGCGCATCACGCCAATCGACTTTAAGGGCCTCATCCCGGCTTTTTTTGTCTTTTTGTCTCCTAGTTAGGACCAGGGTGAAGGTGTTACGTGACGTGACTGCAGCTGTCGGGGAGCGTCGGACAGGGGTGGCTACCCTGACAAATTTGGCAAGTGTACCTTCCTGAGGGGCATAGGTCCATCGGTCACCCTGTACAGGGCCTATTATTTCCCCGCACTGTGGTGTCTAGGCATTTCGCCATTCCCTATATCCCTGCCGGAGTATTCTTTCTGTAACTGGGGTGGCGGAGCACTAGGGCTCTGAGGGGCAGAAGCCCCTTGGGTTGGCGGATAGTGATCCAGAACCGGGGCACTCAAATCCTTTGGTTCTGCGGCTAACTGCCATCGGGGTGTAGTATATGGTGAAACAAAGTCGTTTGGTAATTCGTCCTCTTCTTGGTCACATAAGTCTGTTTGAGGAGGATTTACCGAAGGACACATTTTATATGGCGGTGGTTTATTCTTGCTACCGGCCAGTGTTTCCCATGCCATTAAACAATCAATTTCATCTCCCGTTAAACAATAGGGTAAATAAGACGTCTATATGTCGTGTGTCAAAAGACCCTTCAGCTGGCCACCACAAGGCGGGATTTGATTTAAAAGCCTTGCAGGTAATTTTACACCATTTAGCATGGTACGATAGGGCTGATTTACCCCCTCTCTTTAACATTTGTATCAAGGGAATAGTCACTGATATTTTCGACTCACGCAAACCAACATTCTTAGCAACTGTACGCAGGCATTCTGCACATTCTTTAGACCGATCCAAATTTTTCATCATTTGCACAGTCATCTTTGACAAATGGCTTCCCATTTATCTGCTGTTTATTGTCCGTTTTTGCTCTGGAATCGGTAATATTTTGGATCTCAAGGGACTTGAGGGACAGAAATAATACATAAACCATACATATACCAGATTTAAGGCAGCATCGTCCCTTCTTGCGGTAGCTCCCTCCATCCGCTCCCTCTCCCGCTCAGGCCTCACCACCGTGAAAACAAAAATAAAAAGAATAGTTCTCACCTGAAGAGGAGCAAGCCGGCACCACCCCTCCTGGAGCAGGCCGAGAGGAGAAGGGAGCGAAGCCAGGGAGCACACGAAGAAGAACGTCAGGGGGTCACCATGTGTAAAGATACACCTTGGAAGTAGAGACTCACAAGTCGGAGTTGATTTCAATAGTAGTATATATATGCTTTATTCGCTTCAATGCATTGGGTCATTCAATACAGGCAAAATGACAATGGGCGTAGTTTCGCTCAAGCTTTTATACATTTTCATAACATGTAAGTCTATGTAGGGCACATGCCCAACAATTACGTGTCATCGACGTACATTTCCAAAAACCTGCATTCAATCAATTCTTGCCCTATAACCTTAATTTTGCTGATGCTTGACATACTTGACAGGCTTTGGCATATGATGCTCTTTCTCATGGCACAGAAACATGTTTCCTATTGCGCAACCTGGCAATAACCGTTTGCTTTGCATATTTTATCTCACTAGGGTCAACAATATCTTGAATGATGTCATGAGCTCATGAAGATAACTAAACGATTCTCAGAACCACAGTTAGTCTGTACAAATAGAGAAATTCGACTAATTCTCCTTGTGATCCTGTTGGGAAATAACCGTGACCGCTGCATGGTCCATAACTCCCAGAATCCTTAGCTACTAGAGTGGTTATCCTTGTGTAAGTGAAAGGAGAATATGACACAGGAACAAACCTATTAGCTTTATCTTCGTAAATGCTCTTTAACACTTTTTGGTGTACGACAATGCTTACGTGTTCTTTAAGTGGTTAATATATATGCAGACGCAAATACATTTATCTACATGGATTTGCATAATGGTTATATTATAGAGCATAGCAGATACATTTATTTACATGTATCAGGTTATACGTTGTAATTGTTATTATATATTCTACCAATATGGGTCTCCATCTTATCAGTCTCCCTGTCACGGATTGCCATGGATATTTGTATGGGTGCAACCATTACCCAGCACTGGAGCTGTGAAGTGGCAAAGGTGTTGTGCAGAGATCGTGGAAGTATATATATATATATATATTTGTGTGTGTTTATTTCTATATAATGCCCCTCTATTTATACAATATAATAAATGCCTATATATATACAGTTGTGTTCAAAATTATTCAACCCCCAATGCTGTAAAGGGTTTTAGGGAATTTAGTGTAGATTTGTAATTGTATTCAGAATGAAATCCTACAAGGACTTTTTAAAGAACCATATGCAACTAAAATGACATCAATTGGTTTTGTAATACAGTAGTAAATGTTTCTTTTGTGAATTCTTCATTGACACAATTATTCAACCCCTTAAAGACTACCACTCTGAAGAACAGAGGTTCATTCAAGTGTTTTCAATCAGGTATTGAAAACACCTGTGGATGTCACGGAGCAGCAATAAAGCATAATAAGCACCAATTAGGCAGCTTTAAAATGACTGTGATACTCAGCTCCTTCTAGACATTTACTGGTGTGGTTACAAACATGGTGAAGTCAAGAGAATGGTCCAGGAAGACAAGAGAAGAGGTGATTACTCTTCACAGGAAGGGCAATGGCTATAAGAAGATTGCAAAGATATTAAACATACCAAGAGATACCATAGGAAGCATCATTCGCAAATTCAAGGCAAAGGGCACTGTTGAAACGCTACCTGGTCGTGGCAGAAAGAAGATGCTGACTTCGACTGCTGTGCGCTACCTGAAGCGTAGAGTGGAGAAAGGTCCCCGTGTGACTGCTGAGGAACTGAGAAAAGATTTGTCAGATGTGGGTACTGAAGTTTCAGCTCAGACAATACGGCGCACACTGCGTAATGAAGGCCTCCATGCCAGAACTCCCAGGCGCACCCCCTTGCTGTCTCCAAAGAATAAGACGAGTCGACTGCAGTATGCCAAAAGTCATGTGGACAAACCACAGAAGTTTTGGGATAGTGTTCTGTGGACTGATGAAACAAAATTAGAACTGTTTGGGCCCATGGATCAACGCTATGTTTGGAGGAGGAAGAACAAGGCCTATGAAGAAAAGAACACCTTGCCTACTGTGAAGCATGGCGGGGGTCAATCATGCTTTGGGGCTGTTTTGCTTCTGCAGGTACAGGGAAGCTTCAGCGTGTGCAAGGTACCATGAATTCTCTTCAGTACCAGGAGATATTGGATGACATTGTGATGCAGTCCGTCACAAACCTGAGGCTTGGGAGACGTTGGACCTTTCAACAGGACAATGATCCCAAGCATACCTCCAAGTCCACTAGAGCATGGTTGCAGATTAAAGGCTGGAACATTTTGGAGTGGCCATCGCAGTCACCTGACTTAAATCCGATTGACAACCTCTGGTGGGACTTAAAGAAAGCAGTTGCAGTGCGCAAGCCTAAGAATGTGACTGGACTGGAGGCTTTTGCCCATGACGAATGGGTGAAGATACCCGTAGATCGCTGCAAGACACTTGTGTCAAGCTATGCTTCACGTTTAAAAGCTGTTATAACTGTAAAAGGATGTTGTACTAAGTACTAAGATTGAATGTCACTTGGGGGTTGAATAAAACTGATAATGATGTGAGCACAGAAAAGACATTTGTGGTTATTTCATTATAAATGTTGTTATATTTGTCTGACCTACACGTGCCTCTTTGATTTAATTGTAAGCAAGATGACTGAATGATCAAAATCAATGTCAAACTGGCCAAAACACTCAATTTCAGTGGGGTTGAATAATTTTGAACACAACTATATATTATAGGTATAGTGGCATTATATAGAAATAAACAACACACACATATCATTGTAGAGGTTTTGCAGACATTTATTACAGATGATCATTAATTAGAGCCTGACCTTTTAGGATGCGCCTACCTGTGACCTAATCAGCAGGGGCCAACGGCCAGCCAGCTCCCTCTGATTAAGTCATAGGGCACCCCGGATGGCTGGATGCAATATTTCATTTGGCCTAGGCTGCCTAGCCAGGTTATGTTGATGGGCCAATCGGCCAGGGAGGCTAGCAGCCAACTGGCACGGGAAGCTAGTGGCCTACCGGGTGAACGCCTGGTATGCCCGATGGCCAGTCTGGGCCTGATGGGGGCATGCACTAAAGTCACTTAACCTAGCGTTAACGCTTATGCATCCGAGCACTAACTTCAGCATTAACATTGTAATCTAGCCCATATGTTCTACAGCTAACAACCAGGAAACATATGATATTATTATACGTTTTGTGCACGGAGTTGTTATTTTATTATTATTACTACTATTTTAGTGATTGTATTAAATACTGTGCGGAAGTCCCCTTAGGTTTACCTAAGATATTGAAAATATCTCAAAGGAAATTAAAAAGGGTATAGCTATTAATTTTCATATGTTTTCTGTCATCTTGGTGCAGACTAGAATTCATGGGGAATTTATGGTTGAGAATGGACAGTCCAGGGGGATTCCGTAAAGGGAAACTATTAATTATTAAAATGAAAGGACAGAGGGGACTTCTGCATTCTTTCTAACATGTTTCTTACTAGAAGAAACACATATTCTTTAACAATTACTGGGTACAATTGGGAAATTCCCCAAGAGTGTTTATTTTGTTTGTTTGGTTTTTTTTCCTTCTTCTTCTGGATTAACAATTTAGGACTGTGTGAAAAATAATTAAACTTGATTGACATAGTTTTTTTCAACATATATTACGGTGTGTGTGCGCACATGCGTATATAACAAAGAACTACTGCCATGTTAATTAAATATTCAATAACAAATTGATACAAGTTGTGTATGAATAGTATTCTTTCTGTTTCCTATTGCGCAACCTGGCAATAACCGTTTGCTTTGCATATTTTATCTCACTAGGGTCAACAATATCTTGAATGATGTCATGAGCTCATGAAGATAACTAAACGATTCTCAGAACCACAGTTAGTCTGTACAAATAGAGAAATTCGACTAATTCTCCTTGTGATCCTGTTGGGAAATAACCGTGACCGCTGCATGGTCCATAACTCCCAGAATCCTTAGCTACTAGAGTGGTTATCCTTGTGTAAGTGAAAGGAGAATATGACACAGGAACAAACCTATTAGCTTTATCTTCGTAAATGCTCTTTAACACTTTTTGGTGTACGACAATGCTTACGTGTTCTTTAAGTGGTTAATATATATGCAGACGCAAATACATTTATCTACATGGATTTGCATAATGGTTATATTATAGAGCATAGCAGATACATTTATTTACATGTATCAGGTTATACGTTGTAATTGTTATTATATATTCTACCAATATGGGTCTCCATCTTATCAGTCTCCCTGTCACGGATTGCCATGGATATTTGTATGGGTGCAACCATTACCCAGCACTGGAGCTGTGAAGTGGCAAAGGTGTTGTGCAGAGATCGTGGAAGTATATATATATATATATATTTGTGTGTGTTTATTTCTATATAATGCCCCTCTATTTATACAATATAATAAATGCCTATATATATACAGTTGTGTTCAAAATTATTCAACCCCCAATGCTGTAAAGGGTTTTAGGGAATTTAGTGTAGATTTGTAATTGTATTCAAATCAGCTCAGACAATACGGCGCACACTGCGTAATGAAGGCCTCCATGCCAGAACTCCCAGGCGCACCCCCTTGCTGTCTCCAAAGAATAAGACGAGTCGACTGCAGTATGCCAAAAGTCATGTGGACAAACCACAGAAGTTTTGGGATAGTGTTCTGTGGACTGATGAAACAAAATTAGAACTGTTTGGGCCCATGGATCAACGCTATGTTTGGAGGAGGAAGAACAAGGCTATGAAGAAAAGAACACCTTGCCTACTGTGAAGCATGGCGGGGGGTCAATCATGCTTTGGGGCTGTTTTGCTTCTGCAGGTACAGGGAAGCTTCAGCGTGTGCAAGGTACCATGAATTCTCTTCAGTACCAGGAGATATTGGATGACATTGTGATGCAGTCCGTCACAAACCTGAGGCTTGGGAGACGTTGGACCTTTCAACAGGACAATGATCCCAAGCATACCTCCAAGTCCACTAGAGCATGGTTGCAGATTAAAGGCTGGAACATTTTGGAGTGGCCATCGCAGTCACCTGACTTAAATCCGATTGACAACCTCTGGTGGGACTTAAAGAAAGCAGTTGCAGTGCGCAAGCCTAAGAATGTGACTGGACTGGAGGCTTTTGCCCATGACGATGGGTGAAGATACCCGTAGATCGCTGCAAGACACTTGTGTCAAGCTATGCTTCACGTTTAAAAGCTGTTATAACTGTAAAAGGATGTTGTACTAAGTACTAAGATTGAATGTCACTTGGGGGTTGAATAAAACTGATAATGATGTGAGCACAGAAAAGACATTTGTGGTTATTTCATTATAAATGTTATGTTATATTTGTCTGACCTACACGTGCCTCTTTGATTTAATTGTAAGCAAGATGACTGAATGATCAAAATCAATGTCAAACTGGCCAAAACACTCAATTTCAGTGGGGGTTGAATAATTTTGAACACAACTATATATTATAGGTATAGTGGCATTATATAGAAATAAACAACACACACATATCATTGTAGAGGTTTTGCAGACATTTATTACAGATGATCATTAATTAGAGCCTGACCTTTTAGGATGCGCCTACCTGTGACCTAATCAGCAGGGGCCAACGGCCAGCCAGCTCCCTCTGATTAAGTCATAGGGCACCCCGGATGGCTGGATGCAATATTTCATTTGGCCTAGGCTGCCTAGCCAGGTTATGTTGATGGGCCAATCGGCCAGGGAGGCTAGCAGCCAACTGGCACGGGAAGCTAGTGGCCTACCGGGTGAACGCCTGGTATGCCCGATGGCCAGTCTGGGCCTGATGGGGGCATGCACTAAAGTCACTTAACCTAGCGTTAACGCTTATGCATCCGAGCACTAACTTCAGCATTAACATTGTAATCTAGCCCATATGTTCTACAGCTAACAACCAGGAAACATATGATATTATTATACGTTTTGTGCACGGAGTTGTTATTTTATTATTATTACTACTATTTTAGTGATTGTATTAAATACTGTGCGGAAGTCCCCTTAGGTTTACCTAAGATATTGAAAATATCTCAAAGGAAATTAAAAAGGGTATAGCTATTAATTTTCATATGTTTTCTGTCATCTTGGTGCAGACTAGAATTCATGGGGAATTTATGGTTGAGAATGGACAGTCCAGGGGGATTCCCGTAAAGGGAAACTATTAATTATTAAAATGAAAGGACAGAGGGGACTTCTGCATTCTTTCTAACATGTTTCTTACTAGAAGAAACACATATTCTTTAACAATTACTGGGTACAATTGGGAAATTCCCCAAGAGTGTTTATTTTGTTTGTTTGGTTTTTTTTCCTTCTTCTTCTGGATTAACAATTTAGGACTGTGTGAAAAATAATTAAACTTGATTGACATAGTTTTTTTTCAACATATATTACGGTGTGTGTGCGCACATGCGTATATAACAAAGAACTACTGCCATGTTAATTAAATATTCAATAACAAATTGATACAAGTTGTGTATGAATAGTATTCTTTCTTCGACTAGTGTTGGCAATATTTAAAAATATTTTTTCGTAATATCCATGCATAACAAATAAGCCATTAAATGAGACTGTATTAAAAAAGACAATATAAGAAAGTAATTGGTTTCAAGTTTGTAGTAAGAAAATAAACAACTTAAGAGTTGCATTCAACTTCTGAGACATAAAACAAGCGAAAAATCTTAACTCATTAACTTTAAAATCCATACTATAAGGTAAACAGCATATTTTGGGCCACATTACATTCTTGACGCTAACGTTAACGCTCACTTGTGTGAGCATTAACATTTGCTGCGGTGTCTACCGCATATTATGATCCAAATGCAAACGGGTTAAGTAAACCATTTGCATTTGGTACCTTGCGCTTTTCAGCGTGAGGTTACTGTACTTTGTGCTCCCTATACTTAACATGGGGAGCGCAAAGTGTTAATCAGTGTTAGGATTACAAAATCCTAACACTGATTACCGTCCGGCTCTGGTTAGCAGAAAGTTAACCAGAGCCAGGACTTGGTGTTAACGGATTCTGCCGAAGCGGAATCCGTTAACACCAGCCTAAAAAAACAAAAAACAAGTCAGATACTCACCTCCTGTCCCGAGGTGAGGACCGCAGCTCCGACTGCCTCCTCCGTCCGACAGGAGCAGGGAAAGACTGGGAGAAAAAGTCCCCCCAATCTCTCCCTGCGTATCACTATGCCGACCGGCTGGATCTCGCGAGGCGAGATTCGGCTGGTCATGTGACCGGCAGGGGAAAACTCAATGGAGTCCTATGGACTCCATCGAGTGGATGTTCGCGGCTACGCTCAGCGCTGCCGCGAGCACCCTGTCCCATAGGGTGCGGTAACAATGCAGGCAGCATTTTTTGCTCCTGCATTGTAATCTAGCGTTAAAACGCGGGCACAAGGGGGAAAACTGTGGGCACAATTGTAATGTGGCCCTTTGTGTTCTGTTTTATTTTATCATTATTTAATATTAATATTGAGGTCAAGTATTCACTGATTTTTATTCATAAAATGCATTTTCCTCAAGCTTTATTCATATGTTATCATTTCCATGCAGAATTTTTCCAAGACGTTTATTCATACCATTTACTAGAAACCCATATTATTTACAACATCTGCCACAAAAGCTTAATGTTGTCTTTGGAACCAAAATAATCAAAGTTTTGAACTGTCATTGAAAGTTAATATGCAATACCCTTGATACTGAATGCAGTAATCTCTGTACTCTCTTGAATTAAGATGAAACACAAAGCAATTGAATTCTGCTAGAAAACTAGGTCAAGATAGTTTTATGCAGAAATCTCATTTTCAATGTATTTTTTCTTCACTGGTAATAAATAAATGCATGTAAACATGTTCATTTTAGGACCAATACTATCTCAAGAAAAAAACATCAAAATAAAAGGGTATGGTTAAAAATGATGTATGTCGTGCATATTTTTACGTTCCAATGTCTTAGAAGTCATGTAAGTTAGTACATACCATTTTTATATGCGGGTGCCAAGTTGAAAATCAATGATATTTTGGTAATGTAATAGGTTTAGACATTTACCATTTTATATAGACAATAAATACCACAAAACAAGTTATGCAAGCAAGGAGAACAGTTAATGACATTAATGGACTGTCCTTCAGTGTGTTCTTCTTCAGGTCCATTGAGGTTTTAGCAACAATGGCTTCGTACTTCAATCCTACAGGAATATGGGGAACAAAACAATGTCTTGCATAGTTGAAAAAAGAAACAGGAAAATAGGATAAGCAGAATCGGTTCACAGCTGCCCATTTGATAGGATTGTCTTTTAAATGCCATGTACTGACGACAATGTATAACTCCATTGTGTGTGTGACAGGAGAGGCAACCTCTTTCCAGCCGGAAGCTATACTATATTCCGCAACACTTTACAATTGGGAAATACAAAAATGAGACATAATGTTACATAAGGAATAGAAGATCCTGCCCGAAGCATAACTGTGCAGCCAATACAGCACTGTATACTCTCTGCTTGACTGGTCAAAACCATTATGGAATGCAGCTACAGTTTTTATCTTTACAATTTGGAGAAACTCTGGTCACGCAATATACCAGCATTTGCTCAATAGAGGTGAGTAAATCAGGAGAGATGAGCAACTTACACTTACATATATGATATATTTGATTTGTTTCCCTTCATGTGGAATCATTGTTGGGTTTTGGCTGGAGAGGGTACAGATGCTATAATGACTCTTGATGCATAGACATCTGATAACAATACCCATCTTGTTTTTGCTAGACATGTGCACAGCACAAAATTTCGTTTTGAACTAATGGATTAGTACTAAAATGCAATTTATTTAGTTGCTAAAGAAATTCGTTTTCAGTTCTTTAGTATGAAAACTAATTTCGTTCATCCGAAAACCAGTGGATACAATTACTATTGTTGTGGTGGCTCCTCAGAGGGCTGAGATCGCTGCTTGTTACAGTATCTCTCACTCTCAGCACAATGTGGGCCATATTACATAGTTGGTGCTAACTTAACCAGAGCTGTTGTAACCTTCCCAGAGCCATTATAGCCTATGGAGGTTTTCAGTTTACAACAGCTCTGGTTAAGTTAGCACCAACATTGTAATACTGCCCCGTGTCAGGCAAAGCTGTTACAGTAACTGACTGCTGCTCATCACAGCGCTCAGAGTTTCTGTAAAACTAGTAAATAATATTTTTATATGTAAGAGGTTAGAACAATATTATTTCCTTGTTTTACTGAAACTCTGAGCGCTGTTACAGGCAGTTACTGTAACAACTGAGCCTGATACATTGTACTGAGATATAATGTAACAAGCAGCCGATCTCAGCGCTCACAGCCACTGGATTTAAAGGGCTAAAAAAAAAAGGCTCCTCTCTGTATAATGTTTAGAACATCCTCCTGCATTAATTAATACCCCTCTTTGTATAATGTAGATAACATCCTCCTGCATTAATGTCCCTCTCTGTATAGAACATTCTCCTCAATTTATACCTTTCTCTGTATAATGTATATAACATCCTCCTGCATTAATACCCCTCTCTGTATAATGTATAGAACATACTCCTGCATTAATTAATGCCACTCTCTGTATAGAACATCCTACTGCATTGGCATGTGGAGGGTGCAGAACTTCGGATGTTGCGATGTTGCTCTCTTCATTGCTGGTCTCCTTCACTCATCAATGTAATATCACAAAAGGACTGAAACTAAAATGTAGTGCATTTTATTTTAGTTTCTTTCGTTTTTTGCACTGAGCAGTTTCGTTTCTCTTGAGTCATACTAAAACTAAATTATCCCAAAATTCGGACTAAATCGTTTTAGTACTAAAACGAATGCACATGTCTAGTTTTTGCTACTGTTTTGACACGTGTTTCTAAGCCTATAAAGTCACTTATTTTAACGCTGTACTGCCATATCATTAGCCTATACTTGGTGGAAAAACTATAAATCGATAGTCAGTTTCATCTTGTCCTTGACATCTCCTGAAGTTAAATCTAATGGGTGGTACACACCGAAAGATAAATGTCATATATAGAACCCTAGTCTAACTCTGTGATGAAAAATCTCAAAGTTAAAATCTAGAGAAAACCGTTGTTGTGGCACTCTATTGTTTTATCTAATACCTGGGTGGTAGTTTCTGGGCTGGGCCAGTAATTAATCAAAGCTGTAAATGAATACTGTGATCATGGTATTCTCTCCTAGAGTCCCTAGGGCTTTATGGAGAGAACTGCGTGAGATTGTGTGTATATGATGTAGTGGGAACTAACTGTTGTCAGTGTGCTTCACTTTATGGAGAGAGGAGACTGCATGCAGATCATTCTCTCAACTTCACAGAGGAAGAAATGCAACATTTTCTAATTTCTTTTTATCTACATTGTTTTTGCAGAAGCAAAATCACTTAATACCAGTTTTTGCAAGCTATTTTTTATTTGGTTTTCCTGCTCCACGTATAGAAAACCGAACTTTGCTCATATTCATCATCTCTCCCTATATTTACACTACTTGTACAGAGTACAGGAAACATAAACTAACTGGCCGACAGTGTAGGACCAGCCTCCTCAGGGGTTACGGCTCAGCTTTTTATAGCAGAGGAGCCATTAACATTTATCAGTGGAGATGTTACTCCATGGCTTTCTTGTAAATGTTATGATAACAACTCAACTGGAATGAGGCCCATTGTATCTTCTGAATGAAAGCATGCTTTTTTAGGAAAAACTACCAAAGAAGATCATCATAAATAAAATGGTAACCTTAAATAGCAAATGCAAAGGAAGCAACTTTAAAACTTCAATAATGACCTTCCACTACAATCTGGCAAGTTTTTTATTTAATTAATTTTGCTCTTTTCTTTCTTGCAATCAAACACTGTTGTGGATCTAGAATTGCCTCCAATATATGCAGTGATAAAACTGAGACAAGGAGAAAGAGGGAAGCAGAAGAGATGAAACATACCAAGATCAATAACTCTATTCATTCAAACTGGCAGCAGACAGAATAAAACATATAATTGAATTATAAACATGCTCAGCATATTTGGTATTGTTGTACATCTAATGCAATCTAAGCTTCTCATTACATCAATGGATTGGCTGTAGAGACCAACACAGACTAGGCACAGTTAATACAATATTGAGCTACTATTAAAATAGCTAAACATGTCAATATTTTTAAACAATATAATAGTGGGCAAACATATCATACAAGAGTAAGCATCACTATTATTTGGTGACAGCGACATGGTTATACCTTAAGAACTGAAGAATGTAGTGGTTCCAGCTGTTAGCAATGTAACAATATATGACAAACAAGGTTATTCAAAGAGATCCAAATTGCTGGCGAAAGGTAACCGAATGCTGAAATTCAGCGTACAGTTACCTTTCCTGGCAATTCGGCTATCCAGAGAGCAGGCAGTTTGCCAAATGTTGGCGAATTGCCTGCACATACGGTGCCTGTTCGTTGCCTGTTCGAGGGCAGTGAAATCCCCATAGAGAAGCAATGCTTTGTCTATTCCGAGAACACAAAACAGCTGAGAAAGGTTGCTGAAATGCCCTGCCATTGATTTCATTCGATAGGTTTATTCAGGAGAATCCCAAAGGCTTCAATGTTAAAAATATTCCTGTTTTAATTCAATATCTAATAAACCGTTTATTATAATATTCTGCAGTAAAACATTTCTTTATTTTTAGATTTTCTAGGATCTTTTAGGCATTTGTTGGGATGTTTTTGAAAAAAAAATCAGTTTTTTTAAAATAGTTTTTTATTTTTTTGTAACAGCCCTTTTTATTATCATTCATTGTATCTTATATGTAAATTTCAGACTTTTTTTCTATAGTTTCTTTGCAAACAGCGTTTCACTTTTCAAACATTCAAGTGTACTGTTTTTTTTTCTCACTCCATTCGTCTGTGGTGTAAGGTTTTTCCGACGGCTGCTCTGCGCTCTGATCGGATCCTGCTCGGGTTTCTCCGGCGTGTTCGGCGGGGTTAATCCAGATGTTTTTGCCAGTTTCGGTGTGTATTCGCCTGGGTTTTGCGGTGAGTGTTCGGCAGGTTTGCGGCGGCTTTTCTCTGCACTACTACGGCCCAGTGGTGCTTGCTGAATACACCACTGGGTCGCCGAAATGGGATCGCCAAATCGCACCGAATTGAAGAGAACAAAAAGTCACCGAACGTGCGGTGGCTTTTCAATTCTCTTTGAATAACCCTTAACGTGAAATGGATGATAATAGAAAGTCCAATAAGTATGAAAAATCAATTGGCCGTATGAATATTTGGGACAATAACGTGAATATAAAAAAAATTAAATCTGTGTTTTTATTTACATCCATTTCTTCTTAGTTCTCGATCATATCTGGAAAACTACAGTAACTCAAATCATGTACTTGATTTCCATAAAAATTTGCAAAACAGAAAGGTATGAATAATTTAAACAATCATTTAAAACATATAGTACGGGGGAGAAAAATCAATACCTTTTTAAAATAGCAACTGGCTAACCTCCTAATTTGCTAGCTTCTTGGAAATTGTCCAAACCGCTAAGCCTTGGAATACTATGGCTTTCCAATATTTACAATGATTCTGCTCTTCCAAGCAGTTGGTCACACCAGAGAGTAGCCAATCATCTAAAATATAATGCGTTTCAGGCAATAACATTTCATTTGATCATTCAGCACCAAATACCTAAGAAAATGCATATCATACTGTGATCTGAATTATTTTTTAGAAGATACAGCATTGTAAGATTGGGACAGATCTCCAGAGGCCAGCATGAAACTAATAAGATTTACTAATGGCTTGAGCTTTTATAATTTGATGAGAAGTCTAACAGAAGGGTAAAAATAGTCAGGTTTTTAATTGGATATTGATCTCGACAGATATTTTCTTCCTAAGTACCTGTGAGAATTAGTTATCTTAGAATCTATGGATGCATTATATTTATCATTATTTCTTTATAATTGTTGGCACTGCATAGTTATATAGTAATGCATTAAAGTTGTAATTGTTTAATAGATCAATTAAATTAAGTTCTTTTTGAATTATAAACCACTAGAATGCCAATGTAGAAAGGTCTGTAGATGTTAAGAGACTATTTGAAACACTTAAATGACCTTTTATGTTTATGCTTGCATATAAAAAATAATATGGTACACATGCATTGCAAAGTGGGATAAAATTAAGACACATTAAGTGTAATCAAGAGCATTTAACGACATATAAATATATTAGATTCCTAATGTGTTTTTTTCCACAGCTATTTAAGAGCAGATATATTAAATGTATACATAACACTATCACTGAATTGCAGTAATGTCATGTTATTTAGCTAGATTAACAAATTGTTTCCTTTATACACAGTAAAGATTAGAAAGCTGTATACTTGCAAGGGAATTCAAAGAATCACTATGATTGGAATTCAGAGAAAAGGAACAGATGAAAGTCCCCCTACTCCTTAAAGGGACACTACCATTTTGTGATATTTTTGTGTTGTAAACTGCCCGCCCCCCCCCCCCCCGCCTGACAGTGGGCCATATTCCAAGCTTGGTGGTGTTGACTACAGCTGCCATAAACTTTCCAGAGCCATTATAGTCTAAGGGGTTGTTAAAGGGATATGCATGTCTAGAAATATTTTTTTTAATTGACATTTAAACACTTTTATACCTATAGACAAACTAGAATAAATCAATAAAAGTTTTAAAGGTGTGTAAAAAATGTTTATTTTCTTGCTTTAAACTCTGTCATTTCATCTTCTCTGGTGACACCCCTCAGCTAGGGGTGTTTCTTCAGCTCCTACTTCCTGAATATTCCCCGCCTCCATCGCACTACTCCACCCATCAAAGCTTAACATGAACTACATTTCTTGCTCCATCTTGTCCACAGCCCCCATGCACCCACTACTTCACATACTCAGCTATTACTCTCACCTAGTGTGTCGCCTCTCTCCTCTATAATGGTAAACTCGTAGGCAGGGTCCTACTGTTCTGTGTTTAACTTGTATGGACTAGGGATGAGCGGTTCGGGTTTGGACGGTTCGGGTTCGACCCGAACTTGGCCTGTTCGATGAGATTGCGAACACCGAACATTTCCGGGTGTTCGCCGCATGTTCGACCACAATGGACCACAATGCATTTTCAAACTGGCCTGAAGCTCGTAATTGGCTACAGCCTTTCACCTGACCACAGGTCTGGTGCAAGACTGGTTCAACACTATGCCAATCACCGCTCAGAGTCCTGATTGGGCAAATTTTGCCCAATCATGGGCTCACAGAGCTAAGTCCCGCAGCACACTATATAACTTTTCCATGCGCCGATTCTGCACGCATTTTTCAGAGGAGATTTCAAAGGAGATAGTTGTGTCTTGTTACTGCCGATCTGCCATGCTACTGGGGGGGTCCAGCGGGGTCTCATTTCTACCAAATATCAGGGAATTTAGTGATGTGTGTCTTGTCACTGTGCCAGCAAGTTTTTTTGCGGTTTACAACTTTCTTTTAAAACATTTGTGAATTGGTGATCTTCTGGGTCTTGTCACTGTGCCAGCAAGTCTTTTTGGGTTCATTTCTACCAAATATCAGGGAATTTATGTGATGTGTGTCTTGTCACTGTGCCAGCAAGTTTTTTGGGGTTTACAACTTTCTTTTAAAACATTTGTGAATTGAGGTGATCTTCTGGGTCTTGTCACTGTGCCAGCAAGTCTTTTTGGGTCTCATTTCTACCAAATATCAGGGAATTTTATTGATGTGTGTCTTGTCACTGTGCCAGCAAATCTTTTTGGGGCTCACTAATTTCTTTAAAACATTTGTGAATTGAGGTGATCTGTGTCTTGTCACACAGCCAGTACCACGCAGTATTTTGGGGGTCACAATTTCTACAAAACATTTGGGAATTGAGGTGATCTGTGTCTCGTCACACATCCAGTACCACGCAGTATTTTGGGGCTCACCAATTTCTTTAAAACATTTGTGAATTGAGGTGATCTGTGTCTTGTCACACATCCAGTACCACGCATTATTTTGGGGCTCACTAATTTCTACAAAACATGTGAATTGAGGTGATCTGTGTCTCGTCACACATCCAGTACACGCTGTATTTCGGGGCTCACTAATTTCTACAAAACATTTGTGAATGAGGTGATCTGTCTCTTGTCACACAACCAGTATCACGCATTATTTTGGGGCTCACTAATTTCTACAAAACATTGGGAATTGAGGTGATCTGTGCTCGTCACACATCCAGTACCACGCTGTATTTTGGGGCTCACTAATTTTTTAAAACATTGTGAATTGAGGTGATCTGTCTCTTGTCAGCCAGCAAGTATTTTGGGGGTCACAAATTTCTACAAAACATTTGGAATGAGGTGATCTGTGTCTCGTTACACATCCAGTACCACGCAGTATTTTGGGGCTCACTAATTTCTACAAAACATTTGTGATTGAGGTGATCTGTCTCTTCTCACACAAACCAGTACCACGCATTATTTTGGGGCTCACTAATTTCTACAAAACATTTGGGAATTGAGGTGATCTGTGTCTCGTCACACATCCAGTACCACGCTGTATTTTGGGGCTCACTAATTTCTTAAAACATTTGTGAATTGAGGTGATCTGTCTCTTGTCACTGCCAGCAAGTATTTTGGGGGTCACAAATTTCTACAAAACATTGGGAATTGAGGTGATCTGTGTCTCGTCACACATCCAGTAGAACGCAGTATTTTGGGGCTCACTAATTTCTACAAAACATTTGTGAATTGAGGTGATCTGTGTCTCGTCACACATCCAGTACCACGCTGTATTTCGGGGCTCACTAATTTCTACAAAGCATTTGTGAATTGAGGTGATCTGTCTCTTGTCACACAACCAGTACCACGCATTATTTTGGGGCTCACTAATTTCTACAAAGCATTTGGGAATTGAGGTGATCTGTGTCTCGTCACACATCCAGTACCACGCTGTATTTTGGGGCTCACTAATTTCTTTAAAACATTTTTGAATTGAGGTGATCTGTCTCTTGTCACTGTCAGCAAGTATTTTGGGGTCACAAATTTCTACAAAACATTTGTGAATTGAGGTGATCTGTGTCTCGTCACACATCCAGTACCACGCTGTATTTCGGGGCTCACTAATTTCTACAAAACATTTGTGAATTGAGGTGATCTGTCTCTTGTCACTGGCTGCCAGCTATCAGTGTGTCTCACTGAGTTATACCAGAGTTCTTTAAATCTTTATACCAGAGTTGAATCAGAGTTCTGTATATATTAATCTATATATCACTCACCATGTCTGAAAGAACAAAAAGGACAGGCAGACGCTCCCAGACACAGATAAGAGGGCAAGCAGCCCCTGTGTCGGGAGGCTGTGACTCTGGTCGTGGTGGACGTGGTGCATCCTCTGCAGGGGCACGCTTGTCCTTTCTAACTGGTGCTGGCCGTCTTAAGCAGCAGCAACATACAGAGGACTTGGTGGATTGGCTAACCAGGCCATCCTCATCCTCCGAGTCCTCTGCCAGCCAGGCTTCTAGTGCTTTACAGTCCACCTCAGCTGCCAAAGCATCTAATGCAGCCTCCATGTCCACAGTTACTCCTGCCATAGCCTCGCTATCACACACGGAGGAGTCAGCTGAATTGTTTGACTACAATGAGAGTGACATGCTACTTGAGGATGCGCAGCAAATACAGTGCTCTGATTCAATCTCTGAGGTTGAGGAAGGGAGTATAATCAACCTAGAGGAAGGGGGTGCCAGTGATGACACACAAATACCTGGCACTCATGTTGCCCCAGCAGCTGCAGCATACTGCCAAGTTGGCTCCAGTGATGAGGAGATAGGGGGTGATGATGATGAGGTCACTGACTCCACCTGGGTGCCAGATCGAACAGAGGAATTAAGTGAGGAAGAGGGGGAGGAGGAGGCACAGCAAACACGAGGCACAACATCCTCTGTGACCAACCGTAGCACTAGCCAGTCCAAGGCATCACATGTCAGAGCTGCTCCGGTGCAGAGTGCTGTTGTCTCAAAGAACACATGCAGGAACTCTGTTGTCTGGGAGTTCTTTAAGAAATGTGCAGTAGAGAGCAGCGTTGCTATTTGTAATCTATGTCAGATGATGCTTAAGCGTGGGAAAGATACCGGACACTTGGGTACCATGTGCTTGAGGTGACATATGAATAAGTGCTACACATCCCGTTGGCGCAAAACTTTGCGTAGGTCCTCCTCCTCCTCATATGTCTCTACCCCCACTGTATGTCCTGCCATGTCATTGCCTACAACCTCCACCAACAGGGATGATGCTACAGTAATGGATGTACCAGGTCCTTCCTCACAATGTGACATCATCCCAGTAGCTGAAGATTTACGCAGTCAGATTACATTGCCGCAGCTGCTGCAGCGAAAGAAAAAATATAGTCCCAACCATCCCCAAGCACAGCGTCTAATTGCCAGCTTAGCAAAATTACTCGCATTGCAGCTGCTGCCTTTCCAGCTGGTGGACTCTGCTCCCTTCCGTGAATTTTCTGAATGTGCTGTACCACAGTGGCAGGTTCCAAAACGCCATTACTTTTCACGCAAGGCCATTCCAGCACTATACCAGCACGTGGAAGACAATGTTATTGAGTCATTGGCAAAGGCAGTCAGCAGCAAGGTGCATGTGACTTTAGACACGTGGTCCAGCAAGCATGGACAGGGTCGTTACATTTCCTTCACGGCACACTGGGTAACTCTGATTGCAGCTGGGAGGGATCCAAGACGGGGCTCTGTGCTGGAGCTTGTTCATCCACCACGCCTCCAGAAAGCTGCTTGTATGAGGTCTGTCTGCTCCACCACCACCACCTCTTCCTCCTCCTCCTTCTCTGTCTCTGGCGAAGTGGCAGTTAAACCGACGCCTGACAGGGTCTACGCAATGGCTCAAGCAAAAAGATGCCATACTGTGCTTGAGTTGGTTTGTTTAGGGGACAGGAGTCACACCGGGTCAGAAATTTTGTCAGCTCTGCAGGGGCAGGTGCAGAGATGGTTAACACCACGCCAGCTTGAGCTGGGAATGATCGTCTGCGATAATGGCAGCAACCTTCTCTCCGCCCTATGCAAGGGTAAATTGACGCATGTACCATGCCTAGCACACGTCCTAAATCTGGTGGTACAGCGTTTCCTAACCAAGTACCCAGGGCTGCCAGAGCTTCTCATCCAGGCCAGAAAAGTCTGCAGCCACTTCAGACGGTCATTCCCAGCAAGCGTTCGCCTGGCAGAAATTCAAAGAGAGTTCCACCTTCCCACAAACCGTCTGATCTGTGACATGCCCACCAGGTGGAACTCCGCATTAGCAATGCTGCAGCATCTGCACAAGCAGCACAGGGCCATCAACGAGTACCTGTGTGAGTATGGCACAAGGACAGGTTCAGGTCAACTTGGTTTTTTTTCCCCCCGCAGTGGCTGATGATCAAGGATGCATGCACTGTACTGTCACCATTTGAGGAGGCAACGAGGATGGTGAGCAGGGACAGTGCATGCATCAGTGACACAATTCCTTTAGTGTTCCTGCTGGAGCACACTCTGCAGGGAATTATAGATGTGGCTCTAGAGGCAGAGCAGCGGGAGGAAGAGGAGGCCTTCCCTAGCTCTCAAGGCCCCAGTCTTTCTGCAGACAGCATTCCAGCGGGTCCTACTCAGATCAGACAGGAGGAGGATGAGGAGGAGGAGGAATATTTAAGTAGTGGGGGCATTGAAGGTGGGGATTCCTCAAGGGAGGGTTTTGTGTACCCAGAAACAGAAGGGCTAGTTCGTGGCTGGGAGGAGGAAGTGCACGATATGGTCATCCTCATTGACCAGGAAGACTCGGAAGCTAATGCCACCTCCAACCTACGCTGCATGGGCTCCCTAATGATGCAAAGCCTACTAAAGGACCCAGGATTCGTGCTATCAAGGAGAGGGATCATTACTGGTTGGCAACCCTTCTTGATCCACGATACAAGGGGAAAGTTGCAGAGCTCATCCTGCCCGCACAGAGGGAGCACAGGATGAAAAAACCTGAAGACGCTCTAAAGCGACACTTGTGTAACACCTTTCCAGGCACTGGTAGATTACCAAGTGCTGACACACATGCTTCTGAGGCTGCGGGTGATCAGAGGAATAGTGGTGAAGGCTTTTACTGATGCTTTTTTAAATTTTTTTAGTCCTCGACGCCCAGGGACGTCAAATGTAGGCACCCATTGCCAGCGTCTTCACCATATGGTGCAGGACTACCTAGGGGCAAGGGCAGACCTGGATACCTTTCCAGCAGATGATCCACTGGCTTACTGGGTGTTGAGATTGGATTACTGGCCAGAACTTAGCCAATATGCTATGCAGCTACTAGGTTGCCCTTCATCTAGCGTGCTTTCCGAAAGGACGTTCAGTGCCGCCGGAGGTTTTGTCACAGACAAAATAGTGCGTCTGTCCACCGACTCTGTAGACCGGCTGACATTTATAAAAATGAATCAGTCCTGGATCAGCAGCTATCAATCCCCTGATGCCGAAGTAACGGAATAGATCGGGTATGTCTTCTGCATGCACAAAACCTCCAGCACTGAACTCTTCCACAATACCACAAAAGGGTTACGGTGTGAATGCACTTGCTGTCATGAAAGGCACAATATTTGGCTGCACTGACGCCTGTGCCAGATTTATATTATTTTAATTTTTTGAACAGCAGGGTCCAACCCTGCACTCTTCCACAATACCACAGAGGGGTTACTGTATGATGATACTTGCTGGCCTGGCACCAACGGCACAATATCTGGGTGCACTGACACCTTGACCAGAATCATATCTTTTCAATATAGGACCACATGGTCCATCCCTGCATTCTTCCACAATACCACAGAGGGGTTACTGTATGATGATACTTGCTGGCCTGGCATTAAAGGCACAATATCTGGGTGCACTGACGCCTTGACCAGAATCATATCTTTTCAATATAGGACCGCAAGGTCCACCCCTGCATTTTTCCACAATACCACAGAGGGGTTACTGTATGATGATACTTGCTGGCCTGGCATTAAAGGCACAATATCTGGGTGCACTGACGCCCATTAACAGATAAAAAACTTTTCAATATAGGACCACATGGTGCACCCCTGCACTCTTCCACAATACCACAGAGGGGTTACTGTATGATAGTACTTGCAGGCCTGGCACCAAAAGCACAATATTTGGGTGCACTGCCACTGAAGCCTGTATCAGATTCATATCCTCAGAGGGGTTACGGTGTGACGGCACTGTTGGGGACGCTAAAGGACCAATTTTAAAGCACCTATTGTTACTTTCATCCAAAGCCTGCATATATTTCACAATAATTTAGCCAAAAAAATCAGTAAACTTTTTCTGCGTCTACGAAAATGTCTCCTCTTTTCATACAGACTGCTGCCCCAAGTAGTTGTTTATGGATAGATTAAAGGAAAAGCATTTACCGTCATATGAAACGTCATTTTTTTGTTTTTAAGCGTTTCTATACATCCTAGAAATCCGCCACTTCACGGGCAGGTTATGGGGACCTCCTAGGCACGATATTTGAAGGAATTTTTGGGTTTTATTTTTAACCCTTATTTCATGGAAAACTCACTGTCCCTTTAAAAACTTTTTTTTTTTACTTTTTGTTCTTGTTTCCTGTCCCCCAGGGCACTACCCGGACCCCCATACACCTTTTATGGCAAATGTGTAGCATATATGCCCTCTTGGAGGGCACTCTAAAAACTGAATTTTCAGCCCCATTGACTTGCATTGGGTTCGAGTTCGGGTTCGGGTTCAGACCCGAACAAATGGGAAGTTCGGGTTCGGGCTCGAACCGAACTCGGGGAGTGTTCGGCTCATCCCTAGTATGGACATTTGTTATTCTGCCTCTCCCACTGTACAGCGCTACGGAACTTGCTAGTGCTTTATAAATACCTGTGACTGTATGAACTAACACAAACTGTGCAGCTCAGGACCTCAGACTGGAGAAGCCGAGGAACTGAATATTAGCATCTCTGCAACTGTGAAAGCAAAACTCACTCACCCGCTGACTCGATCACACACTCACCCGCTGACTCGCTCACACACTCACTCGCTGACTCGCTCACACACTTACCCGCTGACTCGCTCACCCACACTCACCTGCTGACTCGCTCACACACACCTGCTGACTCGCTCATACACTCACACTCTCTCACAGACTCACCCACTGACACGCTCCGTTGCACTCTTTCATGGTTTGCATATTCCTGTCTCAATCAAACTCCCTCAAACAGTCTCTCACTCTCACACTCTTTGCTGTGCTCTCTGTCTCTTGTGCGCGCTCTTTCTCACTGCACCTTTTCTTGTGCTTTCTCTGCTTTATCTCACTGTCTTCCTCTCTTTACCGTTTCTTGCTGTGTCTCTGTGCTTTTCTTTGTTGTCCCTCTCTCTGCTATCTCTTCTTCTCCCTGTGTGTATGGATTTCTTTTCTTGACTGTCTCTGCAGTAACTGGGGGTGAAAGTTCAGCCCCACCCTCAGCTCACAGTACAGGAGGGAAGAGGAACAACTCAGCCGCACATGCTCAGTGCGTTTTTAATGTACACCAAAATATGCACACTGATTGGTTAGCTTAAAGTACCTCCTGAGGTGGGTGTGGAAAACACCAAGAAAGAAAAGCTGGCAAATATGAAAAAAATATCATATCTACTTGCTTTTTATGTCTGCTGAATGAGACTACTGACTCATTGAAAAGGCATAGCATGTTTTTAAAAGCACACTAGGAAAGCATGCAGGTCCCTTTAAGTTTACAGCAGCTCTGGTTAAGTTAGCACCAACTTTGGAATAGGGCCCAGTATCTTTACAGCATTTGTTCTTCACTGTGTGTCAGGTACACGTCAAAGTAGTGCAGGGACCAGATGCGTTGCCAACAACATTTTTGTAAATGTTAAATTATGGGAAAAATCCACAAAATGTAACCAGGAGTTAAAAAACTAACTTTAACTTTCCTTTTTATATGCAATTAATTCACATTAAGCACAAAAAGCAGTATCATGTGTTTTTTATAATTTGTTTATTACGCACAAGTTACCTAATTAAAGCTAACGTTTGTGGTAGCATCCCTTTAATCTAATAGGGTAAAATGTATATTCTGCAATACGTGTGCATAGATTGTGGACATCAATGAGTGAAGAGACCCATAATCAAAATTATCAGCCCTAAAGGGATGATTTACTACTTTGAACAGATTGTTTCACTGGTTTAAAGCCACGTAATAGCTGTAAAGATGCAAGCAAGAGATACTATCTGTTATTATAACTACCGTATATGTTATTAGTTGTTTTGAGCTAAACATCAGCAGATTATGACAAATCGTACCGGTAATATTATTCATACTCTCTCTGCACACATCTGCTTGCTGGTCCTTATAGCCATGACTGTGGGTGCTTACATAATCTAATTTTTTGTTAGTCGAATAAACTATTTTTATACATCCATGACCATGACAATGTCAGGATGCCCCATTTAAATCTAGAATTACAGTCAAAACAGAGTATCCTCCTGATAATCTTAAACCTCTCTACTTCACAAAATGCCTCATTCCCTTCTCAGCCCGCAGTTAATAGAAGAATAGTTAATTAAATTAGACATATAAAAGGTTATTCAAAGAGATCCGAATTGTGGCCGAAAGGGAACCGAACAGTGAAATTCAGCATACGTTTACCTTTACTGGCCATTTGGCTATCCAGAGAGCAGGCAGTACGCCAAATGTTGGCGAATTGCCTGCACATACGATGCCTGTTCGTTGCCTGTTCGAGGGCAGTGAAATCCCCCATAGAGAAGCAATGGTTCATCTATTCAGAGAACAAAAACCACAGTGAAAAGTTGCCGAATTTCGCTGCTGTTCGGTGGTTTAATTCGACAGGTTTATTCAGGCGTATCCTATAGGCTTCAATGTTAAAAATATTCTCGTTTTAATTCAATATCTAATAAACTGTGGATTATAATATTCTGCAGTAAAAAGTCTCTTTATTTATAGATTTGTTTAGGATCTTTTAGGAATTTTTCGGGATATTTTTGGCGGAAATATTTTTTTGAGGTTTCTTTAAATCGTTTTTTCTTTTTTCTGTAACAGCCCTTTTTATAATCATTCATTGGACCTTATATGTATATTTCAGACATTTTCGTTCTGTAGTTTCTTTGCAAACGACGTTTCACTTTTCAAACATTCAAGCGTACAGTTTTTTTTCTTTTTTTCACTCCATTCGTCTGCGGTGTCGGTTTTTTCCGGCGGCTGCTCTGCGCTGTGATCGGCGGCTGCTCGGGTTTCTCCAGTGGTGTTAATCCAGATGTTTTTGCGGGTTTTGGTGTGCGTTCAAAGTTACATTAAAAATCCGACGTTTCGGCCCACCAAGGGCCTTTTTCAAGGTATAGCAAAGTAAGTAAAAAGCAGGTGTTTATAAACTGCTAAAGAGAGAGAAAAGGAATAGCACTTACCCCCCTGGTCTGTGCAGGCGAGTGGATGCGGGCCGATGCCCAAGGATGCCGGAAGCATCGGCGTCGTAAGGCCCTATGTCATCAGACCGCGGCCTAGCCTAGCCCCTGGCAACCGGCCAAACAGGAGGGAGTGGGAAAATCCGTGCTTAGTTTAAAAGCATAGGAGGATCCTTACGTATTAGTGAGGATCCGAGTAATAACATTGGTATAATCATGGAGGAGAACAGGTGGGTGGAGAGCAGAGATGGATGATAAAGGTAGATGTATAAGCAAATAGACATGAGAGACTGCAATATGGCACAAAGGATGGGAATATATGGAAGAAGAGATGAAAAAAGTAAACAGTAGAGACAAAGTGTGACTGAAAGTGGGGTGTAGGTATGAGATAAGTGTGAATAATATGCTACAGATAATATGTGCAGTGTGAGTGTAGTGGTGCCAAAAAAAGTGAAATGAATCATAAATCAATAAAGTGTGCAGTGAAAAGGAAAATAATCTAAGAAAAGCCTGAAAAAAGTGTGAAAAATAAGGTGGAAAAATTAAAAAAGGCATGGTGTTGGTGAAAATGTGTGGTGATGTGTGTGGTAATGTACGTGATGGGTGACTGTGTGGAAGGTCCCACTAGGGGGCAGAAAAAAGTGTAGGGTGCGTGGAGGAGTGCATAAAAAAGAAATAGAGAAAATAGCGAGAAAAAAGAAATAGAAAGAGTGACATATACAGTACATGTGATACAGTGGCTCCTAGGGGCTTAAATGAATATGTCACATATACCCCCTTTCTTTCAGCACGATAGTGGGATTACATCATGCCTAAAGTGTTGTCCTTAATAAATTTGGTTTCTCCTTTTGCTCCAACTCTGCTTTTTCTCCTTCTCTCTTTTCCTTTTCCACCTCTCTATCTATCTTTCTATCATTTTTTTCTTCAATCTTTTTCTTTTTCTCTCTTTACCCTCATTTATCCATTCTTATTTTTATTTTTCGCACTCTTTTTTCTTCTGATTCTTTCTATCCTTTTCATTTTCTTCACTCTTTCTATTTCTTTTTTCTCGCTATTTTCTCTATTTCTTTTTTATGCACTCCTCCACACACCCTACACTTTTTTTATGCCCCCCAGCGGGCATATACCTAGCTCCTAGCTGATGAGAGTCCAGCAAACCCGAAACAGCGCTGTCCTAGGAGTGGCTTTGACCAGTTGCATAAACCTTATCTCTGCTACAAAGCCACAGTGTGGCATACCATTGATTTTAGGGTTCTGTGTAATAATAACAGACCCCGGATGCATAAAAGTGGTACAGATATCATTTGCATATCCTACCCAGAATTCCTTGTTGTATATGGGGAATGTGGCACAGGAGCTCTGGGATGCAATTAATCGAATTGCTGTGATATGCAAGTGGCTTCTGCAATAATAAACACACTTATTATAGTGTGGAGGCCTTTTATCTCACTTTTTGTCCTCCACCACAACTCTCGTAGATATATATACAAATATATATATATATCAAAATCATTTTTACACTTTTTATGTATTTTATAGAATTATGTAATGTAATGTTTGCATATATAATTGTCAAATACTGTGTCTAAGGCAGCGTGTTGTGCTGTAAAGTATGTTCTGTGCTACCTTCTTACCTATGATTGATTGATATGGTTTTTGAATCATCAATGACAAGGGCACTGTAAATGAAATAATAAATAAATGATGTGGTCAACTTTTTATCCCTTTGGGTATATGTTTATACAATGGATTTAAAAACATGTGTTGAAAAAAATCATTTGTAGCATTCACACACGGCTCATGTACAGTCATTTTTTCCCCTGTATTGACAACCTGCACATTTAATCACAAAACGCCAAAAGAAGGATGTTCAGGAATAAAAAGGATAGATCTATCAATAAAAAATAATGTAAAAAGATTCATCATTGGTCACTGCTTGGACTTTTAGATAAAGCAGATGGTTAAAAATGCCATTATTATATCACTGAAATAAGGAACCAACCAATATAGTGGAATAGAAATAAAGGAACAAACAGGAAAAATGTCTTTATAATGACGATGGTTTTGAACAAATAGGGATCTATTTGAGGAAAATGCAGACGATTTCAACAATTAACTCTTTGTGCTGAAGACATACGCTCATATTACAAGCATTTATAGCATATTACTTGTTGGATGTTAGGCCATTATCTGGATGCAGATTGTAAAATGCTTTAAATGTTTTCTGCATAATTTATGCTATTAGATATGTCCATTTACAGAGAATATATCAAAGGTATTGCATAAAATTTGCGTGGATTACAGGGCAGGCCGCTAGGCTCCTGGATGCTAGGGGTGTGCACGGCTGAAAAATTTGTTTCATTTCGTTTTATTTTATTTAGTGTTAAACTAATTTTGTTTTCGCAATTTCGGAATAATTTCATTCGTATTTCGTTTAGTTTTGGATCGATTCGAAATTTCCTATTGATTCGAATTTTCCATAGCAATTCGATAGTTGATATCAATTCGATAGTTGATATCAAATTCAATAATTGATATCAGTTCGATAATTGACTTGAATTCGAATTTTGGATCACTAAATAAAACCCCAATTAATCAAATTTTGCTGTTAAAAGACAATCTAGGGTTAAAGTGTAAGCTGTGTCACAGATTTAGTATTTGAGTCAAATTAAACAGTGAAATTAAATTAATTTGTTTCATAAAGTCCTTTGCTGACTATTACTTGTATGTTAAATTAAGATCAATTTGATAGTTGATATCAAATTCGATAGTTGATATCAATTAGAATTTTGGATCACTAAATAAAATCCCAATTAATCAAATTTTGCTGTTAAAAGACAATCTAGGGTTAACTATTAAGCTGTGTCACAAATTTTGTATTTGAGTCAATTTAACAGGGTCAGGTGCTTGTAAAGCAGTGAAACAAAATTAATTTGTTTCATAAAGTTGTTTGCTGACTGTATACTTGTATATATTTTAATTTAAGATCAATTCGATATCAAATATCGAATTGATATTTCAACTATCAATTCGATATAGATTTGATAATTGAATATCGATTCGAATTACAGAACACAAAAAAATTAATCAAATTATATGATGACTCAGTTAAACAAATTAAATTTGTTAGATACCATTTTGTTTCGTTTCGAATTCAGATCATATCAATTCGTTATTTTGGGAGTACATCAAAATACGAATAAATGAATTTCATTCCGAATTCCGAATTTTTCCGAAACGAATCCACATCTCTACTGGATGCTTAAGAAAGCGGTCCAAGAGCATCCCCGCCATGGAGTACATAGGACTCCACGGAGGCTTCTCCTGCCAGGTCAAATTTCACATTACCGGCAGGATCTCACTTCTTGCTTGACCCTGCAGGTCGGCAGAGGGAGACTGGGGACTTTTTTCCCCAGTCTCGCTCTGCTCCAGGGCCCAGAAGCAGCAGATTGAGCCGCCATTCTCGCTGCAGGATGAGAGGTGAGTATTTGATCTTTTGTGTGGGGTTCACAGCTACAGCTAACTGATTCTGCCGAAGTGCAATGTTAGCACCAGCTGTAAGATGTAGCAAACTTTTTAGTTTTTGACAGCTGTTTGTAACTAGCGTTAGGGCTATGCTATCTTAACACTAATTACTCCCTGCTTACTCTTTGCGCTCCCCATGTTAAGCATAGGGAATGAAAGTACAGTAAGCTCCTGCTAAAAAGTACTAATACCGATTCGCTAAGGTTTTTTTTTAACATGTTAGCAACTGGGAGGTGATACAAGCAGAATGCGATCACTCCAATTAACGTAGCGCTAACGTTTATTTATGTGAGCTCTAGCGTTAAGGAGGTGATAGAACCCTATGTAAATGGCATGTTAATTAAAACATATGCATTTACTTCATTACTATAGAAAACCTCAAAGATCATCCCATCGTGTGAAGCTGTGTATGATGGGAAATATTCACTTACTGTTATTATTACTTACAGTTGTGTTCAAAATTATTCAACCCCCAATGCTGTAAAGGGTTTTAGGGAATTTAGTGTACATTTGTAATTGTATTCAGAATGAAATCCTACAAGGACTTTTTAATGAACCATATGCAACTAAAATGACATCAATTGGTTTTGTAATACAGTAGTAAATGTTTATTTTGTGAATTCTTCATTGACACAATTATTCAACCCCTTAAAGACTACCACTCTGAAGAACAGAGGTTCATTCAAGTGTTTTCAATCAGGTATTGAAAACACCTGTGGATGTCACGGAGCAGCAATAAAGCATAATAAGCACCAATTAGGCAGCTTTAAAATGACTGTGATACTCAGCTCCTTCTAGACATTTACTGGTGTGGTTACAAACATGGTGAAGTCAAGAGAATGGTCCAGGAAGACAAGAGAAGAGGTGATTACTCTTCACAGGAAGGGCAATGGCTATAAGAAGATTGCAAAGATGTTAAACATACCAAGAGAGACCATAGGAAGCATCATTCGCAAATTCAAGGCAAAGGGCACTGTTGAAACGCTACCTGGTCGTGGCAGAAAGAAGATGCTGACTTCAACTGCTGTGCGCTACCTGAAGCGTAGAGTGGAGAAAAGTCCCCGTGTGACTGCTGAGGAACTGAGAAAATATTTGTCAGATGTGGGTACTGAAGTTTCAGCTCAGACAATACGGCGCACACTGCGTAATGAAGGCCTCCATGCCAGAACTCCCAGGCGCACCCCCTTGCTGTCTCCAAAGAATAAGAAGAGTCGACTGCAGTATGCCAAAAGTCATGTGGACAAACCACAGAAGTTTTGGGATAGTGTTCTGTGGACTGATGAAACAAAATTAGAACTGTTTGGGCCCATGCATCAACGCTATGTTTGGAGGAGGAAGAACAAGGTCTATGAAGAAAAGAACACCTTGCCTACTGTGAAGCATGGCGGGGGGTCAATCATGCTTTGGGGCTGTTTTGCTTCTGCAGGTACAGGGAAGCTTCAGCGTGTGCAAGGTACCATGAATTCTCTTCAGTACCAGGAGATATTGGATGACAATGTGATGCAGTCTGTCACAAACCTGAGGCTTGGGAGACGTTGGACCTTTCAACAGGACAATGATCCCAAGCATACCTCCAAGTCCACTAGAGCATGGTTGCAGATTAAAGGCTGGAACATTTTGGAGTGGCCATCGCAGTCACCTGACTTAAATCCGATTGAGAACCTCTGGTGGGACTTAAAGAAAGCAGTTGCAGTGCGCAAGCCTAAGAATGTGACTGAACTGGAGGCTTTTTCCCATGACGAATGGGCGAAGATACCCGTAGATCGCTGCAAGACACTTGTGTCAAGCTATGCTTCACGTTTAAAAGCTGTTATAACTGTAAAAGGATGTTGTACTAAGTACTAAGATTGAATGTCACTTGGGGGTTGAATAAAACTGATAATGATGTGAGCACAGAAAAGACATTTGTGGTTATTTCATTATAAATGTTATGTTATATTTGTCTGACCTACACGTGCCTCTTTGATTTAATTGTAAGCAAGATGACTGAATGATCAAAATCAATGTCAAACTGGCCAAAACACTCAATTTCAGTGGGGGTTGAATAATTTTGAACACAACTGTACTTTATACTACAGTTATAAAGCAGCAACATATTCCGCCATGCTGTACAACTGGTACAATGCTGTCAGACCAAATTAAATGAGACAAACAGATATTGTAAAGGAATCAGGCCAGAAATAGGCCGCCATGATGTTCTGAGCAGCCATCTTGAGCAGAACTTTGGTTCACGTAAATGTACATAGCGAATAATAGCGGAATTAGACGAGTTTGCATAGAGTCTTTGGAATTCTTTAAACTAACAGGCAGAGCAATTAAATTAACAAGATCCGGGCAGAAACTAGCAGAAGTGTCAGGATGTAGATTAGTTACATGATGGTCAGAAAGCTAGGGACAGAACAAAGATGGATGTGAAGCCATCTGGCTGCTTATCAGTAAAAACCACAAACAAGTTACAAGGAGGCGGGTAGAATCAGGATCTGGCTGAGTATTAAATTATCCAATTGTCATAATAATGTGAAAGCTGCCAATTTACTGGCAATTTGTGGAATGTCTTTGTATTCTGAAAGGGGAAGGTACAGACCCACGTGGGGTGGGAGAGTGTCACCGTGGGGTGGGCTTATTGGGATGTACCCGATTATCTATTTAATGTATAAAATGCTATGTTTGAATGTATTCAGGGCTCAGTCTTTGCGATTCAATCCTGTCTGAGCATTGGAGATATCACAATAAAGTTTGCCTTTCGTGAAGAGACAAGGATTGACTGGACACGAGTCTCTTCAGGAAAGGCAAACTTTATTGTGACGTCACCTGCACAGTCCGGTTTGAATCGCAAGGACTGAGCCCAGATTACATTCAAACATGGGGTTTTATACCCCGAATACATAATTAGGTACATCCCAATTAGCCCACCCCACGGTGACACTATCCCACCCCACGTGGGTCCGTACCTCCCTTAATTGAATACAAAGACATTCCACACATTGGTCATAAATTGGCATACTTCATGATATTTTGACAATAGAGGATTTACCACTTTCTCTGGATCCTGCTCATGCCCACCTCCCTAGGACTTGTTTATTGTATTTCCTAGATAAGGCCTCATCTGGTCTTCACATTTCCCTTTGTTCGGACTCTGGCTCTCTGACCTTGAAGTAACTATTTTCTCATCCTGTCACTTCGTGCCAGGATCGGCCCGGATCCTCGTTAGTTTAATTGCCTTACTGTTAGTTTAACACATTCCAAAGATTCTATGCAAGCTACATCCTAATTTCAGCTAATAACTACTTATTTATATTCAAGTGAACCAATGTTCTGAACAAGTTGGCCGCCTGGCTCAAGATGGTGGCCATCTCCTGACCTGAGTCCCTTACACTGTTATTATTACTTACTTTATACTACAGTTATAAAGCAGCAACATATTCCGCCATGCTGTACAACTGGTACAATGCTATCAGACCAAATTAAATGAGACAAACAGATATAAGAGAAACTGAGGATCCTATTCCCGTGGGAACTTACTATCACTGTTGAAAAGTGCCAGTGGTTAGCTATAAATTCACACTGTTTAGCATTATTTATTTGATAAATAAAATTCATACGAGTCCTGTGTGTACATGATTACATCATGATGACATCAGAAAGAACTTTCATGTGATGTCAGGGGAAAAGGCATAACATTAACGTGTACAAAATCGCCTGAATTTTCACTTCTTAAATGTGTCTTTCTACGATTTTACTTTTTCTAAGGACTGCTATATGATGCCTAGGATATATGCATACAATAGTTAGCCTGATGGGATGTCTCTAGCTCCACTCGCAACAGCGATGCATACTCTCAAACATATTATTTTTGAGTAACTACTAAACTGCAAGTCTTTTGTCTGTTTTCTGTGCATGCTGACAAAATAATGTATTTTGTTTCATAAGATCTTCCTTCTTGTCTATTTCAGTATTTCACAATAAATTGCTATTTACAGTCTTGCAACTTCATACTAATATGTCTTTTTTGATAAGGAAACGATAACACACATTAATCCTGACTGTAACATTGCTTCATACAACAAAGTTGAATTACTAGGCACGAGTAGAGAGAATACCTATTCTATAGATATCCATGGAGACTGTTTTCTTCAGTATTTGCGAATGCAAGCAAATGTTACAATTCTATTTTTAAATAAAACACGATAATACACACACATTTATGGATATACTTGTACACCTATATACAGTAGATCTGATACTCTTGTTCTAATTGTTTCCCCTGATTTATTTTAGGGACAAAACTGCTCACTTGCAATAGTAGGAATGTGTAGAAAGTTTAAAGTTACAATAGCAGCATGTTATATAGTTCCAATGATACCAAACATGATTAGGTTAATGTTAAAATATCATAAACAATAATTTAACCCCATAGTGAGCAGGCAATTTTACCATTGTTTGTCTGAAAGTACCCACTGGTGTTTTTATATTTCTGTGCTGTTTGTGTTTAGCTCTAATTTTCCTCTTACTCATTTATAGAACCTACCAGTGGCGGAATTCCAGGGCCCGGTTGCAAGTGCGACCGCTGCGACCCTGATAGTTCATATCAAACACCATTTTTTTTAACCCTTTTTATACCAGGATTAGCGTGACCCATGTGGAGAAATGAAATCCACGGTTTTATCTCTCTCCAGTCACCCTGGAGAGAGATGAAACAAGATGCAAATGTCAGCCCCAATCCTCACTGTAACACAATAGGGGTTATTCAGAGAGGTCCGAAATGTCACTGAAATTTAACCGGATGCTGAAATTCAGCATACGGTGACATTTTGGGGGCCTTTCAGCTATTCAGAGTGCAGGCAGTTCGCCAAATTTTGGCAAATTGCCTGCAAGTACGGTGCCTGTTCTAAGTCAGTGAAAAATCCCATAGAGAAGCAATGGTTAATCTATTCAGAGAAGACCGAACAGCAGCGAAAAGTTGCCAAAGTGCACTGCTGTTCGGTGTTTTCATTTGGCAAGTTTATTCAGGCTTCAATATTAAAAATACTCCTTTTTTAATTCAATATCTAATAAACCCTTTATTCTTTTAATCTGCAGTAAAAAGTCTCTTTAATTATAGATCTTTTTAGGATCTTTAAGGCATTTTTCTGGATTTTTTTTAGAAAAATACTTTTTAAAAAAGCGATCTGTCTTTTTCCTGTAACAGTCCTTTTTATTATCATTCATAGGATCTTATATGTAAATTCCAGGCACTTTCGTTCAGTGGTTGTTTTGCAAACAGCGTTTAAATTTTGACATTTCAAGCGTATTTTTTTTTACCCCGTTTGTCAGCTAGTCTTCTTTTTCCGGCGGCTGGTCTGCGGTGTGATCGGCGGCTTGATGGCTTTTTTTCGACGTGTTTTTTGCGGCGGTTTCTGTTGGTTTTTGGTAGGTGTTCCTCAGGTTTGCGGCAGGTTTTCTTTGCACTTCAAGGATCCTGCGGTGAATGCTGAGTACACAGCAGGGTGGGGAACTTTGATTCCCTGAAGTGCAGGGAAGCGCGGGGAACAAGAAAGCACCAAAATGTCGGTGACATTTAAGGTGCTCTTTGAATAACCCCTAAAGTTCAAACAAATTACTCTTGCATTACATCAGATTGGAATCAACTCTTTTAACAACAGCCATGCAAGATATTCTCAAACTAGAGCAATATACACTAAAAAACATTGAATAACCTGCCTTAAAGAATAATATTCACATGATAGCATCTTACAAAGGAAGCTTTAAAAATTGCATTGTACACAAAATACACTCAAACAGTAACCCATTTCGAAATGGCAAGCACAAGAAAACAGCAACTCTGGTTATTCATGTTGACTTTAAAGATATGTCTGGAAATATATGGCTGTCATTTGCTTAAGGACATAAGCAATGTCTCCACATTTAAATTATTCTTCGCTGGTGATTGTGTACATAAAAACAGAAAATTGGAATGAGAAGGATTTGTCAAGTAGTTATGATAAATATGTCATTTAAGACTCTAGCTTCTGTGTCTGGTCATTTCATCTTAGAAATAAATCAAGTTAGGAGATAAAAATAACACGGCGACATTACATAGCTAAATTAAGCAGTTCCATTTAAGGCATAAAAGAAAGTGTCAAGAAAATATGCTAAACAGTTGTTTTTGGTTTTTCTCTTTTTTTCATTAAAAGATGATTTTATAGCTTTCATTACTGTGATAAAAAATTATAATATTCAGTGATCCAGTGTTTACCAGTATGTTACTTCAATTACGCATTTCACATGATATCTGCAGCCTTTCAGTCTGAACTGAATTGTTGCAGCGTTACAAATAATATTATTATAATATTATAATATTTTTGCAAAGTTAAAAATAAATCTGTTTTAACCCCTTCTCTGCTGAGCCATTTCACCTGCGTGCTGAGCTAATTTTTACCGTTTTGTGCTCATCATGTTTAATCGTGATTTGAAGTAATGTTTTATTGTACGACCCAGACAAGTTATATATCCTTTTTTACGACAGACAGCAGATTCATAATATATCATTATTATATGTATATGTTGGTGGGACGAAGCCACGGAGGCTTGGCTGACATCCAAGATGTCAGCCGCCTCCGGTAAAAGTCCGCGATCCAGCATCGATTGGCACCAGATCAAGGACTGGTGCAGGACTACTGGTGCAGGACTACCTAGGGGCAAGGGCAGACCTGGATACCTTTCCAGCAGATGATCCACTGGCTTACTGGGTGTTGAGATTGGATCACTGGCCAGAACTTAGCCAATATGCTATGCAGCTACTAGGTTGTCCTTCATCCAGCGTGCTTTCTGAAAGGACGTTCAGTGCCGCTGGAGGTTTTGTCACAGACAAAAGAGTGCATCTGTCCACCGACTCTGTAGACCGGCTGACATTTATAAAAATGAATCAGTCCTGGATCAGCAGCTATCAATCCCCTGATGCTGACGTAACTGAATAGATCGGGATCTCTTCTGCATTCACAAAACCTCCACCACTGCACTCTTCCACAATACCACAAAAGGGTTACGGTGTGAAGGAACCTGCTGCCACCAAAGGCACAATATTTGGGTGCACTGACGCCTGTACCAGATTCATATCATTTTAATATTGGACCGCAGGGTCCAACCCTGCACTCTTCCACAATACCACAGAGGGGTTACGGTGTGACGGCACTGTTGCCGACACTAAAGGCCCAATTTTAAAGCACCTATTGTTACTTTCATCCAAAGCCTGCATAAGTTTCACCATAATTTAGCCAAAAAATTACTAAACTTGTTCTGTGTGTCCTAAAATGTCTTTTCATACAGGCAGCCGCCCAAGCAGTTGTTTATGAATAGATTAAAAGGAAAACCGTTTACCGTCATTTGAAATGTCACTTTTTTTTTTAAATGTTTCTATACATCCTACAAATCCGCCACTTCACGGGCAGGTTATGGGGACCTCCTACGCACGATATTTGAAGGAATTTTTTGTTTTTATTTTTAACCCTTATTTCATGGAAAACTCACTGTTCCTTTAAAAACTTTTTTTTTACTTTTTGTCCTTGTTTCCTGGACCCCCATACACCTTTTATGGCAAATATCTTGCATATATGCCCTCTTGGGGGCACTCTAAAAAGCAAACTTTTGAGTCCCACTGACTTGCATTGAGTTTGGTTCGTGTTCGAGTTCGAACTCGAACTTTTGAAATTGTTCGAGTTCAAATGCGAACCGAACATCAGGAAGCATTATTTTACTGAGAGGGTGGTGGATACATGGAACAGCCTTCCAGTTGAAGTGGTAGAGGCCAAAACAGTAATTGAATTTAAGCAGGCATGGGATAGGCATAAGGCTATCCTAAACAAAAGATAAATCCAGGTAAAGTATCCATGTAATTGGGCAGACTAGATGGGCCGAAAGGTTCTTATCTGCCAACATTTTTCTATGTTTCTATGTTTCTAAGGATGGGCACCTAAGGGGTTAAAGAGAGGCATTGCTGGAAAGGTCAGACTGTGACCTTTCCAGCGATGCCTCTCTTGAATCTGTATGTCCTCCCATTTGGGAGGGAAGAACCCCTCTTTCAGGCACTCTTCCAGCTCTGTCAGGGTTAGGGTTAAGGTTAAGCTCTAACCAACAGATTCTGCTCAGGTTTCACCTCATTTTTAGTAAACAGATTCTGCTAGCATCAAATGATCGAGCAGAACCTGATGCCTGTAATTGAAGTGAAATTGAAATCTATTGGTTAGGGTTAACCCCAACAGTAACCCTAACCCTAAAACTAAAACAAGTGTCATACTCAAGTCAGAAAAAATATGTGTACTATGTTACACTGATAAACAAAACCAAGGAATAGTTGGAGAGTGTCAGATATGAGCCAAAATATTTATTATTTTCATTCACAGAAGGGAACTGAGACTCCCTCGGAGACCGAGCTGGCTGCATAGTTTTTTTGAAAACGAGGTTTGAGGAAGATAGACGAAAGGCAAAAATATTGTCTTTCTTTCTTCTACACTTATGGATTAGTTGAACTGTGTGTCTCTTCCCAGGAAGCAATAATTCCATATTTTATTAAAACAAAAAGGGATTTTAAAAAGAATGAGCTCATAAATGTGTTTTCCATGTCAAGTTTGTGGTTTACTGTCTCCCACTCTCTAGCTTTATGGATGTGGCAATTTTAGCTGGTATGGCTACTTGGAGAGTGGACTTTCTAGATTTTCTAAGAAAAAAACACGCTTAAATGTGTATTGTGTGCAAATATGTATTTTTTTGCATTTCTCACTCCTTGTCAGCCCCCAGCCAGGATGGAGCCATGGCAGGACCTATTCGGTTTTTGTTTATTAACCCAAGCGCTGGGGGTGAGCAGAGCAAACAGACACTGGAAGCTGTATACGTAAATATCAGTGTATTAAAGTAAATAGCAAGCAGTCTTTAAACAGATGAAGATTGCAGTACTGAACAAAACAGGTAATGTCTTTGCAAAACAAAAGGTTCCAACTGGTGAATATAGGAAAAGTCTTTAAACAAGTGGATGGTGGGAATAGTAGTCTCAGACTGCACAGGAGTCCTCTTGAATAGGCAGTAGGAGCTTTGGCAATAATACCTTGCTTGCAGGTCAACGTTGATGGAGAGCTGGAGGAGTGGCTGCCACAGGAAGGACTCCAGAGCCACTGGATAGTGGGCTATGTGGTTAATATAGCAGAATCAAGAAATACAGGAACCAGCAGCAACAGGAAAGATGATGACTGGCAAACAGGCATCAGATATGGTGGATAAATCTGGAACTCAGCCACAGGCAAGGTGTTAACTGCACTCAGGAACCCAGGAAGATGTTCAAACAGAATATAACAGACAGAATACTAAAACAAAAACAGAACTATAAGAGGCCAGAAATTAGAGAGATCAGACAGGACTTAAACAGGAGGGAGTTCACAAAACCTCAACAGATAGGAATGGAACAAAACAGAATGAAAAAGTGGGGAGTAAAGGGGGAGGCCCCAATATAAGGCTAGCTATCCAGGTGTGCGATCAGGCACAGCTAGGAAAGGGAAAAGCAGGGATGGCAGAAGCCTGGAGATGGAGAATAAAAAAGGTGGAATGGAACAAATGGGAGACGGACCAAACAGGACCAAAAGGAGAATAGAGGAGGAAAGGGGTGTAAGTCTCACACTCCTAACCTTGTAGTTCAGATAGTTTTGGTTGGTGTGTCTTCCTGGGAAACGTGATAATTCCAGGGTCTTTTTTGTGCAAAACATATTTGTTCATCAGAGTGGGAATATAGACAACTACACAACTATTCCATGCCAGATTTGTGATTTATTGTAGACAAGTGCATGGGTGTCATATCCTCAGCCCCTGCTGTACTGCCTGGGGGGTCTGGGCAAGGTCCTGTGACAAGAGCTGGCCGAGTGCCAGCACCAGGGAATGGCCGAGCGGCGTCCGAGGGGGCGGGACCTGGCTTGGTCATGAGGAGCCACCAGGTTTAAAACAGGGCGCGAGGAGTTGCCTTGTCGCCCTGTCGTGGAGTTAATTTCCCGCATCGCTACGCTGTTATTGTTTGCTGATTCCGTTGCCAACCCATTTCTGGATACGATCCCTGCTCCTGATTTTTGACCCGGCTTGTTTTTCGACCATTCTGTTTGCTACTCGATTGCGATCGCCTGTGTGGTGCTTTGGTGGTTTAACCCCCATGCTTGCCGCTGGGGTGTTTACACGTTTCGGGGGTGTTGTCCCTTCTCGGCTTGGGGTATCGTCTGTGGCCACATTAGGTTACTATACCCAACCCAGGGTTCATGTTTCTCGGCCACACACTTAGGCTCCAGATAAACAGTATCTTTCGATCGCAGTTGTCACATATGTTCGGTGTGCGCAAACCACCAAATATACTTGATACTGTACCAGCGATAGACCCTGATGGGTGTCTGTTACCTCTGAATATCATAAGGTACTGTTAACCTGCTCCAGATTATCAGACAAAGTCAAATCTGCACATTTCCTGACTGCCCTGCAGCCTGTACAATTCACCTACTGTCTGAAGTCTCTTTGTGTTTCTGAATGTGCTCTAAGTTGTCTATCTGTGTCTAAGTTGTCTTGAAACCTTTAGTGCTTAGTGGCAACTCAGTTGTCCGTTCTTTTTCCCTGATTCAAGCGTATCAGTCTGTGTCTGCCAAGCAGTGTATAAAAGTCAAGCAGATATTTCAGTCCTTAAAGATCTCAACCTTGCTACTCCTTGGTGGGCGCTACTACGCCCGTTACAATGGGCCATTGATTAGATTAGTCCAAAACTATGAAACAATATTTTGATAAAATCTATTTGTTGCTGATAAAGGAGCCTGTGCAGTAGAGTGTGTGGGCTGGCCTAAAAGATGGGGAATCCTATCTTCTTGATACTTCCCAACCTGTTTGGTAGCCATTGAGGAGTTAACAGCAAACAGTAATGTAGGGTGCACTGATGAATGAAAATGAATAACACATAAAATCGGTCCTGTGTGATTCGTTTTTCAGTTTATTCATTGAGGTATCCTTTCCTTTATTTGTGTTTCTGATGAAATGACAAATCACCCAAAATGTCACGGTATTTGAGTGGACACTTGGGGGAGGAGGATACTACCTTTCAAGCTATAGACCAATGTAAAGCAAAAAATTCTATACTTGTGGATTTGATGACGTTTGCATGCAGCTCGACCTTTTAAGGATATTGAACATTCTAAACATCAACAAACATCAATAAGTAGTTAAAAATTAGCTTTCTCTGTTCAGAATGTGACAGTTCCATGTTTTCTCACCTTGGTAAGCATTAAAGCATTTAGTGCAGTGATTAATGCAGTGGAGACAAGAAAATATGCACTTATCTAAACTGTAAATCCTGGTCTGTGTAGCCAACAGTTCTATGGGAGTGTGTCAGAATTGGCTCAGAAAATGTTGTACAAGGGCATTAATGATCTGATATTTCTTTCATAGTGCTTATTGTAAAATGCCACTGCTGTCACATGTGTGATGCAGTATGGAATACTATAGTTTTCAGGTTATATATTCTCACTACAATACAGCCAAACATACAAAGCAAGATCAAAAACAGGAAATTATTGTTGTATTCAAACACAACTAGGAATAACCCATGGGCTTCTGTACAGCATATTGAGTTGTGCTAAAACCATATAAGTGATGGTTCTACTTGTTCTTGTCCCTGTACCGAGATTTTCATAATACACAAAGCGCATTTACATATCTTTGTTGGCTCCATAACCAAAAACGAGCTCAGAATAAATTTATTACTGCAGTAGTTTACTAAAACTGCCGTTGTTTTACTGTTTATGATGCAGTTTTGCATTTATCTGTACCAAAACAGCTAGTCTATCCGCTCTGTCATATCAGTATGAAAGGGATGTGTTTAAACATTATGTTTCATTAATGTATAGGAATCTGCACAAAGCACATTGCAATATATAAAAGGGGAGCTATAAAACCTATTTCTATGAATTCTTATCTTTCTAAATTATAGCGAGGACTTAAATAATATTTATTTTGCTTAAACTGCTTGTCTTGACCTCTAGGTTATGTTTAAACAGAACATATATTATCCTTTGTTTTAGCTACTGGATGCAGCCCTTCTCAGTGCCTCATCTATTTTCTTATGTAAAATTCCTTATCCAGCAGCAAATTCTCTAAGGCCCAATGCTCAAGGACTGTAGAGTCATTTATATAATGAATCCCAGAGTGAAAGTAATTCATCTGGGGACAGAATGTACTGAAATTGAAACTAACAAGGGAGGTTTAGACAGAAAATACATTTCTAATATTTGTCAATCTATTTTCTGCAGTATTAGCTTTTTATGGCATCTAAATACATAAAAAGCAGGACTGTAAAAAGTCCTGGCTGGCTGTATAATTAAAGGGAGTTGTATACTTTAAGCGTTCTTTCCTTGTTGCGATTTACTACTTTTGGTTTATATAGACAAAATAAGCACAGAATAGATTCTTTGAATAAAACGAGAATGTTATTTCAGTATCTGTAAATAATTGAAAGATTTTACTTACTGATTTATGTTACAAAGTAGGGTTGTCGACGGTTGTGCCTATGGGTAGACTTTTTTTCCTCCACAATACAATTAATGAGAATGTTATAAAAATTATGTTATAACTTTGATTTTGATAAATTTAAATGTAATGTTTAAAGCAATGGACCTTCAAATAGCGTTATTGGACTTTGGGCCATGTACTTAATGAGCTATTGCTGTTGAGTAAAAACAAAAAACGCACACTGTGCGGCATTCACAGAGAGAGGTTTTTGCCACAACAGGAGTTTAACAGTAAATACAGATTGCTCACAGCATTTTTATCATTATTATGCTTCAATCAAAGCTAATGGACAATGCACAGACTCCACTTAATTATCTCTCTATGCAAGTACATTGACATTGTGGTAGGTTTATGCAATGTATGTTCATATTTTGTAACTAAACCATATTTATAATCCTTAAATCAGTTTTTTTTAAAATGGTTAACCACTTGGCTGCTATGGACACGCTCAGCATGTCCAGCCAAGTGGTTCTCCTATGCTACGGACGAGCTGAGCGTGTCCTAGCACAGGAGGCAGCAATCAGCCGGGATTCCGGCTGATTGCTGGCCCCCCCGGTGCGGGCTGACATCTTGGATGTCAGCCCAGCACTCCGGAACCCCGGCGGGGACATTAGATATCATTGCGGTGGCGCGATGAAATCTAATTCAGGCGCCCCCCCCTCGTGGGTGCGGAGGAGGCGCCTGAAAGGGAGGGGGGAGGTCCTTCGGACCTCTCTCCCTCCCAATCGCTGGGGGCCACAGGGTTAAGGCAGGCACCGTTTGGAAGGGCATAGCCTGCCCTTCCAAACGGTGGCTGACATTAACCCCTGGGGAGCCGGATCACGATTCGGTGCTGAAAAGCGCCGGATCGTGATCCTCTCCCGGAGCTGAGCGACATCTTGGATGTCGGCCTAGCCTCCGGGAACTCTTCCTGATGACTGGTGTCATCGTGCATAGCACGATGATGCCAGTCCTGGAGTTAACCCCTAGCTGCCAGCAATGGTGGAGATAGGGGGTTCCAATGAACCCCCTATCTCCCGTTCCGTGGCAGCTAGGGGCATGGCCTTTCCAACGATATCAAATATGACCATGTAGAATGTTTTAAAAAAATATATAAAATTTTAATTAAAAATAAAAAAATATTTAAAAAAATAATTTAAAAAAATAAAAAAAATGTTTTTGTTAATGCAGCAATATTGTCCCCATTTCAATTATTATGTGAACAATGATGCAGCACTAATGATTTTTGTTTGGGTTGCGTTTGTTAAAAATCGCGTAATTTTCCCCCAAAAAAAATGTAACGAGACCCCATTTCTAATTTTTTTAACAACCCCATACATAATATAACCACAATTGCTCGCATGTTAAAATGTGGGAAAAAAAACACTTTACACGTTGTGAATTATTGAAAATTCTAATTTTATTGCATTTTTTGTTATAATATACAGACAGGGCAAGACATATACATATAATAATGACATATGATGAATCTGCTGAGTCTGCCGGAAAGAACGATATATAATATGTCTGGGTCATATTCTAAAATAAGGCTTCAAATGCGTTTAAACATGATGAGCGAAACAGGTAAAAATTAGCTCAGCACAGAGGCGTGAAATGCCTCAGCAGCGAAAGGGTTAAATGTATATTTGGGTGGAAGGCTCTAAATTTGGTGTGTTTCATGTAATGATCTCAATAGCACCATTACACAACGGATGCCAAATCTGGTTGGGTGCAGTCCTCCTGGTTTTGTGTGTTATAAGGAGACTTACCACTTCCATTTTTATGCACCCCACCCTGTCACATGGTTTACATTCAGAAAACCCCACATTTCACTTCTAAACCAAATTTTCCATGTTTACTGAATGGGTGAGATTTTTGCTGGGGTTTGAAGAGTGAAGGAAAAGAAGGAGTGAAAAGAGTAGAAAGACAAAACGCTTGGCTGTAAAACATTAAAAAAAATCCTCTACTGGTCTATTTTTCATCTAAAGAGGTTAAAAACAAATCATTATTTTAAAGCCAAACATGTTCAGAGAACAATGATGTGATTTTTACTAGATATAGAAAATATGTATTGTACAATTGAACCACATCGCATTATCCCTTTAAGGCATTGCATTATTATAGTATCTTTAGTTTCAGGAACAGGAAATGTTTTCATGTTTCAAGTGCTCAGGTTTCCAGTAATAGGTGTAACAAAATCCAAGAAATGTCAGCTTCAATAAAGACAAGAGTCTTAGACAGATAGCAGTGGCCAATATTTTAATGAAAACAGGCAATTTTAAAAAGTATGGCTGTGCTTCCTTCAGTACATTAACCTCCTTCGCGTTCCAATTCTGACATATTTTGTATGTCAGAATCTGAACAATTTATTTGGCCCCCTAATAGTATGGGAGCGTGGCTTGGGGTTAATTTCATTGCTGAAAGCGGTAACCCCGAGCCACACTTGGGCTGCCGCTGGATACATTACACGTCCCTGCGCTCCCTCGCTGTCCCCATTCTCCTCCGGCGATCGAGACGTTTTACTTCCTGGTTCCCTTCTCGCGAGAAGGGTACCAGGAAGCAGAACGCCGCGATCGCCAGAGGAGAATGTGATCACGGAGGTCAGCGAGGGAGCGAAGGGACAGGTAATGTATCCAGCCTGAGTGTAGCTCAGGGTTAACGCTTTCAGCACTGAAAGTTAACCCAGAGCCACACTCAGGAATACCGCCAGGGAGGTTAATGTCCGAATGAGTGCAATAGCAAATTACGAGCACTGATATGGCCCTGTTAACCACGCCATCCATGCAGGAGATGCAAATAGCATTACTTGCTTAGGCTACTTGGTTAACGTACTATGATGATGCTAGTTTTATTTTTTTCCGTGTTTCATGTTTTTCTCTACATAGTAAATATAGAAAGGGCTAATGTAGCAGTTTCAAAATATTGAATCCAAGTGTTATTAAAACTGTCAGGGTTATTCAGAGAAAAGTGAAAAACAGGAGAACTGGCAAGAGAAGAGAACAATCTAGACCAAATAGGCAATTTGGAAAATGAGACAAAGGGGAGAATTTTTCTGGCTTGGCTATTTTGACCTAGAATTTTCACTTCTCCAGTCATTCTCCTGGGTTTCACCTTTCTTTGAATAGACCTATAAATCTTGCCTATTAAACCCTTCACTACCAAGTGATTTTCCAAAAAAACATCAGGAACCAGTGTTTTTTTTTAAATCATTTTAAATTAATTATACAGTAAGAAATATGTGGGCATATCCCCAGTGTATTTCTTACTGTAATAACATATTACGCAGACAGATGGTGCCATCTACTGACAAATTGAGTTATACATTACAGTTGCAGCTCATGTTCCCTGCATCGGCTGCTGAATGTCCCATGTCAGGACATTCAGTTTGCTGATTTTAGACAGTTTTAGCTCTTCGGGCATTATGCCCACAGAGCTAAAACTTTGGGGGTACCTTCTGCAGCCCAAAAGCAAAGGAAATTTGTTTGCAACAAACAAATTTAGTTGGTTTTGGGCTGCAGATTGAGATATTGGGCACCAGATGGTGTCTTTGAATCCTGAGATATCTCGATCTCGGTAGTGAAGGGGTTACGTTTTGTTATAGTTAAAGTAAAACCATACTTCAAATTCACCTTTTCACGGTGTAAAAATGTGTCAATTGTTTTGATGATTATTTTATAGAATTTATTTAATATCTTGGGTCAAAACTGCCAAGACACTAAGCATAAACTGGCCATTGCTGGTATCTAGACGCACCCTTCACCTTTTCAACATGGTGTTTAAGAGCTTTTCTGGAAAGCTACCACCCTACCTGAATAGGCTGCTTCCCCCAGCATTTCCCTCATCCTATAACCTCCGATCCAGGACCAGCACATTACTTGCAATACCACAATACAAAAAGAAAGTGTCTCGATCCTTTTTTTCCTACAGAGCACCGCAATTATGGATTAACCTACCAGACGGCATTAAATCTTCCCCCAGTCTAAAGACACTTAAGAGCTCCCTATTAACATACCTCAATACGGAATGCACCTGTAAACATGTAATATAGTGAATATATTTATTTTCTGTTAATCTGTATATTTGTGCTGTTGTATTTTAATATCTTGCATTTTATTACTTTGTATTTCTGTAACAACTGTAACAATTCAATGTTCTTGAACCCAGGACATACTTGAAATGAGAGAAATCTCAATGTATCCTTCCTGGTAAAATACTTTATAAATAAATAAATAAATCTCGAAAGAACTTGCATACTGATATTTGTTATATGTATAGCATACCGCACTATTTAGATAGTTGTAGTTAATAGGTCATGGACAACATACAAGCTATTGGCCTGTATTCATACTTGAATATTGTAACATTAGTTTGTTTGTGTGTTTGCCACATCTCTGGTTCCAGATGGTTTAAAATGTGTTAAATGTCCAAATTAAGGTAATCCTTAACAAATATTACTTTAACAATCAGTTTCCCAGTTTCATTTATTTTTATGACGGCGCTACTAGTTGTAAATAAAGCGGCCTTTGCCCTCTCTTAGTATTTGACTTCACTGTTTTATTAATAATTGGAAATAATTAATAAAAACATGTCATAGGATATTTATTCTTTCATTAATTCCATTAATGTTATCACTTTATGTCTTGTTAGAATCTCGGTGTCATTGACGGAAGGAATAGCAAGAATTGTTTTTTTTTTTCCTAAATTCAAGTTAGAAAGCTTTTTATTCTCAAAACTTTAACAAACGTGCTGTATCTAAATCAGTTTGAACAGTGCACTAATGTCATGTCAAATGAATCACTAGAAAACATTAAAGCTATTGCATCCCTATCAAATGTGACCTTTAATGTTGTGAGGTCCCTTCACTCATAAATAGACTGGTCATTTATTGATCATGCTTTCTTGCTAATGCAGTATAACATTTCGCATTCATTTAGCTACCTATTAATTCAAGAAGAATGTGGGAGATCAGACCTAACGTGGAGCTGATGTCAGATTACACCCAATTGCATATTAGCCTCCTACAATTAAAAGCATGTTAGATCAGATATTCACGCTCCTTAAAGCAAACCAATGCTTTCAGTAGTTTTGAAGACACTTTTGCAAATTGTCAAATAAATGCGTTCATGGATGATATACATTTTGGGTTTAAACTCCCTAACTAATATATCCAGGGTTAATCAGAGAGAGGTGCAAGCCAGGAGAATGACTGGAGAAGTGAAAATTCTAGGTCAAAATAGCCAAACCTGAAAAATTCTCCCATTTATCTAACTTTCCAAATCAGCTATTTGGTCTAGATTGTTCTCTTCTCCTGCCAGTTTTCCTGGTTTTCACCTCTCTCTGAATAACCCTAATAGTATATTGAAATGAACATCAGATCATTTTCTCATGGAGCCAATCAGTATGACCGGCTCCATTGCTATGAATAGTTAGAAAAATATAAACTTCCACTAATCAGTTTTTTTCTATATATATAAATATATATATCAACAATTATGGGAGCACTCGCCAACTTGCATAAAAAAAACGTTATTGGTTACTCATTAAAATCTCCGACATTTCGGCCCAGAAGTAGGCCTTAATCATGGATCACACATGATTAAGGCCTGCTTCTGAGCCGAAACGTCAGAGATTTTAATGAGTAACCAATAACCTTTTTTGTTTTTATGCAAGTCCGCGAGTGCTCTCATAATTGTTGCTATATATTATACTTTAGGGGAATTTAGCACCGCGGCACCTGGAATTTATTAGGCCAAAGCTTGAGTGCTGAATAAGTGGACTTTGTATATATCTATACAAGATGCCATTGGTGAATAAAATACAAATAAAAATTAATAGGTTTTGTCTTACTTTAATGACAGTTAAGCAAATGCTAAATGTTATTTCTTGCATATTAATAAAAATACATAAAGGGTTATAACTCTTTCGTTCCCTCACTTCAGTGAGTTTGATTCACCGACCCTGTGGTGAATTCAGCATTCACCGCAGGGCAACCGAAGTGCAGGGAGCAAGCTGCTGAACGCATCCGAAAAACTGCAGCAAAACAGCTGAATTGAACGGAAAAACTGCCAAATCGATCAGCAAAACCGCTGACATTGGATCAATCCGGTAAGCCGCCGAAAAAACTCCAAACGCATTCGAAAAAAGCCGATGACTTGCCGAACGGAGCACCTACCAGCCGCTACTGCACAAAAATGCCTGGAATAAAGGTTCTAAGAGAGAAAACGATGACATTTAAAAGTAAAAACAAATTGGGAAAAAAATGTAGTCAAAAAATCCTGAAAAATGCCTAAAATATCCTAAAAAATGAATTGTTTCTGAAAATTAAAAGAATAAACAATTTAATGAATATTTAATAAAACGAGGAATATTTTTTACATTGAAACCTATGGGATGCGCCTGATTAAAGCTGTCGAATGAAACCACCAAAAATAAGGGCATTTCATTACCATTTTGGGGGTTGTTCGGTGTTCTCTGAATAGATTAACCATTTTCTGCTGGCCCCTCACACAACCTCCGTGAAGTCTTGTGAACTCCGAGGACACCAGGGTTGACTTATGGCAGCATTCTGTCAACATCTAGCTGCTATGTTATCTATCAACATGGTTAGCTCTTAGTTGGGGTGGTAATAGAGATTTGCTTGTGCTGTATTCTTGCATTTGCATTTTAATTCTCCATTGTTTCCACTTTTGCAAATAAACCTATTGTATTATTTTATTAGTTGTATAATTAGCTTCCTGCCCAGAATATTTCTTTCTATCCCTTAATAAGTCTGATTTGTCAAACGGTCAGAAATTGCCTGCCATTAATCTGTAAAAACGGTGATCCCAGGAAGTGCTAACCTGGCAGCCATATATTAAATATGACTGTCAGAGAACTGGGGACTTGAGGAGGCAATATAATAGCTTTCTCCTTTATAGTAGTATGAGCATCTGAGCTGCAAGCAGAAATAGGGACAAGGACAAGTTAAAGAACATTTCTCCTGGCTGCAATGGCATGCGCAGCTCATTTCGGAAGGGTGTGCATCGATGGGATATTTATTAATTACATAACTCTGTTTGGATAACTTTGTACATAACAGTTATTTCTAGTTAGGAAAATCCAATGTGTATAGCATGATACGGTCAATATTCATATAATTTATCATGAACCAGATAAGGAATATCCAAAATATCTATGTAGGGGGTCAAAGATGAACCCTTCACCCAACATTAGAGTGTGCCCGGGCACACCACTCACACCCTGTGCTCACGCCTTTGACTGGCTGTATTATGGTATACCCGGTAGTTGCAGAGCTTGTGAGCTATGATGATTGGGATTGGAAACCTCAGCCCTATCCCCTCTACAGGATAATGTGTGACATCTCTTACGTCTCTCTGATCATAATTAAAGAATGCTCAAAGCTCCTACATCCCCATTCTCGGTGCATACGCAAGGCTCCTTTCACAGTATTGTATGAGGAAGCTTTACTTTGTAGTGTATTTGCATTCCTCAAACTTATGTACATTTCTCTATATGTTTGATTTATCTACCTTATAGTTTTCTGATCTTTTACGTTCTGTAGACATCCTTTATTGTACCTGTAATAATCAATAAAAAAAGACTAAAAACATTAACGTTTGAGGATAAGCTTTGATTTTGGCTTACTAAATACATGTCTGGAAGTTTAAAATACTGCGAGTGAGTCTGAGTGAGTGTGAGGGAGTGAGTGTGAGGGAGTATTAGTGCCAGCATGTATGAGTGAGAGCGAGTGTGAGTGCTTTAGCCTAAGTGAACGAGTGTAAATGAGCGTGTATGAGTTTAAGCAAGTCAGTCTTACTTTTGTGTTTATAGGTAATGAGTTTGTAAACAAAAGAGTCTAGGGAAATGATAAAGGTCCTCGGCGTGTACAGGGTTCCACGTGCACATCCTGTGCTGGTTAATTTAAATAAAGATTTAAGAAATGAAGCCCTCATTTTATCAGTTAAAATAAAGATTTTTAAAAAATGAAAGCTCTCTGTCCTTGAAAAAAAAAGGAAAACTTCAGCTCTCGCTGTGACAGTTACAGAACTTCAGCTCAAAGTGCCAGTTGAAATTTGATCTGGGCTGTCAGAGGTTTGCTCCTTTCAATGAAGGTCTATCTTAAGTTTAGAATTTCAGAAGCTTGCTGCAGAAAATCTGTACGTTCTATTGAGAGAGAAGAGAAAGCATACTGAGTCAGAACATGCTGAAGTTACAGTATGTGCCAAAGTTGGTGGTCACAGCGGGAAAGCTCTAGGACAGGGCTGTCAAACTCAAGGCCCCCTAGATATTGATGCCTACAATTCCCAGAATTCTTTGAATGCAGAAGAAGGCCAGGAATGATGGAAGTTGTAGTTCAGAACCATCTGGGAGGCTGGAGTTTGACAGTCCTGCTCTATGAGATACACGACAAATGTGGGTCCAAGAAGAAGAAGAAGAATGTGCAGGTGAAGGAATAAGGCCAGGAGAAAGATCAGATTAGAACATGTTGAGGGTTTTGGGGCCTGGTTAGGGGACTTCTAGTAGGAGCAGATCCTAGCATGACAGCGGAAGGCACAGGTTTAGGGGGTCAATGACAAAAAATGTTGATTTTATTGATGTGCCCCGTCTGGAGTGAGGCAAGGGCTCAGTGAGAATAAGTGACCTTTCACCCTAATAGCCAAAGTTGACCGATTATTTTCTTTTTTAGCCCTGTATTGATTTTACATATTGTAAATGGGAATTTGTAATAGTAATAGTAAATTGTAAACATCGTTGATATGTTTTCAATATTTTCTAAATTTTATTTTGTAGAAAAATTCCTATACATACCTAATATGTCAACTATTAACTATTACAGTACATATGGTTAAGTGTGCTAGGCATTCAGAGACAAATGCGGCAAATTAATCAAGAATAAACCTTTTTTTGGAATGTATTCATCGTTATTCTTGTCTAATTGTTTTCTTTTTTTAATTTGAATAATAATGAACATCTTGAACATACATATGCATGGTAATCACAGTCTAATACGTGAAATGTTTATTTACGTTTTGATTTGTTCTGAGGATGATTGAAACCTTTGATATTTACCCATATAAATATCCCGCATAGTTTAGCACCAATGAAATAAATGTCTGTAAATACATATATTGTTTTAATGCACAAGAACAATAAATTCTTTGTTTAGTATGCGCCACAGTTTGCAGTGCTTTAAATAAATTGCCTTATGCTTTATTTGTAAAAAGTTCTTGAAAGTTTGTGGAATAAAATCCAAACATCTGGTTTATTGAGCTCCTGGGGAAGGAATCCAGAATCTAATTTACTATGTCATTAAGCAGAAACAAGTATGAATGTTATATACCTGTTTTATTGTTGACAGTGGTTAAAACAGCATTGCATCCAGTAGTCTGTAAAGAAAGATGTATCTCCTATGCAAATAATTGTTACTAAATTTCATACTGGGAGTAGTCCATCTGTTGGTCATCACTGGGCAATTTAGTCTGCTTTGATTAAAATACTGGGAAATATTTGTCAATGTTCAGTAGTTTTTGAAAATTATTTAATGTCCTTTTTATGGAGGTATATTAGCAGGCATTGGACCTGCAAGTGCATAGTAAAAGTAATCCTGCAATATTGGTAATATCTCCTGACAGATTTTCTTCTAACTGTAATTAGCAGCCCAAAACCTCCCTCCCATAAAGCTAGATAAATAAAATCAGATGCTCCTTTTAATTAGCAAATCTAAAGTGGACAAAGGTTTTTAACGAAGTATCTCAGGCTCAGGGGATCTTCCTGGAATAGCAATGTGTACCTTTTTATTTCTTCATCTACCACTTAGTATTACTGAGTTATGTAAAATTAATTATTCTTATTCCTTTAAAAATGTACAAGTCTCTCTTATGGATTTTCCTAAATTTGCAAGCTTGCATTTGTTCACAAAATGCATTTGTTTGCATTTGTTCGTTTTGAATTGTATGTGCCATATTTTTGCAGGCCAAAGATGACAGGTGAAACTTCACAGACCCATTCCCTGGGACAGTCCCCATACTTAACCCCTTCACTAGTAATTTGCCAAAAAAATCATTGTCAGAAACCATTGGTCTTTTGTAAAATAATTTTTAATTATACATTAATAAATGGCTATTACTGTAAATAACCTATTTGGCCAGTAGATGGCACCATCTAGTGACAAATCAAGTTACAGAGGTTTGAGCTGCAGGTCTATTTTTTTCTCCCCTGCATCGGCTGCTCAAAGCCTGATATTTCACAGCATTCAACAACTGATTTTACAGTTTTAGTTCTTTGGGCATTATGTCCACAGGGTTAAAACTTTGGGGGAACCTTCTGCAGCCCAAACGCAAACTCAATTTATTTGCAGCAAGCTAATTTTATTTGCTTTTGGGCTGCAGATTAGCAGATTGAGATATCTCGATATCGGGCACCGAATTGTGCCTTTGAAGCCCGAGATATCTCTATCTTGGTAGTGAAGGGGTAAAGTGTGTTGCGCTGTTCCTTCAGGGTTCGTGCATACCTGTTTGTGTGCATAGGACCGTGTCTATATACTTATGCTCTTCCTTTCTGGAACCCTGAAGATTTGACTTGTTATTATATTGTTCCAGAGTGCCCACAACACCTTGTTCTGTTCCCTTGTACCTATGTGCCAGCACCTCACAGTGTTTCATACTGACCTAAGGTCTGTACCATTAATCTGCGTACCTGTCTCCATACTCCAAGTGACCAACCTAATTCCTATGTCATCATCTGCTCTCCTGCTTCCATACGAACCTTCACATAAACATTGTTTCTGTCTGCTTTTTTTCAATAAAGACCCCAAACAGTGCAGTATTGGAGTCCTTGACTTGAACGTGTGAATTTGCTACTCTAGTTTCACCGGTGGTGATCCATAGTAGTTTGCCGATGTAAATCCATTGTTATTTTAATATAACAACGATACTTACCCCTTTGATGTAAAGATACCTTCTGAATTGTACATTTCAGTGACATAAATGACTCTGATAGGTTGTGAATTTGTCTTAATTTGGGTTATGTTCCTGTTCATATTTATTCGGTCTGGGTTAAGGAACAGAATTTGTCGTGCCAGGCTGCACCAAGTCTATGTACACACCTGCTCTAGAGCTAAAAGAGTGCCTGCCTGGCTTGTAAATGGTTATTATGCCAGGTGGCAAAATTGTGTTTCAGAAAGCTCTCTGCAACAACGGAATCTATACTATAATTGAGTAAGGCTTGGCGTGTCCGTCGCCAAGCCTTACTCTGCGCATGCGCGCGCAACCAGCGGCGGTTGGTTGCACGCGCATGCAACCGCCAAGGCACGAGCCGGCTGCCGGCTCGCCGTGGCGGTTACAAGATGCACACAGCAGCCGGGTAGAGGCTGCGCACGCATCCAACCCCCGAGCCATACTTACCTTTCCGAGCGGCGCCGGGGAACTGAAAGTTCCCTCGCTTCCGCTCTTTGAAGGACCCAAGCCCCGGTCACGTGGGAGGCTTGGGTCCTTCAACGACCGGAAGCGGGGAAACTTTCACTTCCCCGGCGCCGCTCGGAAAGGTAAGTATGGTGCGGAGCTCATGGGGCGGCTGTTCGAATGCCGATAGAGCATTTGAACAGCCGCCCCATGTCTGGTCTGGGGTCTGATCTGGGGCAGTATATCCATGAGCTGGGGGGCAGTATATCCATGAGCTGGGGGGGAGTATATCCATGAGCTGGGGGGCAGTATCCATGAGCTGGGGGGCAGTATATCCATGAGCTGGGGGGCAGTATATCCATGAGCTGGGGGGCAGTTTATCCATGAGCTGGGGGGCAGTTTATCCATGAGCTGGGGGGCAGTTTATCCATGAGCTGGGGGGCAGTATATCCATGAGCTGGGGGCAATATCCATGAGCTGGGGGCAGTATATCCATAAGCTGGGGCAATATCCATGAGCTGGGGGCAGTATCCATGAGCTGGGGGCAATATCCATGAGCTGGGGGCAGTATATCCATGAGCTGGGGGCAGTATCCATGAGCTGGGGGGCAGTATCCATGAGCTGGGGGTAAATATCCATGAGCTGGGGGCAGTATATCCATGAGCTGGGGGCAGTATCCATGAGCTGGGGGCAGTATCCATGAGCTGGGGGCAATATCCATAAGCTGGGGGGCAGTATATCCATGAGCTGGGGGGCAGTATCCATGAGCTGGGGGCAGTATATCCATGAGCTGGGGGGCAGTATCCATGAGCTGGGGGCAATATCCATGAGCTGGTGGCAGTATATCCATGAGCTGGGGGCAGTATCCATGAGCTGGGGGCATATCCATGAGCTGGGGGCAGTATCCATGAGCTGGGGGGCAGTATCCATGAGCTGGGGGCAATATCCATGAGCTGGGGGCAGTATCCATGAGCTGGGGGCAGTATATCCATGAGCTGGGGGCATATCCATGAGCTGGGGGGCAGTATCCATGAGCTGGGGGGCAGTATCCATGAGCTGGGGGCAATATCCATGAGCTGGGGGGCAGTATCCATGAGCTGGGGGCAGTATATCCATGAGCTGGGGGGCAGTATCCATGAGCTGGGGGCAGTATATCCATGAGCTGGGGGGCAGTATATCCATGAGCTGGGGGGCAGTATCCATGAGCTGGGGGGCAATATCCATGAGCTGGGGGCAGTATATCCATGAGCTGGGGGGCAGTATCCATGAGCTGGGGGGCAGTATCCATGAGCTGGGGGCAATATCCATGAGCTGGGGGCAGTATCCATGAGCTGGGGGCAGTATCCATGAGCTGGGGGCAGTATCCATGAGGTGGGGGGCAGTATCCATGAGCTGGGGGCAATATCCATGAGCTGGGGGGCAGTATCCATGAGCTGGGGGCAATATCCATGAGCTGGGGGCAATATCCATGAGCTGGGGGGCAATATCCAAGTGCTGGGGCAGTATCCACGTGCTGGGGCAATATCCACAAGCTGGGGCAGTATCCACGAGCTGGGGCAGTATCCACATGCTAGGGCAATATCCACGAGCAGGGGCAGTATCTCCACAATAGACTGCCCTCTGGGCAGGCTTTCCACCTTGTCTAATAATAATTGGATACGGATGATATCCTATCATCATCTTAATGTTATAAAGAAAGGCAGATGCACAGAATGAGTAGTAAGATAGTACAATCGAGGATGCTTCCTTAAAAATTCTGGGGTACACTGCTGAAGTCTTACGTTTCTTGTATTCCCATTTCCATCTGAGCTGTTAAATCTCTTTACCATTTTAAGGGCTCACCACACTCCACACAAAATGAAAAAATGCACCCTATTTATAAGCCACAGTGACAGAAGTTGCATTGTATAGTCTAATGAAGGCTCTTGCCATCAGAGAAACCAATGGAACAGCGGGTTTGAATAGCGCTAACAGTTTACCAGTTATGTCTACTGTCATTTAAGGTGTTAACAAATATACTCATGATTTATATATATATATATATATATAACTGTACGTAGTGATACCTTTTTTATTGGACTAACGTTACATTTAAAAGACGAGTCCAATAAAAAAGGTATCACTACGTAGTGCTATACACGTGATTTTGGCATCTGGACTAACACGGCCTATTGAAATTATATACATATATAGTTATTCAATAGCGATACATCTATGTAAACATAGCAAGTAGCAATGTCATTAGGACAAAATCATTTTTAAAAAAATCATGATTTCATGCAATTCAGAATTACTGTGTTATCTAAAACATCACTTTAAAGATAAAGGTTGTTGTTGTTTTTTATTCCAGTCTTACATTTTGTATGTTGTTGTTCTAAGAAAGAAAACAAGACTAGGGCAATTGTTAATGCATTAACATAAATTGCAATGTGGTTTCTAACTGAGTTAGCGAATGCCTGCAGTTTTAGTTCTGACTTTTGATATAATCAAATAGATTGATGCTTGTACTTAAAAATGGACAGTTTGTTCTGTGCTGGCAACCCGAAAATAAATTCTAAAATGTGCAAGTGTTAAGACTTGCTGAAGACAAATTGTGTATGTATGTATGATAGAAATAATCTTATATTAAAGATGTATATTATTTATGACATCATGCCACTGCCTTAATATAGAATTAAATATTTGAGTTTTCAAGGGTTATATAGCATAGATACATTTCAAAAGAATGTGATTTGGGGAAGGGAATTAATTTCTATTACAGATAGATAGTCATGAGCAAAGAAAATGGAATAACGCGTGGAATCTGTAAACATGTATACAATCTATTTTCTCTCAGCTCCCTGTCTTGCCTCTATGTTTGTGTTAATTACTCTCTTTTTTTCTGTTCCCCTTTTATTTATTCTCCTTTAATTTTCTCTTCCCAGTTCTTTATTTTTTTTAAATTGTATTAGTGTTTTTAAATTTACATTAAGCAGATAAAATCCATATTAATAGATTGATAAGATAAATACCCAGCAAAAAAGAAGATGTGATGCGCAAATGGCTTCTGCAATAATAAGTTTAATTATATATATATATATATATATATATATATATATATATAATTAAACTTATTATTGCAGAAGCCATTTGCGCATCACATCTTCTTTTTTGCTGGGTATTTATCTTATCAATCTATTAATATAAAAACACCAAGAAAGAACACTCCATATTATTGACAACCTTCTTCTATCATTTTCTGTGAAAAAAAAACAGTTTTAAAAATGTTCAAAAAACCTGACTGAGGTAAAATGATGGGGATTCAGTTCACGAAGTTATGATCATAATTTCCTTAAGCCTATCACAGTCGCCAGCTCGGTCAAGTTAGATAGGACCTGTCAAAGATGGGGTACATTGGCGACTGTGACCGGCTTAAACAAATTATGATCATAACTTAGTGAACTGAATCCCCATCATTTTACCTCAGTCAGGTTTTTTGAACATTTTTAAAACTGGTTTTTTTCACAGAAAATGACGCGATGACGTCAGACGTTGGGGGGCATGATACTAAACATGACCATGTGCAAAGTTAAAAAATAATAATAATAACTAAAAAAAATAAAGAAAATGTAAAAAAAAAAAATTAAAAAAAAGGATAAAAGTATAAAATATGGCTTTAAAACGCGTTTAAACATGATGAGCGAAACCGGTAAAAATTACCTCAGCACACAGGCGTGAAATGGCTCAGCAGTGAAAGGGTTAAACATGATGAGCAAATGCAGTAAAAATTAGCTCAGCACACAGTGAAGGGGTTAATACAGCAGGTGTGTCTAACTGCCACTGATCTAATATTATCGTTTTCTTGTACTTGTACTTCTCCCTCTTGCCTCAGGACTTTTCCTGTGCTGCCCCTATCTGTGAAACGCCTTCCCCACCATACTCGAATCTTCTCATGTAGCTTATCTTTCAAAAAGTCTCTATCAGCTCCCCCCCCCATTGCACCTTTCCTGATCTATATCCCGCAAGGCCCCCATGCATCCCATTACTTATCATATTCTGGTATTTCCCCTTACCTCTATGTGTCACCCCACTCCTCTTAGATTGTAAACTCCCTTGAGCAGGGTCTTCTTTTCCCATCATTCTCTGGATGTCAAACTTGCTTCTTAATTTTATGTTTGTTTTATTCTACCCATTGCACAGCACTGCGGAATATGTTAGCGCTTACGTTTATATAATTTTTTTTAATTACTCTACACAAGGTACAGGCACTGATAAGGGCTTGATCTGCGAAACATCACCCACTTGATACAGTAATCAGCTCCTATGGGGTTTCAAAGCTGTGCCGAGCTCCTTGCTCTTTTGACGTGTCTCTATGTTCTTGCCACTGTGTGGAAACAATTCCTCAAAGCCATCACAAAGCACGTGATCTTTTTTTCATAGTTAAATATGTAATGGAAGCAATAACATAAAAATAAATCATACTTAAAATAGTAATATAACAGCACAATAGTTTTAGAATAAGTATGGTTTATTCTTGACATTTTATCTAGGAAAGTGATAATAGATCTTTTCCTGCAATAAGGTACATTGGTGATTGTGATAGCTGTATTTATTATCAGACACTTTCAAACACCCTTTTCTCTGTAATGTTTTAAATTTGTTGTTGAACATCAGCCCAGGAATAATGAATCTGCTTTCTCTCAATTTGTAGGGCACATCGCTATATGCTCATATCACCGAGCCAAGGAAGAGCTATGACTTTAATAAGTATAGCATTTTATGTGAGACACAATGATAATAAAATTTCACTGTAACGATCTATACTTAATATACACAATTACCTGCAAATGATCTTAATAAAAAATAGATAACCGGTTTGTTCCAAGCGTTAGCCACTGAACACTGATTATTTTTTGTCAACTTAGAAATGATATACCTTTGCCATATATTGCAGGCTGCATTTTTTTGAGGTTACAGTGTTAGGCATCCATTAACACTGATACATTTCATTGTTAAAGACTACATGTTCTCTAGAACCAAAGGAAAAAGAGTAAATATATTGCTCCAATTTTCAGCCACCTGTTTCTATAGGCAGTTAAAGAAAATATACACACATATAAAACCAAAACTTCCCTGTATACTGCGTATTGCTGGGAACAGGAGAAACCATTCTCCAGATTCTGTGTAGAAAGGCACATGATGAAAGATGTACATTTTATACACGTTTGAAAGGAGCCGTGAGTCCAGCTTCTCTTGCAATAGTCCCAATTAAACATTAGTAACGTACTGCAAAGCACTAATGGTTTTAATACACAAACATACTGTACAAACAGCCCAAAGTCTCTATTCCTTAATAGTGTATCCAGGATTGAAGCTCAATCCTGGGACATGTGCAATTTGTTTTTTACTGCTGTTGAAATGACCACTGCTTTTGGTATGTATAGATACATATTATACAGGGTTGTGCACCCCTTATCCAGAATTCTAAAATCCAGAAGACTCTGAATCCTGGAGTTTTCTGAGTCTTCTGGATTGGGACGTTCTGCATGGCTCCTGATGATTGGGAAACCTGACTCCCAAGCACAGCAGAAGACCACAGCACACACTCTGGGAGCCTCTGGACACCCCAGCGATTCGCTACTCAGAGTCACGCTGACTCCGTACATCATGTCTGCAAATAAACCCTGCACAGCAAACATACAGGGTCACCTTTCTTGGCCATTCGGCTATTCAGAGAGCAGGCAATACGCCAAATCCTGGTGAATTGCCTGCACATTCGGTGCCTGTTCGGTGCCTGTTCGAGGGCAGTGAAATCCCCATAAAAAAGCACTGCTTCGGCTATTCAGAGAACAAAAACCAGCAGTGAAAGGTTCCCGAAATGCCCTGCCATTTGGTGGTTTAATTCGCCAGGTTTATTCAGGAGAATCCCATAGGCTTCAATGTTAAAAATATTCCCGTTTTAATTAAATATCTAATAAACCGTTCATTATAAAATTCTGCAGTAAAGAGTCTCTTTATTTATATATTTTTTAGGATATTTTAAGCATTTTTCTGGATTTTTTTTTTTTTAAAAAGTCCGCACAGTCACAGCTCTGTCATCCGGCGGCCGCATGGTCCTCAAGGGGATCTTTGGGAGGCCCTGGCAGGCTGCCCTCTACAGTGCCTGATTAGAGGGCTGTGTCTGCCTGATGTTTTAGTCACAAGAATGTTTTATCCCATAGGCTTCAATGTTAAAAATATTCCTGTTTTAATTCAATATCTAATAAACCGTTGCTTATAATATTCTGCAGTAAAGAGTCTCTTTATTTCTAGATTTTTTTGTATTTTTTAAGCATTTTTTTATACTTTTTTAAAAAAAAAAATATTTTCGAACGTTTGGTGAACGTCCCAAACAGTTCGAAGTTCGCAAACTTTCGAACGGCCAATGTTCGAATCGAACTTCGAACAGATCGAACTGAACAGCTCATCCCTAGTGGGGAGGCATTAGAGAGAGGAATTAGTAGGAGCCCAGTCTTGGACATGTTAATCTTTAGGTGGTGAGAGGCCATTCAGGAGGAGATGCCAGATAAACAGTCACTGACTTTGGAAAGGACAGAAGGAGAGCAGGTTTTTTGCCTTCTTTTGGATCAACAGCAGTAGGTGATGTGTGAGAGGCTGAACCAATGGACACATGTCTTTTTTCAGCCTATGTAACTAGAGATCAGGGGTAGAGAGGTAGATCTGAGTATCATCCGCATAGAGGTGGTAATTAAAGCTTCGACGTGTTTTGCATTCAGACATGGTATTCTGCATACCTTGGTGGTGACTAGTGGTTATTTGAGTTACTGTTGCATTTCTATTATCTTCAACCTGTCTGTCCATTCTCCTCTGACCTCTGACATCAACAAGGCATTTTTGTCCACAGAAATGCCTCTCACTGGATATTTTCTTTTTTTGGACCATTCTCTGTAAACCCTAGATATGGTTGTACGTTAAAATACCAGCAGATCGGCAGTTCTTGAAATAATCAGACCAGCCCGTCTGGCACCGACAACCATGCCACGTTCAAAGTCACTTAAATCCCATTTCTTCCCCTTTCTGATGCTCGGTTTGAACTTCTGCAAGTCGTCTTTACCGCGTCTTTTCTAGATGACTAAATACATTGAATACATATTTACATATTTATTTTTCTGTTAATCTGTATATTTGGTTTTGTGTTAATATCTTGCATTTTACTATTTTGTATTTCTGTAACCACTCAATGTTCTTGAACCCAGGACATACTTGAAAACGAAAGAAATCTCAGTGTATCCTTCCTGGTAAAATCCTTTATAAATAAATAAATAAATTGAGTTACTGCCATGTGATTGGCTGATTAGCAATTTGTGTTAACGAGCAATTGAACAGGTGTACCTAATAAAGTGGTTGGTGAGTGCACATATATATATAATCCAGCATGAAATATCCAGAGTTTTCTTGTCCAGGTGCTATTGTGTTTTATATGCTACAAAACAATATAAAAATACAAAGTACTCATGGGTCTTCCCTTTAAAAGTTCATGTGTTGCTTTATTACAAAAAATTATTTCTTCCCATCATTTCAGCTGAGCCGAGCCTTTATCAATCCATCTTAATAAAGAGAGCTGAGCCGAAATGTCGATCTAACGCAATTATTTTCACGTTAGATTTTACATAATATGTATTCCTTTACATTGATTACCAAAATAATTTGATTTAATAAGATTGTTTACATATTTTCTGATGCATTGATTCCTTATGAAATGGCAACATATTTCTGGTTTTAATACTTTTCATAAATGTATACTTAATTTAGGCCCAAATGCTTACTTTATCTCCTTAGGTTTCTGCTTATTGCAAGTTTGATGACTTTTCTCCTCGTTTGTTTACATGTACCTCGCAGAAAATTTTTATTATTTGTCACTTTAAATTATTTACCACTTGTGGGATTCTCAAATTTTTATTAGTTGCCTAAAAATATATATATATATTTTTTTATATTTAAGATTTTTATTTTCCAAAACAGACGGTCACATTTCGACCGGCAAGGTTGGCCGCGCAGGGCCAGGCAGCATATACTTATCAGATATGTAAACCATAAATCGGGGGGGAAATCGCAAAAAAACTCTAGAAAACATCAAAAAGCTGGGGGGGGGGCAACAATAAAAGTCAGCAGGTACATTTCAGGAAAAAATAGAAAGTCAGCTTGTAGCCTGCGTAAATTAGTATGAGAAAGAGCAATAAGTCAGCTGTATTCAAGGAAACGTTTCCATCTTAGGGGAACTCAGTGTTGCAGGGTAGTCTGAGGACAGGAGCAAAGGGTACCGCAAATGATGCAGCCAATGTCCAGCCACATACTGGGTCGCTAAGCGGGTGCTCAAGGTCAGATCACCTCCGTAAGGTCAGCAGCACTGAGAAATAAGCATGCGGGAGGAAAAACTCAACGGGCCGGGGTTAGGGATCAGCGGGCAGTCAGTAATCAGAACAGGTCCCTTCAACCCGTACCCAGCGGGAATGCGGCACTGACCCGAGCGTATAGCAACCATGCCTCTCCAGGCCCCCCATCGGTCACAGCTTGGGGCAGCAGTCGCAACACAGGCAGGGCATTGCAAAGCGGGCGAGGCCAGGCAGGAGAAAACTACGCCGGCGGTACAGACAAACCCCTACTTGCTCCGAAGGCCCCAATGCCAGGCAGACCTCCATCCACACCACCATGCCAAACAGCTTCACGAGGCACAGCTGCTGGCACCGGCAGCGTCAGAGCGGAGGATGGTAGAAGTCCAATCGGCGTCTTCACCACTGTCGCGAGGGGTAGCACCGCTTCCGTCGGACTCCGGTCATCTGTGCAGAAGGCAGATTCAGAGCTCCCTCCACTGACCCCCTGAGTCAGGGTCCCAGGTGGAACCGCAGCAAGGAACGGTACGGGGGGTTCCCTCGTAAACCCTGGAAGAGGAAATGTGAATGTCAGCAGGCACCGGCCGGTACCTGCGAGCGTCTCTGGGTCCCCCGCCAGCACCACCCGGACAGACCTTGCCTCGTCATCCCGCTCCTGCTGCGAGACCACCGGAACTCCACCTCCGCTCTGCAGCTCCCCAGTCTCCATCTCCTCCCAGACCATGCAGCTTTGTGAGACCAGGTCAGGCCGAATACCTCCAGGAACCATAATGCGACGCATGTCACCTCGCGTCAGTGGACGCTCGTCGTCTTCTAAGATCAGCAGCAGTGCATCTAGGATGGCTGGGAGTCGTGGGCCCACCGGCTCCTCGGCCCTCATCGTGGACCCCATAGGGAGTAAAGCGGTCAAGTAAGACAGGTTGGAGCAAAACAGGCCCTGAAGGGTAGGCCGCAAGATGGCCGCCGGCTACACGCACCACCCAATGTCAGCCGCCAACTGGCGTGTCTCTCTGGACCAGAGGGGGGAGTCAGGCTCCGGTCAACACACTCCTGATGGCCAGCCACTCAGGTACCTCAAGGAAGGTATCTCTGCAGCAAGGGTTAGAAATAGGTCCCTAGAAGAGAGTAACGCTGTGCAGCTCCTGTAACATGTGACTTCTCTCTTCAGCGGCCGGCCACGCCCCCTAAAAATATATTTAATTGTTTTTGAGTGTGCTGATTGGAGTGCTCTCTCTCTCTGGTTTCTTTGTATTATTTTATTTTGAGACGCACCCGCACTGAATGCTTAGTTTAGGATGAGTGCTACCCCCATGTGTTTTGCATATATATATATATATATTTATATACTGTATATATATATATATATATATATGTATATAAATATATGTATATATATGCAAAACACATGGGGGTAGCAGTCATCCTAAACTAAGCATTCAGTGCGGGTGCGTCTCAAAATAAAACAAAAATATTGCCTGTGCCACGACTTTGCCGAGAACGCCACCAGTCTCTGACCTCATCGCTTGCCTCTGATTCTTCTACCTACTCCTCCATACTCAAAGATAAAGATTTATATATATATATATATGAGTATGGAAGAGTAGGTAGAAGAATCAGAGGCAAACGATGAGGTCAGAGGCTGGTGGCGTTCTCGGCAAAGCCGTGGCACAGGCAATAGGTTCAGTACATGGGTAGACAGAGTATTTCAGATAGGCTGGTCACAGGGCTCTGGAATGGACCCAGTTATTTCCTCACACTGTAAGGAGGACTGGCAGGGTTATTCAAAGAGAGCTGATTTGGCCCCAAAAGTTAACTGAACACTGAAATTCAGCGTACGGTTACCTTTCCTGGCCATCCGGCTATTCTGAGAGCAGGCAGTTCGCCAAATGTTGGCAAATTGCCTGCACATACGGTCCCTGTTCGAAGGCAGTGAAATCCCCATAGAGAAGCAATGCTTCGTCTATTCAGAGAACACAAAACGGCAGGGAAAAGTTGCCGAAATGCCCTGCTGTTCGGTGGTTTCATTCGACAGATTTATACAAGCGATTCCCATATGCTTCAATGTTAAAAATATTCCCGCTTTAATTCAATATCTAATAAACCGTTTATTATTTTATTCTGCAGTAAAAAGTCTCTTTATTTATAGATTTTTTTAAAATCATTTAGGCATTTTTTGGTATTTTTTGGCAAAATTAATTTTCCGTTTTTTAAAAAAAAATTAAATAGTTTTTTCATTTTTCTGTAACAGACCTTTTTATTATCATTCATTGGATCTTATATGTAAATTTCAGACATTTTCGTTCAGTAGTGTTTTTTGCAAACAGCGTTTCAATTTTCAAAGTTTCAAGCAGACTTTTTTTTCTCAACTAGTTCGTCTGCGTGTTGGCTTTTTCCGGTGGCTGCTCTATCTGCCCTGTGATCGGCGGCTAGTCGGGTTTCTCCGGCATGTTCGGCGGGGTTAATCCACCTGTTTCTGCGGGTTTCGGGGAATGTTTGGTGAGTGTTCGGCAGGTTTTGCGGTGAGTGTTCTGCGGGTTTGCGGCGAGCATTCCCTGCACTACGGGGGCACTGCTCACCGAATCGCCCCGAAGTGCAGGTGACCGAACGTGCGGTGACTTTTCAAATCTCTTTGAATAAACCTGTATGAGTTCAATGACAGAGCACTGGCTGGATGAGGACCAGCCAGTGCTAATTACACACATGGTGCAGGACAGCTGAGTGGAAATAAGGCAAAGTAACATATACATGGAAATGCTACCAGGGCTGTAGCTATATTATTTTTGGCCTTATTGTGGCGATGCCAGCACAGAACCTTACACTCTCTCCTTTTACTACTGCTATGCATATGCAGTATATGGCAGAAATGATAATAGATCTTCTCTGACTCTTGACTATATTCTGTAATTGCAGAGTATGGGAAAATGATTATTAGCTTGAAAATAGCTGCAATAAGCCTTCACAATCAAATCCTACTTGTCTTAATTGTGCTGATTGCTTTCTATGTAATGTTTTTTTTTATTAGTCACTTATAAAAGTAACCTTTAAAGGATCAGCAACCTGACCTATAGGATCTTAAAATGTTTTTAACCTCCTGACAAGCAGTTAACCAGATCCTTTGGCTACTTCAATATAAATTTAGAAAACCTGTTAATATCTTTCATAGCCCTACACATATTATTAAAGGGACTTTCTAGCACTGTGTTCATTCAATGCAATTTGAGTGGTCACATTGCTCTGGGGGTTTGCACCCCTCTTTCCTTTTGGAGGGATCTTGGAGGGCTGGATCAGTGCAGGGGCTTGGCATAATCTCGAAGCTGACGATGAGATAATATTTATCTTGGCTTCTGAGGAGGCAGGCAGCAGGATCCATTTCAGGAACCAGCTTCTGCCAAAGACTCTCAATGTGCGGCATTGGAGCCATTGGATTGGCTGAATGCTCCCCCACAGTCGCATGACATGCAACGGCTTGCAGGAAGCCAGAATTGTGTAACGTTTGGCTTTAGGTGAGTTTTAAAAAGCGAGTAAAGAGTTAAAAGAGGAGCGTGTGAATGAAGTCAGGAGGAGTTCAAGTTTAACCCCTCAGTTTCCCCCTCACATTTTAACCTTATAGTATAGCTTTAAGTAATTAAACAGTAGCTCCCACAATTATTATTTATTTAGGTAACTATTTACGATTTCTAACATGAACATAAAAATCAAGCAATACATAATGTAAAAATGCACATTCGTGTTTATTTATAATGGTTTGTTTCTGCTGGATGCATTGTATGTTGCTTTAAATGGGAGAAGATCTTGTACTATCATTTCTAATATAGATTTTTTAACAGGGTTTTCTTCTTTGGTATATGTTCTCAACATTGGATATATTTTATCAAGAAGTAAATACACCACTATCACACTGCACAGATCATCAATCATTCAACTTGGTCTAAAAAAGGTAATCATGGTTTGGATGACCCCTTTGTCAGAGACTGAGCATTGTCATTAAACTAAAGGAACACAACTAAACATCACAGCGCTTCCTGTTTATTAAAGCGGCAGAGGGGACTGAAAGAGGGTAAACAGGTGCTAAGCTGCAGTTTAGTTAACTATTGGTGTACCTGATTTAATGAGGATTAATAGAGAGGAATTACCAAATTAAAGGCATTTCTGCCTGTAGACTGACATATTTTATTTTATTCACAAATAATGGACTAAATTCTCTAACGCTAACCTTTAACATGATAAAAAGAGGTTTAATGGATCTAGCAGCCTCTCTCAATTTTACCCACTACACTGTAAAGTGTTTGACTAAAACTAAACTTTTGTTTTCATGTACATTAATACCCAATCCTCACTCCAATCCCAAAAGGAAGGACGACTAAAATGTTATCTTCAAGGGGTTGACTATGCCCCTAAGCCATCCATCCATATTCATGGTAATGAGTTAACGTGCACTTGTAATGCCCAGGTGCAAATTGTCTGTGCTATCTCATAAGGGGATAGATCGGTTTTAAAGATCAATGTGATATCGTATCCACTGATGAGATATTGCTATTTGCACTCTCCTCGATCAGCGAGGGTCACTGCCATCTTTCGCCTTTCATGCGCATCATGCTGCAGTGACACGAGGAACAATAAAATGTTGACATAAAGGGAATGATTCTCTTTCAAATGAGCCCTACTTGTTTTGGGCATGACAGTGGATTTTAAATTAAAAAAGGCCACCTTCCATTAACCTTTAACTTCAAATTTTCTAAATTGTTCTCGCCCCACTACCTACCGCTTCCTTTCATACACTGGATAAAAACGTTCAGCTCTCATATTGCCTATCTTCCACACTACCTAACCCAATTTTTCTTAAATCTATTTCTATCAACCACTTTGCCCCTTGTCTCCTAGACTTGACTCTTCTGCCCTTCGCCTGCATATACACCAGTTATAGTCTATAACCTTGGTTCCCAACCCTGGTCCTCAAGCATCCCTAAAAGGGATGGGCTGTTCGGTTTGATCTGTTCGGAGTTCACATCAAACATCAGCCGTTCGACAGTTTGTGAACTTCGAACTTTTTGGGACGTTCGCCAAAAGTTCTAAAAATTTTTTTTTTTAAAAAAGTATAAAAAATGCTTAAAAAATACTAAAAAATCTAGAAATAAAGAGACTCTTTACTGCAGAATATTATAAGCAATGGTTTATTAGATCTTGAATTAAAACGGGAATATTTTTAACATTGAAGCCTATGGGATAAAACATACTTGTTACTAAAACAACAGGCAGACACGGCCCTCTAATCAGGCACTGTAGAGGGCAGCCTGCAGGGGCCTCCCAAGGATCCCCTTGAGGAGCATTGAGGAGCATGCGGCTGCCGGATGACAGAGCTGTGACTGTGTGGGCTAGCTGCCCGGGTGCATGTGGCAGAGACAGGCAGCGCAGCGAGGGAGCCACTGCACCTGCGGCCACGGCAGACCCCCCCCCCACAACCAGGATCCAGGGAGCCCCCACTGACCACCAGGCTAAGGTAAGGCGACACATTTCTAAAAAAAATTAAATCTGAGGACGTTTTTAAATGTCCCTGGTAACATAAAATAAAACTCTTTTTTTTATTTCTCTACCTGGCTGAATGTATTTAATTATACATATTAGATACATTCAGCCAGGTAGAGGGGGTGGCATGTGGGCTGCACGGGGTCTCAGGCATTGGTTTGTTTTTTTTGTGTGTATATTTTTAGCAAATTTATAGGGGAAGGTAAGGGCAGGTATGATATATATATGTAAATAAGATATATATCTATATTGTTATAAATATATACTGTATATCCAGACTTGTATTACACACACATTTTGGCAACTAATTGCCCCCCTCCATTTGGCTGATCCCTCCAGAAGAAATGTTGAACCCGATAGAGCAGAGAATAATATATATATTCTCTGCTCTGTCAGGTTCAACATTTCTTCTGGAGGGATCAGCCAAATGGGGGGGGGGCTGCATTTAGTTGAGATTGTCCACATGCCACCCCCCCATGTGTGTATGTGTATATATGGTCTGAGGTCTGTGAGTGGGTGTATATATATCTGCGTGTTGATATATATGTATATATAGGTCTGCGTGTTGATATATACATATATGTCTTTGTGTGGTATCAATGCATCCCTACTCTATACACGTTGCTCCGTGTCCCTATAATATATATGATCAGGGGTTACCTTTTTTTTATATTTTTATACTATTCCTATTAAATTAACAGTAATTTTTGATGTATTTTATTCAGTAGAAACTTTTTTTGCCTATATAACATGTGCTTTGTGAAAATAAAATGGTTTTGTGTGTACATTTTAATTTAGTTAGTGGATTCCTGTCCAGTGCGGTGAGAAGCAAACGTAATGTAGTGTAGACACGCTGCGAGGCGGAGCGGAGTGAAGTCAAGCCTGCAAAATGTTTGCTTCTCTTCGCTACACTGTGCGTCGCTACATGCTCAGTGTGTCTCAGCCTTTATTCCCGCATCGCTAGCTTACCGAATCAGTTTGTATACTTGTTACTGACCCTGCTTGTTCTGAGGACCCGACCTTGCCTGCTATTTGACTATTCTCTCTGTGTATTCCCTGCCTGTTCTGTTTGCTTCCTGTTGCTACTGGTGTGCGCCAATTCTCACCATATACAGTAGCGCAGTACAAGTGCCTAAACATTGCTGACCCGGTTTTGTTATAGCTGCTGATGTAACTTAATAGATCGGGGATCTCTTCTGCATTACCAAAACCTCCACCACTGCACTCTTCCACAATACCACAGAGGGGTTACTTACGGTGTGAAGGCACTTGCTGCCACCAAAGACACAATATTTCAATATTTGGGTGCACTGCCACTGACGCCTATACCAGATTCATATCATTTTAATATTTGACTGCAGGGTCCAACCCTGCACTCTTCCACAATACCACAGAGGGGTTACGTTGTGATGGCACTGTTGCCGACACTAAAGGCCCAATTTTAAAGCACCTATTGTTACTTTCATCCAAAGGAAAAAACTGCATAAGTTTCACCATAATTTAGCCAAAAATCACTAAACTTGTTCTGAGTGTCCTAAAATGTCTCCTCTTTTCATACAGGCTGCCGCCCCAAGCAGTTGTTTATGAATAGATTAAAGGAAAACCATTTACCGTCATTTGAAATGACATTTTTTTGCTTTTAAATGTTTCTATACATCCTACAAATCCGCCACTTCACAGGCAGGTTATGGGGACCTCCTAGGCACGATATTTGAAGGAATTTTTCGTTTTTATTCTCAACCTTTATTTCATGGAAAACTCACTGTTCCTTTAAAACCATTTTTTTAAAAACTTTTTGTCCTTGTTTCCTGTCCCCCAGGGCACTACCCGGACCCCCATACACCTTTTATGGCAAATATCTTGCATATATGCCCTCTTGGAGGGCACTCTAAAATTCGAGTCCCATTGACTTGCATTGAGTTCAGTTCGTGTTCGAGTTCGAACTCGAATTTTTAAAATTGTTCGAGTTCGAATGCGAACCGAACACGGGGGTGTTCGGCTCATCACTAATCCCTAACAGGCTAGGTTTGCAGATATCTGAAGCACAGCACAGGTGATATGATTTGCTGCTCAATGAATGCAGGATTCAGTCTGCATTTCCCCAAGGTAATCCTTAAAACCTGGCCTGTTAGAGGTACTTAAGGACTGCGGTTAGGAACCACTGGTCTATAATATGACTGGATAATGGAAAACAATTTGCATGCTCATGGAGACCATCTAAGACCACACATTAAAACCGAAAATTCTAACTATAAAAGTAGAGAGCACCCTACCAAAGCTCTGTCATGTTATTGGAAAAATCAGACCAATCAGCACTCATTATATTACTGATAGTTTAACCACTTCAATGCGGTGGACGCGCTGAGCGCGTCCAACCGCATTGCTACTTGGCTGCGGAGGACGCGCTGAGCGCGTCCTCCCTTCGCAGCCCGCGATCAGCCGGTATTCCGGCTGATCGCTGGGCCCCCCGGTGTAGGCTGACATCATCGATGTCAGCCCAACCTCCGGGACCCCGGCGGGCACGATCGGCGTCATCGCGCATGCGCGATGACGTCTATTTCAGGCACCCCCCCGCCATTGCAGGGAAGGTGCCTGAATGGGAGGGGGGGGAGGTCCTTCGGACCTCTCCCCCTTCCCATCCGTGCACGTCAGCGGTTAAAGGCAGGCACCGCCTGGAAGGGCACAGCCTGCCCTTCCAAGCGGCGGCTGTCTTTAACCCCTAGGGGGCTGGATCGCGATATGGCACCAACATGCGCCGTATCGCGGTCCCCTCCCGGAGCTGGCCGACATCTTGGATGTCGGCCAAGCTTCCGGGATATCCCCCTAACGACTGGCGTCATCGCGCAGAGCGCGATGGCGCCAGTTTTCAAATTAACCCCTTGCTGCCACCTATAGTGGCGATAGGGGGTTACAATTAACCCCATATCTCCCGATCCGTGACAGCTAGGGGTTAATGTTTACTATCATTGGAACGGCCAGAGCGTGGCCGTTCCAATGATACCAAACATGACCATGTAAAAAGTAAAAATAAAAAAAATAAAAAATAAAAAAAAATAAAAAAGTTTTTTTTTTTTTTTTTTAGATTTATTAGTGCAACAATATTGTTCCCATTTCAATTACAATGTGAACAATGATGCTGCACTAACGATTTTTTCTATGGGGGCGTTTGCTAAAAAACACGTAATTTCCCCCAAAAAAAGTAACGATTCCTCATTTCTAATTTTTTTAACAAGCACACCCCATAGAAAATATAACCGCAAACGATCGCATTTTAAAATGTGAAAAAAAACACTTTACACATTGTAAATTATTGAAAATTCTAATTTTATTGCATATTTTGTTATAATATACAGACATGACATAACGTATACATATAATAATGACATATTATGAATCTGCACAGTCTGCCGGAAAGAACGATATATAATATGTCTGGGTCATATATTAAAATAAGGCTTCAAAACGCGGTTAAACATGATGAGCGAAACCGGTAAAAATTAGCTCAGCACAGAGGCAGGAAAAGGCTCAGCAGCGAAAGGGTTAAAAGCTGGTAGGTTTCAAACAGCCGAGCAATAAGAAAATCTTCCTCCTGATATAGAGGATTACTTTAATCTAAGAACGTTTTCAAACTTTCACTAATAAGAAAACTCTGAAGGGGAGGGAAGATTCGATTTGGCTTGAGATTACAATGGCAACAGCCTTGAGAAGAATTACATACATTTTAATATCTGCATTTCAAAAACGGCATTTGTCATTGGAAAATAATGCTAAAACTGGTGAAATGGTAGTCTTCGCTAGTTATAATGCAGTTGGCAGCTATAATATGCTGTGCCAACAAGGATGATCCCTGCATGTTTATTTATTTACTTGTATGTTATTTAACCCAGGACATACTTGAAAACTAGAGAGATCTCAATGTATCCTTCCTGGTAAAATCCTTTATAAATAAAAATATAAAATAATTAAATTGCAGTGATGCAGTGTTATCTATCTGTTATTTAAATAGATACAACGGCTGGGCGGAGTAGAGGTAACATCCCAGCTCTCTGACCGCGGAGACACAGGTTTCAATCCCAGCAAGAGCACCTATCCAGTAAGTGTCCTTGGGCAAGACACCTAACGGTAGATACTCGCCACCCAGGACATACTTGAAAATGAGAGAAATCTCAACGTATCGTTCATAGTAAAATACTTTAAAAAAATTGTAACATTGAGTGTTACATGCGGCAATCAACCAACGCATTGAGGGATCTGCATCATTCTACCAACAGGAGGACCTCGACAATCTGTCCTTCTGACGCCAATTCAATTGGTTTCCATTTCAACATATTTAAGGGCATTCTGTCTGCCAGTCTCTTCTATTGAATCTGACCTTGGTTTTGTTTACGGACCACTCTCTCTTCTCCAGTCCATTGCTATGGATGCCATCAGTATTGTGATGACTCTTAAAATTTTCTCACCTGGCTCTCCTGTTTATTGTAGATGTTTCTGCTACCGAGCCATTACTAAGGAACTGGTAATAAGATAATTTTGCTGCCTCTGTTGTGGTGTTCAGTTCTCTGTTCTGGTCCGCTTATACCTTGTCATGATATCTTTTGCACTTAGAGAACCCGATACTGAACGTAATTGAATTAATGTTAATTTTAAAGAATTGGTAATATATATAACTTTTTTTACGGTAAAGACATGCATTATAAAAGCATCTCTCTTTTTAAAAGTTTCAAATGTAATGTATTATATACGTTATGTAACTGCATATTATCATAATAAAAGTTTATTTCATTTTTTAACAAACATAATATCTATTTTTCAGCATTGTATGACAATGAGGCTATTGTGTAGGTGGAAAAGAGGGATATTTGCTAATGCTTATATATATTGCAAGTATGTGTTCTGGATAATAATATTAATACAATTGCTTATGTCAGCTACTTTCTAAGCTATATAACTAACGTTCATCTGAACATTGAGAAGAGCCTAGAAAAAAAAGATCTTGTGAATGTGAAATGGTTTATTAAAGTTTTCTTTTTTGGAAAATATGAAATACATATGGATTTGGAACTTGAAAATATTATACACTGTACAGGATCACAACAAAGTCAATTGAAACATATCTTAGAAATTAGATGCTACAGTATAGATATGTTAAATATTACTTTATTTGTTAGCCCAGAAAAAAGTATCATTGAATCCTACAATACTGATTATTTCAGCACAAATATATATATATATACTTTGTGTATACATATATAAATTTAACCCCTTGGTTGCGTAAGACATGTGGGGTACATCATGGGGTTTCCCTGCAACAAGCGGAGGACGTCCGCCACATGGGGATTCCACAGCACAGGAGGACATACACACCTCTCCGGTTGGGGTCATGTGGTGGTCTGACTTCCTTAAAGTCAGACCGTTCCATGGGACCCCTCCCGCGCACTGACGTCATATTCAGGTGCTCCCCCTCTACCTTTTATAATGCAGCAATATTGATCACTTTAATTATAATTTGAACAATGATGCTGCACTAACTCACCATTTAATTTCCCATGATGCCAGCAAGTTTGAAGGTGATGGCACAATGCATTATTACGCATTGGTTGATCGAAAACCCAAACCTAAACTGCAAAGAGGAATGCCGTGGGTCCCTTAGAACCCTTCATCTCTGATTTTTAGACTGCACAAGGTTGAGTGAAGTGTCATTGGAATGCACATAGTCTGGACTTTCCAACAATACCAAATATGACCTTGTAATGTGTAAAAATAGAAAATAGAAAATAAAGATTAAATGCAAAATTTACTTTTTTCTCATTTCTAAGGCGGTGACATTATATGCTTTTACTTGCAAAGCAAACAATGCCACTGCTCTAACTCACCTTCTCATATCGAACATTGAGATTAAACGTAGAGGTGATAGAGCAAACTGTTATTACGCAGTGGTACATATAAAACACAAGCTGCTGGACCGTTGCGAGGAGAGTGGGGGATTTTTGACCCCTATATTTTCATTCTTTACAGCCCACAAAGACATGTTAGTGTCATTGGACAGGTCAGAGCCTGACCTTTCTAATGATACCAAACATGACCCTGTAAATTGTAACGGAAAAAATCACAAACATAGAAGAATTTAAAAAAAAAATTTTTGTTCCAAAGCAATGGCATTGTCCATTTGTTACTTATAAAATGAGCAATACCACTGCTGTTACTCACCTTCTCATTTCCCACACCATGTGCAAGGTCAGTGTTCTATACATAATCTTTTTATACATAGACATTTTATTCATACTACACAATGTGGCAAAATCCATCAAAAAATTTAGTTCTTTCAGTTTTTTCAGTTAAAATCGCCCATTTTCTCAGAAAAATGCAGTAACGAGTTCCCATTTCTAATTTGTTTTAACAAGGGCACACCATAAAATATACAACCACGAAGGTTTGGATTATAAAATATGAAAAAGATAATTCAACAAGCTGTTGATGATTGAAATCTGAATGGAAATTCAAATTTAAAAAAAAAATTGTTAGAGCATTCTGACAGGACACGATGTATACATATAATAATGATATATTAACGTTATTGATTGCTCAGTCTCCAGATGCATTTTACTGCGTAACTGTATATCCCTGGTTGTTGAATTGTATCTCCACCTTGGCAAACTATAATAAAAATATATTGAAATGAATAATGAGATATTATGAATCTGCCGAGTGTGCTGAAAATAAGGATATATAATATGTCTGGAGCCAACAATAAAACTTGACTTCAAATCGCGTTTAAACATGAGGAGCACAAAACAATCAAAATGAGCTCAACACACAGGGGTGAAATGGTTCAGCAGTGAAGGGGTTAAATATATACTGTATGTATAAATAATTTGCATATATATATTTGTATATATATATAAAATGTATGTATGTGTGTGTGTGTATATATATATATATATATATATATATATATGAATATTGAAAGAATTATGCAGCCATGAAATTGTTACCTTTTTATCCCTCAAGTAATAGTTGTCACTTTGTGCACATTTGCAGACGAGTGGATAATATATACTCAGTGTAGTAAGTAGGCCAATATCAAAGCAATTGAAATTGTTGATGTGTGTCGATTACTACACTGCAAAGTCTTTCATTAAGACTGATAGAATTTATCCTATAACGCATTGCTGGTAAATTATATCTTGTGTTCCACAAAGGTGCCATTTGTATTCCTGAGAGAATGCAAATGATTCTTGCATTTAGTTTTCCCGATCAGTAGGCTAGGTAGGGGTTAGCTCAATAAAGTGATTAGGCTAGTTAAAGAAATGCCTTCTCCAGTAAGAGGGAGATTAACCCTTAAAACAGCTTATATATTGACTGATCTCTCTTTAAGAAGATCAGCTTTTTCTAGTGCAGTAATGCAACATCTTGATTTTACAGAGACAAAATATTATGCTCCCATCAACTTTGCTATCCAATCAACAGCTATATGAAATAACATGTATGTATGGAAAAATATAGGAACCTAAGTCCCTTTAAGACCATTTCTGTGAACACATACCGCAAAAAAATCCCTTTTCCTCGGTCTTCTTTGCATAACATGAAAGTGTGGGGGGACTGTCAACTGGAAGTACAACAAAAATCAGAAACATAACCAAAAAGCTGGAGAGATATATGAGAAAACAGACCTGTAGAAGAATCCAAGGAAGTCAGAAAAACCAAATGATGATCAAGGCAGATGTTTATTAGAAGTATGATTATTTTCAATCAAAGCCAGTTTAGAACGTCAAGAGGCTAAGTTTGAATATGTTTTAAAAAAAAAGTGTGGAAAGTGGGCTCCCTCAGCCAGTTCTTCAAAATAAAAATATTATAATAAAAACAATTAATAAAACCAGTAAAATCTTTGCTCTTTCTTTATATCACAAAGCAGGTGACGTTATCAGGGATAAGTCATTGTCACGTCTGGGTCTCTGGATGGCTGGCAGCCAGCAGTGCCATCTTCGTTGCTCGCTGGCCTGCCGCCGACTGATATGGCGGGTGTTCGCGGCCACAGGTCAGTGATGCAGGCTGGCCACGGCGTGATGTTGCGACGCTAACCAGATTCAAAAACCCAGAGGTGAGTGAGTCTCATTGCCCTGTCATGAAACTGATCAGTGTGATTCCTGTTCTACAGTAAAACCTTGGATTGAGAGTAACTTGGTTTGAGAACATATTGCAAGAAGGCAATTTTTTTTTATAAATTGTGACGTGATATACAAGCGATGTCTTGATATACAAGCGATGTCAAAGTACGTACGCTCTGTCTGCCGAGCTTCACATCACAACTGAGGCCATGGTCACCTTTCCTCCCTGCGTCCGTCACAGCATTTTGGCAGCTTGACGGGGAGGGCCACACGGTGTATCATACATTATAGTATCGCACATTACAACGGACGTGCTGAAACCCCCCCAACAGATAGTGATCCCTTTAGTGATAAATGTCCTGCACAATAACCCTCCTCCTCCTCTCCTCTCGCACACCCTCCCACCAGCCACGATTCTTCTCAAAGGCAATTTGCAGGTTAATTTGTTTTATCTTTGGTTTATACAATACAGTATTTTGTATTACTGCAATCCTTTTCATATGAATAAATGGTTGTGGAACCAATCATCAGCGTTTCCATTATTTCTTATGGAGAAATTCGCTTTGATATAAGAGTGCTTTGGATTACAAGAAAGTTTACGGAACGAATTATGCTCGCAATCCAAGGTATTACTGTTTTCTGAAATACCGTGTATGTCGTCTGGCTTTGTTTCCTGACTACTCTCTTGTGTTAACACTTGCTATTATTATTATTATTATTATTATACAGGCATTTATACAGCGCCAACATAGTCTGCAGCGCTTTACAATAGGGGAGCACAAACAGGAGACGTACATGATACATAATGAAAAGATGAAGATGAAGGGAAGTGCTCATGCCACTGTAAAGAGCACTGGTGAGACCTCACTTGGAGTACTGTGTGCAGTACTGGAGACCGTATCTCCAGAAGGATATAGACACCTTAGAGAGAGTTCAGAGAAGGGCTACTAAAATGGTGTACGGCTTGAAGGAGAAACGTTACCAGGAAAGGCTTAATGATCTTAACATGTACAGCTTGGAAAAAAGACGAGACAGAGGAGATATGACAGAAACATTTAAATACGTAAAGGGAATCCACAAGATAGTGGAAGGGAGTATATTTAAATGGAAACAAAGTAGCAAAACAAGAGGACATAGTCTTAGATTTGAGGGGCAAAGGTTTAAAAGTAACATCAGGAAGCATTATTTTACTGAGAGGGTGGTGGATACATGGAACAGCCTTCCAGTAGAAGTGGTAGAGGCCAAAACAGCGATTGAATTTAAGCAGGCATGGGATAGGCATAAGGCTATCCTAAATAAAAGATAAATCCATTTAAAGTATCCATGTAATTGGGCAGACTAGATGGGCCGAAAGGTTCTTATCTGCCAACATTTTCTATGTTTCTATGTGTCTATGACCCTGCCCGTAGGATAACTGTCCAGGTAGTACAGTACTTAACCAAGTGCTCAGTCAGACATCCCAAGAGCTTACAATCTAAGGGACTGGGGTAAGTGAAACAGATAGGAGCAGAGGGAATGTGAAGATGGTTAGCAGGGCAGCATAGGAAGAACCAAAAGCCTGGGCTTAGTGAGAGTAATTAGAGAGAGAAATGGAAACAGCTGGAAGAGAGCTGGGTGGGACAGCAGAGGGGAAGGAGCCATGCAGTCTGTCTTGTGTGTGTGCTTTGTGCAGGTTTAGGGGCACAGAGGGGAAGGAGTCATGTAGTCTGTCTTGTGTGTGTGCTGTGGATAGAGTGAATAAGGTTATGAGAAAAGCACATTGAGTGACCATGCATGGGGGAGGGGGAGGAGGGGAGGGGGAACAGAGGGTTTTTTTGTAACAGAAATGGAGGGAGATTTTTAAATAAAGGCAAACATAAAATACAATTGCATAACTATGGCGGTCAGGAAAAAAGGGTCGAGAATAGGGGACATCGTGATGGATCCGGATGACTTGATGCAGGTTTAGGGGCGCAGAGGAGAAGGAGCCATGCGGTCTATCTTGTGTGTGCTTGATGCAGGTTTAGGGGTGCAGAGGGGAAGGAGCCATGCAGTCTGTCTTGTGTGTGTGTTTGATGCGGGTTTAGGGGCACAGAGGGGAAGGAGCCATGCAGTCTGTCTTGTGTGTGTGTGCTTGATGCAGGTTTAGGGGCGCAGAGGGGAAGGAGCCATGCAGTCTGTCTTGTGCGTGTGCTTGATGCAGGTTTAGGGGCGCAGAGGGGAAGGAGCCATGCAGTCTGTCTTGTGTGTCTGCTTGATGCAGGTTTAGGGGCACAGAGAGGAAGGAGCAATGCAGTCTGTTTTGTGTGTGTGCTTGATGAAGGTTTAGGGGCAGAGAGGGGAAGTAGCCATGCAGTCTGTATGGTGTGTGTGCTTGATGCGGGTTTAGAGGCGCAGAGGGGAAGGAGCCATGCAGTCTGTCTTGTGTGTGTGCTTGATGCGGGTTTAGGGGCACAGAGGGGAAGGAGCCATGCAGTCTGTCTTGTGTGTGTGCTTGATGCCGGTTTAGGGGCGCAGAGGGGAAGGAGCCATGCAGTCTGTCTTGTGTGTGTGTTTGATGCGGGTTTAGGGGCGCAGAGGGGAAGGAGCCATGCAGTCAGTCTTGTGTGTCTGATTGATGCAGATTTAGGGGCGCAGAGGGGAAAGAGCCATGCAGTCTGTCTTGTGTGTTTGTTTGATGCAGCTTTAGGGGTGCAGAGGGGAAAGAGCCATGCAGTCTGTCTTGTGTGTGCTCTGTGTGTGCTCTCCTTGGCATAGGCAACTCTACAGGGGGCAAGAGGGGGGCAATTGCCCCCCCTAGGTTATTCCTTGCCCCCCATGTGCCCCCCCACCAAAAATCAGCATCCAGCTTACCACACTTATTCGGACCACTGTATCTCCGTCCCTGTGCATCGTATATGGACGATCAAGGTGTCATTGGAAAGGACAGATTCTGGCCTTTCCAATGATATCCAAGATGACCATATTCAATTTGAAATAAGTCATAAAACATTAAATAATACCCGGCACTTAAACTTAAGCATTTTCACAGGGTTGAAATGTCTCAGCAGTGAAGTGGTTAATGTTCAGACTATACATTACATTGTGTATTACGTTAGTTTTTGCCTTGGTTTAGTTGTATATTAAGGGTTAATGGGTAGGCTTCATCCCTCACGGTATACATTTTATTTTTACCTTGATTAATGGCATTGTAGGGGTTAATCGGTAGCTACATGCCTCACAGTGTATTCATTTCATGTTTTACCTTGATTAATGGCATATTAGGGGTTAATGGGTAGCTAAATGCCGCATTGTGTGTTATTTTTATTGTATTTCCCTGAGTTTATAGCATTTTAGGGATTATTATGGAAGTTAGAATCTAAAGGGTCTAATCATCTTTAGATTCTTTGCTTTTCGTCACATTTCGGGGAATTAATTTCGCCGAAAATATAGTGAATTCCTATTTAGCGAATGGTCACTGTAATTTGTTAAAAGTGGAGTCGCTGAAGCAGCAATCAGACATTCAGCGAAAACTGCCGAATTGCGGCAAATAAAGTATCAGGTTAGTACAATAAAAAGGCATCCTTGCATCACGTTACTCTGGGGTTTTGGAATCTTATTTATATATACTTATTTAGGGCACTATTACCTGGTGTGGGTTAACCCTTGCATTCGCATGGTTTTGCGATAGCGCCAGGTTAATTGAGTCTAGCACCTGACCAACAGATCATTTGCCTCCCGTTACAAATGGGAAAAATCACTTAGTGCGTTAGTGTTAGTTTTTTGTACCGCGATCTTACTGTACTTTCCGCATCCTATACTTAACACGGGGAGCGCTAGAGATCTCTAGTGCTTTTGCAGCTCACTTGGTGCCAGCGCTAATTTTTTGAGGGGCGCCAATTGCAACATTTTACCTACTGCTCAACCCTGGTGCTAACTCCAAAAAGCCAGAAAAAACAGATCTTCGCCTAAAATTAACAGACAATTGAAAGGAATGCAGCACAGGTGTTCTCTTGGCCCCATACACCATAGCAATGGATCTGGTCCGCATTGTCGTTGCAGTAGGCTCTATTATAAATGTATCCTTTATCCACATATATCCTAATTCTAATATTTTGCCTAATTTTAAACATTTTATGCTGGGGGTTATTCATAGTATGGAAGTGGTTGATTATTAGGGTGACCGTGTGGACCATGTTTAAAGGGACACGTGAATAAGTCTTGCCCTGAAACATGTATTATTTATATGCTGCAGCAGGGAAATTTTTGTCGCTCACCTGGCCTTCCTTTTGGATCTATTAAATGCAGTGTAAGGATTCTACATGCTGCTGGGTGGCATTTACTGTAACACTTCAATGGTCTTGAACCCAGGACACACTTAAAAACGAGAGAAATCTCAATGTATCCTTCCTGGTAAAATCCTTTATAAATAAATAAATAAATTTATTATGCAATGTCCATCAGTCTTAATATACAGTATGTGTGCATCAAAACATGGATGATACGGCCACCTTGGAGGATTTTAATAATGCATGGGTGTGAGGTTATTCACTAGATGTGTTCATATTCAAGCTTGTGAGAGCAGGGGATAGGTATGGCCCGGCACTCTGCACTGGAAAAAAAACCAGTTCTATCCTGTACACAACTGTATTAGCGCTGGGTCTCAGCTTGGGTCTTAGAGTTTTCCTAGCGTGCGCCAAATGACCTTGTTCATGGACTACTGCAGACAAGGTGATCTGTTAGTAGGTCGTCAGGCACTAAGTTTTAGCGACTCGCGGTCATTTTTCCTTTAGTGATGGTGTTTTAGCTCACACCAGGTGATAGGGCCCTTAGTTTTATTCAGTGGTATGATTTAGTGGTGAAAATTATTAGTGCCCCCCAGTTTTGACTGCAGTATCTTCTGTGCCCCCCTAAATATTGTACCTAGAGTCGCCACTGCTCCTTGGTTTTCTCGTGTACTGACTCCTGGCTCTGTCGGCTTCTTCTGGCTTTGTATGACTACCCATTCCGGTACTGACCCCTAGCTTTGTATGATTTATCTGCTCTGGTAACTTTGACTTGTTTTGACTTTGTTTAGTCTGTTTGTCTGTGTTTAGCTTTTCTGGCTACTCTAAAGGCAGCTTAGTTAGGCAGTGTCTACATGTCGGGATCAAAGAGTGTCATGACATTATGACTGGGCTATGGATCCTGCAGACCTGACATCGCAATTGGCTGCATTCGAGTCTAGACAGGACAAGCAAGACCATAGGATGGTCCAGTTTGCTCAGATGCTGCAGACCATACTAGCTCGAACTACTCATTTGCAGCCATCTCAGGTAACTGTTATTTGTTTTTTACTTTGTTTATTTTGTGTGTCTCTCCTGTGTTTAGCTTCTCCGGCTATTCTAACTAGGACCAGCACTGTAGTTAGCCAGTGTTTGAGTGTAGGGATCAAAGGGTTTCATAACAGTCACAGGGTGAGATTCCCTAAATAATATGGCCATGATGTGCACAATATCAATGCAAAGCTGTCCATTTGTTTCACAATGCATTCCCAGTGTCTTCAAGTTGGGCATTCCACCCTGGAAAGCTGGAATCTGCCCAGCCACAAGGCCTGAATCATGCAACATTGCGGCAATTTCCATGGCCATGATGTTACGAGGCCCTGTCTAGAATACAGGCATGTCAGCCCTCCCTGCCACATCAACTCTAACCCAGTGTGTGAAAGGTTAATATGGTGAGCAGGTAGGCCATAGAGAAGCCCATCTGCTAAAAGCCTAAAACCATAGGTTGCAAGGTGTTAATTATATAGGAAATATCCCAGGTCCCCCTTATACCCAATTAACCCCAAAACAAGTAAACCCCTAAAAATTAATACAACCCCTTCTTAAATCCTATAATATATAAGGGCCTAATGCTGCTCTAAACCAAAATTTAGTGTTACATTTCTTAACTAATCCCCTGCGATTAAATAAAACCCTCAGAATATAGTTACCAACCAGTGGTCAGTGACGTTCTGGAGGTCCTACCGTGCCAATGTTTTCATCTTGAATGAGCCAGATAGGCTCAAGTGTATTTAACTAGGAATTTTATCTAATGGTGTTCCTTGGGATCTCCTCTCATTGGCTGATGTAATTTGGTCAATTAGACTACACATGGCGGATAAGAGAAGGTGTTCTCTGATTACTCAGTGTGGCCATGAGTACACAATTATGTCAACCCAATTAGAGAAGAGGTGGCAGGTGTCTACATTGGGCAGGAGTACAGTTTAGTGAATTTTGTCACAGGGGCACCTGGTACAAGCCAAGGTGGGGCCCATATTCCGGTAGAAAAGAGAAGACACCGCACTGCTGAGTAGGAAAAGCAGCAGAAATAACCAGGGCACAGCACAGAGCAGAAGGAAGGGGAAGGGTTGAGGGGAAAAGCAAATACAGAGACATACACGCCATCAGCACACAAAAGGGAACCCTAATCTGAATACCGGTCCTTAGGTGGCTGTTTCTGTAGTAAGGGTGGGAACTAGTACTGCTGGGGGAAGCAGATAAATAAGTCATACAGACGTTCTGAGTTGGCAACAGAGAGGGTTTTCATACAGGCAGATTTGGCAACAAACAAGGTCCTCATACACTCCGATTTGGCAACAGGGCAGATCGATAGATTATCTGAGTCAGCGCTATGCAAGACAGACATATACTCTGTATCAACATTATGCAAGATAGTTATTCACCTTGGGTCAGCGTGCTTCAAACGCAACAAGCACTCTGAGTCTGCTTTAGGCACAACACACATACAGGCTTGGTCAGTAAGAGAATAGTCAGAAAGGCAGTCCGAGTCAGCAACAAACAGGGTCCTCTACAACCCGGGTCAGGGATAGAACGATAGAATCAGTGAATCAATCAAAAAATACAACAGGCGATGCGGAACAAACTCCACATCAGGGCGATGAGTCGACTCGCGCGCCCTGCATTTAAGGCCGGCGGCTCCGCGTCATCATGCCGCGCCCCATCCCTCCAGGCGCACGTATGGCTGGAACTTCTGGCACCCGGCCAGCCAACGAAGTCGCCGAGTGCCCAGACCCCCCTGAAGGCCTGCAGTTGCGAGGATTGACCGTTATGGTTCAGTCAAACCAGGGTCGCTGGTATCTAATTGCATGTTCTTATCGTCACTTCTAAATATTGGACAAGTTCTCAATTCTGTTGATTACCATTGCAATTTGAGAAAGGGTGTTGAAATATGTTCTTCATTTTTCAAAAGGGCTGCACTAGTAGACCCAGAAAGCTTTTACTTTTTCTGTTGTTGTTGATGTATTCTGTATTCTGGGTCCTGAATAGAAACTTCAGTACAAAAGTGAATAGCTTCAGATTTTGCATGTTTCTTTTTTTTTTCTTTGAGTCTCAGGCTGCGATTCTCCTCAGGTTTAAGTGTATTTCTAAGAATTTATGATGTCCACATCAAAGTCTAAGCCAAGAATTATTGTGCAAAAAATTGGCAAGGACAATCTATATTGCTTGAACTAGAAGAGCAATAGTAAATAATAGTTAGATGACTTACAGTTTGTTTAACAAACATAAGCTTATTTGTGCTCCAGTAAACTGAGATGGCAAATTGTTTGTATTTACACATTTTATATATTTTGATTTTGCTCTGAGACTCATTTTATTATATTGTAATAATGGTAGTGGTAGTTAATTATAGAATTTACTAAGCAACGCTTGGTTATATAGTAATGCCTAAACTTAATAAATAATACCAATATTTATGTTATTAGTGTAGTTGTAGGGAATATATCACTTTGAAAAATTCAGCATCATTAAAATGTGATCTTTTTGTTATATATGCAAAATTTAAACTGAACAGAGAATATTGACTAATATTTAAAAAAACAAACACATTTATATCTAAAATAACACTAGCCAAGTAACACTTTCCATTAGGAAATGTGTTAATCTTTGGATGTGCACATATCATTAATATCTACTTATCACAAGCTGTCCTATGTTTTAGAAAGTATGCTTATATTTGGAAATAAAAAATAATTTCATGGGTATTATTTCAAAGGAAATATTCAAGGAAATGTGTAAAAGTCCATTCAACATTGTATAGTAGAGCTCCAGTAAAGGACCTTTCACCGTGACGTTGCTTGTACTGATTAATTACATAACAAACTGTGCACTTGTCGCGCACCAGATTCAGGGATTCTTCAGGGGCTGAAAAAAGACCCATCGCAAAGCAAGTTCTGCTGCGGATTGACCTGTGGCAGCACTTTTCATGATGCATATCTGGTTGACTTTCCATTTGCTCTGCCTGGCCGGAGGGAGAGCTCAGGCTCTGATTAGAAACCTGTGGGCTTCGTATTTAAGAGAGCCGCCCTTAGCCTCAGATGCCCTGACATTATCATTCATGTCTAGACCTTTGTTCTGTGTGTTTATACTACCCTACCTGATTTGTTTTGTTTTCATTGTTCTATCTGACCTGTATTATTTAACCTGCTTCTTATGAATAAACCAACCTGTCTGTTTTCACTGGAACCTGTCTCCTGCCGCTTTGTAACCCCAAACTTGGGTTCTACCTGCACCCCTGTGCCAAGATGTGACAGCACTAGACTACTGCACAGCCATAAAAAATTGGTTAGTATGAGCCGATTCGTTTGAAAAGTAAAAATTATTCAATGCGTATGAATCTTATGAAAAAACAACAAATAATGTAATTGGGTGCTATAACTATATACTTAGGTACATCGTTTGCTGTTTCCATTATTGTACCTACCTTGAGTGTTTGGTTCAAAAAGTTCATGTTAATATATTTCAGACTTTAACTGGACTAACAATGTCAATAATTGGAAGAAACGATTAATAATATACCAACGTCTAATTGAAACAAAAAAGGTACATTTGTGTGCAGAGAAGTTTTGATGCGTTTCGTAAAATGTTGTCCTCAAATGAAAAATGAAGCTAAAATGATCCACTTTATAACCCAAGTAGTTTGAATTCAGACAGTAATTTGAAAAATGTAATTTGTGATGATGGAGAATGTAATTGAATATGAAAAGAAATCATTGTACAATTAAATTACAATTAGCCAATAATTCCATGTAAAATTCTTGTTTAATAGTTTTTAATTTATACGCGAATTACATCTGGAAACTAATTTTAAGTTTAGAAGAAAACTTTCTTTTCTGGTATTTCATGTTCTAAGCTGTACTATTATGTGATTTTATATAGTCGTTTACTGGCAAGCAAGTTTAAACCGCTTTGCGTATCTAACTGTCTTTTGTTCAGTGAGATTCAAAGTTTGTGCTAAGCTGATCATATTAACTAAATTGTAAAATTTGTATCTTCAGACATCATATACTAATTGAAAATGTCTCTTATGTAGACTTGGCTTGCCTACTGATAAGCATTGGAGCTTTGCTGCATATTTTTGCTTTAGTTTACCCACGCTCCAGATGAAATGCCATCTTTAAGTAATTCTTGGAGGGAAGCCCCATGTATCTGTCTGAAGCTCATGAAGGAAAAGCAGTCGGGGAGCATACCACCTATCTGACCAAAGAACATACAGGCAATTGAAAGTCATTAGGTGCATATTTACAAATTTAAGACATCTCAGGACTGTGTTGTGTCAGGCACTCACAGTGACCACGATGTGATCAAGTGTAAAAGCTTCTATTTGAGCTCAGCTGGTAATAGGAAGCCACTAAAGAGCAAAGGAAGAGCCTTTGGCAGCTCCAAATTAACTACATGTATTACCACGGCCGGATTTCTAATTAGGAAGAGTAGGCATGTGCCTACAGGAGCCTGTCACAAGGAGACGACTTGCTCTGTGTGTAAATTTTTTTTTAGATCTATTAAAATAATATTTTTCTCTTTTTTTTCTAACACGGCAGTGACGGCACTATTATTCAGTTTAGAATTATCAAGTGAACAGTGATACTGCACTAACTCACCTCATTTACCATACTGCCAGCAAGTGTGTATCTGGTGAAGCAACGCATTGTTTAATTCACAACCTAGACTGTGGCGCTGCAGTGAGGAGAGACAGTTGGACTTTGGAACCTGCATCCCTGAATTGTACACTGCACAAGGTTAAGTGAGGTGTCATTGGAAAGGTCAGAGTCTATTCTTTACTATGATACCAAACATGACCATGTAATGTGTAAAAATAAAAAAATGAAAAAAGTAAATGCAAAATATTTTTTTCTGTTCTACAGCAGAGGCAATATATGCTTTTACATATAAAACAAACAATGCTGCTGCATTCACTGCCCTCCTCCTTTAACCATTCTACCCCACTGACTCCCTCACTCCCTGCCCCCTCTTCTACTATGTCTTCCTTTTCTCCAGTCTCGGAGGAGGATGTAACAGCACTTCTCATGTCTTCCTGTCCGACCACCTGTCCAGTTGTCCTATCCCCTCTTGTGCCATCTCACTGCTCCCCTTTGCTTCCAAAATCTTAGAACATCTGGTCTATAACCAGCTCACCAGTTTTCTTGCTGCTAACTCTCTACTCAGTCCGTACCAGTCTAGCTTTCGCTCCCAGCAATCTACTGAGACTGCTCTGACCAAGGTGACTATTGATTTAGCTGCCGCTGAAACCAAAGGTCACTTCTCCCTCCTTATTCTTCATGACCTTTCCACTGCATTCGACACTGTTGATCCCCCTCTGCTGCTCCTCACGTTGTGTCAACTTGGACTCAGTGACATCGCTCTCTCCCGGTCCTCTTCCCATCTCTCTTTTCGCTCCTTCAGTGGCTCTTTCGCTGGTGTCTCTTCACCACCAGTTCCTCTTTCAGTTGGGGTACCTCAAGGCTCTGTTCTGGGTCCCCTACTCTTCTCGATCTATACCGCCTCTTTGGAAAAACTAATCTCTTCCTATGGATTCCAAATCTTCCCCCAGTCTTAAGACACTCAAGAGCTCTCTATTAACATACCTTGATACAGGTTGCACCTGTAAACATGTAACATAGTGAGTATATTTCCTACATATTTATTTTCTGTGTTAATCTGTATATTTGTGTTTTGTTTTTAATATCTTGCATTTATTACTATGTATTTCTTTAACTCCTGTAAAAATGTCAATGTTCTTGAACCCAGGACATGCTTGAAAACATGAGAAATCTCAGTGTATCCTTCCTGGTAAAATAATTTGCAAATAAATAAATAAATTAATACTATTATCATGATTGTGTACCCTGCCAATGTAAATGTTGACTCTGAAAGCACCCATATGTAGACTTCTATTCCAAGAGGACCATTTGTGTTTGAAGTGGCTTGGTAATTATTGTAGACATTAGCAATCCACTTGCTGTTTTAAGTCAAGTGATAATGTGACAGCTTGTTTGCTATCTTGGTGCTTTCCAGCGTGCTGATCCTTAAAACTCAGTATGCTTAGGTGTTAAAGGGACGGACTTACTCTATTCAAAGTCCTGATGTGAAACATCGGGACTTTGGATAGATTTCAACTATCCGAAGTGAAAAAAAAAATAGTCAAAATCCATCCAAAGTCCCGATGTTATACATCGGAACGTCGGATAGAGTTAGTTCTGGAGTTAGCCCCTAGTTGCCACCAATGGTGGAGATAGGGGGTTCCAATGAACTCCCTATCTCCGGATCTGTGACAGCTATGGGTTAATGTTTGGTATCATTGGATCGGCCAGAGCATGGCCTTTCCAACCATATGAAACATGACCATGTAAAAAGTTAAGAAAAAATTAAAGTAAAAAAATATTAAAAAATAAATAAATTTTAAAAAAAATATATATTTTTTTGTTTTGCTAATGCAGCAATATTGTTCCCATTTCAATTATAATGTGAACAATGATGCTGCACTAACGATTTTTGTATGGGTTGCGTTTGTTAAAAATCGGGTAATTTTCCCCAAAAAAAATATATGTAAGTCCCCAATCTCTCATTTTTTTAACAAGCGCAACTCATACAAAATATAACCGTAAACACTCGCATGTTAAAATGTGAAAAAAAAAACACTTTACAACTTGTAAATTATTGAAAATTAAAATTTTATTGCATTTTAAGTTATAATATACAGACAGGATACATATACTTATAACAGAGTCGTGTACATTAATTATACTGCAGAGAGGTGCTTGTTCTCCACAGTGTGCGAATTCATATGATGCATTAATTATACCGCGCAGAGAGGCGCTTGTTCCCCGCAGTGTGTGTATTCATATGCTGCATTAATTATACCGCGCAGAGGCGCTTCCCTGCAGTGCGCGGATTCATATGATGCATTTTTTTATACATTTTTTCGTTTTAAATCATTTTATTTATTTATATTTTCGTTTCTGATAATTTTGTTTTTTCCATCTTAAAACCTTTTGTTCAGTTATTTTTTTTAAAGTCAGACCACTTGGGTCCTTATTTTATTTTTGCGTTTTTTAAATCATTTTGTTAATTTTTGTTCCTTTCATACAATTTTAATATGATTAAATAAAGTTGTGCAATGCATATTCATAAGAAAAACAGGATCTTTATTTAATAAAAAAAGATAGAATCGGCAGAATTACCGTATCGACAGGATTATCGTATCGACAGGAATATCGTATCGACAGGAATATCGTATCGACAGGATTATCGTATCGACAGGATTATCGTATCGACAGGATTATCGTATCGACAGAAATATCGAATCATTGGAAACGATACGGAATCAGGAATGGAACCGAAAAAAAATACAATGTCCGAAATGGAACCGAAATCACAAATGAAACGAAAATGACTAGCGATTTTATACATTTCACGTAAATACGAAAACACGAAAATCTTTTCGTTTCGGATCGAAAATCTTTTCGTATCGGACGTTTTCGGATCCAATCCGATTCGGAAATTCGGCCGAATCTGAAGCCACGAGTCGGACCGATTCGTGAAAAATACGAATCGGTCCGAATCGAAACGCACATCCCTAATATTCTTCTATTTCCATAGCAAAGAAGAATCTCCTGATAATATGCTACCACTTGTCCTTATCAGCAAATCACCAGAGGTCCAATATTTCCTCGATGTCCTTCCACCTGATCTTCAGATCGCCTCCCAATATTCTTGCAGTTTTCTCACTTTGACAATCCATTGAATTAAAAATAATAATAATAATAATACAAGCAGCAGTGATCATCATCATTAGTCATTAGTGCTATGAATAAAATGCCTAATGCTTCAACTGTTAAGCCATATGTAAACCACTACCTGTAGCGATCTACTCAGATCGGTGATTAGAGCCAATAGTCTCTAACACATGGTTGACTGTTGGACTATTTATGTACATACAACGCATACTCAAAAATATTTAGAAGTTTAGAAGTGGAGATACATGGAACAGCCTTCCAGTTGAAGTGGTAGAGGCCAAAACAGTAATTGAATTTAAGCAGGCATGGGATAGGCATAAGGCTATCCTAAACAAAAGATAAATCCACGTAAAGTATCCATGTAATTGGGCAGACTAGATGGGCCGAAAGGTTCTTATCTGCCGACATTTTTTCTATGTTTCTATGTTTTCTATGTTTCTAAGTGGCTTGAGGTACCATAGTATAGATATAAAGGGCTCTATCACCTCCTTAAAGCTAACGCTAGTGCTCACATCAATGAGGCTTAGCATTAGGCTACTTGAGGTGATAGCGCTCCACAAAGATCACCTCCGAATCGGGTTAAAAAAAAACATTAGCGATTCAGTATTAGTGCTTTTTTGCACGCGCTTACTGTACTTTGCTCTCCCTATACATATCACGGGAAGTGCAAAGTGCAAGCACTCAGTAATTAGCATTAGGATCACAAGGTTCTAACACTATATACAAAGAGCTGTCACTAACTAAAAAGTTAACAACGGCTTTGAGCTGGTGATAACTATCACCAGCTGCAAACTCCCCAAAATCATACAGTCACCTCTCATCCTGCATAGAGATCATCAGCCTGATCTGTCGCTGCTGGCTGCGGGGCAGAGTGAGACGGGAGAGAAAAAGTCCAGATTTCCTCCGTGATCACTCAACCAACCTGCAGGATCTCACGAGAGGTGAGATCCTGCCGGTCATGTGACACGGCAGCAGACGCCTCTATGGAGTCCTATAGACTCCATGAAGGGGATGCTCACATGGCACTTTAGGGCTTCCCCGAGAATCCGCGAGCCTAGCGGCCTCTACAGGGCGGGCTGATGGACTCAGTGCCTGTCCCGAAATCCACTGGTGAAACTGGGATGCAAAGGGGAAATTAGCGATAGCTCATTTTTCCCCTTAGCGTCCCGGTTTTAGCTCACACCAGGTGATAGGGCCCAAAGTAAATACTAAAATTGAAGATAAACTGTGATACTGGTGGAACCTTTATGTGTATTTAAAGTTAAAACTACCAAAGTGCCTTATTTATTAAGCTGATTTACACTTAAAACAATTTATATTTAAAAAAAAGGAATTTGCTGGTGAATAGACGATATACTGTATTGCATTTATATGAATGAAAGCGATCAAGTAATGTCTCCCCCTGGTTTCTTTATCATTTTCTATGAGTACTAATGCAAGTCAATAACATAGCATTATCTAAGTGGAATTTATTTGTTGTGGTATATAAGGGTAAAGCATTAAACTGTGCTTGATGACTCAATGATTGTGCATATTGTGTACTAGCCAGCTTTGAGTTCAAATTTCTGAACATGGTATGAAACAATTCAATGCTTAGGGTTGCTATAAAATATGATGGGCTCTATTTCACTGTTGTCGGTAACCGGGAACTGCTAAGGGAAAAAAATCGTCAATACAGACACCCCTTATTGGCTCCTCATTACCAAGTCTATTCCATTTCAGCCACTGTATTAGCAGCTCTAGTCAAAATAAATGGATGTCACAAACAGGTGCCATCAGTGGACCGGTGTGCCGTCAGAAGTATTGGTTCCTAAAGTCCTTAGAAAGCCATGAAGCCAAGTGCAACCCTGCTGCAAGGTTGAGGTAGCAAAGGTATGACTGAAGTACACTGGAAACTATTTGTTCTCCACCATTTTAGACTCATTTTCCTTACTTTTGTCTCCCCATTCTATTAATTCACCCACCCCCTCTTCTAATTATTTCTACCCTTCTGCTCTGTTTTAAGTGTTGTGACAGAGTATGGGACTCTAAATGCATCAGCAGGAGGCTGGATAAGGCAACATGTCCAGGTTGGTAAGGGGTTAAGCCTCTTCCCGGGCAGCAGGTACACCTGCAGGTAATTAATGGTCCCTGATTCTTTATAGTAGCTCTGAGAGAGCAGGGGAAGTCAGACACAGACTGCATGTGGACACTGGTGGTTTGATACTACAGAGATGCAGAGAAATGTTGGCTAAAACATATATATATGCAGTGTGTGTGTATATATATATATACAGTTGTGTTCAAAATTATTCAACCCCCAATGCTGTAAAGGGTTTTAGGGAATTTAGTGTACATTTGTAATTGTATTCAGAATGAAATCCTACAAGGACTTTTTAAAGAACCATATGCAACTAAAATGACATCAATTGGTTTTGTAATACAGTAGTAAATGTTTCTTTTTTGAATTCTTCATTGACACAATTATTCAACCCCTTAAAGACTACCACTCTGAAGAACAGAGGTTCATTCAAGTGTTTTCAATCAGGTATTGAAAACACCTGTGGATGTCACGGAGCAGCAATAAAGCATAATAAGCACCAATTAGGCAGCTTTAAAAAGACTGTGATACTCAGCTCCTTCTAGACATTTACTGGTGTGGTTACAAACATGGTGAAGTCAAGAGAATGGTCCAGGAAGACAAGAGAAGAGGTGATTACTCTTCACAGGAAGGGCAATGGCTATAAGAAGATTGCAAAGATATTAAACATACCAAGAGAGACCATAGGAAGCATCATTCGCAAATTCAAGGCAAAGGGCACTGTTGAAACGCTACCTGGTCGTGGCAGAAAGAAGATGATGACTTCGACTGCTGTGCGCTACCTGAAGCGTAGTAGAGTGGAGAAAAGTCCCCGTGTGACTGCTGAGGAACTGAGAAAAGATTTGTCAGATGTGGGTACTGAGGTTTCAGTTCAGACAATACGGCGCACCCTGCGTAATGAAGGCCTCCATGCCAGAACTCCCAGGCGCACCCCCTTGCTGTCTCCAAAGAATAAGAAGAGTCGACTGCAGTTTGCCAAAAGTCATGTGGACAAACCACAGAAGTTTTGGGATAGTGTTCTGTGGACTGATGAAACAAAATTAGAACTGTTTGGGCCCATGGATCAACGCTATGTTTGGAGGAGGAAGAACAAGGCCTATGAAGAAAAGAACACCTTGCCTACTGTGAAGCATGGCGGGGGGGGGGGTCAACCATGCTTTGGGGCTGTTTTGCTTCTGCAGGTACAGGGAAGCTTCAGCGTGTGCAAGGTACCATGAATTCTCTTCAGTACCAGGAGATATTGGATGACAATGTGATGCAGTCCGTCACAAACCTGAGGCTTGGGAGACGTTGGACCTTTCAACAGGACAATGATCCCAAGCATACCTCCAAGTCCACTAGAGCATGGTTGCAGATTAATGGCTGGAACATTTTGGAGTGGCCATCGCAGTCACCTGACTTAAATCCGATTGAGAACCTCTGGTGGGACTTAAAGAAAGCAGTTGCAGTGCGCAAGCCTAAGAATGTGACTGAACTGGAGGCTTTTGCCCATGACGAATGGGCGAAGATACCCGTAGATCGCTGCAAGACACTTGTGTCAAGCTATGCTTCACGTTTAAAAGCTGTTATAACTGTAAAAGGATGTTGTACTAAGTACTAAGATTGAATGTCACTTGGGGGTTGAATAAAACTGATAATGATGTGAGCACAGAAAAGACATTTGTGGTTATTTCATTATAATTGTTATGTTATATTTGTCTGACCTACACGTGCCTCTTTGATTTAATTGTAAACAAGATGACTGAATGATCAAAATCAATGTCAAACTGGCCAAAACTCTCAATTTCAGAGGGGGTTGAATAATTTTGAACACAACTGTATGTATATATGTATATATACACACAGAGACTGTGAAAGACTTGTGTTTTGCTTTGTTGTTTCTACTGGGGGCCAGGATAGCTGGGGACTACTAGTCAGTTAGTTCCTAACAGGAGTAGGCCTGCGTGTTTTCCTTTGCTGCTGCAAGCTGCTTTGGCTTTAAAGGAACAGTGTATCCTATGGTTAAAGAGTTTTTTGTGTCCTGATTGCATAAAATCAGTATACCCTCCAAATTCCTGGATCTATCTAAGTGGCCTTAACATAGTGTTAAATGTTAAGACAAGAAGAAAAGAGGTCAGCTCATGAACGTTTCTCTTTTAAAAATAACGCTAGTCCAAATAAAAAATGTATCACTGCATCCTGCAATATACTGGTGAGATATATCTAGTAAATGGGGTAAATAGGTTTTGAATGAAAGTCTATAATGTACCAATACAGATACTTCAACCAGCAAGTGGTCCTTATTAAGGTCTGTGCGCTTCATTGGACAGTCTTAAACTTTAGAGAATTTGGCACATGCAACCTCTAAGAAGGCTGCCCCATAGCCTCAAGGATCAGGGACCACCTAAAGAAAGAAATTATTTCTGACTACCCATTTCCCCTCCATTGATATAGTGACATCACCTTCATTTTTCACTGTACCAGTAAATTGGAGACGCTAAATCACTTGCTTGACACACTGGAAGCAAATTTGTAGATAATAATTTGAATAAAGTCAATATAACACTGACATGGGAATTTAATGTGATATCTTTACAACACAGGGAGCAATGCCAAGGCAGACACCGCTTTAACCATCACTAATTCAGGACGGAAAATCTAGCATTATAGCTTCACATTTAAGTGTAACATTTTAAATAGTACTGAGCCTTAAAGTTTTAAAACTATTTTACAGCAAAGAAATGTGAAGAGTGTGTTTGTTGAATGCTTGCGTTTCAAAGCTTGTACCCTTGAGGGACATCAGTCCACATTAATTATGTATTAACAGGGAAATTTCTACTTTGTGGTCTCAAAGTTACACGAAGATGGACTTCCAAGATCAGAAACACCAGCTTACACTAAATCAGAGACCCATGAGAAACGGATACTTTAGCCTGGAGCAATATATACACTAGAAGTAAGATCTGCTGAACATAGCCTTTTAAGAAATGTTTCGGTACAGATTCAATTTTGTATTAAGTTATCAGACTGTTAGAAAGAAAAGGAGTGATTATATGAGCAGACAATGCAATTCATAAGCGGAGAGAAAGAAAAGGATATGAAACAAACTTTAAATTGATAAACTATTCTGTTTTGTATAAATTAAGAAAAACTAATACAGTGTTTTTTTAATAGTAATTGAAAACATAGTCAGCAAAATGTCTGTCGCAAAGTAAGTCAGTGAGAAACGCAACACTGTATCGGTAGGCTCTATGTTATTGTTCTAGGCTATTTTCTGTCTGACTGTCTCCTCCTCCTGGAGAAATGTGTCTGTTAGAAAAATGGCAAACACAAATAAGTTTATATTTGTATTCATCCATACATTTTGCTATTCAAGTGGCTAAGTGTATTAACAATGATCTTTTTTAAAATATTTTTTTTTGTTTTCTAATCCAAAAGAAGTGCCATATGTGTGCCTTGAGCATATTACTAATCTAGAGGTATGATCATAGAAGAATATTTAGAAGAGAATAGCAGATTGCAATGCAGATCTAGTCAGAAGAAGCACAGATACCTTGTATGAAACTACTCATGCAACAAGAATCAGCATATGAAATGATGGAAACATTAATGAAATTAATTAAATCCCATTGGCTGTATTGGAGCCGTAGTGTAAATTTAGCCAGAGCTGTTGTAAACCTACCAACATCATAGGGTCATATTCCTTAGTTGTCGATAAGACATCTACAGGAAACGGTACACATAATGTCTCCTGGATTTAATTTATCAATGGGAAACGCTATTCCATTCCTGTTGGAAATTGAGTTTACGGCTCAAATGTAGCTGTTTCCTTGTGTGAGGTTACTGTAAATTAACGACTCCTATATTTATTATGGGATATGCTAATTTGCAGCTCTGTGTGGAAGTGCAGGGTGTTTCAATGTAGCCCTGCGCTTCCACCAGGGAGACGTTATTTCACTGTGAAATAACGACTCCTCAAAGCTGGTGATAAGTGACTCTGCCTTTGCAAAATCACATAACCCCCCCATTAAATCCCATACTCACCTCTCACCCTGCAGTGAAAAGGGTGATGTGATCCGTGCTCTTCTTCTCGCCGGAAACAGAGTGAGACTGGGAACAAACAGTTCCTAGTCTCCCTCTGTGATTCATCCATGGAGCTGCGCGATCTTGCGAGAGCGAGTTGGTGCAGAGTTTGGGACTGGAAATTGCAAGACTTCATGGGTCCTATGGACTCCACAAGCTGATACTCATGGCAGTGTGCACAGACAGTCTTGTGCTTCTTTCTGGGGCCAGGCACTAATTAAGCATCTACTCTGGAATACGCTCTGTAAAGTGGAGACGGTAGCTTTTCCTGCTTACCAGCTCTATTTTACTGACCACTATGGAATAGGGCCTATACACTTGTATGGCTTTGGGAAGTATACAACAGCTGCATTTAAGTTTATACCAGGGTTGGAATAGAGCCACATGTTTTTATAAAACAAAAAAAAACATTCTAAAAAGTCAGTAAAAATATAATGTACTATTGAAATCCTTTTCAATAAAATTTTTTGCCTTTCGCATCCAAACGGTAATTGCACTTTGTACTTTGTAATACCTTACTTATTGAAATGCTATTTTACGTTTGCGCTCTCCTTATTAGGTGGTATAGAATGCGCAAAGTACAGTAAACTCGAAAAAAATAATTAGCAAATGGATTACTAATTGGGGTAGCGTCAGAAATGTCATATTGGTGGCATACGTTAAACACACTTATCCTGGCACTAATGCTTCCATATTGAGATGCTAATGTTAGTGCCAACTAAGGAATAGTGCCCCTTGTCTTTTCGGCATATTTTTAAAAATTATATATATATTTATATATACTGTATATATATATATTCCTCCTGAGGAAAGTTCCTAAGGGAACTGAAACGTCGAACCAATTTTAGTATGTATTTACAATAAATTCTTTGATTTTACTTAGCCTCCGTGTGCGTCTGAATCTTGGAAGATAGATATATATATATTATTGATAAGTACAAACTTCTGGATAATGGAATTATTGCTAAAATAAAATAAGATTCCTTTTAATCACATAATTTAACGTCTGCAAAATATAATAAAAAATAAGTTATTTTTTAGGAATGTGTTTATAATAAACTGTTTTCTTGTTATTATAATTATTACTGTAAAATGTCAAAAACGGGGACAACTATACTGGGCCAAATATTTGAGCAAATGCCAAGTGAGGTTAAATGAATAAATGTATTTGCCCTTTTACCATCTCTTTATGAAAATAATGGTCATTTATGAGAGGAACATTCACTAAGCAAATAAGAGGCAGAAAAACAAGAAATGAGTTGTATAAAAACTTCCTGATAAGGCTCTGCTGTTTTCATCATTTCTTGAGCTCTCTTGACCCCATGTCATTCTTTTGTAATCAGACCAAAGGAACTGATTTTTCTCAATGTGAGCTCAAGATGAGAATTTTACAGAGGTCACTTAAGATGGCAGAATGAGGTGAGATATTTTGGTGACTTGTCCACCAGAATTTAATTCTCCAGGGAATATCTCAGTGCAATTCTAATAAAAAGCAATGGACAGCACTTGAAAAATATCAACATGAAGTACAATAGTGCAGAGATCCTTCAAAGTCGTCTCTAAGGAAATCACAGCATATTGGAAGTCTGCTCTGATGAACACATGACTCAAAAGCTACGGGAAACTGTTCACTAAAAGTCCTATATTCTTTATCGCATTTAATCCTAATCTCTTCAAAATTCCAGATTTAGAACTGGCAAAGGCTGATCTTAAGAATTCGTTGTATACTATTTAAATCTAAATTTTAAGTACTGTCAGATCTGGAGACAAATAGGAATAACATTTCATAAAGTTCAAGAAATTATGCCAATTACAACTGAGGTTTCTTGGACTTAATATGTGATTTAATAAGAGCAGATAAAATTGTAAGATTAAAACCGACTGAAAACCATAATATGCTATAATTGTACTCATGTGTCTCCTCAATATCTCTACTGAAATTTCACTGTTTGACATTAAAGTCAATTAGCTGGAAATGTGGCAGGTTTCCTAACTTGTGTCAGACGTTTACACATTTTTAATTGCTGAAACCTGCAAGCACCCTTTTACAACCCTGAAATAATAGAAAAATCACTATTTTTAGTGGAATTGAAAGAAGTTTTAATAAAGATGTGAGAGTAAGCGTTATCAGGGGGTTAATCTCTGTAGAAATGATAAATCGTATAATAGTAAAAGCAGTTTTTTGTTTATTTACAGGTTTTTATATTTGGCTTATTCATGGTTATTTCTCATGAAACCCAGTTTTCTAAATAAACAGAAAAGGGTACATGGGGTACTTATGCTAATTGCTAATTAAGGAACTTTGTTACTTAAATTTATATCAGAGTTTCATAATATTTTGCTTATATATAGAAACCCATTTTCTTATTTCTAAATGCAAGGCTTTACATAAAACTGTATTTATCAAATAACTAATAATGCAAAAATGATCTACAGGTATATACAAATTCAAAACAAGTTAAAAAAAGAATAAAGAAACTCATTAGAATTTGATATTTATCCATGCATCTGTTTATTGCCAAAGAAAAACTTAAGATGTCACTAAGCAAGGACATCATTGCAGCCTGTTATAGCCTCAAGCTGTTGCTTTTGTTTTCCATATGTCTTCCAAGCTTTTTTAGTGGACTGTGTATAACTCATTTTATGCCTTTGTCCATGAATAGGTTTCTTTCATCGGTGCAAATTGTTTGTCAACTGGGCTTACTGAAGTTTTTAAGTAGATATTTTGTTATTGTCTTCGTTTGTGTTTATGGTTTAGGACCTTTTTATGCACTCACTTGACTGAAACATAAGTGTGCGTTGCGTATAAAAAAGAAAAAGAAACAAAACATAAAGTAGTTCTATAATGAACAGATGGAGATGAAGAATGAATGTACTGTACAACACTCATATAAAGAAGTGTATCCCTATTTCCCCTGAATATCCACCAAGGCAACTATATGACTCCAAACAATCTGCAAATTATACCAAGATGTTACTGGGGAGCTTTGAGTCGTTCCAGGATATTTCATACAGGCATAGAAATAGATGTCATTGTTAATGTATAACGACTGCTACAAAAAAGTCATTATGTGTCTGCCCGCTTGTGATATACCATACATAAACTGGATGATTGAGGGAATGCATATTATACTAATAATAATTATCTTCTTCCCTTTTACTTGGAGAATACCATTTAACTTGCAATTCATGGATATTTTTAAGATAGTCTCTTTCACCCATAGATAAGGAATGTCAGGAATCCAGTGGAGGGGATCGACAAAACTCCAGAAAGGTCTGTGAGAGGGTGGCTCTTTTCTGACTCTGGCAGGACCTTTTCTGCCCACTTCAAGATACTGTTCCAGATCAGATTTTACCTTTGGCCTGTGTGTCATCCAGGCTACCAGGATTCCACACCAGATCTTCCATGATCTTTTCCATGATGTTTTCCAGTTTCCCAGTCTGCAGCATGTCACCATCCAAGCCTGCACCTTGTGAACCCCATCAACACCTTGCCATGAACCCACCTTGCCGTGAACCCTCCTTGCATCCATTACCCCAGCTACTCCTCCACTGCCTCTGAGACCCCCTGGTGATGTCCTTTGAGTACATCCCACACAATACAATGATTTCAGTCGGTGACTGACCCATTCACTCCATTCTATGGCCAAAACCACACAGCGAGGGACAAGTGATGAAACAATACTGTGAGGGGGCAGTTTGCAACACAAATGATCACAAAATGGATGTACCTACTGACACATACGTATGAGTAAAATATTTTCTTAACCAAACATACAAGAGAAAAACAAAGTATATGTAAGATATCAGCAACATAAAATAAACACAATAATGACATTTCATTTTTGGTGTCAAATATATACATATATTTAATGTAAGGTGCTGTAAAACCTATTTGAAGGCTAAGCGGACAGACTGCTGGAGCATCAGTCAACTATTTATATGTATATTTTCATTGATAGCCTTTTTATTTGTCTCCTTTTCTCTCATGTGTGAGCATTACATTGTCCTTGGAGCAAAAGTGGTTGTCTCTTTTAATAAAACCATAGTCGTTTGTCAACTCAATGATATGGTGCACATGCTTCATTAAAGAAAACAGTTAGACATAGATTTATCTCCCAATTAAAGCCACATTACCTCTTCATAAACTTAATCTTATTTGGATATATCCTATTGCCAGCAATCTGTAATGTGATATTTAATAAATTAGCTTCCTGTGAAACCCCATGACCAATTACTTAGACTGGACTCAACATAATGGGTGTTGCATTCAGCACTAAAATTTACAACTTTTAAATAACGCAAAGCATTTATCATTGGGAAAATAGTCAAATCAAGTACATAAAGTTGTATGTGCCCTAGGGGACATAAGATCCATTAGTAGTTGACATTATGATGAAAGAATCGGCTACTGTCGACGAGAGTGTTGATTACATTACGCATGCATACATTTACATTTTTCTCATTACATCACATAAACATACATTCATTTACAGTTACAAAAACATGTTCACAGTAAAATCTATCATGCACTATATTATTCTAGTCACTAAATAGTGAGAGGAGATAAATTACCTCCCAGATTGCAAAGTTGTTGGCCAAAGAGCTATACAAATGCATTCCTCTGTCTTATTAGGTTTCTTTTTGGTTTGCATTAGTAGTCAACTCACTTTAGTATGTTTTAATCTTAAAACTTATTATATCTTAAACAGAATAATAAACTCTGAAGCTTCATCACAAGCTGGTGGACAGTTTCACAGAGAAGACACAAACGGTGATACAAACATAAATTGCCAATTAGTTTTGTCAGGTCGCAACTGATGAAGTTGCTGTGATGGGGTGTGACACTCTCCGGTGGTGTCTTCTGATTGGGATCGAATTGGATTTTCCATGATTGTAGATCAGTGATCTGGCGGTTGAACCCTGTTCCCGTAAAGTTGAGAGTTGTATATCCACAGTTGTATTGGAGGGATGTGCTGAATGGGATTTAACTTACTTATTTATTTATTTTATTTATTTATAAAGGATTTTACCAGGAAGGATACATTGAGATTTCTCTCGTTTTCAAGTACGTCTCCACAGTCGAAAGGCAGATACGTTACCACTGGACTCCACAGCCAATAATGTGTGGCAGGCAAGTATGTACCGTTAGATGTCTTGCCCAAGGACACTTACTGGAGAGGTGCTCTGGCCGGGATTCAAATCTGTGTCTCCACGGTTATAGAGCAGTGATGTTACCTCTACTCCATCCAGCCGGTACATATAGGATTATATAAAAGGGCTGAAGTCACTAAATGTGGAGTTGCCACTTACAAGTGCAATTGCAAATAATGCCACCTACAATAACCGACTTGTCAAAAATAATGTATACAGTTTTGTTTGACATTGCATGCAGTCAACTGAATAGCATAATAATGAACAGTTGGTCACATAGTAATAATTTCAAAAACAATAAGATAGAATGTTCTATTTTTACAATAAATTCCTGAGCAGACAGATGAATACATATTCCAGCAATGTCCATACAACTAACAAAGGTGACCTGAATCTGACTTTACTATGAACTGTAAGAAAAGCACATTAGGAGCCTTTGAATGCTAATTTGTGACATATTATATATGAAACTGTACATGCCTTAATATTATATTATACGTACTATGTAAACGGTTATTAAAAGTGCTGTCCATGGTGCTAAAACCTGACTTAATATTCACACATGTAAAAACACAAGGTGTAATACTACAAAAAGAGAGTGGGGAGAGTATAGAACTTTTCCCAATGTATATCAGTAAGGCACGTATAACCTTTATACTATTAGACTACTTATTTATACTATTTATACTTTAGACTATTGTGAATTTTAATTATAAGAATGTTGTTTGAAACAAGCACTTCCAACAGATAACTAGAATAATGCAGAACAAAAAAATGGAAATCACAAACTACTAAATAATACAAACTATTTTGCAAAGGAAGATATTTATACATCCCATACTACGGACAGAGAGTCCTTATCACATCGATAAACCGAGAATACCAGTCAACATATCTCCAGAATGTCATTATTTTTTATTCTTATTATTCACCTTGAAAGAAACAAGACAAAATAATCTAGTGGTGCAGGTAGTGAAATCAAAATAAATAATCTCTCAAATGAAATCTACCTACATGTTTTTATCCCCTTTACTGTAGACCAGGGCTCAAAATTTGCACTCGCCTACTTGCATTTGGCGAGTGGAAATTAAGTGGGGGCGAGTGAAAATGTACACACAGGCAGCACAATAAATTACTTCATGTTGCTTATTCCAGTGGTGCCACCGTGCAGCCCCCCCTTTCCCAGGCTGCCCAGTGGCAGGGATCAGCTGCCTAACCTGACCCAGCTCATCTCTGTCACTGGCAGGTGGGTGGAGAGGAGCTTCCCAGCCTTCTTGCTCTGCTCACATTGGGCTCTGATGACTGGGTATACATGTATCTGGGGTCTGATGTCTGGGTATTAATGTTATTTTTGTAACTTTATTCTAAATAAAACCTTTAACAGTGTAATTTCATAAGATAATTTAAGGGTGTGTGTTTAGGGGCAGAGTTAAGGGCTGGGTAGGGGTTAGGTGGAGCAACTGGTGGCGAGTAACTCTTATGGCCTGGTTAGTAGCCTGGGACTTGAAATTTTGAGCGCTGCTGTAGACAATCCCCTGCAACAGTCAGGGGTTTCTCCTCCACCAGATTGGATCAGAGTATCCAAGGGAATGCCTGGGGTTGGAGATGTCATAATGTCAGCTAAACTGCTTATTCCAGCACAGTTGGATAGGATATAGAAGGGAAGTCCTTTGGACCACTCTATCTACACTGTACATTACACAAGGTCAAGCGAGATATCAGAGTCTGGCTATGACCATATGAAGAGTAAAAAAAAAACGAAAACCAATTATCAAGAGATTTTTTTTATTATTATTTTCACCTAGATAGCAAACAATCGTGCTGACGTAACTTACCTTTTCATTTCCCACCTTGGGAGTATATAGCTGATTACGCAGTGAGTATTTACACACTGCCCCTTTGAATTTTAAAATGCATAGAAGAGTTAGGTCTGTTAAACCCTTGTTTCTCTATTATTTTAAAGACTAGGACCACCAAATGCACAAAAAACAAGAAAACTGGTCTGCTGATTTAACCCTTTCACTGCTGAGGACGTGTGGGGAACGTCCTTATTGACTCCTAACGAAAGATAGGGGTGGAGATAGGGGTTACTTTGAACCCTGATATCGCCCGACTGTTTTCAGCTAGCATGGTCATGTTTGGTATCATTAGGCCAGAAAGGCATGGCCTTTCCAATGATACCAAACATGACCATGTTTAAAGTAAAGAAAAAAATAACAATAATAATAAAAAGAGGACAAATGTGTTTTTTTTGTTTTTTTTAAAGACGTGAAATGGCTCAGCAGTGAAGGGGTTAAAGGATTAAAATTATAATTAAAAAATTATGTAATCCTACTAGAGACCAATACATACACTTCTTTTCTTAGTGCACAATAATTAGCATGAGAATTCCTAAATCTGTGATAGGAAGTAGATACATAAATGAAAAACCTATGCACTTCTAAAATCTTTTCTAATGTACTGATTCATACTATATTACAGGTTTTATGTTAAAGGTTATTGAAGGTGCTGTGCATGATGCTAAAGACCCACTTATTTACATATGTAACTTGGCATGGCTTAATACTGTATCACACATATTATTTAAATCAGTGTTTCCCAAACCTGTCCTCAGGACCCGCTGACAGGCCACGTTTGCCAGATATCTGAAGCACAGCACAGGTGACATGATTTGCTGCTCAGTGATTGCAGGATTCATTCTGTATTTTCCCAAGGTGATATGCAAAATTTGGCCTGGTTGAGGATCCCGAGGACAGGTCTGGGAAACACGGAATCAACTGGTTAATAATACTGCAATCCATGGTTCTAGAATAACACCCGGTAGCCTATACTAACCCTGTCATTAACAACCCAGTCACTAAGGGAATATGTCAGATTGATAAAATATCCCTTACTTAGTGACTCAGGGTTACCGGGTCTGTTCCGACCCAACCACTGAATTAGTGGCTCAAGTCATAAGAGATAAGAGCTGCAAACAAATACTGGCAGCAGCATTCTGAAAGACCACATGGAGACGAGCATGACTTTGCCACAAGCGCACAAGATAGGGGACGCATAGGGATGTGGAAGAAAAATGGAAACCGTTTGGGTTTTTTCCCAGTATTCTGCTGCTTACAGGTAGAGGATGCAGTGGATTGCACAACCCTCTGCACCGTGGGATAAGTGGTAAGTAAGGATTTTTTTTGGTGGCTTTTGCTAAAATCTCTTTGTTGTGACTTTCAGGGCCTGGTATTATTTGCAGCCAAAAACAATGGGCTAAATTGGAATAAAAAGTAAGGATTCGCTAGCATCTGATCTGCAAGCAGAACTTATGGCAGGTTGGAACAGCAGCTCAAGCCATTAATATAACGGCTGGAGACATTATGTATAACGACTCTGGCCGTTATCGGTTGGAAAAGGGCTCTTGGTTTTCACAAATGATGGCTATGCTGCACTACTCAGCATCCCATTTGTCATTAGAAGAAGAATCTTCTAATTTTTAATAATCTGTCGAACACAAAACCTGGGACCACACAAAAGCCACAAAAAAGTGTGTCCTAGCTGGTGCTGCTGTCACATAAACTCGGCATGAAAGGTGCTGTCTATCTGTCCCATTCCTGTACTGACTTCTACCTGCCCTGTCTGAGGGAACACTCGGGTACTTCTCTAATTAATCCTGGACTCCCTGTTAAATGGAGTAGCCCCATTCCTTGATGCCTTGATTGTTCAAGCTGTTCATGTTTATCCCTGGACTTTCTATCCCTTACCTGTTTCTTGTCTAAGCCTTGCTGGGTCCCTTGCTGCCTACATTGTATTTCTCGACATCCCTTTGACCTGTGTAATGTATGACCTTTTTGCTGACTATGTTTCACCTGCCTGTTATAAACAAAGCACCTGATTTCCACCATGACCTGATTATGTGCCGTGGGTCCTCTGTGACTGGGCTCTGCCTGTGTACCCTGCTGCCATGTAACAGTTTACAGAATATTAGTTCTACTTATCCAAACTGTATAACGCTTTGATTTGAAGAAGGGGAGGTGAGCATTCTAACTGCATTCAGCAGGTTTTAAATGTGCTATTGGAGATTGTAATACTGTGTTTAATTTTAGGTGCATGTATATACATAGTTTACACAAAGGTGTTTATTTGCACTGCCATATTCCCAGGTGCAGATCTAATCATTTGCTGCCAAAAGAAACATTACACTGAAACATGTACAGATTTTACCATATCTGCTTGCTGTGCACCACCTGCTCTGTAAAAAACCTTCTGCGCTGCCTCGCAGTGAGCTGCATAATTATATTATAGTGGTACGGGTAAACCTGAAAGTAGTTTCCAAACATTATGTCACAAAACACACTTCGAAGGGATTTGATCGCTGGCTCACAAGCAGAATGTTTGTTCAGTTGACAGTAATTTCAAGCTATTAAATATGTGACTTAGAGCATTATATTTTATCTCCAGCCTTTAAATGTCATAAAATGCAGCTCTAAAGAAATGATTTCCAGGGCTCCTTTGTCAATGCTTTGATGACAGTAGAGGAATAGGATTTATATTGCATCTCTCCTATAGAATTGGCAGTATCTGTGCAAAAATGTCTTTTGTTTGGTTTAACTAAATGGGATTAGCTGGCACTTGCTTAGGCAATCACCTGAGCTAATTGAACTGGTCTGCGGCAATTTAGATGGTAATGAATTGAGCCCGTGTTATACCTAAGTAAGTATTTTTTGTCTCACAATGTATCTTGTATCTCATACAAGAGACAAACATTTGAAGAAGTCCTGTAGTAGCTTTTTGCGATTAGCTGTTTGTTGCTTTAAATGTTCTTGACCTTGAAGCATTAGATACTGTCCATTATAAAATATAGACACTATGCCATTCATCCAGGGTATTATTCAGCAGCAACTCTGAACCACTTACCTTCGGAGCAGGAGGAAAAGTTATAGCTTAGCTGAACTGTAATTAGACATGTGCGTTTCGTTTCGTTCGAATGCGTCCGAAAATCCAGCATTTTTTCGTTTTTGGAAGCATTTCCAAAATCAATACTCGGCCGGCCGAAATTTCGAATCGGTCCAAAAGAACCAATCGAAATCGATCCGAAATGAAAAATAACGCCGTGCACATGTCTAACTGTAATAGATTTAAACGCACCTCTTTAAAAAAATACAACCTTTCAATCTTTTAACTAGTGGGGCTCAAAAACCTGATTTGACGATTTTTATCAAAAGGCAAGCAAGTTTCCCTGAATCCTAACCATGCCAAAAAAAAATGGCAGAAACCTCCAATATCAATTCCCTTGCAACAGCAATTGAGACCTGCTAGACCCAGATGGATGAGCAAATAAATCTGTGTTATATTACAAGGATAGAACCCTGCTCAAGTGTCATTCTCCCGGTACTCTACTCCAGGAGGTCCACAGCAAACCCACACATTATTACTATAGACAACTTGTTGAATTACAAATTAAATTCTTTATTATTGGCAAAAAAGGATGGTTTTCTGATTAAGCCATTACTGATGTTCATAAAAAAAAAAATACAATCCTGGTTATATATACCTTTATACCCATATATATCTAATTCAGGTTTTGGAATCTGTGAAAGACTGCACAGCACTTTGCGAGTGACATGCTGTTAAAAGCCATTCTTTTGCTGACCATGTGCAACATGGCACACACTGGAATCGTGTTCCTCGTGGAGTCCAGCCCTTGGAGCAGCAGATTAAGTAAAATCCATCCAGAACATCAAGGAGGTAAGTAAAAATGAAATCTGGAGGAATCCAAAGAGTTGTCCGGGTTTCAGAATTCCGGATATTTGGGGTCCAACTTGTATTTACAAATAGACAATCTAAAATGAAGAAGGAATGAGAGCAGTTAGAGTGAGTTTGGAAGGAAGTCATTTGAGTAGACAGAATTTTTGATGACCGTAATGAATCTGGGTCTGGAAAGAAAGGATTTCCTTTCTGGGGCTAATATCTATTAATATAGTTTGATATGATTTGTCGCTAAGTGATTTCATTATCAAGTCTGTATTTCCCCAAGGTAATCTATACAATCGGCCATTTAAAAACATTAAAACATTGCTACACTGGGTACAGGGCCAGCCCAGGACCCTGTGCTACCTGGGGCCATGGATGAAATGCTGTCCCCCTAAAAAAACACACCCACAAAACATACCCACACAATCAATCTTACAGTAATCTGCAATGTGTTTGAGGGTATCATAGGCCTCCACAGCAATAAATCTCAATAATCTCAATAATCTCACAGCAATAAATCTCACAAAAACTTACAGTGTGTATGAGTATATCACAAAGCTCAACAGCAATAAACCATACCATAATGTTTGGTGTGTCTGAGTGCATTAATGAGCTCTTCAGCAATAAAACTCACAGTAATGTGCGCTGTGTATGAACGTATCACAAAGCCCCTACAGTGACATTCATACAACCCCTTCACACGCAGTCACATATCTACATACCGTCACACGTCCCCACACATACTTCACCTCCCCAGACATACTTGATGCCCAGGCGCCAGATCCAGAATGCGTGCTGCGGTCTTTGGAAGAGAGGAAAAATACCAACCCTAACAAAGTGCCCCCAAGAGCAATGGCCCCACAACACACAGGGGAGAGTGGTACGATTCAGGATTTTGAATATGTGAAATAAATATAATAGTAGATTAAATTCTAAAATGCCCACGTTGAATAGTTTAGTTTAGAAGTGATTCATTTGACAATAATAAAGAATTACAGCTGGAATTTTCCAAGGTGCCTGCTGATTTTTTTTTTTAACTGTAAAGCTGACAAGCAAGTGGGATCACAGCCCTCATGTTCATATAAAATCAGAATAAAATCTTAGTCCTGTTTTTTTTTTTAAATTTATGGCTTGTGTCAGACGAGCGCACTGCAGATTGGAAGGAACGTCTGTGAGAGCGGACGTTCCTTCCACTCTCCGCTGCCGCTGACTGCCCTCAGCTGTGCAAATCGCGAACCTCCTATGGAGGATCGCTCTTTGCAGCTCCGTTGATGTGCTTTCTAGCGCATCAACGGATTCGTTCCCTAGACGGGCGCTTGCTGCGTGCGCAGTTCATGCGCGCACACAAGCGTGTGACCGGCGCCCGTCTCTGCATCACGCGGCTGCGACGGCTGCCGGTAAGTGCGGGCGCATGGCCGCACTAGGTGCGCTCGTCTAACATGAGCCTTAGAAGTTTCAAAATTGGTTTCAAAATAACATATATTCTAACATGGTGATACCACCCTGTTTTCCTGGTTGTATCAAATCACGTATTCCTCAAAGAAAAGTACTGAGGACATACGCAGAGTCTATAAACAAAATCACAATGTGTTATGAACAAAGTGAGTGACGGCAACAATGATAATCCCCTTATCCTGAAAATCTATAGAAAAGCACACACATAACTAACCAATGCAAATTCTGAAAATAACATTATAATAGCTATATATGGGATGGACTGCTCTCCTGAAAATGGCCTGCAGTATTCTATGATTGATCTATGAGCCTCTAATTGTATATGTGCGAGGCACTGTAAATTCCTGGCTCTCTGAGTGACAGGCTTCTGTATGGTGTTCTGTTCTTCGCTTTAAAGCGCTGTTTTAAGAAAACAAAATTTTTTTGAATGCTGTACCTGCAGGATAAGATCCTCACATGATAGCCATCGATATGAAGTTTTTATGATGCTTTAAGTGGTTTCAATGTGTATTCTCTATATTGGGGTATATCATTTTTGTTCAGTTTTCTCAATTTCCTTCTAGAATAGCCTTTATGTTGGTGGTCCAGGATTCCCTGAACTGCACTCACTGCCCTTGGGAGTATGTTCTTTAGTTTTTTTTAGGGCACAGTTGTTCGTCTGTGCAGAAGGAGACATGTTTAAAATAAATAAATTGCAACTTCTTTAATTCTGGGTGTCAAGAAAACCAAATTTAGCAAGCTTTTATAAATCCTTTTTTTATTACGGCTCTCAAAAACTAAGGGCCATATTACAATGTTGGTGCTAACTTAACCAGAGTTGTTCTAAACTTAAAACCTCCATCTATAACATAAAACGATAAGGGCTGGCGTGTCCGTCGCCAAAAAAACAGACTGCGCATGCGCGCGCAACCAGCGGCGGTTGGCTGTGCGCGCATCCAACGGCCGCGGCACGCGCACAGCCGGCGTGCACGAGGGACAAAACAAATCCGATCCATTGGAGAGGCGCACAGCACAGCGCCTCTCCAATGGATGGGATTTGTTTATCTCCTCAGTGCCCGGCCTCCATCTCCTCAAGCCCGGCCTCCATCTCCTCAGTGCCCGGTCTGCCAGCCATGTTACCAGTCTGCCATGCACAATACCAGTCTGCCATGCACATTGCCATGCACAATACCAGTCTGCCATGCACAGTACCAGTCTGCCATGCACATTGCCATGCACAATACCAGTCTGCCATGCACATTGCCATGCACAGTACCAGTCTGCCATGCACAATACCAGTCTGCCATGCACAATACCAGTCTGCCATGCACAGTACCAGTCTTCCATGCACATTGCCATGCGCAATACCAGTCTGCCATGCACATTGCCATGCACAATACCAGTCTGCCATGCACAGTACCAGTCTGCCATGCACACTGCCATGCGCAATACCAGTCTGCCATGCACATTGCCATGCACAATACCAGTCTGCCATGCACAGTACCAGTCTGCCATGCACATTGCCATGCGCAATACCAGTCTGCCATGCACATTGCCATGCACAGTACCAGTCTGCCATGCACAATACCAGTCTGCCATGCACATTGTCATGCACAATATCAGTCTGCCATGCACAGTACCAGTCTGCCATGCACATTGCCATGCACAATACCAGTCTGCCATGTACATTGCCATGCACAGTACCAGTCTTCCATACACATTACCAGTCTTCCATACACATTACCAGTCTGCCATTCACATTACCAGTCTGCCATGCACAATACCGGTCTGCCATGCACAATACCAGTCTGCCATGCACATTGCCATGCACAATACCAGTCTGCCATGCACAGTACCAGTCCGCCATGCACATTGCCATGCACAATGCTAGTCTGCCATGCACATTGCCATGCACAGTACCAGTCTGCCATGCACAGTACCAGTCTGCCATGCACAATACCAGTCTGCCATGCACATTGCCATGCACAGTAGCAGTCTGCCATGCACATTACCAGTCTGCCATGCACAATACCATTCTACCATGCACAATACCAGTCTGCCAGCCATATTACCAGTCTGCCTGCCATATTACCAGTCTGCCTGCCATATACAATACCAGTCTGCCAGCCATATTACCAGTTCGCCAGCCATATTACCAGTCTGCCAGCCATATTACCAGTCTGCCATGCACATTACCAGTCTGCCATGCACAATACCAGTCTGCCAGCCATATTACCAGTTCGCCAGCCATATTACCATTCTGCCATGCACAATGACAGTCTGCCATGCCTAATACCAGTCTGCCAGCCATATTACCAGTCTGCCATGCATAATACCAGTGTCTCATAATATCAGTGTGCCTAAACACCAGCCTGCCATGCCATGCATACCACGTGCCATTAAATATCCGCATAATGTATACGCTACAAAAAAAATGCCCGCCCAAGCCCAACACAATCTAAGGGGCCCCATGAGCTTACAATCTAAGGGGCCCCATGAGCTTACAATCTAAGGGGCCCCATGAATTTACAATCTAAGGGGTCCCATGAGTTTACAATCTGAGGGTCCGGTTCCCGTGAGCTTACAATCTAAGAGGGAAGAGGAACCTGCTCTAATATATAAATGCCTTTGTAATGCGCTGTCAGCTGTGCGCGCCCGTCACAGCTGCTCAGTTGGCCCTCCTGTTGCGGATGGGATGGCGATGGACGCGTTACAAATGCATTTATATAGAGAGATACTCTTGGATAGGACATTGAAAAAAAAACGTGAATTCTGAGCTGGCGACAACAATAGACTGCCCTCTGGGCAGGCTTTCCACCTAGTAGACTATAATGGCTCTGGGAAGTTTACAACAGCTCTGGTTAAGTTAGCACCAACTATGTAATATGGCCCTATAACTTTCAATGGAGCAATTAAATTTAACAAGTAACTTACACTGTGTTAGTTACACTCAGTGATAGTCAATATGTTTAACAGTCGACAAAAGTACCAGATAACAATTAGCAACCCTGCTTTATATTTTTACTAAGGGCGTTAAGTGCCACAGAGAAGAACCTTTGTTAAATGCACTTACAGGGTTATCCAAAGAGATTCGAAAAGTCACCGCACGTTCGGTGACTTTTCGTTCTCTTCAATTCGGTTCCTTTTGCCTATTGCATTTCGGTGACCCTGCGGTGTATTCAGCAAACAGCACAGGGCCCCCGAATTGCAGGGAAAAGCTGCCGCAAACCTGACGAAAACTAACCGCAAAACCCACCGAATGCACGCAGAAAACAAGCAAAAACATCTGGATTAACCTTCGAAAAACCCGATCAGGAGCCGAACAGGAGCCGAATCACACAGAGCCGAAGCAGCTGTGACGCAGACAGAGGGAGGTGAATAAATTAGCAAAACCATTTGTATGAATCTGGGAAAATGAAACGCTGTTTGCAAAGAAACTACTGAGCGAAAATGTCTGAAATTTACACAGGAGATCCTGGGAATGATAATAAAGAGGGCTGTTACAGAAAAAATAAGTAAACTTAAAAAAAAAAAAAAAAATCGGACTTTAAAAAAAAAAAAAATTGCTTAAAGTATCCTAAAAAATCTATAAATAAACAGACTTTTTGCTGCAGAATTTTATAATGAACGGTTTATTAGATATTGAATTAAAACGGGAATATTTTTAACATTGAAGTCTATGGGATTCTCCTGAATAAATTTGCCGAATTAAACCACAGAATGGCAGGGCATTAGGGGAACCTTTCACTGCTGGTTTGTGTTCTCTGAATAGCCGAAGCAGTGCTTTTTGGGGATTCACTGCAGTGCACAATGGGGATTCACTGCCCTCGAACAGGCACCGAACAGGCACCGTATGTTCAGGCAATTCGCCAGGATTTGGCGAATTGCCTGCTCTCTGGATAGCCGAATGGTCAGGAAAGGTAACCGAACGCTGATTTTCAGCGTTTGGTTACCTTTCTCAAGCAATTCGGATCTCTTTGGATAACCCTGATAGTATTTAATACTGTTGTTTACATTATTTTTCAGATTTCCCTCTGTATCGAACTTTTCAATTATTAAAAGCCATACTAAAATTTTATATCAGAGTGTTAAACACTGATTTTGGGTGTTTGTATGTGACATTATTTACAAGAATACAGCCATAGAAACTACGGATGTTGTTTGAATTAATAAATAAATACAACAGTTATTTGTATGGTAGGTTATATTTTTATGTGGACTTTGTTAAATTAATCTTCAGGGGATTGTTCCAAAAATTATAGGGGGAAAAAAATGACCTTACTGCTAAATAATAATAGAGGTTATATTTGTGAAATAATAAAACAAAGGGAAAATACAATACATGTTGTATGGAATGCAACAAACAGCTACTGTTATACAAGGTGAGATCTAAAACGAATGAAAATCCATTGAATAGAGAGAAAGGAAGCATAAATGTAGTGAATGTATGAAGTCCCTCTAGTGCTCCTTTAAAAGCATGTTAGCACTGTAACACAAAGAACATGTTCTCTCATTTTGTTCTAATAGAGATTTTATGGAGGTTTTGCATTGATATTTTGAAAATGTTTTAATTGATCTAGACTCACTGCAATAACAATAACAGCGGCCACTCATTGTGAAAAAAGACATAGCTTTGCATGCATAACAAACTGAAAAATAACAAATGCGAAAGAAAGAAATGTATTCAACCAGTCTAATGTCTGGCAAAGAATATGCTATTGGCTACAGTGCTGGGGTATAAACAGCCAATGAGATAGCTGGATATTGGCCAGCCAATAATGTTACAATGCCTAAAGAGCACTCCTAATACTAATGTCAATTATCCAGAAAAAAATTCCAAATCCGTCAACATGAGACTTTTTCAGAGCAATGGCCAATATTTGAAAATGTAGGTTGGTGAAACCAGCACATGTGATTGGCTGCCTCATTCTGGGCATCATTTAAAACAACGGCAATGTGAGGAGCTGGTAATTTAACCTTTCTCAGTGTGTGATTTTAAAGAGCCAGATGAATGACTTTGGGCGAGCACCATCAAGTTAGCTGTGTTCGTCCTGCAAAATTCTTCCTACTCACTAATGATCCTCCGCAACTTAAAACATTACACAAGTTACATCTATGTGCGTAGCTCAGCTTTCCTTGCAGTTAAAGTACCAGAGCTCCAGCTCTATTCGATTGCTGATTTTTTTTTTAAAATCTTCAGATAGCTAGGGCCGCTTTTTTGAAATTCAATCTCTTTCATGTCTTAATATTGCACAAATTAAGGTAGCTTACCCCTGTTCTAAGCATTTAATTGTTTGGAAGCCAATTTATTACACATAACACATGCAGCTACTTACACATTATATAAACACATGCACATAAACACACGCACATAAACACACAACACATATATATATGTACATAGCTGGAAACATAAATACTCAACTAGTAGATGGGTGGATTCCGTGGCGCTCGAATACGAACGTCAATCTAAATAAGTGGTGCTGCTAATATCCCCCGGAGGTGGCCTTTTCTTCCACCGAAGAGATAATCTTAGAAAAAAACACAAAGGAGGGGGACAGTGCTTCCAGGGCACCCAAATGTGCGTAATAATGCCAATACCATACAGGCTTACATAAATATAAGAACAGCAAACATCAGAATATGTCAGATTGTCCCTTGGTAGTTTCTTTTGTCCTCAAAGAAAATACAAAATAGGGACCATAGCATAACACTAACAAATGCAGTTTTATCTGAAAGGAATAGCAAGATATACAGTAACAAATTTGGAGAGCAACTATCGCTCTACTGGATGCTGGACCTGCAGGGATAAAATGCTCACACTATAGCCACCAATATGATATTAATGGGTAATTGATATTAATGGGTAACTGAAATCTAAAGGAGAAATCCATTCTACCAATGAGAAGAGGGCTTTAGAAGGTTTGTGCCCGGCTAAACAATCACTTCATGTGCAGTACCCATGAGCAAGGCTATATTCTTAAGGGAGGGTGCATAGCCCCTTGCTTTACTTTCATTTGGTGAGAAATGTATTACTGTGAACCTGGGTGACTCGAGTGCTACAGATGTCATGGCGTCTCAAGATGACCGACCGAGCCATCACTCGCAGAGCCCTAGCGGCCGCCCTTCTTTTACGACTGGGGAGGAAGTGCCGTGGCGCAGGGTAATGATGTGTGCAGTGGGCTCCGCCCCAACGTGTCATCATATGGCGTGTCAGGCAGCAAATGGATTCCTTTTAGATAAAATTGCATTTGACGGTGTTATTTTTGTGTTTTCTTTGAGAACTAAAGAAACTACCAAGGGACAATCTGACGTTTTCTGACGTTTGCTGTTTTTATTGTCAGGGTTATTTATTATGACGTGTATTTTCTCTTACTATATATATATATATATCTTGAACCCAGGACATACTTGAAAACGAGAGAAATCTCAATGTATCCTTCCTGGTAAAATCCTTTATAAATAAATTGTGTCTAAAAATATCTACATAGCCTCAAAAGAACTTGGGATAACGCGCTATATATTTGTTAAGACGTATATTCATTGATTGGTTATTAAACCTTATTTTTAAGAGTAAATAACCAAATTATACCATTGGTATTGGAGGCGTTGTCATTAATGATATATATATATATATATTAATGATATATATATATATATATATCATTAATGACAACGCCTCCAATACCAATGGTATAATTTGGTTATTTACCCTTAAAAATAAGGATTAATAACCAATCAATGAATATACGTCTTAACAAATATATAGCGCGTTATCCCAAGTTCTTTTGAGGCTATGCAGATATTTTTAGACACAATTTATTTATTTATTTATAAAAGGATTTTACCAGGAAGGATACATTGAGATTTCTCTCGTTTTCAAGTGTGTCCTGGGTTCAAGAACATGGTTACAGAAATATAAAGTAGTAAAATGCAAGAAATTAACACAAAATAAATATACAGATTAACAGAAAATAAATATGTAAGAAATATAGTCACTATGTTACATGCTTACAGTAACATCATTGAAGATGATATGAGACTGCGTAACGGTAAAACAATTCAAATTAAAATTTATTCACACGGTCAAGTTTCATACAATCACATGTTATCAACTGATCAGCAACACACAATTTTAAAAGTAATTATGGATAGTGATTAATATCAATACTGCGACACACAATAATCTAATGGACAAACAGTTTAGGTTTATAGACCACACCCCACATATGCACGAATCAATTCTTAAACACCAAGTTCTATTCTACCCACTTAAACCTCTCCCATTATAAAACAATCCTCAACCTGGCTAAAAACACTCAATTACTGGGGCATCACCTGCAGCACAATTTAGTATTGTGATTCACTAAATGCAACTTCCTTCAGGGAGATACATAACACACTCGATAGGTAGACTATCTCTTCCACAGATTAATCACAGCATCAATACTCAGCAATTCATTCAGCATGAGTTAACAAAAAATTCCTATTGCCTTAACATACATTTAATAGAAATGGCTGCAATATGTAGGATTGGGTTATGTTCGTTTTACTCTAATGGTGGCTGGTGGTAACTTGATATATAAAAGCTATTTCTCAGTTCCAGCGTATCTCACTATGGGGACAAAATTTTTCTTTAGATGTCCAAATCCAGCATTCTTAGAATAAAACTAATTTCACTAAATTAGGGGGGAGCAACAAGGCCGCCTGTAATAGTCTCGTCCTTTAACGTTCCTCTGCAGTAGAACGGAAAGGCTAACTATTCTAATGTTTAGGCTTCAACAGCAAAATAATTCATTGATATTCCTTTAATAGGTGATTGACATATAAAGCAGTGACAATGCAATTAGGAAATAGATATCAAGTTAAAATTATTAAATTATATTTTACCATCTGGTAGTGAAGAGAGAGTGGTATAAGATTCGGGCGGGTCTTAGTGGAATCTTGGGGTGGCTCTGGTGGTATCTGGCCCTTTCTTCCCTTTTTCCTCTTTTCCCTTTTGTCTAAACTCACCCCTTTTTATGTCCCAGATTTCTTTATCTAAAGACTGGCCTACAAGGGAGTAGCTTGACATTGTGATTGGTGGGTCGTTTTATTCTTTTCCCCAATATTTAACTAGGTGCACCTGGCACCTGTCCAGCAGAGGTCTCACTAAGATCAAAATCCTAACTTTGGAGTTTCTCATATCTTAGGGACCCAAAATCCTAAAGGAATTTCTTAATATATATGACCAGGTAATAACCTAATATATACAAGTATCCTATGCAGCATCTACCAATATTATTATTATTCTTTATTTATAAAGCGCCAGCATATTTCACCTCAGCGTGCATGCACGAGACAATCGCTATTTATCTAAAGATATATGTCTGCAGGGTTATCCAAAGCATTCATTCGTGATATATTCCTTAAACTTCATTCATAATTGGCAGATTTAATCTACTGTTACTGAATGTTAATAAACGAGACACTCGTTATTTAATAATCAATTAAATGTGGCTCTATCTTTTATAAAATATCTGTACCATGATTATCTATTATAACTCACCACATAAATTAAATATTCAAATACCCCCTAGGCACCTTGTATAATATAATGTTACAGATCATATTGCCTATAGTGTCATAACATGTCTTTACAAACTTAATTTGTAGGTAATATCACTGCTATGTAAAAACCCCCTTTTTTTTTACAGTTTATGCAATTCACCGAAGTCCAAGGTTTGCATGGCTAGAGAGCTTTAGATGTGACCAAATTAAAATGCCCTTAAATACATACAATAAATTTTGCTCAGCCAGGTGTCCATTGTACCTTGGCTTCAAAGCAATGCTGTTTGGCAATATCTCCTCCTGGAGATCGGGATAAAAGGGAATCCTTGTTTGCGATATGCTAACGAATTTGGGGAGGTCCATTGTCTGAGAAGCTCCTTCTGTTTACTAGGGGTTAAACAGTAACCCCGCTGTCTGCTTGAAAGAAATTCCTGTCCCTCATTTAAACATCAATTCTCCAACCTACTTCACCACCTCCCTCATACCTCATCCTTCACCTGCCCTGATGCTGCCACTAATCACTACAACACTACTCTTATCTCTGCTCTAGACACTCTTGCTCCTCTTCGACTCTGTAAGGCCCCACGCCGCCAGCTTCAGCCCTGGCACACCCTCCAGACACGCTACCTGCAAAGATGCTCCCGCACTGCAGAGCGTGCCTGGAGGAAATCCCGCTCTGAAGCTGATTTTGTTCACTTCAAGTTTATTCTCCGGTCATACACCTCTGCCCTCCACTTGGCCAAACAATCCTTCTTCTCATCTCTTATATCTACGCTGTCCTCCAACCCTAAACGGCTCTGGTTCACCTTCAACACCCTCCTCTACCCACCTGCACCTCCCCCCACAGCTGCCTTCAGCGCTCAAGACCTGGCAGACTACTTCCTCAGTAAAACTCTAAATATCAGACGCAACATCCCAACACAAGATAGTTATCTGCCACCTCCACTCCCACAGGTCCCCTCTGCCACCCTCTGCCGCTTCCTCCCAGCCACTGAGGAGGAAGTCAATTCCTTATTGTCGTCCTCACATCTCACCACATGCCCGCTCGACCCCATTCCCTCACATCTAATTCCTCCCTCCCTCCTCCCTCACCCCTGCTCTCACACACATCTTCAACCTATCTCTCTCCACTGGCTCCTTTCCATCTGCCTTCAAACACGCGCTAGTTACCCCTTTACTAAAGAAACCATCCCTAGATCCCAACTCTCCATCCAACTACCGCCCTGTATCCCTTCACATCAAAGCTCTTAGAAAAACTAGTCTTCAACCGCCTCTCCCTCTTCCTGTCCTCCAATTCCCTACTTGACCCCCTGCAATCTGGCTTCCGTCCCCTACACTCAACTGAAACTGCCCTCACCAAAGTCACCAACGACCTCCTAACTGCTAAAAAACACGGCCACTATTCTATTCTCATCCTGCTTGACCTCTCGGCTGCTTTTGACACTGTTGACCACCCCCTCCTTCTACAGACCCTCAACTCTCTGGGTCTCGGTGACACTGCACTCGCTTGGGTCGAATCCTATTTATCCAACAGGTCCTTCTGTGTGTCCTTTGCTGGTAACTCCTCCTCCTCATTGCCTCTATCTGTTGGTGTACCTCAAGGCTCTGTCCTTGGTCCTCTGCTCTTTTCCATCTACACCTCCTCCCTGGGCAAAATCATCAACAGCTTTGGCTTCAATTACCACCTCTACGCTGATGACACTCAGATCTACCTCTCTACCCCTGATCTCTCTCCCCCTGTCCTTTCAAAAGTCAGTGACTGTTTATCTGGCATCTCCTCCTGTATGGCCTCCCACCACCTAAAGATCAACATGTCGAAGACTGAACTCCTACTTATTCCTCCCTCCAATGCCTCCCCACCTCCTGACTTCTCTATCACGGTGGAGGGTATCACCATTTCCCCATCAAACCAAGTTCGCTGTCTTGGAGTTACACTTGACTCTGCTCTTTCCTTCATCCCCCACATCAAGTCTCTTTCCTCCTCCTGCCGATACCAACTGCGTAATATTTCCAGAATTCGGCCATTTCTTACCGCTGTCGCCACAAAACAACTCATACACGCCCTGGTAATCTCCCGACTCGACTATTGCAATAATCTCTTATCTGGCCTCCCTCTGTCCCGCCTCTCCCCCCTACAATCCATCCTGAACGCCTCCGCCAGACTAATTCACCTCACCCGCCGCTCTGTCTCTGCCGCTCCCCTCTGCGAGTCCCTTCACTGGCTCCCCATCCACTGCAGAATTAAGTTCAAAATCCTTATCCTTACCTACAAAACCCTCACTAACTCAGCTCCCCACTACCTGTCCTCACTAATCACCAAATACACCCCAGCCCGCTCCCTAAGGTCAAACAGTGACCTGCGCCTAGCTTCTCACCGCATCACCTCTTCCATGATAGACTGCAGGATTTCTCACGCGCAGCCCCCACTCTCTGGAACGCTCTCCCTCGTACTGTCAGACTTTCCCCTAACTTCTCTTCCTTCAAACGCTCCCTTAAAACATTCCTATTTAGGGAAGCCTACCACCCAACTCACTGACGCAATCATCAATCACTCTAACCTTACAGTCCTCTCCTCCTGTTTCCAACCCCAACCCTCCCAGATTGTGAGTTCCTACGGGAATAGGGCCCTCATCTCCTCCTGTACTGTTTGTCAAATGTTGTTCAATGTATTGTAACCCTGTCTATACTGTGCTTATTGTACAGCGCTGCGGAATATGCTGGCGCTTTATAAATAAAGAATAATAATAATAATAAACAGTCCTGCGTAGGCTTGGGTCAGACGAACGCAGTGTTCACGTCCGTGTTGCCGCACATTTTAACATCCGTGGTAGCATACAATTATTAATCAATAGAGACCCACATACGAAGTACATCTGCACAGAAGTGCAGACGCACAATGGACGTGGCAAACGGATGCAAATTAGGCAAGAACGTAAAACAGCTAGAACGGAGGTGCAGAGTGCACCACATCCACAATGTCCGCATAGCTTTGTGTGTGAGTAATGGAACGTAGTCATACAGACTGCATTTTTGACGTCCAGCATTTTTGACGGACAAAATGTTTTTTCATATTAATTTTATTTCCCATCTACATCAGTCAAAAAAAAGTCAGTCACAAAAACGGACCGTGTGGCCACTACCTTGTCGTCAGTCAGAAAGTACATCCATTGTGCACGGACGCACAGTCCGCACAGAATGCGTTCGTCTGACCCTAGCCTAAAATATGAAGAATTATAGAAATTTCATATCTGAAATGACCTGACATTATATTTATGTAAGCCTGCATGGTGTTGGCATTATTATGCACATTTGGGTGCCCTGGAAGCCCTGTCCCCCTCCTTTGTGTTTTCTTCATAAATACTTAACTGCTGAGTGTACTGTTTCAGATTTGGAAGGTTTATTGCTTGTGCATTCTGCTGTGCCATTTTCTAGCTCTGATATTGCCCATGGCAAATATTAAAATATAGCTCTTATTGTTATCGCCAACAATACTATATTTCACTCTTAAAATACTATAAACTATATCATAAAAACATTAGCATCTCCAGGGATGAAGCTTTAGGGACTGGGAACACAATACTTGTATGTTTTCAGTTCACTGCAGATTCTCGCCCACAGCTCCTTTCTATCATTTGCAAGGAGCTATAAAGCTGACGAAGCAAAAATTATCGCCAGTTTTGCTGTTTTATTGACTGGTGAAAAAATGTGACTAATATACTTTGCAAGGGATCGTGGAAAAAGATGGAATCCTATCGACAATGTGAGAACTTCGATCAAAAAATATTGACAGCTTTAAAGCAATGTTGAGAAGTCTTTCACTAACTTCCAAATTGGCCCCAAATTGCACCAGACGGTGAATTTCTGGGGCAATTCATCTATTCTCTAAGCTGTCAATTTTCCAAATACTGGCAAATTGACAGCAAAATACAGTGCAGTTTGTCGCAATTCATCTGCATTTGGCAGCACATATCGTGTCTTCTATTCACACAGAATGCCGAACTGCACTGAAATTCTGGCAAAATGCTTTGATTTTCGGTGTTTCAGTACAACAGGTTTAAACAGGCAAATCCCATGGGAATCAATGTAAAACCAATGTCTTTTTGTAAAAAAAATTTAAAGACCATTTTTTCTTTTCATTTTCAGCAAAAAACCTCCTTTTTAGAACACCATTTTAGTATTTTTTTAGGTGACATTTTTTTATTTTGTAACTGACCTTTTTCTTTTTTTTTAAAGGACTTTTTTAATTATTGGGACACATTTGTACTACACTTTTACAGATTCCTATCAGTCGAATAGGAGACCATTCGCTAAATAGTGAACTCACCATATTTTTCAGTGAAATGGAATCGCCAAAATGCAGTGAAATGCGCCGAAACGCAAAGCACCGAAATTGCACATAATTTCGGTGCTTTGTGAACAGACCCTTCAGTGTTACAGCCAGGCGAAGACCCTTTGAAGAATTTTATCACACATTAAAAATTTAATTCAATAAAGTGCTCACGTATAAGCACAACTAATTAATTAGAGCAGGCAATCCCAATTAACCTCTAATACACTTCTCACTTAAATAATTTCATAACTGCCAGCAAAATAAAATGGCATAAATAAATCAAGCTAATTAATATGAAACACTGTGTAACACCTAGAAATAACACCTTACTGAACTGAACAAGTTTGCAATACACACTTAGGTAGACATGCGCATGGCCAAAATATTTGTTTAGTTTTGGATCATTTCTTTCCATTTTTTTAATTTCGGATCATTCGATATTTTACCGCGATTTGTATTTCGGACTGATTCTTTAATTTGGAAGGCCAGTATTTTGTTATTCGGGTCCATTTGTTTTTTCATTTTTATTGTTAATTAGTATTTCAGGTTGATTTGTATTTGTTTTTATTAGTTATTGGAATGTGAAACAAATTAATTACTTAGATCAGGGTCAAAGAAAATATAATCCCCCTACACCGGAGCCCTGCGGAGCTGCTGTCCTTGGTTCTGAATAGATTTCAGCAGTATGGATAGCCCCGCAGAAGGCAGCCAGCCTGAAGGAAAGAAAAAAATTTGAGATGTGCATTCGTTTTCGAAAAATCCGGAATTCGGAACGAATTCCATTAATTCATATTTCGGAAGTACAGGTGAAAGTCGAAAAATTAGAATATCGTGCAAAAGTTAATTTATTTCAGTAATGCAACTTAAAAGGTGAAACTAATATATGACATAGTTCAAGCCGTGATTTGTTATAATTGTGATGATTATGACTTACAGCTCGTGAAAACCCCAATTCCACAATCTCAGAAAATTAGAATATTACATGCAATCAGTAAAACAAGGATTGTACATAGAACAATATCGGACCTCTGAAAAGTATAAGCATGCATATGTACTCAGTACTTGTTTTGGGCCCCTTTTGCAGCAATTACTGCCTCAATGCGGCGTGGCATGGAAGCTATCAGCCTGTGGCACTGCTGAGGTGTTATGGAAGACCAGGATGCTTCAATAACGGCCTTCAGCTCTTCTGAATTGTTTGGTCTCATGTCTCTCATCTTTCTCTTGGCAATGCCCCATAGATTCTCTATGGGGTTCAGGTCAGGCGCGTTTACTGGCCAATCAAGCACAGTAATCCCACGGTCGTTGAACCAGGTTTTGGTGCTTTTGTCAGTGTGGGCAGATGCCAAGTCCTGCTGGAAAATGAAGTCAGCATCCCCTCAAAGCTTGTCTGTGGAAGGAAGCTTGAAGTGCTCCAAAATCTCCTCGTAGATGGCTGCATTGACCCTGGACTTAGTAAAGCACAGTGGACCAACACATGGCTCCCCAAATCAACACAGACTGTGGAAACTTCACACTGGACTTCAAGCATCTTGCCGTGTGTGCCTCTCCATTCTTCCTCCATACTTAAGGTCCTTGGTTTCCAAATGAGATGCAAAAGTTGCTCTCATCAGAAAAGAGGACTTTGGTCCACTGAGCAACAGTAAGGTCTGTTTTTCTTTAGCCCAGGTAAGACACTTCTGACTTTGTTTGTTGTTCAGGAGCGGCTTGACAAGAGAAATACGACATTTGAAGCCCATGTCCAGGATCCGTCTGTGTGTGGTGCACTGACTCCAGCCTCAGTCCACGCCTTGTGAAAGTCCCCAACACTTTTGAAGGGCCTTTTCCTGACAATCCTCTCCAGGCTGCGGTCATCCCTGCTGCTTGTGCACCTTTTTCTTCCACACCTTTCCATCCACATAACTTTCTATTAATGTGCTTTGATTAGGGATGTGCGTTTCAGGTTTCAGAATTTCGGAATTGTCACGAAATTTCCCGATTCGTGTTTTCGGATGCGGCCGATTTTCCGAAAATTTTTAGATCCAAAAATGGCAGATCCGAAAAGTTTTCCGAGCCGAAACGAAATATTTTCGGAATTTTCGAATGGACTTGAAATGTGGCAAATCGAAATTTATTGCTTTGAAACGAGGAGAACAGACGTTCCGAAAAAAACGAAAATTTCCGAAATCACGAAAAGTCGATACAAAAAACGAGCAAAGTGACACGAAAATACGAAAAATGTTCGATATTCCGAAAACATATACAATTCCGAAAAACGAAAATTTCTGAAATCACGAAAAGTCGATACAAAAAACGAGCTAAGTGACACGAAAATACGAAAAATGGTCGATATTCCGAAAAAAAAATGTACACAAAAAACGAGTCGAGCCGAACCGAATCGAAACAGAAAACGGCCGAAACGAGCCGAATCGAAAAGTTTAAACATCCGAAAAATTGAACCGAATCGAACCGAAAAAAAAATCGGCGCACAAGCCTAGCTTTGATACAGCACTTTGGGAACATCCAACTTCTTTTGCAATAGCCTTTTGAGGCTTTTCCTCCTTATGGTGGGTGTCAATGATGGTTTTCTGCACAACTGTCAGGTCAGCAGTCTTTCCCATGATTGTGATTCCTACTGAACCAGACTGAGAAACCATCTAAAGGCTCAGGAACCCTTTGCAGGTGTTATGGCTTAATTAGCTGATTAGAGTGGGACACTTTGAGCCTAGAATATTGCACCTTTTCACAATATTCAAATTTTCGGAGATTGTGGATTTGGGGTTTTCATGAGCTGTAAATCATAATCATCACAATTATGACAAATTACTGCTTGAACTATGTCATATATTAGTTTCAACATTTAAGTTGCATTGCTGAAATAAATTATCTTTTGCACGATATTCTAATTTTTTGAGTTTCACCTGTACTTCCGAATAATGAATCGATAAGATATGAATGAAACAAAACCAAATGGTATATAACAAATTTATTTTATTTTACACTGTCAGGGTTATTCAGAGAGTGTGAAAAGCAGGAGAATGACTGGAGAATGACTGGAGAATGAAAAATTCTAGGTCAAAATAGCCAAACCAGAAAATTCTCCCTTTCATCTCACTTTCCAAATCGTCTATTTTGACCTAGAATTTTTCATTCTCCAGTCATTCTCCTGCTTTTCACGCTCTCTGAATAAACCTGTGTGTCATCATCATAAAAGAAAAATTTTAATCATTTTTTTTTGGTGTTCCGGAATTCGAATCGATATCAACTACCGAATCGATACCGAATTGATTTGTCAACTATCGAGTTGATCTTAAATTAAAATACATACAATACAAGTAATGCAGTCAGCAAACAACTTTATGAAACAAATTAATTTCGTTTCACAGTTCACAAGCACCTTTCCCTGTTAAATTGACTCAAATACTAAATCTGTGAGACTGCTTAATTTAACCCTAGCTTGTCTTTTAACAGCAAAATTTGATTAATTGGGGTTTTATTTAGTGATCCGAAATTAGAATTGATATCAACTATCGAATTTGAAATGAACTATCAAGTTGATATCAACTATCGATTTGATCTTAACTTACAATACAAGTAATAGTCAGCAAAGGACTTTATGAAACAAATTAATGTTGTTTCACTGTTTAATTTGTATAGGAACACAAAAATTATGGGGTTGGATATCCACAATACCCAAAAGAAAGTTCTTTAAGAAAAATTATGAAAATATACTCAGCTGCTGCTGGAGAGGCAATTCACTCTTGTACATCCAACCAAGAGGGTAATAAATCTTAAGCAAGTATGGAAAAAAGATACCTCCAGCGCTGCAAGGAATGGTGCACTGGTGCTACCACATTTATTTTAAATAAACAAAAGGAAAACACAAAACAAACGTTTCGGGGACACAGCCCCTTCCTCAGTGTATAGTGCCTTACCAAACAAATAGAAAAAAAATCTTATATACATATTATATCAAGGGTAGAGCGAATCAGGCAATTAGAGACACACATGGAAAGATAATTGATCAAGAACCTGTTAACTCATGAATTCAAGGAGATGCAAGGTTATTCCCCAAATGATCCCAGCATACAGGCGCATATAACGCCAATAGGTGTACCAAGATGGCGGACACAACACAGAGCATACGCCGTTGCACGGAATCCTGGGAAACCGCGAGTGCGCATGCGCACAGGGCAAAACAAAACTTAGTGGACATGATACAACAAAACCACATAACTATAATTTCCTACAGGTGGGGAAAACAAGAATAAAAAAATTCTCAACACCCGCAGCAAATCCAAGGATCTTGGGGCAAAGCCGAAGGACAAGGACAGAGACAAGGGACAAGTGAAGGGGTATTGAACTTGTCAGATACAATACTGACATCTGACCAAATGTCGGTCTTGAGTAAAGGACTGAATTTTTCATCGACTGAACAACCAGATAAGTTTTCCATACAAGTTGATGTGCAGAGTTTTTTCGAGCTATTAACCTAAAAATTTTCTTTTCAGACCCTCAACGCCGGCCACTAGAGGTTCTGCCAAAAAGCAATGATCCACCTGCAGATGTCTTAATGCCTGAAACCGCTAGATTTCCTTTGGAGGTTTGTAGACCTACAGTAAGAGTACTTTTTTTCCTATAGTGCCCAATTCCTCATCCCTGACATTCATGAATGTTGTGAAACAGGATATAGAAAATCTTAACTATCACAAAAAAGAATTAGAAATAATTTGACTGTCAGGGAGAAGAGGGCCTTGAAAGAATTGAGTAATAATAAGAAAATTACGATCAAGCCAGCCGATAAGGGGGGCTTGATCGTGATTCAAAACACTGAGGATTATCATGCGGAAGTATTGAGACAGATATTGGACAGGGCAAATTATAGAATATTGAAATCTAATCCCACTAATCAAATATTAAGGACAATCAATGGAGTGGTCAGTACCGCACTTGATGAAAGAATTATTTCAGAAAAAATTGCGACATTTCTATGCAATAAAACACTGACTATACCGGTGTTTTATACCTTGCCTAAAGTGCATAAGGGTATTTTTCCACCTCCAGGTCGACCTATTGTAGCAGGTACCGACTCCATTTTTCAACCTCTGGCCATCTTTGTTGACAAGTTTTTACAACCATTGGTCCCTCAAGCCAGGTCCTTCATTAGGGACACAAAGGATTTTCTCCTTAAGTTACGTGATTTATCTCTTCCTGCAGATGTCATTTTAGCTACTCTTGACATCAATAGTCTTTATACCTCTATTCCGCATAATGAGGGTATTGTGGCCATTAAGCAATACCTCTCTATAGCAGTCTCTCCACCTAAACTGGTTGATTTCATCTTGGCACTTCTTGAGATAGTCCTTAAAAAGAATTTTTTTAGATATTGTTCTATTTTTTACAAACAGATTAGGGGTACCGCCATGGGTGCCAATATGGCGCCAGCATACGACAATTTATACATGTCAGCATTTGAGGACAATTATATCTGGTCAAACAACGATTTTTTGGCCAATATTTTTTGCTGGTTTCGGTATATAGATGACTGTTTCTTGATCTGGCAGGGTACTGAATATGAATTGGCTAATTTTCATAATTTTCTTAATTCAAGAAATCTAAATATTACATTCTCAATGGAATTTGATACACATGCAGTACATTTCTTGGATGTTGTTGCTTATAAGCATCATGATAAGATTGCCACTGATCTATATACGAAACCGACAGATGCAAATAGTCTGCTTAATTTTTCAAGTTATCATCCTGTAGGGCAGAAGTCTGCTATACCCTACAGTCAGATGCTGTGGGCGAAACGTATTATTAGTGATGACACTAAACTTAATTCCAGTCATGAGACACTTAAGTCCAAATTTCGAGATAAGGGATATAGTAGACGCATTTTGAGTCAATCTCATTTGAAAGCCTCTATGGTTACTAGGGAGGAACTCCTTCGGGATGTCCCTAAGAAAAAGTCTCAGAGAATTCCCTTTGTGAGCACATACTCTCCTCTAACGAGTGATATTAAGAGAATTATTCGATCTAATTGGCGTATTTTACAACGTGATAGAGATGTGGGACATTTATTTGTCAATTTTCCAATGTTTGCCATGCGGAGAAATAGAAATATCCGCGATCATGTGGTCAGAGCTGATGTTACTCCAGCTGCGAGACAGACTTTTCTCTCTACCCCTGTGCATGGTACTTTCCCTTGCCTTCAATGTAATCACTGTAATGGCATTATTAAAGGTGACATCTGTACACATCCACGAACTGGTTCCAGTATCAAATTACGAGGTTTCTTTACTTGCCAGTCCGATTTTGTGGTCTACTTGTTAAAATGTCCGTGTGGTTTAGGCTATGTTGGCAAAACGACTAGACCTTTTAAGGACTGGATTTCTGAACACAAGACGTCTATTCGCAATCCTACATCTGATGTCCCAGTTGCCAGGCATTTCAGAGAAATGCGGCATAATGTATCCCAACTTCGCTATCAAAAATTAGATAGAATACCCCCACTCAAGAGAGGTGGGAATAGAGACAGATTGTTGCACAACGAGAAGTGAAGTGGATGTATTCGTTAGATACAGTTGCCCCTCATGGTCTTAATGAGAAGCTTGAGTGGCACTGGTTTCTTTGAATACATCCACTAAGGCATCTGCAGTTCTAGGTGAGCTTTTGGTTTGATCCATATTATCTTTCAGTCTATGTACTTATAATTTATACGTTTAGTATTTATATGCTATATGGATAAATCTTCGCTGTGAGTGGTTACTATATGATTTATTTTTTGGTTTTATTACCAAGACTGTCATGTTTTATTTTATGCTATATTTTTTTAGTATTTATGATTTGTCATTATGTATTCACTGTAGGTTTATTTGTATGGGTTATCTTTTTCAGGCGCTGCTCCTTGAGGCAGTTTTTCGGGCCATCATGGATATGTATAACCGCTGGATTAATGTATTAATTTATTCTTGTTTTCCCCACCTGTGGGAAATTATAGTTATGTGGTTTTGTTGTATCATGTCCACTAAGTTTTGTTTTGCCCTGTGCGCATGCGCACTCGCGGTTTCCCAGGATTCTGTGCGTCGGCGTATGCTCTGTGTTGTGTCCGCCATCTTGGTACACCTATTGGCGTTATATGCGCCTGTATGCTGGGATCATTTGGGGAATAACCTTGCATCTCCTTGAATTCATGAGTTAACAGGTTCTTGATCAATTATCTTTCCATGTGTGTCTCTAATTGCCTGATTCGCTCTACCCTTGCTATAATATGTATATAAGGTTTTTTTTCTATTTGTTTGGTAAGGCACTATACACTGAGGAAGGGGCTGTGTCCCCGAAACGTTTGTTTTGTGTTTTCCTTTTGTTTATTTAAAATAAATGTGGTAGCACCAGTGCACCATTCCTTGCAGCGCTGGAGGTATCTTTTTTCCATACTCACTGTTTAATTTGACTCAAATGCTAAATCTGTGACACAGCTTAATATTTACCCTAGATTGTCTTTTAACAGCAGCATTTGATTAATTGGGGTTTTATTTAGTTATCCAAAATTCGAATTGATATCAACTATCGAATGGATATATGAAATTCGAAGCGATTCGAATTTTCAAATCGATACGAAATTTTGAATCGATCCACAACGAAACGAAACGAAATTAGTTACGAAATTCTGAAAACTAAATTATTTAAAAACGAAACTAAACTAAACAAAACAAATTTTTCAGACATGCACATCCCCAAAAAAATGCTGCGTTCGGCCATGAAAAAAAAGCCTGGTTTTAAAATAAATTAGGAACCCAAAAATGTCACCAAAAAATCCAAAGAAAAAAAAAATAAAGTGAAAAGAATAAACGGTTGAATAAATAGTTAATAAAAATGGGGATTGTTTTTACATTGAAACCTGTAGGAATCGCCTGATTAAACCTGTCAAACAACCGAAAATCAAGGTTAGAAATTAGGGATAGATGCTAGGTTTAGAAATTTCAGGGGGGCGTGTCCGGCTGTGAAAGGGAGCAGACATGTTCAGATGGAGCTCCGGGTGCAATTGCCATGGGGGGATTTTAACTCAGATTCCTCCTTGATTTTACCTCTTTTAGGGAGTCCCTGCCCTGTTGGACATCAGGAGTTCCCTGGAGCCTGATATGTTCCCCCCTCCAGACCCCAGTTGAGTTTGAGGTCCTTCTTTCCGGCGCACGCGATCACCCGGTGGCCATATTGAGGCCTACCCCTCATCATCCAAGCCTCCCCCTTGTAGTTCCCTCGGACCAAGGTGACTGGCTGTCAAGCACTCAGGAGATGGAGGGCCCCCATCATCTGGCTGAGGCAGCTGACCCTACAGAGGAGTTCGTGGAGGTAGGTGCGGAACGGAGGCAGCTGACGCAACCTCCTCGTACTAGAGACCTGGGGACTGTGTTCAAGGATCTGGAGGAGTGTCTGCGGCTGCTGTCAGAGGATGAGGAGAGCCCAGTGACGAGAGGATCCTGGCGTAAATCGTTTGCGGTGCTGCACGGAGAACCGGTAACGGAGGCCCCGAATGAACACCTGGCGGTGGCCACGGCTGCTGGATGTGCGGTGGTCTTACCCAACGAGGATGCGGACAACTCCGATGGAAGCAAAATGTTGGCCTGGGTCGAGATCCCTGAGCCGCCACGTCAGTACCCACTGTTGCAGGCTGAAGCGGGGGTGCTGCCGACCACAAGAAATCGCCCCAGCGGAGGGCTGCAGCGTGTGCAGGCATGTACTGGCCATCGGGAGCACCGGGAGAATCCAGAGGGGCCGATGGATTAGTAGGCCGGCTGAGCCTGGGGGTGCTTTTTTTTTTAAACTTAGTCCAGCACTTAACCAGGACTGGATAACACTAGTATTGAATGTCAGCACTTGTTTCAAAGGTCTGAAGGATTTCTGCATTGCAGGGGTGGGTTAAGGGGGCTTCCTTGGACACCCACACATGGATTCTGGAGCTGGCTATAGCTTTATTGTGTGTAAAGTAGCAGAATCCACAGAGACTGCGAGGATTCCGCTCCACATTTTACTTACAGCTTCTCCTTCCAGTGACTGCCGGCTTCAGAGTTTGAAGCCAGCAGCAGCTGTAGCACCACATGTTGCTACAAACCTCTCCTGTGCTGTGACCAGGAGCCATCCCCAAAATGTGAAAATACATAAGGTATTGACTAAACATGCCAAGTGAGGGTGAATCCCACCCTTATGTCTTATACCTCGGCACTGATGCGTCTCCCAAGAGCAGTATAGTGGCCAGCCTCACAGCCACGCATGCAGGGAGCCGTAAAATCTGACAGATCGTCTGATCTGACAGTCCCTCTCCCCTGCTTCCTTTCTATAGTCTATTAAGCCAGAGCTCAGTATGGCAGTGCTGTGCTTTCTCTATAGAAGCACTCAAGGGGTTAATTATCACAGGAGTATGCAGAGCTCATGAAAGTATTTGCTAATCAGTCATAGCCATGTAGCAGGGAGACATGTCCAAATTCTAGGTCAAAATAGCCAAACCAGAAAAATTCTTCCATTTATCTCACTTTCCAAATTGGCTATTTGGTCTAGATTGTTCATTCTCCTGGTATGTCACAGTTCTGAGCCCCTTAAAAGTGTACCCGAATTACATTTTATTAAAGTATATTTTAATATTTATCATATGATATTTTTTTATAAAATAATTTAATTAAAATATTCTAATTTAAATTAAGTATATTTTAATGCATATTTATTTCAATTGTTCAAATTACATTTACATGAATATATAATTCATATTAAAATACTATTTTAATGATCCATAATTATTTTTTAATTCTATTGCTGTGGAGCTCTGTGATATGCTCTTACACACTGCACATTACTGTGAGTTTTATTGTTGTGCCACTCTGTGATACGTATCAACATGTTTTGGTGGGCATGGGGGGGTCAGTATTTCATCCTTGGATCCAGGCAGCACAATGTCTTGTGCTGGTCCTGCTCCAGTCCATATCAATATATTAATCCGGCCCTGCGTGTTTCCATATCGGAGTGGGCCGGTCTGGATGAAGTCCAGGGGCTGTTTTTTTGTCCCAGTCCAGCCCTGAGCCTGTGTGTTGGTCCTGCAGTACTGCCTCGTCCGTGATTGCCCCATCATGGGGTATGGCTGCTCGAAAGTCCCCTCATGAGGGAACAGTGAATGCTGGAGCCACCAGTCGCACCAAATGGTTTGACACGGGCTGAGATACTGAGATGACTTTCTGCTTTCGAGACTTTAAATTTTACATTTTTCTATTTTTGTTTTTCCTTGAGACACTGCCTGAGGACACTTTTTTCTTTTTCTAGAGTTCCTTCTTCCCAGATGACGTTTTCTGTTTACACTATGCCTATATGTATGTGCTACTAGATGACTTGGTGTGGCCCAGTGAGGTCTTTTCTTTCTTTTATGCTTATATTGCTGAAAAAAAGAAAGAAATCTCTAACCGTAGTTTAAGCATGATCCTAATCTCTAATTTAGAAATTAGGGTTAGAAATTAGGGTTAAGGTTAGAAGCTAGGGTTAGAAATTAGGGTTAGGGTTAGAAATTAAGGTTAAAAGCTAGGGTTAGAAATTAGTTATAATTTCTATCCCTAATTTGCAACCCTAACGTCTAACCCTAATTTTTAACCCTGATTTTCAATGGTTCATTCAAGTTTAATCAAGTAAAATCAGTAAATAATCCCCCCCCCCTATTTTACTTTTCATTTCGGATCATTTTCATTCTCATTCTTTGTTTCGGTTTTTCATAATGTTACCGCGATTCGTATTTCGGACCGATTCTTTAATCTGGACGACTGATTTTTCGTATTTCGGAAATGCTTCCGAAATATGAATCGGCTAATTTCTGTCCGAATTTTGAAGCAGAACGAAACGCACGTCTAAAATTAGGTACGTAACCACATCAATCACAACATAACTATCTTTAGCCTTATGTCATTCAAATACAATTGCCTATCACACAATCCATGCCTAGTTTATAAGGGCTAGGCTGGCAGAAAAAATAAATGATTAGGACATTTAAAAGAGGGGCCTTCTTTTCTTTTAAAAAAACATGGCAAGAGATGAGAAAGAAAACATATATGTCACCATCTATCCTTTGTGAGATAGTTATTAAATTACAATGCATGAAATACTGGTATATAAATGATTATGAAGTGAACCATTTTAAATACTTATAAAGGGCTCTTAACCCCTTAGTGACCGGGCGGTTTTACAGAAATCCGTCTTTTAGTGACCGCTGCTGTTATTACGTTTCTGCGCTGTTAGTGTTTAGGTCAAATTTTCCTCTTACTCGTTTATTCAATCCACACATATTATACACCCTTTTTCCCGCCATTAAATGGACTTTCTAGAAATACCATTATTTCCATCATATCGAATAATTTACTATAAAAAAAATATGAAATATGAGGAAAAAATGGTAAAAACACACTTTTTCGTAATTTAATCCCCAAAATCTACAACCAACCAAAAAGACCCCAGCTAAATAGGTTCAAAATTTTGTCCCGAGACTAGAAATACCCAATTTTTACATGCGTTTGCTTTTTAACCCCTTCACTGCTGAGACAGTTCACCTATGTGCGCTGCGCTCATTCTGACCATTTTGTGCTAATTATTTTTAGATGACAGCCTAGGTCCTATTTAATTAAACTCCCCCCAGACAAAAAACTTTTTAAAAAAAACCATTTTTTTATTATTTTTTATTTTTTTAAACCATGTTTGGTATCATTGGAAAGGCCATAATCAGGCCTTTCAAATAATGTCAAATATGACCATCTAGCTGCCATGGATCGGGAGATATGGGGATCCTTAGGATCCCCTTATCTCTACATGGCAGCTAGATGGTTAACTGGCCCACTGACATCCTCACACATATGGTGAGGTTGTCAGTGGGTGGGGGGGGACCTGGAGGCTTGGCTGACATCCAAGATGTCAGCCCCCCTCCAGGTTTGAATCGCGTTTTGGCGCCAATTGGCGCCGAAATGTGATCCGGCAGCGAAACTGTTAATGCTATACACCGCTGAAAAGGGGAGACTCTCCCCTTTTCAGCGGTGCAAACAGTATCTCCCTAGCTTCAATGGTTGGGGAGATAGAGGGCTCCGAAGGAGCCCCCCCTCCCCTCCATTGAATTGCATGGGGACGCCTGCTGATGACGTCACCACGCAGCGTGGCGACGTCATCAGCCTCGCCTGCCCATGTAAATCACATGGGCAGGCTTCCTCCCTGCCAGATCGCCGAGGTATCCAGCGAGGGAGGTGAGTATCGGGCGGGAGGGGGATTAGGCGCCGCTGACGTACCCTGTACGTCCGCGGGTCTAAGGGAGACCTGTGGACAGGACGTACAGGGTACGTCAGGGGTCCTTAAGGGGTTAAAGAGATTTAAGGGATATTTAACAGTGTTATTGACAGGCTATAGGCCATATTGTGGGCTGGATTCTGGGGGCACTAACCCAACCTTGCCTGTAGAATAATACTGCTCGGCTTTAACAGCTGCTTACTGTAAGTTAATGAACCCTATACGATGGATAGCAACTGATAATTATCTGCATGTCAGCGGGCAAGCTATTCTCTTGTTGCTAATTTAGTTAAATGAATTCCAACTCCTTATAATGAATACTATATCAAGTCTATTCAATAAAGGTGAAACTGGAAGAAAAGGAGAATTGACTGGAGAAGTAAAAATTCTAGGTCAAAATAGCCAAACCAGAAAAATTCTCCCATTTATCTCACTTTGCAAATCTGTTATTTGGTCTAGATTGTTCTCGTCTCCTGCCAGTTCTCCTGAGTTTTACCTTATAGTGAATAGACCTGTAAATCTAAAAATCCTTAACCCATGGTGCAGAGGGCCGCAATACCTGTTGTCTCCTCTGGCAGTGTAGCAGAATCTTGAGAAAAAACAGTTGCAAGTGTGCTTACACAGACTCAGTGTGACCCGGCTTATGCAAACTCACGCACGGTTGTGCCTGTCTCTATGGACTCAAAGAGCTGATACCAGTGGTGGCTCATGGAGCCTCTGCCTGTATCGATTTGCACAGGGAGCTCAATCTCTGGCCACCCAGATGTTTAGTGTCTATAATTCTCTGAGTTATTCCAATGACAAATTGCATCAATTTCTGACTGCAAATTCATAGCATACTTGCATCATTCTTCTGAAGAAAGTAATATGCGGAAATAGGGGTAGTGTAAGTTTTAGAACAGGGGTCTGCAACTTTGGTCCTCCAGATGGTTTAACACTATATCTCCCCTGATGCTTAGGTATTCTTTAGTTTGGCTGGGCCTCTGTCATGCTCAGAACCGTGCCCGCACATTAAGGTAGTAATCCTCATGTCTTGCCCTCCAAGCCAGATTGATTTAGCTTCTGCCCTCTCACTCAACTGATTCTCAAGCACTGGTTGCCTCAATAAAGAGCAGCCACTCCCTCCAACCAGTGCTTTAGCATTGTTGCTTCTTTACTCCTAGAGTAAACACCTATACTTGCCTGCTCCTGTTATTTTCTACCCACCCAAGTCCCCTGGATCGTGACCTGACTACGCTACCTGGATTACCCCTTTAGTACTATGCCTGGATTCCCCTTGTGCCCCTTCAGTTGCCTGTTGCACCCCTGCATCTACCTTCCTTGGATCCCTCATTTTCCTCATGTCCCCCAGTTTCCCGGTTCCACAGCTCATTGTGTCCCTCTCAAGTTAATCGCTGTGTCTAAGTTCCCCGCTGGACTCAAGACCCTCGTACCCTTCAAGACTCCCGATAACCTCTTCTGTATATCGCTTCATACCGGACTCACATCTGCAAGACTCATCCGGTAGTGAAACGGACAACCTCCTATGAAAATTATTACAAAACCTCTAGATGGCCAAGGTTGCTTAGTCTTCTTTTAAGGTATTGGCGTTTTATCAGTGGCCATAAAGTGGCGACATACCAAAAGGCTCCTTTCACTTTAGCGGCTCAGATCTTAGAGTCACATTAGGATCATATATAGATCTGCCTTAACTTCTATCTGAAGGTTCAACCAATGCAAAACATTTTAAACCAGGTTGCTTGTAGGAAGGGTGGACAAATGATATAGGATGATATAGGATGATACCAAAAACATATCTTGTATTTTGTAACAATACTCACATGAACAAGAGTCTATCCATTATATTTATTCAACTTCAGGGTTACTTCTGATAGGACTCCCATTAATTGTAGCCCAAAAGGATATTAACAACTACTGGTCAAAAATTGTATTTGCTTTTATTGAATAATAATATAAAATTTTAAAAATACAGTTGTATTTGAACCTATAGATGTTTTAAAGGGACATGCATGCTTTTCTGGTGTGCTTTTGAAAATGTGCAATGCCTTTTGAATGAGCCAGTAGTCTCATTCAACAGGCATAAAAAGCAAGTAGATATGAGGACGATTCATTGGAACCCCCTATCTCCACCATTGGTGGCAGCTAGGGGTTAACTCCAGGACTAGCGTCAACGTGCTATGCACGATGACGCCAGTCCTCAGGGGCAGTTCCCGGAGGCTTGGCCGACATCCAAGATGTCGGCCAGCTCCGGAAAAGGATCACGAACCAGCGTTTTTCGGCGCCGATTCGTGATCCGGCCCCCATGGGGGTTAATGCCAGGTACCATTTGGAAGGGCAGGCTGTGCCCTTCCAAACGGTGCCTGGCATTAAGCTCAGGACCCCTGCGATCGGGAGGGAGAGGGGGGCGCCTGAAATAGATGTCATCGCGCCGCCGCAATGACATCTATTGTGCCCACGGCGGTCCCGGATTGACGGGCTGACATCCAAGATGTCAGCCCGCACCGGGGGCACAACGATCGGCCGGAATCCAACCGATCGCAGGCTGCTTCGGGAGGACGCGCTCAGCGTGTCTTCCGCAGCCAACCCTTCCTTGGGCAGGCCGCGCTGAGCGCGTCCTCCACAGCGAAGTGGTTAACCACTGACTAGGTGAGTATTTTCCTTTTGTGTTAATTTCTCCCTTTTTTGCACTCTTATTCTGTACATTGGGCAGATCTGTGCAATCTTCCCTGGTAGTCCTCACAACATTTAGATATTCTGCAATATCAGGCTCTATACCAAGTTTTAGAATGGAAATTTTGAAGATACAATACAGTTCGTCCGATGATGCTACCGGAAATGTGACCGTGCAGTCCTCTGTTAACTTGAACTAAGTTTGGTTGTCTGTATATGACAGCACTACAATAAAACTATGTGGCATATTGTATACGCCATAACAATGCCAGCGGCACAAGGCTTCTGTAAGACAGACATTAAGCCCAGGTAGTTTATGGTTCTCCTTGTCCCACCAAAATTAAATAAGGCATAGTACTCCTGGGTAGATGTTACCATGCTACCTTTCCTTTGGGGAATGACCAGTGCTAACCTGCCTCACTGTTTAAGTAGATGTGTGCGCCTTCTCTCATTTCCTACTACTACTTATCTCTACTGTTGCCAAGTTGGCTACCATGCCTATCCATTCTTCTCTTGTACCTTTCTCCAGGTCCACTCCTTTCCCTGCTTCAAGTCCCCTTAATCTTCTCCTCTGCCATCTGCTTTACACTCCCTTCCTTCTTACTCTTTCTTCTCTCCCTACTAGCACCGACTTCCATCCTCACTCCCTGTCCATCTGGAGGCAGTGTGTAAGTGGGAATGCAATCATTTTTATTGTTTAAAATTGCCACACTTTGGTCTTTAAAAATACTCTAGTAGGGTTATTCTGAGAGCGGTGAAAAGCAGGAGAATGACTGGAGAATGGAAAATTCTAGGTCAAAATAGCCAAACCAGAAAAATTCTCCCATTCATCTCACTTTCCAAATCGACTATTTTGACCTAGAATTTTCCATTCTCCAGTCATTCTCCTGCTTTTCACCGCTCTCTGAATACCCTGTAGGTTTCTACTTAACAATGTTTCTTGTAAAAAGCTTATTGATACTGAAACATTTTTCCTTTTTTTATGCTTTAAGTCCATTGTTGAACCCATGGCAAGCTCCTGTCTTACTGTATTCCTGGGTCTGTGATTTAAGCTTGATTTATTGCCAGACTTCTGTGCCAAAGCTCACATGCCTACACGAATCACACATCTTTTGTTTGTATAATTAGATGATTAAATAGTATGCTGAATTGTAATTACATGCAAGCTACTCCGATTCTTTCAGCACTTTACCTTTACTAAACAAAACGCCAATTCTATTTCAAGAATCTAAAAGAAAAAGAAGGAATACTTGCTTCATTGTAGTCATCTGTGCTATGGTTAGTTGCCAGCACTGGAGAATTAGTAGCCTAAAAGAAAAGCCTGTTAGGAAAATAGCAGATGGCAAGAATGCGAAAGGTTATTTCTTAAAGATGTCATCGATGGAATAGAGTGAAATGCAGGACATTGTTGCTGTCAGTGTCAAACTGGGATGTAGTGGATGCAAGCCAAATGACAGCTGAAGGGCAAAGTGCCTGGAATATAAAAAATGTTTTTAAGATAAAGTCATGAATGAATGAAGATTTTATATAAATACAAATAAAATTCTTCATACTCAACATGTATGCATCTCATTGAATAAGATTATCGTATATAATATATATGTATACGTTATTTTTCATCTTTATCAACTGAATTTATTCTCAACTTTGATAATAGAATAACAATATATTTTAATATATACTTCCTTATGCAATAGCTTGTGCTTTCTAAAAGCACAGAACCAACGTACCAGTTGCCTTAACCCCCTACACTACCAATTGATTTTCGGGGGGGGGGACCATTGTCAGGAACCAGTGTTTTTTTTTAAAATCATTTTAATTATACAGTAAGAAATATTTGGGTATATTCCAAATGTTTTTCTTACTGTAGTAACATATTTGGCCAATGGCCAGTAGATGGTGCCATCTACTGCTAAATTGAGCTACAGCTGTTGCAGTCAACCGTGGGTTGCAACTGTTTCGGCTTGATGAATATCCGTGTTACGGATCCTGGCACCCCACGCTTGGGAATCTCCGTCCGGGCGCCCCTTTCCACTGTACAAGGAGGTGATCGTACCTACACAGACTAGCCGACACTTAGTTCTGTGATACTTGCTGAATGAACACCAAACTCAGAATGCCTTTATTCTGGAGTTTCAGCTACAGACATTCAAAAGTAAAACCACTCCCCAGCGTTTCCCAGCTGCAAAATCCTCAACTTCCCCCATGACCATCCTGACAAAGGCTGGGATATCCAGTTCAAGCCAGTTTCTGGTGGAGAGGGGAGTGGAAGTAGACAAATCATTAGATTGTATGCTCTCCTACTGTTCTGTGTGTCCACTTACTTGAACATTGTTATTCATATTCAACATTGTTATTTATAAAAACATGTAACTGTAACTGTTACATACAGATACACACAGGGAAAACAGTACAGTATGTCATAGAAACCTCTACCCTATATACAGAGGCAATGAAATGTAAGAAAATTAAATGCAAATAAACATTGTGGTGGCCATTCCATCACAGTCCGATATCAGGACATTCAGTTGGCTGATTTTACCAAGTTTTAGCTCTTTGGGGATTGTGCCTACAGGGCTAAAGCTTTGGGGGGAAGTTCTTCAGCCCAAAAGCAAATGAACTTCATTTGCTTCTGGGCTGCAGAGCTGCAGATTGAGATAACTCGATATTGGGGCACTGGATGGTGCCTTTCAAGCCAGAGGTAGCTCGATCTCGGTAATGAAGGGTTAAATAATTGCCCTCCATCTTATATTTTCTTTGCTAAAATTAATTCCCAACTTGGCTCAACAAGCTAAATTACTCAGATGATAAAGGCAATCTAAACATGAACAAAAAATTGATACGAAGGTTCTTTAGATAATCTGATAAAATTATTCCAAGGTTACTGCAAAAAGGAAGACGATAAGTAAAAGGAGTCTGTGCCTGCAGATTTTATTTAGTCTCCCTTTTAGCATGCCTATTCTGAACTAGGCACTTTGTTAGCATCTAGCCTCAGAGCAAAGCACAGCACAAACCAGTACTTTCAGTGGCGTTGCACACTGCCATGAGTATCAGCTCCTGGAGTCCTTTGGACCCTATGGAGCCCTGCGCATCCCAGCCAAAAGCTTGCAAGTAGAACTATTTGCTCCCAGTTTCAAGCCTGAGACACACTAAGTTAAGAGCGCCCCACAGCGCCTGTAGGTGGCGCCGCCCGTCAAGACGCGCTTAGTGTCTCTAGGCTTTCCATCTACCACTGCTCAGACGGCGTCACAATGTGGTGATGAGCAACAGGAGATGGAAAAATCCAACTCTCCCCTCAACGGAGCGGCGTGATGAGAGGAGAGGCAGGATCTGAAGCACATGGCGCAAGCAACATGGCCTGTAGATCCCTCCTACTTACCACTGCATCATTCCACTGAGGGGCAGAGCTGCAGAAGCCCCCTAACACCACTCCGACTCTGACTTTCAGTGGCAATTTCATGGTCTGGTTTGAGGTCTGTGTGGGGATATCTGGCCTGAAGTTTGTATATATGTATCTGAGTGAGCATGTCTGGTATGAGGTCTGTATATATGTATCTGAGTGGGTATATCTGGTCTGAGGTCTGTATACATGTATCTGAGTGGGTATACATATATATCGGAGATGAGGTGTGGTGTCTATGTGTGTGTGTGTGTGTGTGTGGTCAGGGTGTATGTGTGTGTGTGTGTGCAGGGGGTAAACGGGGGGTCCGGCCATACATTTCAATATTAACATCAATTGGACAGGCTTTCATCAAAATTCTAAATTATTTATTGGAAAGCGGTCACATACTGTAAATAACAGTATTGGTACTTGGTATCGGTGAGTACGTGAAAAAAAATATCGGCACTTGTACTTGGTCCTAAAAAGTGGTATCGATGCAACTCTTGTGTGTGTGTGTGTATATATATATATATATATATATATATAGTTAGGTCCAGAAATATTGGGACATCGACACAATTCGAACATCTTTGGCTCTATACACCACCACAATGGAGTTGAAATGAAACAAACACAATGTGCTTTAACTGCAGACTGTCAGCTTTAATTTGAGGGGTATGTACATCCAACTCATGGTGAACGGTGTAGGACTTACAGCAGTTTGCAGATGTGCCTCCCACTTGTTAAGGGACCAAAAGTAATGGGACAGAATAATAATCATAAATCAAACTTTCCCTTCTGAATACTTGGTTGCAAATCCTTTGCAGTCAATCACAGCCTGAAGTCTGGGACGCATAGACATCACCAGACACTGGGTTTCATCCCTGGTGATGCTCTGCCAGGCCTCTACTGCAACTGTCTTCAGTTCCTGCTTGTTCTTGGAGCATTTTCCCTTCAGTTTTGTCTTCAGCAAGTGAAATGCATGCTCAATGGGATTCAGGTCAGGTGATTGACTTGGCCATTGCATAACATTCCACTTCTGTCCCTTCAAAAACTCTTTGGTTGTTTTTGCAGTATACTTTGAGTCATTGTCCATCTGCACTGTGAAGTGCCGTCCAATGAGTTCTGCAGCATTTGGCTGAATGTGAGCAGATAATATTGCCCGAAACACTTCAGAATTCATCCTGCTGCTTTTGTCAGCAGTCACATCATCAATAAATACAAGAGAACCAGTTCCATTGGCAGCCATACATGCCCACGCCATGACACTACCACCACCATGCTTCACTGATGATGTGGTATGCTTAGGATCATGAGCAGTTCCTTTCCTTCTCCATACTCTTCTCTTCCCATCACTCTGGTACAAGTTGATCTTGGTCTCATCTGTCCATAGGATCTTGTTCCAGAACTGTAAAGGCTTTGTAAGGCGTTGTTTGGCAAACTCTAATATGGCCTTCCTGTTTTTGAGGCTCACCAATGGTTTACAACTTGTGGTGAACCCTCTGTATTCACTCTGGTGAAGTCTTCTCTTGATTGTTGACTTTGACACACATACACCTACCTCCTGGAGAGTGTTCTTGATCTGGCCAACTGTTGTGAAGGGTGTTTTCTTCACCAGGGAAAGAATTCTTCGGTCATCCACCACAGTTGTTTTCCGTGGTCTCCCAGGTCTTTTGGTGTTGCTGAGCTCACCGGTGCGTTCCTTCTTTTTGAGAATGTTCAAAACAGTTGTTTTGGCCACACCTATTGTTCTTGCTATCTCTCTGATGGGTTTGTTTTGTTTCTTCAGCCTAATGATGGCTTGCTTCACTGATAGTGACAGCTCTTTGGATCTCATCTTGAGAGTTGACAGCAACACATTCAAAATGCAAAGAGCACACTTGAAATGAACATTGGGCCTTTTATCTGCACATTGTAATTGGGGTAATGAGGGAATATCACACACCTGGCCATGGAACAGCTGAGAAGCCAATTGTCCCATTACTTTTGGTTCCTTAACAAGTGGGAGGCACATCTGCAAACTGCTGTAAGTCCTACACCGTTCACCTGAGTTGGATGTACATACCCTCAAATTAAAGCTGACAGTCTGCTGTTAAAGCACATTGTGTTTGTTTCATTCCAACTCCATTGTGGTGGTGTATAGAGCCAAAGATGTTAGAATTGTGTCGATGTCCCAATATTTCTGGACCTGACTGTATATATTGACACGGGGGTGCTATATGATTAAGGATTTATATGATTAAGGACCTTTTATTCTATTTATACTATTCCGATTAAATTGGCAGTAATTTTATATGTATTTTATTCAATAGAAACTTTCTAAATGGACGTTGTGTACCAGTGAGGTTGGGCAGGTGAGATAAGTGGAGTTTGGATCTTGCCTATAAGACATGTGCTTTGTGAAAATAATGTTTTGGCATATACATTGTAATTTAAAGGTTGTTTTACAATAAACTTGTTTTTTTTCTCCTATGAAATGGGCTTTGCTTCATTTGAGAAACAAACATTTCTCTAATTTGATCTGAAAAGTATTGGATTCCTGTCCAGTGCAGAGAGAAGCAAACGTAATGCAGTGTAGACTGGCTGCGAGGCGGAAGTGAAGTCAAGCCTGCAAAATGTTTGCTTCTCTTTGCTTCCTTACGTTGTGCATCATCACTATGCGCTCAGTGTATCTCAGGCTTAATCCAGTGTAGACTGGCTGCGAGGCGGAGCGGAGTGAAATCAAGCCTGCAAAATGTTTGCTTCACTACGCTTGCAGTGTATCTCAGGCTTCACTCTGCTCCCAGCGAGAGGAAGCAGTGGAATGCTCAGACCTCCTCACCATGGGATCAGAGGTTAGTAAGGAATTTTTAAGGGGGGTAGGATAGTACATTAAGTTGATTTTGAAAAAGGAAGACCTGCAGACTTGTCACAATTTTTTTTTATACCCACTACAGTTATCAAAACCAATGTGCAGGGAGGCAGGGATAGGAAAATGTTTTATTGTGCCATAACATGACTATAGCCTAAAAGTGATCATCGTTTTTGGAATGTTCTTTCAGTAGTTTCTGGAGCCCTGGATATTTTTTTTTTCTCTTTCCATCATACAGTTGCTTCACTGTTCTGAAGCTGTCAAATTACAAGTCCTATCACAACGCCTTTCAATTATTGTGTAATTCAGGTAATAATCACACTCCCATCTTAGGCTGGGGTCAGACGAGCGCAGTTATCACATCCGTGTTGCCGCACATTTGTACGTCCGTGGCAGCATAGCATTCTGACCAATGGAGCCCCACACACGAAGTACGTCCACACAGAAGTGCGGATGCATGGCGGACGCGGCAAACGGACGCAGGTTAGGCAAGAACGTAATACTGCTAGAACGGACGTGCGGAGTGCACCACGTCTGCAACGTCCGTGTAGCTTTGTATGTGAGCGATGAAACGAGGTCAGATGGACTGCATTTATACGTCCAGCATTTTTGACGGACAGAATGTTTTTTCATTGTAATTTATTTTCCCTGCTACATCAGTCAAAAAATACGTCAGTGAAAAAAACGGACTGTGTGGCCACTACCTTGTCGTCAGTCAGAAAGTACGTCCGTACTGCACGGACACACAGTCCGTACAAAATGCGCTCATCTGACCCTAGCCTTATCCAATTCTAAAAATGACAGCCTTGTTTTTTTCTTCTTGTCTGACAGCAACACTAACAAAATCATTCACTGACACACGATGATATTTCACTTACAAGTCTTGTGGCATCTTTAGAAACCATAGGTGGATTTCTATAATTATTCAAGGAACCCTACTATACCCTGAAACTGGCTCAAAACTAAAAAAAATCTGTCAATCAAACCAACCAAGCAGAGCTAAAATAACAATTGGAAAGTTCCCGCAAGTCCTTAAACCGGAAAACATCTCTTAAGAAAAGAGAAAAGGTATGTATTTACAATGTTCAATGATAATCTCCTTTAAATTGCATTCCCGCACCTTAAAAAGATTAAAAACACAATGACACATTGTCTCTTATTTAACATACCGTTACAAAAGGTTGCAGGTTTGGATCCAATTAAAGAAACTGTGACATAAAGTAACATTTTATTTTAGAACAATAAAACAATTTATATTGTACATAAGTAAAGTTATTTTGCTCTTCATAGCATTGTTCACTTAGTTGGTAATTAACCAGTGTTCTCCATGGATGATTTCCATACCTCTCTGGGAAGACCCCATCAAAGAAGGTTAGTAACAACATTCATTGAAATCATGAAATAACTGTCCGGCTAGGGAGCAATTAAGTCCAGAAAACTAAAAATATATTTAATGGTGGTTTTAAAGCGGCCTGAGGAGTCATAAGCAGAAATTAAACTGAATTAAAATAATTGTAAAACCAACTGAATCTTGCAGAAAGGAACAATGCAATTTGTGGATTAGTGTGCCGACTACGTTATAGCACCAGTATTGAGCCAGGCTAGTATTTCTAATTAAAGTAAACATATTCTTTAAAATGTTGATAAAGTACAACGTAACCAAAGAGATTTGCATTGATGAGATCAAACCATTACAATTCTTTCTGATATTGGTTTATGTGTGTAGCATATTTATTTTCACTATATGATTTTGAATAATAATAATGCAGTTAACAGCTGTAGTGGATACCAGCGATGGCTTTTACATTTTGCAAACAATGCTTTGAAAAGAAAAGTAAAGCAACAAAAAATTTAGGAATCTCCCCTTCTGAAAGGCTTGTATCAGGGGCGTACTTGGGGGGGGGACAGGGGGGCTGCCCGCACCGGGTGGCACCACCCCCTAGGGTGATACTAAGAAAAAAAAAATCTTACTTTTGCAAAGTATTTTACGAGGATGGATACATTGAGATTTCACTAATTCACCAAGTATGTCCTGGGTAGGCAAGGCCTAGGCTGGCACTTTCCAGGGGGCAGAAAAAAACCTCACCACTAAAGGGATTACAGAGCAATGAAATTTCGCCAACATTTTGGTGTTCTGTTGTTCCCTGCACTTCGGGGAATCAAATTTCCCCACCCTGCAGTGAATTCACCATTCACCACAGGGTCCCCAAAGTGCAGGGAGTTGGCCGCCGAATGCTGCCACCGCAAACCCGTGGCCTGCTGTTTTAAAAAAAAACACTGAACGAAAATGTCTGGAATTTACATATAAGATCCTAAGATTGATAAAAAAAAGTTCTGTTACAGAAAAAAAAGAAACCGCTATTAAAGAAAAAGGGAAAAATTTTTGCTGAAAAATGAATGAAAGGTACTAAAAAAAATCAATAAATAAAGACTTTTTACTGCATATTAAAATAATAAACGGTTTATTAGATATTGCATAAAAACAAGAATATTTTTAACATTGAAACCTATGGGGTTCGCCTGAATAAACCTGCTGATTGAAACCACCTAACATCAGGGCATTTCACTGACATTTCTCTGCTGTTTGGTGTTCTCTGAATAGATTAACTATTACTTCTCTATGGGGATTTGCACTGCCTTCAAACAGCACCGTACTTGCTGGCAGTTCACCAAAATTTGTTTGTGAGCATATCACAGAGCAGTGGTGTACTTAGGGGAGTGGCGGGGGGCGTGTCACCCCAGGTACCAGTGATTATTGGGGGGTTATTAGGGGGTACTAGGAGGTGCCACTGTCACTGTGTGTCAGCTTTGAGCTGTGTTCTCAAAAAACGAGCAGTGGAGCAGGACATTTGCATTAGGAATAAAATAGAATATAATAAAAATCCCCCTCTCCTCCCTCCATAGCTCCTCCCCTGACCTGCAGCAGCTCCAGGAGAGGGGAGGGGGATGTGATTTGTGTGCAGAGAGAGAAGATTTATTTATTATTTATTTATTTATAAAGGATTTTACCAGGAAGGATACATTGAGATTTCTCTCATTTTCAAGTATGTCCTGGGTTCAAGAACATTGAAGTGTTACAGTTACAGAAATACAAAGTAATACAATGCAAGATATTAAAAAACAACACAAATATACAGATTAAGAGAAAATAAATATGTAGGAAAAAGTCATTATGTTACATGTTTACAGGTGCATTCTGTATTGAGGTATGTTAGTAAGGAGCTCTTGAGTGACTTTAGACTGGGAGAAGATTTGATGGTGTCTGGGAGGTTATTCCATAATTGTGGTGCTCTGTAGGAAAATGAGGACCGAGCCACTGTCTTTTCGTATTGTGGTATTGCAAGTAAGGTGCTGGTCCTGGATCGGAGGTTATAGGATGAGGGAGCTGCTGGGGGAAGCAGTCTATTCAGGTAGGGTGGCAGCTTCCCAGAAATGCTCTTAAACACCAGGCTGGAAAGGTGAAGGGTGCGTTTAGACTCCAGCGATGGCCAGTTTAGCTCTTTTAACATGTCACAATGGTGGGTCATGTAGTTACATTGTAATGCAAAGTGGCTGCATACACTACATCTCCGTAATCAATAGCCGGCATAAGCATTTGTTGTACAATCTGCTTTCTTACCGCGGGGCTTAGGCAGGATTTGTTTCTGTACAGGGCACCTAGTTTGGGGTAAAGTTTAGATGAGAGTTTTTCGATGTGGGGGCCAAAGGATAGATTAGGGTCCAACCACATACCTAGAGATTTGAGAGAAGTGACTGTGGTCAGCGTGCCATTTGATTTTGTCCCAACACATAGATGGGGATTTTGCAATTTGTGTAGTTTAGGTGCTGTTCCAAAGAGCATCGTTACAGTTTTGTCAGTATTTAAAAAAAAGTTTGTTGTGTTTGATCCAATTTTCTACCTCTGTGAATTGTTCTTGCAGCACAGCCTCCAGCTGCGGGAGATTTGGTTTGCTGGTATAGATTACGATGACAGTAAACGGCAGGTAAAGGGGGGTATCAGCAGAATATGAAACCCTATCTGCTTACTGCTGTTTAAATTGGACCTTTCCTTAACCAGCACTGCATTGTTCAGAAATTTGTCATTGAGCTGCCTGGCTCTTGGTGAGGTCCTGCATAGAGGGGGCCAGGCTGCATTCACTGCATCACCAGTGAATAGGCAGCCCAGGGTAAACAGGGACAGGTAAGAGGGAGTCTTAAAAAACTGGAAAAGTAAAGAAAAAATACCATAGCAACATCGTATACCTGCAAAACACACACCCATTCTCTGCTCAACAACTCCAATCCACAACCCCCACACACACAACTCCATCACACAAAACCAGCCACCCACACACACAACTCCCATCACACAAAACCAGCCACCCATAGAACTCCATCACACAAAACCAACCAACCCACAACCGCATCACACAACACCAGCCACCAACACACAATCCAGCCACCAACACACAACTCCCATCAACAAAACCAGCTACATGTGTGCTTTTGTTTATAGCATGAGGATGGATATGTTGTGAGTTTGCAAAATCCCTTAAAAATAACAATTATTAAAAAAAATCTACACTCACCTCTTATTGCACAGCAGATGACACATGATTCACCATTGGCAGATTCATAATATATCATTATTATATGTATACGTCATGTCCTGCCAGAATGCTATAACTAAAAATATTTTTGAAAACATTAAAAAAGTGTGTGTTATTTTTTATTATTATTATTTTTTTTTTACATTTTAAAGTTGGGGGGGGTGCCAAATATAGGATCCGCCCCGGGTGCCAAATGTTCTAGGTACGCCCCTGGCTTATATTCATCGATTTTGTATTATCCTATTGTTTTTACAATGTTTCCCAGTGATTTTCCACCTTTTTGACTTGCACTAAACTAACAAAGCCCTTAAATTAACAGGGTTATCCAAAGAGATTCGAAAAGTCACCGCACGTTCGGTGACTTTTCGTTCTCTTCAATTCGGTTCCTTTTGCCGATCCCATTTCGGTGACCCTGCGGTGTATTCAGCAAACACCACAGGGTCCCCGAATTGCAGGGAAAAGCTGCCGCAAACCCACCGAAAACTAACCGAATGCACGCTGAAAACAAGCAAAAACATCTGGATTAACCTTCGAAGAGGAGCCGAACAGGAGCCGAAAAGGAGCCGAATCACACAGAACCGAAGCAGCTGTGACGTAGAGGAGGCAGTGAATAAATTAGAAAAACCATTTGTATGAATCTGGGAAAAAGAAACGCTGTTTGCAAAGAAACTACTGAGCGAAAATGTCTGAAATTTTCACAGGAGGTCCAGGGAATGATAATAAAGATGGCTGTTACAAAAAAAATAAGCAAACTGAAAAAAAATTAAAAAAAAAACCGGACTTTTAATTTTTTTTTAAAAAATTCAGAAAAATGCTTAAAGTATCCTAAAAAAATCTATAAATAAAGAGACTTTTTGCTGCAGAATTTTATAATGAACGGTTTATTAGATATTGAATTAAAACGGGAATATTTTTAACATTGAAGCCTATGGGATTCTCCTGAATAAATTTGCCGAATTAAACCACCGAATGGCAGGGCATTAAGGGAACCTTTCACTGCTGGTTTGTGTTCTCTGAATAGCCGAAGCAGTGCTTTTTGATGGGGTTTTCACTGCCCTCGAACAGGAACCGAACAGGCACCGTATGTTCAGGCAATTCGACAGGATTTGGCGAATTGCCTGCTCTCTGGATAGCCGAATGGCCAGGAAAGGTAACCGAACACTGATTTTCAGCGTTCGGTTACCTTTCTCAAGCAATTCGAATCTCTTTGGATAACCCTGATAGTATATTATAATATGGAACTTAATATTAACAATGTGTCTCAAGTTTAATTTATTTTATTCACTGCCTAACCACAAAAGTCACATACAGGGTTATTCAAAGAGAATCGAAAAGTCACCGCACTTTCGGTGACTTTTCGTTCTCTTCAATTCGGTTCAATTTGGTGATCCCATTTCGGCAACCCTGCGGTGCATTCAGCAAGCACCACAGGGTCCCGAATTGCAGGGAAAAGTCAACGCAAACCCGCTGAAACCACACCACAAAACCCAGGCGAATGCACACCGAAACCCGCAAAAACATCTGGATTAACCCAGCCGAAAACACCGGAAAAACTCGAGCAGGAGCCGATCACACGCAGCGCAGCCGCCGAAAAAAAGCCGACACCGCAGACGAATGCAGTGAATAAACTAGAAAAACAGATTGGTTGAATGTTTGAAAAGTGAACTGCTGTTTGCAGAGAAACTACTGAGCGAAAATGTCTGAAATTTACATATGAGGTCCAAGGAATGATAATGAAAAGGGCTGTTAAAGAAAAAATAAGTAAAGTTAAAAAAAATCCCCAAAAATGCTTAAAATATCCTAAAAAAAATCTATAAATAAAGAGACTCTTTACTGCAGAATATTATAATCAACGGTTTATTAGATATTGAATTAAAACGGGAATATTTTTAACATTGAAGCCTATGGGATTCTCCTGAATAAACCTGCCGAATTAAACCACCGAATGACAGGGCATTTCGGGAACGTTTCACTGCTGGTTTTTGTTCTCTGAATAGCCGAAGCATTGCTTCTCTATGGGGATTTCACTGCCCTCGAACAGGCACTGTATGTGCAGGCAATTCGCCAAGATTTGGCTTATTGCCTGCTCTCTGGATAGCCGAATGGCCAAGAAAGGTAACCGAACGCTGATTTCAGCATTCGGTTCCCTTTCGGCAGCCATTCGGATCTCTTTGAATACCCCTGATACTTTTTAATATTATGTAGGGGCATCCTTTTACTTTGATTACAGCATGCATTCATCATGGCATTGTTTCAATAAGCATATACAAAGTCACCACAATTACTTACACCCACAGTCAGGGCCGGATTTGCATCTCAGGAGCCTGTAGGCACAGAAATGTGGAGCCCCCCCTAAAGAAACATGACAAAATTACTTTTTAATTTTTTTGTTTAGGGGCAAACAATTTTTTTTTAACATTTAAAAAAAAAAACCTTAAAACCAGTTTCTCTCTGCACAAAAAACAAAAGAAAGGGCAGAATCTGTTGCCTAGTTGAGTTAGTAAAGTGGCATTGTTTTATATGTAAAAGCCTCTGCCATAGAACAGAGAAAAAATGTACAGTATTTTGCATTTACTTTAATTTTTTTAGTTTTACACATTACTAGCAGGGTTATTCAGAGAGAGGTGAAAACCAGGAGAGTGACTGGAGAAGTGAAAATTCTAGGTCAAAATAGCCAAACCAGAAAAATTCTCCCATTTATCTCACTTTCCAAATCGGCTATTTGACTAGATTGCTCTCTTCTCCTGCCAATTCTCCTGGTTTTCCCCTCTCTCTATGGTCATGTTTGGTATCATTGTAAAGTCCAGACTCTGACCTTTCCAATGATGTCTCACTTAACCTTGTGCAGAGTACAATTAAGAGATGCAGGGTTTCAAAGTCCTCCTGTCTCTCCTCACTGCAGTGCCATGGTTTAGGTTGTCAATGAAACAATACATTGTGCCATCAACTCCACACTGGTTGGCAGTGGGGAAAATGAGAAAGTGAGTTAGTACAGCATCACTGTTCACTTAATAATTGTAAACTGAACAATAATGCTACATTAAGGGGAAAAAAAGTGAATACTATTTTATTTGTTATTCTATTTTTACTTAAATTTACCTGGTCATATTTGACATAATCTGGTCTTTTCAAGGAAACCTAGAATGTCCCTCTAGCCCTTAGGGGTCCAGAGATACAGAGCTCTAAATGACTATTAAAAAAACACTTTTTACAGAGGAAGGAACTCCCTTGTGGCAGGCACCTGTAGGCACTCTGCCTAGTTATAAATCCTTCCCTGCCCAAAATTACTGTAATTTGTCACCAAAATCTTGTATTGATGATGGGAGAGTTGAAGGCTGTTTAAAGTCTTCTACAGCAAATCCCAAAGATTCTTAATGGGATTAAGGTTTGGACTCTATGTTGGACACTTTATGGGCTGTATTACAATGTTGGCGCTAAAAAGGGGATGCTAAGGTAGAAAACCTGCACCAGCATATTACAGGGCAGGACCTGATTCAGCAGCCAGCCCCGTAATGCAGCATTAAGCCCCTGGATAATGTGCTGCCACAAGTATCCCCTCCTGGAGTGCAGAGGACCCCATGGAGGGCTGTGCTGCCGGGTCACGTGGTCTGCAGGATCTCACTCTCGCAAGATCCTACAGGTCCACGGGGTGATCGCAGATGGAGTCCAGGGACTTTTCTCCCCAATCTCATTCTGCTCCTGGGGGTGAGAAGCGGCGAATTGGGCCACCGTTCTCGCCGTGGGATGAGAGGTGTGTATCTGATTTCTGTGGGATTTTTCCGCTAGTGCTCACTGATTCCGCAGAAGTGGAATCAAATAGCACCAGCTTCTAGCTGTGGTTAACTTTTCAGTTAACCGTAGCGGTACGGTACGGTAATTAGTGCTATGATTACAAATGCTACTTACTCTTTGCACTCCTCATGTTAAGCATGATGCGATAATGGGTTAACCCATTAGCATTTGGAATGGAATATGGGGGCCCTGCGCTAGGGCCACTTAACCTAACATTAACACTCACATAGCTTTGAACTAAAGCTAGCGTTAAGTTGTAATAGTGCCCTATGTATGAAAATGATATCTCATGCTCCTTGAACCACTCTTGCACAATTTGAGCCTTATGAATCCTAGCATTGCCATCTTGGAATTTGACCATGCCATCAGGGAAAAAAAAGAAAAATCCACTGATGGGGGGCTTCTCATTCATTATATTCAGGTTACTCAGCTGACCTAATTTTTTGGGCAAATAAAGTTGCTGAACGTAGACATTTTGATGAGGCAGTGTACCTTCGTAATGGGCCACTGACCTATTATTATAACCTATTAGGCACTGCACAATAAACCCCTATGGCATACATGTGGACCATTTTCAGCATGCCGGTCTGCTATGACATAGTGGTTTCTTCAGGGATTTCTGTGTACATGACAAAATCTATAAGGCCAAAACAATTGATCCTATAATCCTGCTTTGTCAGGTGAGTGGAGGAATTTCTATTAAGGGAGGCATGCTGCACACAATACACTTCTGATTTAAAACTAGCCACAGAGCCTGTATTAGGACTCTGCAATCCCACCCGCCCTCTCCATCCACCCTCCCACCCAGTCCTGGTCTAAAACGTGTAGCACCCTTTCCAGCTGTTTCCACTTTGCCAATCACCCTAATTAGCCAAAGGTTCTAGCCCTTCCCATTAAATCTTATTTCTGGCTATCAGCTCTACCTCTTGTTTGGCATACCTCTGTCCCTTAGATTGTAAACTCATGGGATGTCTGGCTGAGCACTTATATAGCACGTATAAAGTGCTGTTTTAGCCCAACAATTATCCTACGGGCAGGGTTGTCTGCACTTATTTATTATGTCTCGCGTCTGTGCTTACCCCTATATAACTATTTTTCACCAAGGACCATCAAATTGCTTCATATTCCATATCTAACCAGGTAATCAAGAGAAAGCTTATCCCTTTATATCAGAAGTCACATTGCCTCACAACTTTACATGACTAAGGGACATGCTTGGTGCTAACTTAACCAGAGCTGGTGTAAACTTCCCAGAGCCATTATAACCTATGGAGGTTTTAAGTAGACATGTGCATTCGTTTTAGTACTAAAACGATTTAGTCTGAATTTTGGGATAATTTAGTTTTCGTATGACTCAAGAGATACGAAACTGCTCAGTACAAAAAACGAAAGAAACTAAAATAAAATGCACTACATTTTGTTTCAGTCCTTTTTGGAATATTACATTGATGAGTGAAGGAGACCAGCAATGAAGAGCGCAACATCGCAAAGCTACAGAAAAGGTTTGTATGCATAATCCTTCCCGACCCCTACCCAAAAATCTGACAGTGATAGAGCTCCAGAATACTCACTCGCAGCAAAGCCAGCCAGCACAGGAGAGGAAACCTTTACTTAACCCTTGCATGTCTATGAGGCAGACAAGATGATAAAAGCAAAGAGTGTGTATATATAAATATACACTATACAGTGTGGGCGCCTATTTATAAATTAATTTAAAGTGCAGGGTGTAGTGCTAATAAATAGTCAAATGCTGCCTAGAGTATGGTAAAAACACATAAAAAACAACCAAAATATGTGTCAGAATACAAGATAAAAGGCGAATATCCATACGGCGCATCTAGTACAATTAATATGTTAATAAATCAATGGATATATAAGATCCATAAAATCTATTAAAAAACTCATAAACCGTAGCAGTAAAAAATGTATTAAAAATGTATATTATTATCAAGTCAATAAGGTGCATAGAGTAAAGTCCAGGTCAAATGTGCAAACAGTGCAAAAAAAGTGCTCAAGTATATATTGATGGAATACTCAAAAATGATGATGAGAAATGATGTGCTGATCTTCTTATAATGCTGGTGCTGAATCCTCATATCCGCCAGTAATCCTCAAAGAAAGCACATCACAAGAAGGATAATAGTGCAGACAGTCAAAATAGAATAGGCTCGAATTATAACCAAAATCCAAACCACTCACATTTATGGGAGCCCACAAGGTCCCGGCTCGAGGAGAAAACAGCCTGCAGCCAAATATAGGGTGGCACTTCCCTTCTTTCTGTTCGTACTGGAGACTAAAAATAGAGAGAATCGGGAGACGGCACTCCCATAGCGTAATGCTGCGTATATGTGGAAATGTGATAAAGGAAAAGATTAAGCACACTCACCGATTTTAGAGCCTCGTAATATCAGGCTCAATCTATGTCGCTCTGGGTCCTCTTAAGGTGGGAACCCAAACCTCTTTGCCTCCGTGGTGATGGATCCAAAATTCCAAGAAGAAAAAAAGGGGTCGGAGAAAGGTGGCAAATATTGGGAAAATTTAATGAATAAATAAAATACAGGACAGAATCTACCGAGACGCGTTTCGGCTTAAAAAGCCTTCCTCAGTCGGTATAAAGGTAAATGTCCATAAAAAGGTCAGTATCACTGACCTTTTTATGGACATTTACCTTTATACCGACTGAGGAAGGCTTTTTAAGCCGAAACGCGTCTCGGTAGATTCTGTCCTGTATTTTATTTTATTTATCATTTAAATTTTCCCAATATTTGCCACCTTTCTCCGACCCCTTTTTTTCTTTCTTGGAATTTTGGATCCATCACCACGGAGGCAAAGAGGTTTGGGTTCCCACCTTAAGAGGACCCAGAGCGACATAGATTGAGCCTGATATTACGAGGCTCTAAAATCGGTGAGTGTGCTTAATCTTTTCCTTTATCACATTCCACATATACGCAGCATTACGCTATGGGAGTGCCGTCTCCCGATTCTCTCTATTTTTAGTCTCCAGTACGAACAGAAAGAAGGGAAGTGCCACCCTATATTTGGCTGCAGGCTGTTTTCTCCTCGAGCCGGGACCTTGTGGGCTCCCATAAATGTGAGTGGTTTGGATTTTGGTTATAATTCGAGCCTATTCTATTTTGACTGTCTGCACTATTATCCTTTCTTGTGATGTGCTTTCTTTGAGGATTACTGGCGGATATGAGGATTCAGCACCAGCACTTATAAGAAGATCAGCACATAATTTCTCATCATCATTTTTGAGTATTCCATCAATATATACTTGAGCACTTTTTTTGCACTGTTTGCACATTTGACCTGGACTTTACTCTATGCACCTTATTGACTTGATAATAATATACATTTTTAATACATTTTTTACTGCTACGGTTTATGAGTTTTTTAATAGATTTTATGGATCTTATATATCCATTGATTTATTAACATATTAATTGTACTAGATGCGCCGTATGGATATTCGCCTTTTAAGATGATAAAAGCAGCTGGAGAAGGAAAACATTCAAATAAATCACACTGAAAGCTAATGACAGAGGAGGGCTGGATAGTAAAAAACCCTTTATTACAAGCAGCGTTGGGAGAAGAGAGGGACTTTATAAAATGTGTGTTATCTCCCCTCCCGCTCTGCATAATAGGGGCTTAGGTCTGATACATTTTATATTATCCAAGAGCACTATCTACCTTTCCTCATCTATAATACACATTTTATATAAAGTCCCTCTCCTCTCCCAGTGCTGCTTGTTATAAATAGTTTTTTACATCTGATACATTTAGTATCCAGCTCTCCCAGTTACTCTGTCATTATGAGCCTTCAGTGTGATTTATTTGAATGTTTTCCCTGGATTTAAAGTGCTTTATTTTATTATAAAAATAAATTTGCACCAGTCATCTCTTCTCTGAGCTTTCAGACCAATTTACGTTAATATTTTCTCTCTCCCCTGCTTTTATAATCCCGTCTGTCTCCCCCACAGAGATACAAAGTTTAAGTAAAAGTTCCCTCTCCTGTGCTGGATAAGAATTGCATTCTGAAGTTCTGCACCCTCCACATGCCAATGCAGTAGGATGTTCTATACAGAGAGGGATATTAATTAATTCAGGAGGATGTTCTATACAGAGAGGGGTATTAATTAATGCAAGAGGATGTTATATACATTATACAGAGAGGGTTAATAATTAATGCAGGAGGATGTTCTATACATTATACTGAGAGGAGCATTTTTTTTGGGCCCTTTAATTCCAGTGGCTGTGAGCGCTGAGATCAGCTGCTTGTTATATTATCTCTCAGTACAATATATCAGGCTCAGCTGTTACAGTAACTGACTGCTGCTCATCACAGCGCTCAGAGTTTCAGTAAAACAAGGAAATAATAGTTATAACCTCTTATATTTAAAAATATTATTTACTAGTTTTACTGAAACTCTGACAGGGTTATCCAAAGAGATTCGAAAAGTCACCGCACGTTCGGTGACTTTTCGTTCTCTTCAATTCGGTTCCTTTTGCCGATTGCATTTCGGTGACCCTGCGGTGTATTCAGCAAGCACCACAGGGTCCCCGAATTGCAGGGAAAAGCTGCCGAAAACCTGACGAAAACTAACCGAATGCACTATGAAAACAAGCAAAAACATCTGGATTAACCTTCGAAAAAGCCGAACAGGAGCCGAACAGGAGCCGAACAGGAGCCGAACAGGAGCCGAATCACACAGAGCCGAAGCAGCTGTGACGTAGAGGAGGCAGTGAATAAATTAGAAAAACCATTTGTATGAATCTGGGAAAATGAAACGCTGTTTGCAAAGAAACTACTGAGCGAAAATGTCTGAAATTTTCACAGGAGTTCCAGGGAATGATAATAAAGAGGGCTGTTACAAAAAAAATAAGCAAACTGAAAAAAAAAAAAAAAAAAAATCGGACTTTTAATTTTTTTTTAAAAAATTCAGAAAAATGCTTAAAGTATCCTAAAAAATCTATAAATTAAGAGACTTTTTGCTGCAGAATTTTATAATGAACGGTTTATTAGATATTGAATTAAAATGGGAATATTTTTAACATTGAAGCCTATGGGATTCTCCTGAATTAATTTGCCGAATTAAACCACTGAATGGCAGGGCATTAGGGGAACCTTTCACTGCTGGTTTGTGTTCTCTGAATAGCCGAAGCAGTGCTTTTTCATGGGGATTTCACTGCCCTCGAACAGGGACCGAACAGGCACCGTATGTTCAGGCAATTCGACAGGATTTGGCGAATTGCCTGCTCTCTGAATAGCCGAATAGCCAGGAAAGGTAACCGAACCCTGATTTTCAGCGTTCGGTTACCTTTCTCAAGCAATTCGAATCTCTTTGGATAACCCTGTGAGTGCTGTGATGAGCAGCAGTCAGTTACTGTAACAGCTTTGACTGACACATTGTGCTGAGAGTGAGAGATACTGTAACAAGCAGTAGGCTTGTGCACCGATTTTTTTTTCGGTTCGGTTCGATTTGTTCGGATGTTTAAACTTTTCGATTTGGCTCGTTTCGACCGATTTCTGTTTCGATTTGGTTCGGTTCGGTTCGTTTTTCGTGTACATTTTTTTTTCGGAATATCGACCATTTTTCGTATTTTCGTGTCACTTTGCTCGTTTTTTGTATCGACTTTTTGGAAATTTTGGAAATTTTCATTTTTTCGGAACTTCTGTTCTCCTCGTTTCAAAGTGTCTACGATAATTCTGGCGATTCTTCTATCGTGTTTTTTTTTTAAGATCCTTTTTTTCTTATGAATAATTGAATATACATTTCACAACTTTATTTAATCATATTAAAATGGTATGAAAGCCAAGGAACAAAAAAAATGAACAAAACGATTTAAAAAACGCTAAACTGAAATGCCACAAGAAACAAGTGATACGCATTTACAAATACAAAATTTACAGAATCAGCGATATAACCAATAATAGTTAAATATACGATTTCCACAATTACCGAAATGGAACCGAAATCACGAATGGAACCGAAATCATGAATAGAGCAAAAATAAATTTCGATTTGACACATTTCAAGTCCATTCGAAAAATCCGAAAATTTTTCGTTTCGGCTCGGAAAACTTTTCGGATCTATTGGTTTTCGGGTCCGATCCGATTCGGAAATTCGGCCGAATCCGAAGACACGAATCGGGAAATTTCGTGAAAATTCCGAAATTCCAAAACCCGAAACGCACATCCCTAACAAGCAGCGATCAGCGAGCTCAGCCCTCTGAGGAGCCACTACAATAGTAATTGTATCCGCTGGTTTTCAGATGAATGAAAATAGTTTTCATACTAAAGAACTGAAAACAATTTTTTTTAGCAACTAAATAAATTGCGTTTTAGGACTAATCCATTAGTTCAAAACAAAATTTTGCGTTGTGCACATGTCTAGTTTTACGTTTACAACAGCACAGCTCTGGTTAAGTTAGCACCAAGTACGTAATATGGCCCTAAGTTTCCAGGTGACCTCAGGGAAATATACATTGCAGACATATTCCTCCAATGTAGTTAGCCTTTTTTGCTATGAAGGAGTGCCTCATGGTGACTTGGTGAGCCGCAAAAGGTCTGTCTTTGAGATTTCTCTATCCCTCCCATTTTCACCACATTGCTCCTCATCTCCACGTTTTTCACAATTCTGATTATAGTTTTTCAGTTTTCTTTCGCCCCACTTTGAGTAGTATAGCACTTGTTTTATGTGTACAAATATATTATTACTTGGATGTACACTTCCCTGATTTTACAATTGATACATGAATTATTTATGTGCTTTCTGTATTATTTACGCCTCTGGCTAAACACATGACGTGGAGTGAAGGACTAAGAAGGACCATTCCACAGGGTCTTTTCAATATTGTAAATTATTATGGGTTGTACACTTTCTTATCTTCTAGTTGTCATAACTTGTTGTTATCACACTCTATATTATCAATTATGTATCTACCATTTTTACCATGCAAATGATATTGGAAAACAATTTGCATTTGAAAATGCTAACAAAATATATTTTTCCCTGATTGTTATGTATATTTTATTGTTAAAAAAGAGATATACACGCACATTAAGTATTTCATATCCTAAAGTTTCATATCTTGATGATAGATTGTATGATTTTTTATGATGGATCTTGAAAAGGTATCTTCTCCCTTATAGTTGAATGTTTGGGGGGGTGGTGTTCGTGAGCTGAAGCATTATTTGGAGAGACACTGACTTGAATTGCATCTAGTGAAGAGGTTCTTCAAAGTTTAATTTTCAAACATCAAAAGTCATAGCACTTGAAACAAACTGTCTATACTTTTGTAGGTGAATCTTTTTGAAGTGTTCATAGCATACTTAATCTCTATCATTTTGTGTGACTAACACAAGATTCAGGAATGCTCCATTTTCCTGAAAACTAATGAATGGAGCACTATAGAGCTGGAAATTCCAATATTGTTCTTAACCCCTTCACTACCAAGTGATTTTTCAAAACAACCACTGTCAGGAACCAGTTTTTTAATAATTTTTAATTAATTATACAGTAAGAAAGAGCTGGGCATATTCCCAGTGTATTTCTTACTGTAATAACCTATTTGGCCAGTAGATGGTGCCATGTACTGACAAACTGAATCATCTATGATAAAGATTTACAAAGTCCACAGAGTGGCCGCACTCAAAAAAAATTAAAAATACAATTTATTTAATGACAAAAGTTAAAACATATTTACCAACGTTTCGGCTCTCTTGGAGCCATTTTCAAGGTTTCAAGCCATTTTCAACCTTGATAATGGCTCCCAAGATAGCTGAAACATCGGTAACAATCAGGGTTATTCAAAGAGATCCGAATTGTGGCCGAAAGGTAACCGAACACTGAAATTCAGCGTACGGTTACCTTTCCTGGCCATTTCGCTATTCAGAGAGCAGACAGTTTGCCAAAGGTTGGTGAATTGCTTGTACATACGGTGCCTGTTCGAGGGCAGTGAAATCCTCATAGAGAACACAAAACAGCAGTGAAAAGTTGACGAAATTCCCCGCTGTTCGGTGGTTTCATTCGACAGGTTTATTCAGGCGATTCCTATAGGCTTTAATGTTAAAAATATTCCCGTTTAAACCCAATATCTAATAAACCATTTAATATTATATTCTGCAGTAAAAAGTCTATTTATTTACAGATTCTTTTAAGATCTGTTAGGCGTTTTTCGGGATTTTTTTGGCAAAAAACCCTCTTCTTTTTTTAAATTGTCTTTTCTTTTTTTTTTACTGTAACTGCCCTTTTTATTATCATTCATTGGATCTTATATGTAAATTCCAGACATTTTCGCGCAGTAGTTTTTTTTGCAAACAGCGTTTCAAATTTCAAACTTTCAAGCGTACTGTTTTTTTGTTTTCTTTTCACCTCCTTCGTCTGCTTGTCGGGTTTTTCCGGCGGCTGCTCTGCCCTGTGATCAGCGGCTGATCAGGTTTATCCGGCGCATTCGGTGGGGTTAATCCAGATGTTTTTGCAGGTTTCAGTGCGCGTTCGCCGGGTTTTGGGGTGAGTGTATGTCGGGTTTGCGGCAGCTTTTCCCTGCACTATGACAGCCCTGTGGTGCTTGCTCAATACACCACAGGGTCGCCAAAATAGGATCGCCGTATTGAAAATAGGATCACACCGAATTGAAGAGAATGAAAAGTCACCGACTGTGCAGTGACTTTCCGATTCTCTTTGAATGACAATGAATGTTTTAACTTTTGGCATTAATAAAATTGTATTTTTAATTTTTTGAGTGTGGCCACTCTTTGGTATATATATATATATATATATTATTGCAGAAAACACATTATAGAAACACTCTGGATTATCAAATAAAATGAAAATAATACAATGACCAAGTATGCTTGTTTATGGTGGTCAAATAAAATGCAGTCTGTTAGAGAAGTACCTCTTAGAAAAAGCACACAGTGACATATGTTACTTTATATTTTGAAGCATAATCACCATAAACATCTTCACATTTCCTATTCAAAACACATCCTTGATAATGTAGTACAACTGGCTGTCAGAGAGAAAAGAAAACAAGAACTGTCTGAGAGCAGTCTGCAAAGTGACATTTGCTAAACTGACAAAATGGAAAAATTATATAGATTTGTTTTAGGCAGTCAAAAACATTGTTAATATTTAAGTCACATAAATAAATTCAGTGGGTAATGCTGCTATGTGACCTGTGCCACCTATTTAAATACAGAACATTTTTTATAAAAACTCCATTTCATGTACCATGAAATTGCCCTATAATGCATTCAATCACCATCAGGTTGTAATGTGTTTGAGTAAAGATTTTGTAGAACATAATCTGATTTATCTAAGCCTTATCTTGGGTTAGTACTTTCACATGTATTCCACAGCTAACTACAAGACTGTGCCCAAAAGTATTTTTACTCCTGCTAAAATGTATCTAAACAGAAACAAGACATTTCTAGAATGTTAACTATTTCCTGGTTGTTAATCTTCTTTCACTACAAAATAAGTTATTTTACAATATATCAAACAACACTGGGATTTATTTATTTTATTTATAAAGTAATTTTACCAGGAAGGATACATTGAGATTTCTCTCCTTTTCAAGTATGTCCTGGGTTCAAGAACATTGAATTGTTACATTTGTTACAGAAAAACAAAGTAATAGAATGCAAGATAGTAAAACAACAACAACACAAATATACAGATTAACCCCTTAGTGACCGGGCGGTTTTACACAAATCCGTCCTTTAGTGACCGCTGCTGTTTTTACGTTTCTGCGCTGCTCGTGTTTAGATCAAATTTTCCTCTTACTCGTTTATTCAACCCACACATATTATACACCCTTTTTCCCGCCATTAAATGGACTTTCTAGAAATACCATTATTTCCATCATATCCAATAATTTAATATAAAAAAAATATGAAATATGATGAAAAAAATGGTAAAAACACACTTTTTCGTAATTTAATCCCCTAAAGCTATAACCACCAATAAAGACCCCGGCTAAATAGTTTCCAAATTTTATCCCGAGAATAGAAATACCCAATTTTTACATGTTTTTACCTTTTAACCCTTTCACTGCTGAGCCAGTTCACCTATGTGCGCTGCGCTCATTCTGACTATTTTGTGCTAATTATTTTTAGATGACAGCCTAGGTCCTATTTAATTAAACTCCCCCCAGACAAAAAAAACTTTTAAAAAAACAAACATTTTTTTATTTTATTTATTTATTTATTTATTTTTTTATTTAATTTTTTTTTTTACATTTTTTTTTAAAACCAAACCTGGTCATGTTTGGTATTATTTGAAAGGCCATAATCAGGCCTTTCAAATGATGGCAAATATGACCATCTAGCTGCCATGGATCGGGAGATAAAGGGATCCTTAGGATCCCCTTATCTCTACATGGCAGCTAGAGGTTAACTGGCTCACTGACATCCTCACACATATGGTGAGGTTGTCAGTGGGTGGGGGGGGACCTGGAGGCTAGGCTGACATCCAAGATGTCAGCCCCCTCCAGGTTTGAATCACGTTTTGGCGCCAATTGGCGCCGCAACGTGATCCGGCGGCGAAATGGTAATGCCATACACCACTGGAAAGGGGAGGCTCTCCCCTCTCCAGCGGTGCAAACGGCATCTCCCTAGCTTCAATGGTTGGGGAGATAGAGGGCTCCGAAGGAGCCCCCCCCTCCCCTCCATTGAAACACATGGGGGCACCTTCTGATGACGTCACCACGCAGCGTGGCGACGTCATCAGCCTCGCCTGCCCATGTAAATCACATGGGCAGGCTTCCTCCCTGTCAGATCGACGTGGGATCCGACGAGGGAGGTGAGTATCGGGCGGGAGGGGGATTTGGCGCCGCTGACGTACCCTGTACGTCATCGGGTCTAAGGGAGACCCGAACACAGGACGTACAGGGTACGTCAGCAGTCGGGAAGGGGTTAATACAGAAAATAAATATGTAGGAAATATAGTCACTATGTTACATGTTTACAGGAGCATTCTGTATTGAAGTATGTTAATAGAGATCTATTAAGTGACTTTAGACTGGGGGAAGATGTGACGGCGTCTGGGAGGTTATTTCATAATTGCGTTGCTCTGTAGGAAAATGAGGATTGAGCCACTTTCTTTTTGTATTGTGGTATTGCAAATAAGGTGCTGGTCCTGGATCGAAGGTTACAGGATGAGGGAACTGCTAGGGGAAGCAGTCTTTTCAGGTAGGGTGGTAGCTTCCCAGCTTTATTAACAGGGTTATTCAGAGAGAAACTATATCATTTTATTTTGATTCATGGTGTATTACTACTGCTCTTGAGAAAGTCTCTGTGTAGACGAAACGCGTTGGGCTTTTATCTATTGATATTTTATTTGGAATAAAAGTTTTATATTTATTTTAATTACTCATCATTCTGTTTGTTGGAGATTCCAGTATCCCTACTGGTTTATCTACTAGACCCAACAGGGGTCCCTCCAGATGCTGAAGTTCCCTTGTTCTTTCTCAAAATAGTGAAACCAGAAAACTTCTCCCATTTATCTCACTTTCCAAATCGGCTATTTGGTCTGGATTGTTCTCTGCCAATTCTCCTGGTTTTCACCTCTCTCTGAATAACCCTTTATATGTAGAATGAACATCTGCTAATGCTACCTTACGTAAGGTTAAACTATTAGCCAACACACTGGTAATTTCCAGCCATGTACAAAACTGCTATAGTTACTTATATTACTACTAAGAATAACACCTTGGCTTCCACCACCTCCATGGAAATGTGTAAGGATTTGGTGGAAATTGAAAGCATCACAAAAGATGAGAGCAAGAACCTGGTGACGTTTGTGGTATGTTCAAGAGACTTTTGGGCCTTTTTAAACCTTTCACTATCAACATGCTCAACTTTGCATTATGATACAGTGAAAATCAAACATTAACACATTTGCTACTACATTTTAATGCAGTAGTAGTAGTTTAATAGTAGTGTTTTACCTAGGGAGAAACAAATTTATCAGTACGATCTCACTCCTGGCTTACTGTATTGGGGTAACCTGAGCTACAAGGAGCAGTCCCCTACCCGCACTGTAACAAAAAGTTAAACAAAATGTTTCTGCTGAATTACAACAGCCAGGGAAAGGGCAGAATAAAGGGACAGCTCTGGGGACACTCATTACTGTACATGGATAAGATTTGGGTTGTTATAATTACTTATGTACTGTACATGAATTTTAAGCAATGTGTTATTGTAATTTTCATATCCAGACATTATGCACGGACCATATTTTTTAATCTTTTGGTATATTCTGGAAGCTGCATTGCTGATAATCTTTTTATGATCAGTACAAATATCCACAAGCACGATATCAGACCATTTTGCTATCTATCATTATCACCTTTACTGTATTTGACACAAACAACGTTTCTGTCTATATGCTAATGATGCAGACCCTGTTTGGGTTGAAACCGAGCAAGATAAAGGACACCATCTGGAGTTTAGAACCTTACATCCCAGGAATATTCCTGTAATGCAGTGTTTCCCAAACCTCTCCTCAGCACCCTCAACCAGGCCAGATTTTGCAGATCACCCTGGAGAAATGCAGACTGAATCCTGAATCACTGAGCAGAAAATAATATCATCTGGGCTGTGCTTCAGATATCTGGCAAACATGACCTGTCAGCAGGTACTGAGGACAGGTTTGGGAAACTGCTGTAAAGGATAAAAAAAATGCATGAAAAATTAGCAACTTGTTGGCAACTCTTTTCTGCCCTATTCTTCTCCACTGTGGTTTCCTACTACATGTTCTAAGCACTCTTGGCAATACAATTACTTTACAAAACACATTAGGGGTTGTTCAAAGACTGCCGAATTGTCCACCAAAATGCATCGAACAGTGAATATCACCATACGGTGCAATTTTGTGGCAAGTCGTCTATTCAAAATGCAGGCAATTCGCCAAATATTGGTGAATTGCTAGCGCAATAATGTCCAATTCTGCGACAGTAAAATTCCCCATAGAAAAGTAAGGATTAATCTATTCAGAGAATGCTGAAAATTTGGTGAAATGTCCAGATTTTCGGTGCTTTTATTAGACAGGTTTAAACAGGCGAATTCTATAGGTTTCAAACTTGCAATGTAAACAAACTCCCCCTTTTTATTAATTTTTTATTCAACTGTTTATTCTCTTCATTTGCAGTCTTTTATTAATTATTTAGAATTTATTGGGCATTTTACTGTTTTTTTTTTTCGGTGAAATTTTTGATTCCGATTATTATTATTTTTTTTATTATTCTGTAACAGACCATTTTATTGTTATTCCTTGGACCTTATATATTATTTTCATGCATTATTTTTGTTTAAAACGCCTTTTAAAAATTTTAGTTTTTTTTCCCCTGTTCGGCAGCTGGTCGGCTTTTTTCAGCAGCGTTCGGTGGCTGATCGGAGGCATTCGGCAGATATGTGGCTGCGTTTGGCAGTTTATCAGATGCTTTCGGAGAACTGAATTCACCACAGAGTCGGCGAATTCATTTGCCGAAAGTGTGCCGAATGAAAGAGCACTGGAATTTCGGTGAAATTTTGGTGTTCTTTGCATAACCCTTTATTGGCTTTTAATAGATGGCTGGGAGAGGTAAGACACATTTACACACAAGCATTCTGCTAGCAGTAATTATATGCTCTTTGAAAGCGCAATGTCATTGTGGCCATGTCAGGTTCACTTTAAGATCCCTAGAGGTTTCTACCCCAGTTTAATAGTGAACATATAAATTCAATTCCCAGAGTATCATCTCTTAAAAGAAGTTAACTAAACTATTAAAGTGTTGAGGCTTTAATGTTTTATTTTACTAAATGAGCAGGTAATTGTTATGAACCATAAAATATGATATGACACAGCAGCAGTTGTAAGGCATTAGATACTTGTTTGACCTTTATTGTACCTTTAAAATGAAATAAAGAGTTTTACTTCAGTGGAAATAATCGCTTTACATGTCACTGTATGAACCATTTGGGTGCAATGAGCTTACTGAGGTGATAAATGATAAGAAATAATGTTGTATTCATATTGATTGTAAGTTCATTATAATCTTAGGAAATGACAGTACTTAGCATGGAAAATGCTAAAAATGTTACAATTAAAAATGTAGCACGTCATGCCCCAAGTCACAATGAAAGGTGAGACTATATGCCAAGCTTATTATATCTTGTGTATAGTTGTTTCTAGATATATAAAAAATAAAAAGATCATTTTTTTCATTGAATCCTATGGGATTTGCCTGTTTACACATGTCAAACGGAATCACCAAAACTCAGGACATTTCGTTGACACTTCAGTGCAGTTCGGCGTTCTGTGAATAGATTAACCATTACTTCTCTATGGGACTATTTCGCTGCCTCTGAAGATTGCTGATTTACGGCGAACTGCACCGTCGGCAAAAGTGATCGTCATGGGTTGCTACACCTCTCGTGCAGGGATGACGTCCACGGCATTTCAGTACTGACCGCCATTTCTAGGTGATTGCGCCTGATTTCCATATGGAGCAGTTTTCCCTGTAATGGCACAATCAAGCTTAAGCCTCGTGAGACCTGAGCAGGCCCCACCGTAGAGCAGGCCACTAGTGCCATTGCTCATTCTCAGGACCCTTACAAACCTCCCTCTTTTCTCGCACTGTGTTTCACTGTCAACTTGGCAGTAGTTGGCGAATTGACGAACTGACACAAAATTGCACCGTATGGTGAAATTCACCGTTCAGTGCTTTCCGTATAACCCCTTTAGTCTACATAGAGGAGTTTTAGTATGCGACTTAAACAGTTTCATTTGTCCTTTTTGGCATTTTAATTATATTGTTTTTCATTTTAAGTGTACTCTTACGAGTAGAAACCGAAGCACAGAGGGTAGTTTATTCTGTATGTAAATGTAGTATTGAAAAATAACAACGGTTCAGATGTATGTATTATAGATTAACAAAAACTCAAAGCCCTGGATAGCAAACTACTGAAACCTTGTATATTACCAACACTGGCATACCACCAAAAAGTGTTTAGCAGTTTTACTTTTGAAGCTACAAAATTACTATTGAAATCGAAGTAAAAGTGATGCAATAAAGGCTTTTTGCAGTGAATGTTGAGGGAAGCAGATGTCTAACATACAAAAAAATAAAGATATTAGTATTGCTATGTCAGGTCATACAATTTGCTAGAAGACAAAGATGATATTAGCTAAATAATAGCTAATCTGGGGCTCTATTCCAGCCAAGTCCTTATGATTAACGAGTGGGGCCATTATACTAAATGATTCCTTTGCTATGACAACCGAGCTGCAAGCTTCACTTTGCTTCATAGACACTTCAATGGAAAGGATACTGTTTTAGGTCTATTCACTAAAAGGTGAAACCCAGGAGAATTGGCAGGAGAAGAGAACGAAGAGACCTGTTTGTGTTTCAACAGTGAGATGAATGCATGTGTGTAGTGGACCATAAGATGGAACTGTTCTATACAAAACGAGTTACATGGGGACGTTTTGCAGAGATCCGCTCATTTTTTCTGGCACATGGATATGGGTTTTATATTTTCTTATGTTTTTTTTCTTTAATTAAAGCATGAATTCCTTTAATTAGATATCCCTGAAGAAGTCCTAGACATAGAATAAAATGCATTGGATGGATTAAGCATTGGAAAAATAGGAAAAATGTATACCGTAGATACTCGAGTATAACGCGACCCGAATATAACGCGATGGATAGAGATTTATAATGGAAATGAGGGAATACTCAAGACTCGACTATAACGCAAGGAGCAAAATTATACTGTACCATAAACCATTAAAATCCTTTCAGGTTCTCTTAACAGTAAGGCTACCCCTCAGGCCAGGGTGCTCTGCTCTAGAATGATTGCAGTTGTTACTAAGTATGAAGCCGCTGGCCACCCGTCTTCTTTATTAGCCGTTAGATGGCCAACGGCGGCGAACGAGGTGAATGATTGGCCATGATGGATCCCACCCCTCCTGAATCTGGGAGTTCCTGAAGAGTTTGCAAGCATCAGGGGGCCCACATTCACTTCAGAGAGACTACCGGAACTTCGGGATACTTGGGATCCCGAGTAAGTCTTTTTTTTTATTTATTTTTTACACGCGATGCAGATGTCTCGAATATGTCAGATGTCTCGACCCCTCTAATTTTAAGGTAAATTTTTGTCACCAAAATCTAGTGGTATACTCGAGTATCTACAGTATCTGTTAATGTTTTTGATTTCTAAATACTTTATATCTATTATTTATTACCATGTGGGGACCATTAGGTTTTTGGACAAACTGACACTTGCTTCACTAATTAGTGATCAGCTAAATAATGCATGAAGCGATAGGCCCTGGATTTGGTAATATTTAGTATATATATATATATATATATCTATATATATATATATTAGTGTTTATTATTGAAGAAGCCACTTGCACATCACAGCAATTCGATGAATTGCATCCCAAAGCTCCTGTGCCACATTCCCTATATGCAGCAAGGAATTCTGGGTAGGATATGCAAATGACATCTGTCCCACTTTTATGCATCCTGGGTCTGTTATTACACAGATCCCTAAAATCAATGCTATGCCACACTGTGGCTTTGTACCAGAGATAAGGTTTATGCAACTGGTCAAAGCCACTCTATAAATATATATAAATTCAATAGACCGTGTTAGTCCAGTTTGCCAAAATCATGAGTATAGCAGTACGTAGTGATACCTTTTTTATTGGACTAACGTTACATTTAAAAGACGAGCTTTCGAGAGTATTACTCTCTTCCTCAGGTCTGGAAGCTTTCTGATCAGTTCCTAGAATTAAACATTAGGGCATAAAGGGTGACATGGGTGGGGGGGGGGTTAGATGTCGTAAAGAGTGAGAGTCAAATGGTATGTTCAAAATGGGAAAATGGAGGCATGAGGCCCATAATAAAACAACAGAGATAAGATCATACTACTTGAAAGGAAAAGATAAAAAGGAAAAAAGAAGAAAACAAAAAACATAAAACAGTGAAGGCTGTCTCAGCCTTCACTGTTTTATGTTTTTTTCTTTTTTCTTTTTCCCTTTTTTTTTTCCTCTTTTCCATTCAAGTTGTATGATCTTATCTCTGTTTTTTTACTATGGGCCCAAGATCCCTCATGCTTTCATTTTCCCATTTTGAACATTCCCATCCAAAAGTAAAACTAACCGTAGCCCTAGCCTAACCCTTACTCTAAAGATGGAACCTTTTTGGAATTGATCTAAGTTAATTTCGATTTCTCAAAAAAAAAACAATAGAAATTTGTAAATGATGCAAAGTATTGTATTTGCCTAATTCAAACAATTTTTTTAAGCAACTTTTTCTTGTATCATCTCAATAGTTAGGAGAAAAGGACAATGTTAGGATAAAATGCAACGGGAAAGGAAGTCTGGTATGTGATCGCATGGGATGAACCAAGTAAATTTCCATAAAAAATACCACCAGAAACTGTGTACTGTACTGTGAAGTAAAATATGCCATAATTCCCCCAAGCAATGCAATTACCTGTGAATGTATAGCCAAATTCCCAAATATGTCACAATACCCAGTTTCTGGTGCTATTTTTGTGGACAACTCTTTCCTATTGAAGAGGTTAACATTGCTACTATGCTACTGTTTGTATGGGGAAAACAGAGCTATATCATTACATTTCAAACAGAATGCATTCCAAAATGGTATGACATACAGGCAACATAGGTGCAAACAGTGACCTGCTATTTATAATTCACAAAGTTAAGGGGTTCCTAGCTGGAGAAATACTGTATTTTGTTTTCATTCATAGGATACGTCTTTGATTGTAATGAGTCAGTCTTCTTCCCAGTAAGGACGCTAGTCATTTCCCATTTTCTTTGGGAGCTACACCAGAGCTTTCAACACTAATTCCATAACGCATCAGGATGAAAAATAATGAAAAGGGGCAAAGATTAATAAATAAGACAAAATGGTTTAGAAATGATAAGAATGCCAATGGCAACATGGTTTTAAATCCTACCTCTTGGATTGTGTGATATACAGGTTGGTGTAGAAGATTTAAACGTTAAACAGGTACCTGCTCCCTTCGAAATACCTTGATGCCTTGATTACTGTAACGGGTGTAGTAGCGCCCACCAAGGAGTAGCAAGGTTGAGATTAGGCTTGTGCACTGATTTTTTTTTCCGTTCGATTCAGTTCGATTTGTTCGGATGTTTAAAATTTTCGATTTGGCTCGTTTCGACCGATTTCTGTTTCGATTCGGTTCGGTTCGGCTCGTTTTTCATGTACATTTCTTTTTCGGAATATCGACCATTTTTCGTATTTTCGTGTCACTTTGCTCGTTTTTTGTATCGACTTTTCGAGATTTCGGAAATTTTCGTTTTTTTCGGAACGTCTGTTCTCCTCGTTTCAAAGTGTCTAACTCTATTCGTTTTGACGTAAACTACTATGGTGTACTTTTTTATACTTTATATATTTTTTTATAATAAATTTTTGGTTTGTTTTTCGGATCCGATAATTCATTCTGTCGATACAATAATTCTGGCGATTCTATCGTGTTTTTTTTTTATTAAATAAAGATCCTTTTTTTCTTATGAATATACATTTCACAACATTATTTAATCACATTAAAAAAATGGTATGAAAGCCAAGGAACAAAAAAAAAAGAACAAAATGATTTAAAAACCGCTAAACTGACCCGAATGGTCTGACTTTAAAAATAAAAACCAGAACAAAAAGGTTTTAAAACGGAAAAATAGTTTATCAAAATGATCTGAAACGAATAAAAACTAAAAAAAAAATTATTTAAAACAGACAAAAAAAAATTAACCCTTTCGCTGCTGAGGCATTTCACGGCTTCCCTTCACGCCTGTGTGCGGTCTGTTGCTGAGCTAATTTTTAACAGTTTCGCTCCTCTTGTTTAAACGCGTTTTGAAGCCTTATTTTATAATATGACCAGACATGTTATATATTATTATTATTATTATTATTCTTTATTATAAAGCGCCAGCATATTCAGCGCTGTACAATAAGCACAGTATAGACAGGGTTACAATACATTGAACAACATTGACAACAGTACAGGAGGAGATGATATTCCGTAGGAACTCACAATCTGGGATTGGGGTTGAAACAGGAGTGTAAGTTGATTGATGGTTCGTCAGTGAGTTGGGTGGTAGGCTTCCCTAAATAGGAATGTTTCAGGAGCGTTTGATTAGTCTGACAGTACGTTCCAGAGAGTTCTTTCGGCAGACTCGGCAGATGATTCATAATAATCATTATCATATGTATGCGTCATGTCCTGTCTGTATTATAACAAAAAATGCAATAAAATTAGAATTTTCAATGTTTGTTTTACAAGGTGTAAAGTGTTTTTTCACATTTTAACATGCGAGTGTTTGCGGTTACATTTTATGAGTTGCGTTTGTTAAAAAAAATTGAGATGGGGACTTGTTATTTTTTTTGGGTGCAAATTACACTATTTTTAACAAACGCACCCCATACAAAAATCCTTAGTGCAGCATCATTGTTCACATTATAATTGAAATGGGAACAATATTGCTGCATTAACAAAACAAAACAAAAAACCTGTTTATTTTTTTTTATATTTTAATTTTTTATAATTTTTAACATTGTCATGTTTGGTATTGTTGGAAAGGCCATGCTCTGGTCGATCCAAAGATACCAAACATTAACCAACCGATAGCTGCCGCGGATCGGGAGATAGGGGGTTCCAATGAACCCCCTATCTCCACCATTGGTCGCAGTTAGGGGTTAACTCCAGAACTGACGTCATTGTGACGAGGTCTTGGGAACTGTCGGCAGCTGCCGTTCCCCCACGCTGTTGTCTTCCTGCAAAGACGTGACCATGTTGGCGGGCAGCATCTTAGCGGGCAGCGGTGGGAGAGAGAGAGCTCATAGCTGGGAGGAGGTGTTGCGTGAAGCTGCAAACAGGGACAAATAAACTAGACCTGAGCCGCACTGAGGATCTTTGGGTTGTGTCGGAGAAGACTTCACGCAGTGCTGCCATCAATATTTTTTGATAAATTCTTGGTTATACAATGAATGTGACTGTGGACAAAAATCCATGTTGTTGTGACATCGCCTAAGCTTAACAAAACCATGCCACGTCGGTAATCAAATCTCAAGGCAGTACAACAAGGTTGTGTTAGTGTGTGACATTTTTTGGCCAGGCAGGAAGTGTAGAATGTGCACAGTCACATTCATGGCCACAAATATGTTGACAAATTTATGACAAAGGGTCCATAGCAATGTCAATAAATTTATGTACATATAATTTTAACAGTGTGGAAACCAAGCAATACATATTAACTTATTAAGTAAGGAAAAGCAACGCACACAAACAGGAAAATATAGAAAAAATCTAAAATTTATTTACAACATGGGGAACATGCCAAGGATGGCAAACTGCCCAACAGGGTCACAAACAAACATAGGGGAGGAGGCTGGTCTCACTGCCGCTCCAGGATGTCAGCGGCATTGCTAATATGCTCCCGCAACTCCTGGAGCAATTCCTGGATGAAATCTATGGTGGTGACAGCCAGGCGTAGCTCTCCGATCGCCATCCTATTTATCATCCTAATGCTGGACGTGTCCGGTCTGGCTTCTCCTTCTATATAAACAATAAATGAAGGAAGGAAAATACAGTAAGTAAAGCAGGTTTCTATTTTTGACTGAAAGTCTTGAAAAAATATAACAGTAGTATATACCAGTGCTGGCGGCCTCCTGAGGCTCTGACTCCTCCTCCGACTCCTCCTCCTCCACCACCACCGTCAGCATCTCTTCCGGTGCTATATCTAAGAAATTAAAGAAATAAAAAATACAGTAAACAACAAAACTGATTTATTTTTGAACAAAAGTCGATGCAAAATACAACAGTAAAAAAAAAAACCTGGACTTGCGGCCTCCTGCTGCGGCTCCGGCTCCCTCTCTCCATCGTCCTGCTCCTCCTCTTCCTCCTCCTGCTCCTCTTGTGCTATACATAAAAAAAATAAATTAAAATACAGTAAACAAAAATTGTTTCTGTTTTTGACCAAAAGTCGTTGCAAAATAAAACAGTATATACCAGCGCTGGTGGTCGCCCGTGGCTCTTCCTCCTCCTCCACTGGGGCACTGGTGCCCGCCGGGGCAGATGCTGCCTTCTTCCTGTCTTCTGCCAAATCCAAAAAATAACACGTAAATAATGCAGACTGGAAAAAATGGTATATCTATACAATATATTGCCGAAAGTATTGCGACACCCCTCCACTACCCACTAGCACTACCAGCTTGACCCACCACTACTCCCATCTCATAGTTCTAAAGTCACAAAATATTTATTATTTCCCCTGCACATAAACATATATTACCGTTCAATTATATATTTTTTTCAGAAGTAAACATTACATTTATTCAATAAAAACTATTATTTGTGTTGTGTGCGTACAAAACGCATTGTGCTGACTGCTTTTAGTTATTTTATAGATGGCCTCAGCCTCAGTTTCACTTTCAGTTTCTGCTAATAAAACTGTGGATATTGCAGAAACAACAGAAATCCGCCATTTTGTTTTGAAATTTGCATCTAAAGCGTTCAATAATGACACTGCTGCAGCAAACTGAATTGCTGCGCTGCAACAATTCAGCAGCTGCTGAGGATGTATTGAACGCGGCTCTGTTTGGATGCACTTTCAGAAGAACTACATGTCCCATCCTACCACTTAGCAGAGACGCAGAGATTTTTATGATGCGTAGGTGGGAACCAATATTGGCCAAGCTGCGGGTCTTCTCGTATGCATCACTCAATCACAACAACCCCCCCCAGCACACTACAGTACACACAGTGCCAAAAGAAATCCAGCATTGTAACTTCATCTACATACATCAAATGTCACAATTTTCACGAATACGTAAAATCACAAAAAAGAAGAGCTATGGCAAAAATGCATGTATGACGAGTCGTGAAAACGCAAAGCTATACACAATCACATTGCATGAAAAAAGGACTAGATAAATCAACGTATTTCTGTGCACATTAGCACATGCAAGCACATTATTATTATTATACAGGATTTATATAGCGCCGACAGTTTGCGCAGCGCTTTACAATATAACATGACACTTACGTTTGGCTATGACACGCCGGATGTGCCTCAGCTGCTCCTCCTCGCACGTCTTGAGGTCAGACCAGCGTTTTCGGAGCTGGTCCTTTGTCCGGTCTTTGCCAAAAATTCCACGATGGTGGTGCAAACCTTATAGAGGATACGGTCCTTGCGGACGTTGTTCGTCCTGCCGTAAGGGCCCTTACGGCAGTCGCAATCTTTGCAATCAAAGATGCGGACCAGCTCCAACATCTCCTCAAATGCCATGTTGCTGGCCCGCTTCTTCCTGGGTGGTGTCTCATGGGTGGAAGAAGATGAGGAGGTGTCCGAATGGCACTCGCCTCTTTCAGCCATGATAGGATAAATAATAAAATCAATATTTTTTGGCCTGTCAAAAAAGTTGTCAAAAAACTGGCTCAATAAAGTTACGACATCCGCGCGCGCGCATGCGCGACCTGCGGACGAATCGGATCCGACCCGATTACGAAGGAATTATCGTATCGACAGAATTATCGGATCATTGGAAACAAAAACAAGTGATACGCATTAACAAATACAAAATTTACAGAATCAGCGATATAACCGATAATAGTTAAATATACGATGTCCAGAATTACCGAAATGGAACCGAAATCACGAATGGAACCGAAATCATGAATAGAGCGAAAATAAATTTCGATTTGACGCATTTCAAGTCCATTCGAAAATTCCGAAAATATTTCGTTTCGGCTCGAAAAAACTTTTCGGATCTGTCGGTTTTCGGGTCCGATCCGATTCGGAAAATCGTCCGAATCCGAAAACACGAATCGGGAAATTTCGTGAACATTCCGAAATTCCGAAACCCGAAACGCACATCCCTAGTTGAGATCTTTAAGGACTGAAATATCTGCTTGACGTTTGCACACTGCTTGGTATACACAGACTTATACACTCGAATCAGGGAGAATGAGCGAACAACTGAGTTGCTACTAAGCACTAAAGGTTTCAAGACCGATAGAGCACGTTCAGAAACACAAAGATACTTCAGACAGTAGGTGAATTGTACTGACTGCAGGGCAGTCAGGAAATGCGCAGATTTGATGTTTTCTGCTAATATGGAGCAGGTCAACGGTACCTTATGATATTCAGAGGAAACATATACACATAGGGGTTTATCGCTGGTACAGTATCGTGTATATTTGGCGGTTTAGAGCACACCGGACATAGGCTGAATATAAACAGTATCTTTCGATCTCAGTTTTCACATAAGTGTGTGGCCAAGAAACATGAGCCCTGGGTTGGGTATAGTAACCTAATGCGACCACAGACGATACCCCAAACCGAGAAGGGACAACACCCCCGTATTGTGTAAACACCCCAGTGGCAAACATGGGGTTAAACCACAAAAGCACAACACAGGCAATCGCAATCGAGTAGCAAATAGAATGGTCAAAAACAAGCCGGGTCAAAAATCAGGAGCAGGGATCGTATCCAGAAATAGGTTGGCAACAGAATCAACAATCAGAAACAGCTTAGCGATGCGGGAAATGAACTGCACGACAGGGCAACGAGGCAACTCCTTGATCCCTGTTTTAAACCCGGCCCGCCCCCTCGGACACTGCTTGGCCATTCCCTGGTGCTGGCACTTGGCCAGTTCTTGTCACAGGACCTTGCCCAGAACCCCCAGGCAGCACAGCAGGGGCTGAGGATATGACAATTACCTTGAGAAGCTTATTGGCTCACTCCACAATCCCCCACTGTACATTTCTTGCCTCATCTTCCCGCACAGCCCCCCATGCACCCGCTACTTTCCATGCCCACCTATTAACCCACACCTAGAGTGTCACCCCTTTCCTCTTAGATTGTAAGCTCCCGAGCAGGGTCCTCTTTCCTACTCTTCTGTTTATTTAACTTGCATGGATTTTTCTTCTGTCTCATCCAGGGTACAGCAATACGGAATGTGTTGGCGCTTTACAAGTACTTGTTACTGTAATGGATGCCTTGCCTCTGCTTTATAGTCTGTTCTGCTATTTTGTCACTGGGATTATTTTTGTACTGACCCCATCATTTTCATTCAACATATACTCCCTGTAACTAAATCCATTTCTGTTTCCTTTTTTTCCCCTTCCCATTTAATTGCTGTTTGCTGGACTTTTCTATGTCTGGGGTTAATAATGCTGAAAATACATTTAAACAACTTAAGCGAATTCTTGTTAAGGATGTCACTGGATTACAAATTCAAGCAACGTCTGTGTAAAGTGTGATTATTCCTTTAACATTATGCTTTTTTTTAAAGATGCAGAGAAACAAGATAGTGCTGATGCAGATCCAGGCTTTAAGGTGCTCGTTATCTGGCTGGTTAGTTATTGCAGGTTTCGCTGCTGCTGACTCTGACACATACTGACATAATATGAAGTAACTCCTGCTACATTCTGTTACCATCCGGAGAAGGCATGACATCGGTCCACTGTTCCCTGAAACTTGATTAGGTACTGTAAGAACTCTGTATATCAATAACAATTCCATGCTGATCAAGTATATTTCACAAATTCATCTTGAATTCTGTCGGTTTTAGTCCTTGCTGAGTATCTATAATAATGCGGTTCTAGCTGCGTCTGAAATCAATAAAAAATTCCTTTGAAGTGTACCACAAAGATACGTATGAGTAACGACATGCAAAGAAATGTTCAGTTGTTAACATCTTTAAACCCAAAATAGTATGTATGCTATTGCATGTTGACTTTAAGCAACACTTCTAAAGTTTTATATACAATAAGCAGACTTTCTCTGCAACTTTAGGAATTAAAATGTACAAAGAACTCTCATAGTAAACAACATAACTTAGGTTTTCACTTTTTTTTCACTTAACGTTGTTGGGTCACCCCTCCATATAAGCTACCTGTTGTAGTCCTTTATAGAGAGAACTTTATTTACGGCAGTGGGTTCCGCAACTTAAAAACAGATCTTTATAGAAAAAAAAGGGGTCAAAAAGGTTTAAATCCAAATTCAACTTTTCCCACTTTTTTTCTACTTTTAAAAATATTATGGGGGTTATTCAGAGAGATCCGAAATGTCGCCAAAAAGTAACCGGACACTGAAATTCAGCAAACGGGGACATTTCTGGGCCATTCAGCTATTTAGAGAGCAGGAAATTCGCCAAGTGTTGACAAATTGCCTGCACGTACGGTGCCTGTTCGAGGGCAGTGAAATCCCCCATAGAGAAGCAATGGTTCGTCTAATCAGAGAACACCGAACAGCTAAGGAATGTCAGTGAAATGCCCTGCCGTTCGGTGGTTTCATTCGGCAGGTTTATTCAGGCGAATCCCATAGGCTTCAATGTTACAAATATTCCTGTTTTAATTCAATATCTAATAAACCATTTATTATTTTATTCTGCTGTAAAAGGTCTCTTTATTTATTGATTTTCTTAGGATCTTTTAGCCATTTTTTGGGATTTTTCCTTAACAGACCTTTCTATTATCATTCATAGGATCTTATATGTAAATTCCAGACATTTTCGTTCAGTAGTTTTTTTGCAAACAGCATTTCAAATTTCAATCTTTCAAGCGTACTGTTTTGTTTTTTTTCACTACGTTCGTCTGCTTGTCAGGTTTTTCCGGCGGCTGCTCTGCACTGTAACCGGCGACTAGTCGGGTTTTTCCAGCGTGTGCAGTGGTTTCTGTGGGTTTTCGGTGAGTGTTCGGTGAGTGTTCTGCGGGTTTGCGGCGGATTTTCCCTGCACTACGGGGGGGCTGCATACACCGCTGGGTCGGCAAACTAGGAATTGCCGAATCGCCCCAAAGTGTGGGGAACGAAAGGTCACCGAATGTGTGGTGACTTTTCGATTCTCTCTGAATAACCCTGTATATCATTATTATTCCAGAAAATAAATACCAGAGAAAAAAAATTAAGCCATCACTTATTTTGAATAAATGTTGGTATTGCTATTGCAAATTCCAAAAAACTGCTTAGAAACCTTTAAAAGGTTCTCTCATATATGTCTATCGATCGGAATTTCACCCCATCAGTACAGTGTTATAAGAAGGCTAAATAATATTTGTCAAAGTGTCAAACCTAACCTATATCTCCCTATCAACTTTTAAAATTATGATTAACATTACCTATAGGAATAAGTATTAGATTTCATAAAGGTTCTTATCCCAAAATTGAAATTTAAATGAAAGCTTAACAGTAAATTCAAAAATTGACCTATCAACTTACTTTCCATTTAATATCACATTCTATACAATACATATGTTTGCTTTTCTTCAAGCAAGTATTATGAAGTGAAGTTCTGCTTTGGTTTATAAAGATATTGCAACAAAGGGTTTAAAACTTACCATGATTTTACTAAAAAAAACACCAGCTTGCTCTATAGAAATTAAACCTCCTGGTATACCTGATCATAGCCAATCATATGCTTCTAATAAAACAACATTGAAGACATATAGAGGAACTATACCTAAAAGCACACAACTACAGCCATGCTTATATGGACAAATTTGACATTCACAAATCTGTCACACCAGCCTGGTTTTGCCATTTAATTGGTTGCTAGATCTGCCTTGTTGTCCTGGGCACGTATTACACCTTTATGCAAGTGGTGAAGCATGTGGTTGGATTTTCACTGTAGGTATTACAAGAAGAAAATCAATAACCTAATGAACTTCACTAGCGATCCAAACCTTTGTTGATTTTGTACTTACAGTATAGGAAATGTACATATTTCAGGGCAGAACTTTTCACATACTAACCATCAGTATGTATACAGTATAGACATGTGCACAGGCCAAAATTTTGCTTCCAAACTTAAACAAGACTGTTGTAAGTCGCTTATACTCTCAATCAGCTGATTCCGATTATTTTGGAATCTAATATTTCGATACTGGACCGATTGGGAATACTGGATGCGTCCATTATATTCATCCATTTCTGATACTCAGAAAAGAGATGTATTAAAATATACAAACCTACACAGAATGACACAAGAATGGCTCTGGAAGAAGCTGCTACATGCGATGAAACGTGTGTAGCGTTGGCCTTCATCTTTCTTCCTAATGTACATGGCAGTACAGAAATCATTATGAGACTAGACCATATATTTCTAAGCACTTTCCTCTAGTGTGATTCACTCAGACATACTGTTTAAATGAGAAAGACGTGTAATGTCAAATTCACCTAGTTCACCTAGTTCACCTAATTCCTTTTGAGAGTTGCAAGCAATAGAGATATATGTAGACCTGGTATAAGGTCAATATAACTATACCCACACATTCAGTAATTGATTACATTCTGTTTGGTCTTATTTCCACTGTATGATACCCCTCTAGCAATGCAAGTCTTTTCATCAAGGCATATATAACATGTACACATTTTTGGAGTAGTTCCCTCTGATGACTTTATTTGTATTTGGTTTTAACCCTGGTTTCCTCCATTGTTTTTGAAATCAATATTCTAATTAAGCTGATTATGTTATTTCCCAATCCTTACATTCACCTTGCTTTTTGTAAACTCACAAAAGGAACCACATGTATAAAAGACAATTCAGGGGGTGACATAAAAAAAATTCTTACTTGTGAAGTTGTCTAAGTAGGTAGCTGGGTAGTATGAGTAGTTAAACGTTTTGTAGACACTTTAGTTTCTGAGCCATAATCATGAATGTATAAGATATGTACACTGAAATGTCAATTCTTTGAGTAGATGCAATCAATCTTCACTAGCTAAATCAGAGTACCATTTTTTTTTTCTTTTAGAGAGGCACGTGTCCTGATGCATCGTACTGTTTGTCATCTGGTTTCTTTTAGATTTTAACAAGATAAAAGGTTGTCATTTGCACTTATCCCTGTGGCTCCATGGGAAAGAAAACAGAGGTTTTGATTTACTTGAATGGCCATTAAAGTGTAAGCTCACCTGACACGTCACGGCATCTCTGGTTAAGTGGGTCCTAACTGGATGAAACCAAAAGTTGCTGCCTAAGCAATCTACATGTCCTCATGCTGCTTCTCAGCCAACAGACAGACTGGTGGGTTTATAATTATATCCCCACCAAAAACATTTCCACTTTGGGATTGAAAAATAAAACACAAATGGGCAGCAGCAAAAAAGAACCTGGCTGGGGATACAACAAAATATACATATATGCAGAAAAAGCATGGGTGCTGTGACGTGGCAGGTGGGCTTAGCACTTTAATGGCCATTCAAGTAAACCAAAACTTCTGTTTTGTTTTGCATGGAGCCACAGGGGTATGTGTAAATGACAACCTTTTTTCTTATGTTTTATACACAAGTTGGCTGGATACGTCTGGTTTACGCAGCCGTCCTGGTAGGGAATAGGTGCAAAAACATTTTTTTCTCCATATATGTATATTTTGTTGTATCCCCAGCCAGGTAATGGTTTTGCTGCTGCCCCTTTCTGCGATTTCTTTTTTAATCCCAAAGTGAAAATATGTTTGAGGGTATAATTATAAACACACCAATCTGTCTATTGGCTGAGAAGCAACATGGTGACATGTAGTTACTTAGAAAGCAGCTTTTGGTTTCATTAGGTTATTCATTTATTTGCATAGCAACAAGTTCAGCTCTAATTACGCTGTAAAAAATATATCTGTGAATAGATTTTAAGTTGTCGTGGCATTTCTTGCCTCAGTAGTGTTAACACCAAAGAAGTGCTTGTGCCATCAATTCTAACAGAGTTGATCAGAGAATGAAAAAATAGGCGTGTAGGTATAAAGGTCAACAAACTCAATCATTAATGACTAGAATTCCCATCCAAAATCTGTTTTGCAGGATGTAAACCATGACTCAAGTTATTAAAAATGCATCACAAGAGAACATAGTAAATCAAGGCCAAGGGAAAAAAGGAAACCCTATGGAACACTAAATATGTCATGTACCAAACCAAAGAGTGATGAAGATCTGCATTTTTCATACATAATATTTTGCCTTTTTAAACAAAATTCGTGCTATACACTTATTGTGTGCTGTAGTCATTCTCTGCCTACAGATCACAATTTTAGGATAGCTATTTCTATTTTTAAATAAAGCAATCATAATATTCTACAGAAATATGCAAGAAGTGGACAGAGAATAGAGGCAATGGTGAATTTATGAGATATGGATCCAGGGTGCTGTTGAAATGATCTTACAGTCTAAAGGAAGTGTGGCAATGTCACATAAAAAAGTTAAAGGGCACTATGGAAAAGAAAATGCTATGTTTAAAATCTATACTGTGTAGTTATATAAGTGGGATATGAGCCACAGCATGGAGTACAAACAGAATTATTGGGAGTTTGTGTAGAAAGTCCCTGGATACAAATAAAATTGACTAGAATAATAGAGAGAATACTATATAAATTCAAAGTCCCAAAAGAATCAGGCAAAATATTATTCTGAGTATGAAGGATTTCAGAGAGCATGTCTAATGACCGTATATTAAGGTGAAAGACTGAATTTCCCAGTAGTAGGGCTAGAAGTGAAGCTACTAGAGATATACTACTTTCAGACATGCATAAACATGGTCAGGCTTAAAGGGGAAAATAGATGATGTGCATTCCACCTTTGGTAACACGCAAGGGACTAGATTTCTGTGTGTATAGCCATGGCTATAGTAAGCCTAGTAGACTAATAACCGTCTGTGTAGTTGGTAAGAATACCAGAGTTCTGATTAGGTTTACACCAGGCTTTGAATTTAGCATCAGGTCTCTTTGAGAGGTTACATCTTACACCAGAGTCTGTTAGTCACTCCAAATACTAACATCTCATCGCCCCAGAAATTTACAGGAACAAAGGACGACTTCCGTATTTCTATTAGATAAATATCCGAAAATGAGTGATTCCAAGGTCACTCCTAATTTTCAAATTTTCACTTGCAGCCGATAATGAAAAAAATACTGGTTTCTAAAATCTAATGTTAAGGGAATTTGCTTTATCAAAATTACATAATACTGCAACCCCCCCCCCGTACTTAGCTCTCATCTCTCGAGAAAGAGGATAGCACATATGATCTCTCATCTCGCCACAAGCAGGACATCATAGAGAGCAAAACGATCATGGTGTCCTTCCAACGTCTCATTGCAATCCCATGAATTCGTGTAAATGAGATCTCATGGAGGTGTCCATGGAGATTTATGCAGACAACATTCATATATGACATACAACGCTAACTCATTTTATGTATCCTACAATTACAAGTATTTATAAATCGCCAGTAACTTCTGTAATGGGTAGGACAAAACAAAATTTTAGATTTCTAAATGGTGTATCGTGTTCACACACCAGAAACAACCTATCTTAAGTGGTTTTGGTGGCTAGAACGTTCCTTTAATATTACGTGGTGATGGTGGCCCCCTCTTCAACCCCTCCAGCTTTCCATGATAGACATGTGCACAGCATATTTTTTTTTCGATTAGTTTTGTTTCAGATTTCGGGTCATTTTAATCAGGTTTTTTTTTTCCGTTGTCTTACCGGGATTCATAATTTCGGACCGATCCAAAATTTCAGATGCCTGGGTATTGTTTTGTTTTCTGTTTTTATGGGATATTTTTTTTTTCGGATCACTTCATTTTTATATGTAATTTTGTATTTTTAGGTGATTTGTAATTCCGGATGGCCGATATTTCGTATTTTGGATCACTTCGCTTTTCATTTTTATGTGATTTGGAATTTCGGATGGCCGATATTTCATATTTCGGACCACTTTGTTTTTTGTTTTTATGTGTTATTTCATATTTTTGGTTGATATGTATTTTGTTTTTGTGTTATTTAGTTTTTTTATTAGTTATTTCAGAATGTGAAATAGATTACTAACAATAAAATAAAAATAACAGCTTTCATCCATTTTTTTTAACTGCAGCAAAAAGCTTCTTCATTTTTTAGGATTTTTTTAAGCATTTTTGGGGATATTTGGAGTGAAGTTTTATTGTTCCAAAAAATGCCTAAAATATAAACAAAATGACTTTGTGCTGCAAGTGAAAAAAATAAACAGTTTAAGAAATATTTAATAAAAACAGGGATTTTTTTTAACATTGAAACCTATAGGCAAATCCTATAGGTTTCAATGTTAAAAGAAAATCCCCGTTTTTTTATTATTTTGAAATAATTTTGTTCCATTTTTTTTTGTTCTTTGGATCATTTTGTTCCGTTTCGGGTAATTTGCGTTCTTTTTTTTTCCATTACGGGTAATTTTCATTCCATTTTGTATTGTTTCGGATCTTTTTTAGATCATTTTGACTTCCAATATTTCGTTTAGTTGTTTTCGTTGTGGTACTGCGATTCGGAATTTTGGCCAATTCGTAATTTCGGACAGTCGATATTTTGTTTATCGGAAATGTAAAAATTAACAAACGGTGATTTTTGTCTGAATTTCAATTTGTGATGAAACAAAATGTACGTGTCTAGAACCTGGCCACTTGGGACAAAACTTCCAAGCATTGGTCTCTCCTCTGCCCTGAAAAATGATAGCAACCACTGGACAGCCTTCAAAGGGTTACAAATTGACATAATTTTAAAGATATGTCACTTTGTCAGTTGGTTAAACAAGCTGGCTCAAAATACTCCCTAAAGCTTCTACATTCTTGGGTCTCACATACCTAGGTAAGCGTCAACACCAAGCAATATATTTTATTCATGCATGTAAGATGTTTACGTGGTTTAGCTGTATTGTTTTGAATTGATATTTTTGGCAGTATCTGCTATATGAAAGCTGTGACCATTTCTGATATGTATGCATAAACCTACATTGATGAGGATTTGCACATTTCACTTTAAAGTACACTTATAGTGACCAGGGGCATAGTGACCAGGTCCCACCAGTTGATGGATATAGCATAGGTCTTAAAGATCAGTGTGATCTTATCTGACCTACTGTCCATCAGGCAAATGGACATAGCGTAGAACTGTACTGTATGACAACTCTCAGCTCAGAGTTGACCCTCCTCCAGTAGCATGCCACAAGGACGTGAGGGTTAGTAAACCTGATATGGAATAAATCCATGTTTTTCAAATCTACTGAATGTGTCATCAACAAATGTGAAAACATATAAAGGATGTGATGCCATGTCGAAAAAAAACTCTTTTGGTCATGACAGTGCCACTTTAAGCCAAGAATCTTTGTGAGTCTAATCCAATGACTGATAATTATCCTAGTTACTTTGTTAAAGCACGTTTGAATTTGTATTTGTTGCAATTCTTTTTTCTATGCATGTTAAATATGAGTCACTTGATACACATATGCACATCACGTACATTACATTAATAGCAGGAGCAACAATTATGCATTTATAGATAATGTATTTAGTACTTAACAACAAAAACAATGCTTGTCAGGCAATTTATTCTTTCGAACAAAATACCTAGTGATCTAATTTCTGACTGAGCTTTCTTTTGCCTCAAGGTCAACTGCACATACTGTCTACTTTACAATTACCATTTAGAAATACTTAAACCGAAGCCAAATAACTCTTTTTTTAAAAAATAAACAATGTTTCCTTGTTAGTTTGTGATTGCATTGTTGATTAACTGACCCATACTTACATATTGGCAGTTTTTCTAGATCAGTGGTTCCCAACCCTGGTCCTCACGTACCCGTAACAGGCCAGATTTTAAGGATTACCTTGGGGAAATGCAGACTGAATCCTGCAATCATTGAGCAGCAAATCATATCACCTGCGCTGTTCTTCGGATATCTGGAAAACCTGACCTGTTGGGGGTACTTGAGGACCGCGGTTGGGAAACACTGATCTAGATAATCCATCCATCATAGGAATTAGTTATATTAATTTATGTATAATTTTCAAGACCTCAATAATCAAATTGTGTTGGTGATACAATATGAGGAATTTGGTTTTATCTGTGTAATAGCACATAAAAAATAAAATAAAATATGCATAGTCTCATTTGTTACCAGCTGATTCAATTGTGGCATAATAATAGATCTGGAGAAAATATTTACTAGTCATGTGGAGACTGCATCTTTGCATATGTTACATAGAAATTGAGAAGCACAATTAAAGTGCTTTAAATGTTACCATTCATCTTAATATCCAAATTTAAAACTAAACATTTCTACGTTTAATTGTATGATGAGAAATCTTCCCTTCTTTAAACAGTAAAAGATCATCTTCTCGAGTGGGTAAAATAAAATATATATTTATTGCGCTAAAAACACGTCCTCCTCACGAGAAAAAGCACTTTGAAGACTACTTTGTATTTAAATGATTACAAGTTGAGTCCCACTTATCCAAATATGGTTGGACCCTGAGCATTTTGGAGTTTTGGATTCCAGAACCTGATGTTGTAGGGGAGGGGAACGTGGCAGGGGAGCTGTTGTACACTGTCTGTTGCAGCACCAACATGTGTACTAGTTGGGAGACACTACGCAGCACATTGTGATAGATATACTGTACAGAACCGGCATGTCCCTGTGCAGCATGGTACACACTGCTGCTACACTATAGATGTGCTCTTCTTTCCGGATCAAAATTCGGGCAAAACTTACCAGTTCGTATTTCGGAAGAATGTCAAAAATAATAAGTCGGTTCCATCCGAACGAAACAAAACCAAATATAACAAATTGATTCATCTAAAATACAAGCTGCTGCAAGAAGAGTGGGTCTTTTTGACCCCTGTACCTCCATTCTTTACACCAGACAATGTCAAGTGAGCTGTCATTAGAAAGACCATGTAATGTTTAAAAGTAAAAAAGGAAATGTTTTTTGTTTTCTTCCAACATCACCTTGTCCCATGATGGACTGCAGGAGTTCTCACGCGCAGCCCCCATCCTCTAGAATGCTCTACCTTGTACTGTCAGACTTTCCCCTAATTTATCTTCCTTCAAACGCTCCCTTAAGACTTTCCTATTTAGGGAAGTCTACCACCCGACTCAATGACGCAAACAGTCTATCACTCTCACCAGTCTATCACTCTTACCTTGCAGTCCCCCCCGCTGCCCCACTCTGGCAGAAAAGCTGGGCAAAGTGGAGGAGTTTCCCTACCACACCCAGTGTCACCAGGAGCTGGGATTCTTTAATTTTCTGGATGCCATTCTCCAGATCAGTCAATCATTCTGCCACAGCACTACTGAACTGGGAAATGTGCAACTTCTACAAGTCTTACACTGCGCAAGTTGTACAGGAGCAAAGATGGCACAGATAATCTTCAGGGACTTCTGGGTAGGGGTGCCCCTGAACCGAAGACAAGCAGCTGCGTACAGCGAGGGAAAAACGGTAAGTAAAATCCCCCGAAAAAGAAAAAAAGTAAAAATTAATTGAGCAGGTGCTGTCAACAGCAAAAAGGGAAATCTATCTTTTAATGGAGTATCACTTTATAGTACTAGTGCATTGATTTACTTTAGCCCTATTAAAGCGATTTTAGGAATTGGAACATCTACTGTTTAAAACATTAATTCACCCCCCCACACACACACACACACACACACAATTTTAAAAGCATTTGCTCGTGCAGTACCAGTAGCTAATCTATTTAAATAGAAAGTAGTGAGAGAATGCACAAAATTATTAATAAATACCACACTAGACAAAAAGTCGAAATGCAAACATTTATATAGCCATCAAAATGACATTTGCAGAAAAAAGCATAAATTGAATCAAATGTGTGCTTGTCTCGGGACAGCATGTATCTAGGCCTTCTCTACAGATATTTCATGCTCCAACATTTTAAAAGGCAGAGAACAGTTTCTTCAGGAAAGGTATGGCAGTTGTCCTTGCACAACAATGGAAATTATTCACATAGATTCTAAAGTTTCATAATAATGTCACATGTGGAAAAAAAAAGAAAATACAAAATATAATTGCCAATTATTTCTTAGTAAAATAGCAGATTTATTTACAAATAGTAAAATATAATCCTGTTAAATATTACTTTTCCAATTTGTAATTCAAAATTTAGTTTAATTATGGATCTCTATTTCTGTAGTCCGGAGTTGTTTTAGAGCTATTATGGTTTCCTCAATAACGGCTGATGACAATAAGAACAATTTTTCATTAAGCTCTAGTGTTCCCATGGCATATAAATCTAAGCAAGAGGAAAAAAAAATAGGATTACCTTAACCTTTAGAGTGCTTATTTGAATTATTAGAATCTGTGGAAAGGTTACTTTTGATACAGTAACTAATAAATTAAATAAACACAGACTTATTAGTTGAATTTGCTTATTAAGAGCAATAAAATTATTTTTAAAGTAGATTAGATCATATTACAGTAATCTAATGCCATCTACTTGCTGTATTAGGAAATTTGTTGATATTTCTAGATCCAAGTAGTAGAGCTTTTTTTTGCATATTGGCTGATTCTATAATATTCTCATTTGATTACAGATCAACCTTACAATATGTTACTTGGTAGCAAATAAGCGTGTGTGCCTAACTGTGTTAAATTATGACTTACTCAATGTAGGCTGGTCCATTGGGGACAGGACAGATAAGGCAGTGCCCCACCATAAAGATATGTATATATGGTGTAAACTGGTGCAACATACATGTCTACATTATAAGCTTATTAAGTTTACTTATGAATAAAATTTAAAAAAAAAAACGAGAGGGAGGGTGTGTTAAGCCCAAGGAAAGCCTTTGTATATATGTATGTATCTTTCCTGGTAAAATCCTTTATAAATAAAATAAAAAGATATGTACAGGTTGGGCAAAGTTTTCAGTGTTCTGGACTGAATTTTTACTTGTTTCTCAGACACACCAGATGGGTCCTTTTGCAATCTAGCGTTCCTCCGACGTCTGCAGCACCATGAAGAACATGATGGGAGACTCTGCACATTATGTCCCTTGCTAAGCACGGCACAGTGTCTCCCAGCATGTATTACAATGATGCTGCGGTAGCGTATGTCTCGCAGCTCCCCTGTCACATTCCCCCTCCCCTCAGATGCCGCAGCTGAAATCGAGACTCACCAGGCCAAGCAACGTTTTTCCAATCTTCTGTTGTCCAATTTTGGAGAGGATGTGCTAATTGTAGCCTCAGTTTCCTGTTCTTAGCTGACAGGAGTGGCACCCGGTGTGGTCTGCTGCTGCTGTAGATTCAACGTGCGTTCAGAGATGGTATTCTGCATACTTTTTTGTAATGAGTGGTTATTACTGTTGCCTTTCTATCATCTCCAACCTGTCCATTCTGCTCCAGTCTGCCCATTCTCATCTGACATCAACAAGGCATTTTCATCCACACAACTGCTACTCACAGGATATGTTCTCTTTTTCAGACCATTCTCTGTAAACCCTTGAGATGCTGTGCATGAAAATCCCAGTAGATCAGCAGTTTTGGAAATACTTAGACCATCCCATCTGGCACTAACAACCATGCCACCTTCAAAGTCACTTAAATCCCCATTCTTCCCCATTCTCATGCTCAGTTTGAACTTCAGCAAGTCATCTTTACCACATCTCAATAACTAAATGTATTGAGTTGCTGCCATGTGATTGGCTGATTAGCAATTTGTGTTAACAAGCAATTGAAAAGGTGTACCTAATAAAGTGGCCGGTGAGAATATACAGTATCTGAGGTCTGGTGTGTGTGTGTGTATATATATACAGTCAGGTCCATAAATATTGGGACATTGACACAATTCTAACAACTTTGGCTCTATACACCACCACAATGGAGTTGGAATGAAACAAACACAATGTGCTTTAACTGCAGACTGTCAGCTTTAATTTGAGGGTATGTACATCCAACTCAGGTGAACGGTGTAGGACTTACAACAGTTTGCAGATGTGCTTCCCACTTGTTAAGGGACCAAAAGTAATGGGACAGAATAATAATCATAAATCAAACCACAGGACTGCCGTGGATAGACAGAATAGACTGTAAACTTGGGATAGTAAAGTAACCATCAATTTAATCAGTATGAATTAAAACCATATATGGACATGTAAATCTGATGTGTTTTGTCACACAGCGGCGACTTTCTCGAGGATAATATCCTTTCAAAATATATACATTCTATGTGTGTATATATATATAAACAAAACCAAGGAGAGAGCACTCCAGTCAACACATTCAAAAGCCAACAACAGCTTCATGCATGGGTATATTATACCAGATTTTACCACATGTTGAAAAATTCTTAAATCTGAGCTTTGTTGAATAAAATGGTGGAAATTTAGTTTGCAATGAACGACCGTGAATTGCTTTAAGCCTGCCAACAGTGTCAATGTAATCCACCCTCTGGCAGAGTAGGACCTGGTATTAGGGCACACTGGCTGGTATTATGGCAGACTGGTATTATGGCACACTGGCTGGGATGTATGGCAGACTGGTATTATGGCACACTGGGTGGTATGTATGGAAGACTGGTATGAAGAGAGGTGGGAGGGATTTAAGATCAGATTAATTAGTTGTCACCGTGATTCTTGGAGCCCGAGGAATGGATCCAGATCCCTGAATGATTACAGCAGGCACAGCTCAGAGCAGTAAGTCTTGGGAGTCCTGCTGCCTCTCTCAACTTTGCCACGTGTGCCTGAGCGGGAGCAAGTGGCTGATGGGAGAAGGAGGACCAGGCAAAGTGGGGAAGAAGAGACTTCACCGCACCACCCCCACATGTCAGTGACTGGTGGTGTGGAGCGTTTCTCACTCGCACGCAGCCTGCCCTGCGTGTGAGTGAAGATTCGAGGAGTAGGCAGCACAAATGGTCTGCTCTCCTCTGCAGCTGCCCCTGTAATAGTCGGTCGGCAAAGGTGCAGCATGTTTAAGAGGGATGCGGGTCCTCTAACAGTGCTTCGTGTTTCCATGCCACCACCATCTTGGAACACCCTTCCGAGTGACGTGTTTCCAGTCTCTGTGACTAGGCAGCTGATCCTTGCTCTGGTCACTTCTGGTGGCCATCTTAGTAGTTCAAATAAAGTTTTTTGGGTAGTTTCGGCGATCATAACTTCCAATACCCATGTTATACAGTCTCCATGCAAGCCCAAGACTTTTTTCTGCTGCCCCCCTAGAAAGTGCCGCCCTAGGCCTAGGCCTTGTTGGTCTAGGCCAAGATACTGCACTGCCACTGGCATAAACAGGAAAAAAACAGGAAAAAAACAAAGAGAACGGCGGGGCAATGAGATATTAAAAATAACATAATAATAAAATAATATAATAGATATTGTACAACAAATGCTTATGCCAGCCATTGAATACGGAGATGTAGTGTATGCAGCCGCCCCGCAAACACACCTCCAGAAACTTACTACATTGTATAACTCATTCTGTCGCTTTGTGCTACAATGTAACTACATGACAAACCATTGTGACATGTTAAAAGAACTAAACTGGCCATCACTGGACTCTAGACGCACCCTTCACCTTTCCAACCTGGTGTTTAACCACTTCGCTGCTGAGGATGCGCTCAGCGCGTCCTCAGCAGTCCCGCTGGTGTGCTGAGGACGCGCTGAGCGCGTCCTCCCATTGGGGTCAGCGTTCGGCCGGGTTCCGGCCGATCGCTGGCCCCTCCGGTGCGGGCTGACATCCTGGATGTCAGCCTGGCATCCGGATCAGCAGCCGCCAGAATTAGGTGTCATCGCGGGGGCGCGATGACACCTAATTCAGGCGCCCCCCCCGCATGTGCGGAGGAGGCGCCTGAAAGGGAGGGGGGGAGGTCCTTCGGACCTCTCTCCCTCCCGATCGGCGGCTCTGCGGGGGTTAACCCAGGCATCATTTGGAAGGGCACAGCCTGCCCTTCCAAATGATGCCTGGCATTAACCCCTGGGGAGCTGGATCGCAAATCGGCGCTGAAAAGCGCCGGTTCGCGATCCTTTCCCGGAGCTGGCCGACATCTTGGATGTCGGCCAAGCCTCCGGGAACTCCCCCAGAGGACTGGCGTCATCGTGCGTAGCACGATGACGCCAGTCCTAGAGTTAACCCCTAACTGCCACCAACTGTGGAGATAGGGAGTTCCAATGAACTCCCTAACTCCCGATCCGTGGCAGCTAGGGGTTAAATTTTGGTATGGTTGGATCGGCCAGAGCATGGCCGTTCCAACGATACCAAACATGAAAGTGAAAAATTTTGTAAAAAAAAAAAAATGAAAAATAAAAATAAAAAAAAATTAAAAAAAAAAATAAAAAAATAAATAAACACTTTTTTTTTATTTTTTTTGATTTGTTAATGCAGCAATATTGTTCCCATTTCAATTATAATGTGAACAATGATGCTGCACTAACGATTTTTGTATGCGGTGCGTTTGTTAAAAATAGTGTCATTTTCCCCAAAAAAAAATGTAACGAGACCCCATCTCTAATTATTTTAACAAGCGCACCCCATACAAAATATAACCGCAATTGCTCGCATGTTAAAATGTGGAAAAAAACACTTTACACATTGTAAATTATTGAAAATACATATTTTATTGCATTTTTTGTTATAATATACAGACATGAAAAGACAAAAAAAGAGGGATGAACCCTCCGAGAAACAGGAAGTGCTAACTTAAAACGTAACTTTTATTAATTACAAAGTAACACACACAGTAACCAACGAAGTTAAAAAACATATACACACATACGATATGAACCGGCACATTGAGGGATATTTATAATTACCGAATTGGCAGGCCTAGAGAACAGATTACTGGATGTTCGTGGATGATTAGGCTACCAGATGGAAAAATGGCGTATCAGGACTCAGGTTAAATGGTATCTGTATGCAATATAGTGTGGATTGGCGATATATCAGTTTGTATTGTCAGTCTGTATAAATGTAGATTGTAGTGCAGGTATGGCCACCGGAAAAACCTGAGGATATCTGTTTAATATGCCAGAATAGTAATACCGATATTGCATGTAGAATAGAACTTTTGAAATCCAGAGTGATCAAATTAATTTTTTGGATGTTAAAATTGCTAAGACCAACACTGGAGAAATCTCTACCTCCCTCTTTCGTAAAAAGACCGCTTCTAATAATCTTTTACATTGGGACAGCTTCCACCCTGAACCATTAAAAAGGGGTATCCCCCTTGGGCAATATTTAAGGTTGCGCAGGCTTTGTTCTACAGACGAGGAGTTTGTGGTAAAATCACAGATTCTTAGACATGATTTTAAGGAGAAGGGTTACCCTAACCGTTGTCTCAAAAGGGCGTTTCAACGCGCCCTATTATTATCTAGAGATGATCTCCTAGAGGATCATACGAAACCCGATACCAAACTTATCAGATGTATAGGGACGTTTGATGTTGGTTGGGATCATGTCAAAAAAATCATGGACCGTTATTGGCCCCTACTAACTCTCGATTCTCAGCTATCTGACATGCTTACTGATAAGGCGTCTATTACGGCAAGGCGAAGTCGCAACCTAAGGGATAGGCTGGTACACAGCCATTTCTCTCTACCATCCCCTACAAAAATTCATACGTGGCTATCGAGGGATTTACGAGGCACATATAAATGTGGCCGATGTGTTGCCTGTACTTATATTTTGAAATCTTCCAAAAGTGTCACTGATTCAGTGAATATGTCTAGTTTTGAGATTCGCTCCTTTTTCAATTGCAATTCCACAGGAATTGTATATCTTGCCTCGTGTTTATGTGGCAAGAAGTATGTAGGGAAAACTGTGCGACCATTTAAAAGACGAATCATGGAACACATTCACTCCACTAGGAGACTACAGGAAACCTCGATATCACGGCATCTGGCCCAATATCATGGGAACAATGCAAAGGTATTAAGCTTCTGTGGTCTAGAGCTAGTACAGCTGTCACCTAGAAAAGGCGACTTTGATTTGAAGTTGCGCCGCAGGGAATGCTGGTGGATCTATCAATTGCGGACTTTGGCTCCCCTTGGTCTGAATGAAGGGTTTTCTTTTTCACCATTCATCTGAGTATATGATACGACTATGATCGTTCAATTTATGGTCATTTACTTTGTCCCGCTTTGTTGCAAATCACCTTTTAAAGCTCATGTAATTGTTAATTTGGTTTACAAAAGGCGTCTGGAAGATGACTGCAAGTCCTCATCAGTATAACCAATAATCCGTGTATTCGATACCGACCCAATAATACACCATAATGATCACTTTCACTATAATTGAGTGCCTTGCTGCACACATAAATAGCCCGGTAGAACTGAGCTGCCTCTAAGCCGCCCATTTTTTACTTCATTTGAGTGGGTACCTGTTTTTTGCAATCTGTATACTCTGTCCCTTATTGGACGGCGTTCGATCATAGGTAGTTGTAGGATGTCACAATCTACTATGATGGGCAGTCCACACATTTCTCTATATTTATATATAGCCTCCCTATCTTTTCCGCTTGGGATCCTGCCCTGCTGTTTTTTGAGGCATGGGGTTTTTTTGCCTGCGCTGCTTGAATGTTAATCTGTATATTTGGCACGACGTGAAGCTGTTTGGTCACGATTGGCCATTTAGGGTCACATGACTTATTCTGACCAATAAGCAGACGATCGTCCCCTTTTCTATCTTCACCACTGGTTTTTTGCGCCGATTCCAACGGCGTTTCGAGTGATTTCAATTAAAGTAATGAGTCTGTTCTAGCCTCTATCACGTAATTTCCTGATGGGGGTATATAACCAGCCGTGGTAGCATACGGTACTATTATCAATCACAATCTGTGTAGACTCCCGATGAAGCCGGTCTAGTACCGGCGAAACACGTGTCGAGTCCTGTTTTATTTTTAAACTGTCGTGCGATATGATTCGGTAGGGCAAGATTAGAATCTATTGTAAGTGTCTAGGGACAGAATATGTCTATGGAAGAATTTATGGTTTACTTTGGTTACTAAATGGTATTTGGCAATCTGTGAATCTTTACTCTGGTAGCAATGTGTCTGGCCCCGGAGCGTGGCTGTGCTCCACTGTTTTGAATATCCGAGATTTAGAGTGGTACCGGCCTCCAGACACCACCGCAAGGCAGCCAGGCTGCATGCAGACGTCACACTGTTGGTATTTTCTTGCAATACAGCATCGCTTATAAATGTATCTGTAAGCTTTTGCGTTCACCTGGGTATCATGGGCAATTGCCAAATTTATCACGCCATTTGATGTGCCTATATTGCAATTTGCATTCAGCGTGCAGCAATTATTGTCTCTAAGCTATAACTATTTGGTGATTCAATGCGTGGCGTAACTGCCTTTCCCCCGCATTGCACAATTGGCAAATTATATACGCTGCTCCCTGTACCGTCGTCCACCGTATTCATACGTTTATTTGACATTCAGTCGTCTATTTGGGGCAATACAGGGACAGGAAAAGGGAAAGACTTTATCCATTTTGTCCTGATTACCAATTGTCTTATGGCAAGATTGCAACCATAAGTATGATGGTGACTTTGTCTGGCTTCGGTGGTTAGTGGTATTTTCTCTGGTTGGTCGACTGCTGGAGTACCTTGCGACCTAAAGCTATCAATCGCGTTCCATCCAAGGTAGCCAGTTCTATTCTACATGCAATATCGGTATTACTATTCTGGCATATTAAACAAATATCCTCAGGTTTTTCCGGTGGCCATACCTGCACTACAATCTACATTTATACAGACTGACAATACAAACTGATATATCGCCAATCCACACTATATTGCATACAGATACCATTTAACCTGAGTCCTGATACGCCATTTTTCCATCTGGTAGCCTAATCATCCACGAACATCCAGTAATCTGTTCTCTAGGCCTGCCAATTCGGTAATTATAAATATCCCTCAATGTGCCGGTTCATATCGTATGTGTGTATATGTTTTTTAACTTCGTTGGTTACTGTGTGTGTTACTTTGTAATTAATAAAAGTTACGTTTTAAGTTAGCACTTCCTGTTTCTCGGAGGGTTCATCCCTCTTTTTTTGTCTTTTCAAGATTTATCAGGTTTAATCCTATATGGGAGTGTCCATACCCTTAGTGATTTTTCATTGTGGGTTTGGGGTGATTGTTTACCTCCCTTGTGGAGGTTCCTATTTCTTCTCATGATTAATATACAGACATGACATAACGTATACATATAATAATGACATATTATGAATCTACCGAGTCTGACGGAAAGAACGATATATAATATGTCTGGGTCATATACTAAAATAAGCCTTCAAAACACGTTTAAACATGATGCGCAAAACAGGTAAAAATGACCTCAGCATAGGGGCGGGAAAAGCCTCAGCAGCGAAAGGGTTAAGAGCTTTTCTGGGAAGCTACCACCCTACCTGAATATGCTGCTTCCCCCGGCAGTTCCCTCATCCTATAACCTCAGATCCAGGACCAGCACCTTACTTGCAATACCGCAATACAAAAAGAAAGTGGCTCGATCCTCATTTTCCTACAGAGCACCGCAAATATGGAATAACCTCCCAGACACCGTCAAATCTTCCCCCAGTCTAAAGTCCCTTAAGACTTCCCTATTAACATACCTCAATACGAAATGCACCTGTAAACATGTAACATAATGACTTTATTGCCTACATATTTATTTTTCTGTTAATCTGTATATTTGGTCTTGTGTTAATATCTTGCATTTTACTATTTTGTATTTCTGTAACCACTCAATGTTCTCGAACCCAGGACATACTTGAAAACGAGAGAAATCTCAATGTATCCTTCCTGGTAAAATCCTTTATAAATAAATAAATAAATAACCCCCCAAGGAAAAGCCAGGTTGCTGACCTGACAAGAGACCTAAACTATCTAAGCCCCCGATGGTGTACATCCCAAGGAAATGTTGTTATACTAGAGAGATCATAATGTTCTAAAGCAATATATGCCCATAAAGCTGAATTGGACACAAAAAAATAAAAACGCTAATTGAAAAATAACACCTAAATAACAAATAATAATAATCATCACCATCATCTCTCAGGTTGGACGGCCCAAACTGTGAAGACCTGTCCCTACTTATTCCGAGAGTATAAACAAAAGAAGAAAAGAAAAAAAGGATAAAAAGATTTTTGGAGCCCCTCTCTAAATGGCTTGACTATCTTTTCAAAGAAACTGTGATGGGATTAGATACTCTTCTGAAGGATACCCCCATCTAATTGAAGAATTGAAACGTATATCCTTACCTGATGGCCTAATTGTCCTTATGACGTGTGATGTGAAGAGTTTGTACACAGTAATTCCTACTGATGCAGGAATTGAGGCCATGCGTCAACTTTTGGCCCATTCTGAGGTTTATCAGGGACCACCTATTGAATTTGTTTTGGAGCTATTAGAGATAGTGTTGAATTACAACTACAGTGGCAAGAAAAAGTATGTGAACCCTTTGGGATTATGTGGAGTTTTGCATGTATTGGTCATAAATGTGCTCTGATCTTCATCTAAGTCACAACAATTTGAAAAACACAGTCTGCTTAAAATAATACAACACAAACATTATATGTTTTCATGTGTTTATTGAACAGAACATGTAAACATTCACAGTGCAGGGTGGAAAAAGTATGTGAACCCCTAGCCTAATGACTTCTCCAAGAGCTAATTGGAGCCAGGAGTGAGCCCCCCTTGAGTCCAATCAGTGTGAAATTATTGGCTGTGTTGCTGAAAGCTGTCCTGCCCTTTAAAAACACACACCAGTTTTGGATTTACTGGTTTCAAGAAGCACTGCCTGATGTGAACCATGCCTCGCAGAAAAGAGCTCTCAGAAGACCTACGATCAAGAATTGTTGACTTGCATGAAGCTGGAAAGGGTTACAAAAGTATCTCCAAAAGCCTTGATGTTCCTGTGTCCACGGTAAGACAGACTGTCTACAAATGGAGAAAGTTCAGCACTGTTGCTACTCTCCCTAGGCGTGGTCGTTCTGTAAAGATGACTGCAAAAGCACAGCGCAGAATGCTTAATGAAGTAAAGAAGAATCCTAGAGTGTCAGCTAAAGACTTACAGAAATCTCTGGCACATGCTAATATTTTTGTTGACGCATCTACAATAAGGAAAACATTAAACAAGAATGGAATACATGGGAGGACACCACGGAGGAAGCCATTGCTGTCCAAAAAGAATATTGCAGCACGTTTGAAGTTTGCAAAAGAGCACCTGGATGTTCCACAGCACTACTGGCAAAATATTCTGTGGACAGATGAAACCAAAATTGAGTTGTTTGGAAAAAACACACAACACTATGTGTGGAAAAAAAAAGGCACAGCACACCAACATCAAAACCTCATCTCCACTGTAAAACATGGCGGAGGGAGCATCATGGTTTGGGGCTGCTTTGCTGCCTCAGGGCCTGGACGGATTGTTGTCATTGATGGAAAAATGAATTCCAGAGTTTATCAAGACATTTTGCAGGAAAACGTAAGACCATCTGTCCGCCAACTGAAGCTCCGCAGAGGATTGGTGATGCAACAGGACAATGACCCAAATTATACAAGTAATTCAACAAAAGAATGGCTTCAACAAAACAAAATACGCCTTCTGGAGTGCCCCAGTCAGAGTCCTGACCTCAACCCGATTGAAATGCTGTGGCATGACCTTAAGAGAGCGATTCACACCAGACATCCCAAGAATATTGCTACACTGAAACAGTTTTGTGAAGAGGAGTGGTCCAAAATTACTCCAGATTGTTGTGCAGGTCTGATCTGCAACTACAGGAAACGTTTGGTTGAGGTTATTGCTGCCAAAGGAGGGTCAACTGGTTATTAAGTCCAAAGGTTCACATACTTTTTCCACCCTGCACTGTGAATGTTTACATGTTCTGTTCAATAAAAACATGAAAACATATAATGTTTGTGTTGTATTATTATAAGCAGACTGTGTTTTTCAAATTGTTGTGACTTAGATGAAGATCAGAGCACATTTTATGACCAATTCATGCAAAACTCCACGTAATTCCAAAGGGTTCACATACTTTTTCTTGCCACTGTATTTTCGATTTGAATCCCAGTGGTTCCAACAAATAATTGGGATCTCCATGGGTGCGGCCGTAGCACCTATGTATGCTAATTCATTTATGTACTCCTTTGAACAACAGGAAATTATCTCAAGGTATGGTTACAAGATCATATATTACAAGAGATTTATTGATGATGTGCTCATTAATTTTTTGGACACAGTACAAGGGGCAGGTGAATTTGTGGAACAGATTAATGGTCTTGAATCCCCTATTAAAATCACAGCGGAGATCAGTATGGAATCGGTGGACTTTTTGGATCTGCGCATTTTTCGGAGTGGGGACTCCTTGGAATACACCCTCTTCCAGAAACCAACAGACCGTAACACATTATTACATATGTCAAGTTCGCATCCTACCCATTTGAAGCATTCCCTACCTTATACCCAGTTCCTCAGGGTATTTCGCAACAATTCCAATGATGAAAAGGCACAGGTTCAAATTAACACAATGTGGTCTCGATTTAGTACTAGAGGTTACCCTACTCATGTGTTGGAGGAAGCTCTGAAACGGTGTTAACGTGAACAGGAGAATAAAAGAATTGTACAACCGACGTTTATTTTTTTGACAGCTTATACACCTAGATCTAATGATATTAACCATATCTTAAGGAAGAACTGGCCTATTTTAGCAAATGATAGTACTCTACAAAAGAATTTTCAGAATCCATGGCTTTTTTGCCATCGGAGATCACGTAATTTACAGGATATCTTGGTGAATACGGATCCAGTACGCTCTTATTCCAATATCAACACAATTCAACACCCTGGCTGCTTTCGCTGCTTAGGCTGCGTCACGTGCAGCCATATGATTTCAGGGACCTCTTTTTGTCACCCGCATACTGGACGTAAATACTCAATTAAACATCGTATCACGTGTACTACAGATCACGTGATATATAAGATTTTGTGTCCTTGTGGACTCTGTTATGTGGGGAAGACGGATACTTCCCTTAGAGAAAGGATCAGAGGCCATAGATCGTCGATACGTTTGGCATGTCGTGATGGATCAAGTGACAAACCAGTAGCCTGCCACTTTTTAGAGAAAGGACACCAAGTACCGATGATGAAATTCACTGCAATTGATCATATACTGCGCCCAAGGAGAGGGGGTGATTGGAGCAATATGTTGCTCAAAAGGGAGACCTATTGGATTAGGGAACTGAATACTATTTTTCCCTTAGGTCTCAATGAGAGATTATTTTACCAAGCGTTTATGTGATTGGTTTTAGGATTATTGTTGTTTTATTTTTTCATTCTCTTTTTTCTCTATTTTACCTTTTTTTCTTTTCTTCTTTTGTTTACACTCTCAGAATAAGTAGGGACAGGTCTTCACAGTTTGGGCCGTTCAACCTGAGAGATGATGGTGATGATTATTATTATTCGTTATTTAGGGTTTATTCTTCAATTAGCGTTTTTATTGTTTGTGTCCAATTCAGCTTTATGGGCATATATTGCTTTAGAACATTATGATCTCTCTCTAGTATAAGAACATTTCCTTGGGATGTACACCATCGAGGGCTTAGATAGTTTAGGTCTCTTGTCAGGTCAGCAACCTGGCTTTTCCTTGGGGGTTGCGTTTTGTTTGTTTTTTGATTTTTGTAACTTCCTACTCAGTATCATCCTTTTTTTAAACAAATTTTATGATTGTTTTTTATGTTCCCTTAGTTAGAGGAGAGGATTTGGGTTTACTTTATGAATATCTATGATGGCCTACTATGGTTGTTGTATTAACTATTGCCAATGGTGTTTTCTCCCGTTCTTACAGAGTTAGGGACATAGCATAGCATCATGTTGCTATGGTGATGGATGAGTCACGGGGGTTGAGCCGGCGCTCTGACGTCACTCCTAGGAGACGGCGTCCGCTCAGCACAGGGAGGGGTTGGCACTGAAATGTGGTGAGTATGTTTTATGTTATATAAGTGTTTCATGTTTGCATTTTTTATATCCTGATGAAAGTCCACAGATAGTGGACTGAAACGTAGATTTTCTACTTACAAATAAAGATTTATAGGAAGACCGCGAGAGTGCCATTGATACTTTGTGTATACAGCGTCTACATTAGCCAGGTGGCCACCAGGCATTGAACTTTCCAGGAGTGCAGGAATTTTCGGAGGTATATATAACAAAACACCAAGAAAGAGCACTCCATATTATTGACCACCTTCTGCCATCATTTTCTGCTGCAAAAGAAGCAGTTTTAAAATATTCAAAAAACTTGACTGAGGTAATAAATAATGGGGAGTCAGTTCACAAAAGTATGATCATAATTTGCTTAAGCCTGTCACAGTCGCCAATGTACCCCATCTTTGACAGGTCCTATCTAACTTGACTGAATCTGCATTTACAGGATCAACTCACCCTGGAGCTCCCCAGGAGACTCTAGGCCTTATAAAGGCTGTCATGGTGGAGCACCTGTGAACAGGGAGGGGTGCATACCAAATGAAAGTTGTCAGCTCTCTATCTATAAAATACAAAACACCAGAAGGTTGCACTCAACCTCAAAACTAAGCGGGTGCATCTAAGACATTAAAAACAAAACACCAAGAAAGAGCACTCCATATTATTGACCACGTTCTTCTATCATTTTCTGCGGCAAGAAAAAGCACAGTTTTAAAAATATTCAAAATACCTGACTGAGGTAATAAATAATGGGGATTCAGTTCACAAAGTATGATCATCATTTGTATATATACTGTATATATTCTGGTGTCTGTGTGTGTGGTCAGGGTGTGTGCAGGCTGTGCAGTGGGTAAATGGGGTGTCTGGCCATTCATTTTAATATTAACATAAATTGGACAGGCTTTCAGCAAAATCCTAAATTATTTATTGGAAAGCGGTCACATGACCTTTAATAAAAGTATCTGTTATCGGAATTGGTGAGTACCTGAAAAAGAGAATCTGTATTCGGTCTTGCCAAAATGGTATCTGTGCATTAATAATAATAATAATAATAATAATAATAAAAGAAACCATGTGGCAATAGAGTGCACTTTTTACAAGTAATAAATAGGACATACAACAATCCCATTATTTTACACACTCCCTGAGATGAATTTATTGCTTCCTCTCAAAGGCGTTACTGACGCTTTCAAAAACATTTTGAATAGTGAGAGTTTCCTGTATAGATAAACAAAATATTTGTGTTTTTCTACCCTACAAACTTGACAAAACACTGGAAAACAAATTAAATTTGTTAACCTCTATTAACTCTCCTTTGATTTTCATTTATCTTTGATTTGTAGGTTTAAGACACATACACATCACATTTGGCCTCAATAGGCTGCAGTAGTCCCAGCGGAATCCCTGGTGATAATAATGTATGTAAACTAAAAGCGAGCACAGAGGGTCTTACTCATTATAGAAGTGCAGCAGGATTTTATTTGCTGTTAAAACACTGTTGACACACTTCTCTCCTGACATCTGGACTTTTATCAAGACCTTTCTGGTTACACTACATGTTGCAAAAAAGAATATCGATCTACTCATTAGGAATCCACTTAAATAATTTACATAGATTGTATAGCTACAACACTTAAACTCTGTGTTTGAAGATACCTGACTGATATTCTGTATATACTGTATGTTACGGCTAAAGCCCGAAATGCGGTTAATCCTAGGATTACCTGTGTAAACCTACCATTACCCAGGCATCATTAGCAAAAGTCCGAAGTGAAATGAAATTTCGGACTTTACCCGGGTAATCTGCAAAGTATCCAGAGGTCTCTGGGTACTCCGATTTTCTGCTCTGTTTAAACCGGGTAATTCGCACATTACCCTAGTGTTGCTGGATAAAGTGTCATGTGCAACGAAACAGCTGACTTTATCCGGATAATCTGCAAAATATCCAAACGCCTCTGGGTACTCTGCTTTTCTTGGGTTTTCAGCAGGTTACAGTTGACTGAATTCTGAGGATTACCCGGATAAAGCTGCAAACTGTTATCTGACTGATAAGAAAACAGTGTTATTTTGTTATTTTTAATGAAATTGTATCCACAGTCACAAACCACACTAAATAACCGTCATGTAACTCTACATTAATTGTCTGAAAATTGATTTATGAAGATAAAGATATTATATAAAGAGTAACCTAATGGTTATTATGTTTTATAAATGATATATAAGTACATATGACACATAATAAAGATCATGTAACTCTTTCACATTCATATAAGAAACATATCCTGTTACTCTGTATATTCATTATATCCGCAATACATTTCAATGTTTGTCTTTTGCCATCTTCCTTGATAATATCCATAGATAATAGCAAAATTCACTTTTACCCAAGCGGGGTTGGATGCTCTGCAGATTACCCAGGTGAAGCTGTGGATAGTCCTCAGATTACCCGGGTGAAGCTTCAGATTTGCACATTATCAGGGTAAAGTGTGAATTTTTCAGCTCTTCCAGACTGTTACCCAAGGACTAATTTTGGTTAGTCCTAAAATTACCCTGGTAAAGTCCGAAATTTTCATTTTTTTTGCAGCTTTACCCAGCAGTTTTGGGTAATCCTAGGATTAACCACACTTTGGACTTTACCCCAGTGCTCGAGTCCTGTGGGAATGGCATTCCCGCAGTTCTCCCGCTGCGGGAATGCAGGTTCCCGCTGTGGCCGGAGCCCAAAACAATTTAGCTGTCGGCCCGTCGGCCACGTGTTCGTCCTCCGAGCGGCCGCTGGAATGAAGCGCGGTCGCTCGCCTGTGATCTATCCAACAGACAGCCGCAATCTTGTTGTTTCGGGCCTGGCACCTGGCAGAGAGGTGAGCTGGGGGCAAATATATCCATATGAGCTGGGGCAATTACATCCATTTGAGCTGACCTGGGGCAATTATATCCATGTGTGAGCTGGGGCAAATATATCCTTATGAGCTGGGGGCAATATATCCATAAGCTAGGGGCAAATATGTCCATAAAAACTGGGGAAAATATATCCATATGAGCTGGGGTCAAATATATCCATATGAGCTGGGGCAATTACATCCATTTGAGCTGACCTGGGGCAATTATATCCATGTGTGAGCTGGGGGAAAATATATCCATATGAGCTGGCCTGGGGCAAATATATCCATGTGTGAGCTGGGGGCAAATATATCCATATGAGCTGGGGCAAATATATCCATATGAGCTGGGGCAAATATGTCCATATGAGCTGGGGGCAAATATATCCATGTGAGCTGGGGCAAATATATCCATATGAGCTGGGGCAAATATATCCATGTGAGCTGGGGGCAAATATATCCATATGAGCTGGGGCAAATATATCCATGTGAGCTGGGGCAAATATATCCACGCGAGCTGGGGCAAATATATCCATATAACCAGTGCTGTGCATATTATTCTTGGGGCTCAGTGCTGTGTATATTATTCTTGGGGCTCAGTGCTGTGCAATATATTCTAGGGGCTCAGTGCTGTGCATTATATTCTCGGGGCTCAGTGCTGTGTATATTATTCTTGGGGCTCAGTGCTGTGTATATTATTCTGGGGGGTCCAGTGCTGGGTATATTATTCTTGTGGCTCAGTGCTGTGTATATTATTATGGGGGTCCAGTGCTGGGTATATTATTCTTGGGGCTCAGTGCTGGGCATATTGCTCTGGGGGCTCAGTGCTGTGCATATTATTCTTGGGGCTCAGTGCTGTGCATATTATTCTGGGGCTCCAAAGCCTATGTATATAATTCTGGGGGGGGGGTCTGTGTCTGGATATATATATATATTGTGAGCTGGGTGCAATTGCTCTCTGGGGTGAGCACTCTTGAAAGGTTCAGAGACCAGACCAGTGACTTTTCTTCAAACGGGGGTACATTTATTGCAGCAACCCACAGGTTATACACCACACTGTATATTGCTCAAAATAAACAGTTCAAAAGCAAAGAAAATTCCTAGCCGTGTCCCGGCACTAACTAAACATACAATAGCCCTGACTAACAACCTTTGCAAACCTAGTGTTTGTCAGGCTTCAGCAAACTAGCATGACCAACCTTGTGCTCCAGCAGATAGAGACCGTCTGCTCCCCAGACTCCAGAGCGATGTCTGTTTGCCTCACCTGCACTAAATTGCCACTGAGGCAAAGTGCAAAACCAGGTTCCGGAAGGTGTAAGAGAGAAATCTGGGTGACACATAAACCCCGGACAGGACCTTTCCTTGCTCTCTACATGATGCCCTGTTACAATATATATATGTATGTGATATATATTATATATAACGTGTTAGTCCAGTTGCCAAAATCACGAGCATACCAGTACGTAGTGATACCTTTCACTGATCAGTATAGTTTCCAGACCTGAAGAAGAGCGTTACACTCTTGAAAGCTTGTCTTTTAAATGTAATGTTAACCCAATAAAAATGGTATCACAAGTACTGCTATACTCGTGATATATATATTCTTTCCTCAGGTAATAGGGGTTGTGGAATTTGTGGGTGAGTTCCCTCACTTTTTTTCCCAGGACTTAACCCCTGCGTTACCCGTAACATATACAACACAGGAGATTGTCAAAGAAATGCTGAAGTCAATCTTCTTTCTAACCCAAAATATTGACCTGAATGCACACTATTTTCTTTCACAGTATGAGCCTGGATGTTCTTTCAGAATCTCCAGTATTGTTTTCATATAACCAGTGTGACGGTGCCCTCTCTGTACCTGCGGCTTTAACTTACTTCACAATCATATACCTGTTTCTATCTTTTGTACAGAAGGCACATACCAGTCTGAAGATGATCTGTTATAACCTCTACATCACAAGTGGCCGAAGAGGGACACTTGCAATGTATGTATAACGCTTGAGGCAACCTGAGAAATCCAGCTATTTCCACACTTTTTTTTAAGTGGCATAAGACACATCAAGGGAAAATATGTCACTAGAATTATCATTTAGGACTTAAGAAAAGAACCATATATACGCCGATCGATTTCTCAGAGCTTTTAGGATAAGTGTGAAGTGAGACCCCTTGTTCGAGGGTCCTAGAGGGGTGCCAGCTCTACCCTCCTGAGGTCTAACAAGTCCAAAATGATCGTCGGGGGTTGCTGCATCGCTTGTGCACGGATAATGTCCTTGGCATTTCAGTACTGGCCAACCTTTCTGGGTGAAGCAGTCTGCTTTGCATATGAAGCAGTCATCCCTTTAAAGGCAAAATTGAGCTAAAGTCTTGTGAGACCTGAGTGGGCCCCACCATAGAGTAGGCCACTAGTGGCGTTGCTCATCCGCAGGTCCCTCAAAAAAACCCTTTTTTCCTCACTTTAAGTGTGACATATCATTGGTTAATTGAGAACCAGAAATCTCAGAGTTGAGACTTATTTTTGGAGGCCTAGATACCTGTTAGCATGTCTTGTATGTGGTTGCATATGCATAGAAACATGCTTTCCCTCACTTCTAGTAAATCTTTCCTCCTCCTGCCGCTAGCAACTGCGTAATATTTCCAGAATTAGGCCATTTCTTACCGCTGACACCACAAAGCAACTCCTCCATGCCCTTATAATCTCCCGATTTGACTACTGTAATAATCGTCTTGTTTGCCTCCCTCTCTCCCTCCTCACCCCCCTACAATCCATTCTGAATGCCTCTGCCAGGCTCATCTACCTCACCCGTCGCTCTGTCTCTGTCGCTCCTCTCTGCGAGTTCCTTCACTGGCTCCCCATCCACTGTAGAATTAAATTCAAAATCCTTACCCTGACTAGGGATGTGCCGAACGCCCCCGTGTTCGGTTCGACTTCGAACACGAACAATTTCAAAAGTTCGAGTTCGAACTCGAACACGATCCGAACTCAATGTAAGTCAATGGGACTCGAACGTTCGATTTTTAGAGTGCCCTCCAAGAGGGCATATATGCTAGATATTTGCCATAAAAGGTGTATGGGGATCCGGATAGTGCCCTGGGGGACAGGAAACAAGGAAAAAAAGTAAAAAAAATAAACACTGTTTTACATGAAATAAAGGTTAAGAATAAAAACGAAAAATTCCTTCAAATATCGTGCCTAGGACGTCCCCATAACCTGCCCCTGAAGTGGCGGATTAGTAGGATGTATAGAAACATTTAAAAACAAAAAAATGACATTTCAAATGACAGTAAATGGTTTTCCTTTAATCTATTCATAAACAACTGCTTGGGGCGGCAGCCTGTATGAAAAGAGGAGACGTTTTAGGACACGCAGAACAAGTTTAGTGATTTTTTTTTGGCTAAATTATGATGAAACTTATGCAGGCTTTGGATGAAAGTAACAATAGGTGCTTTAAAATTGGGCCTTTAGTGTCGGCAACAGTGCCGTCACACCGTAACCCCTCTGTGGTATTGTGGAAGAGTGCAGTGGTGGACCCTGTGGTCAAATATTAAAATTATATGAATCTGGTACAGGCGTCAGTGCTCCCAAATATTTTGCCTTTGGTGGCAGCAAGTGCCTTCACACCGTAACCCCTCTGTGGTATTGTGGAAGAGTGCAGTGGTGGACCCTGCGGTCAAATATTAAAATGATATGAATCTGGTACAGGCTTCATGCTCCCAAATATTTTGCCTTTGGTGGCAGCAAGTGTCTTCACACCGTAACCCCTCTGAGGTATTGTGGAAGAGTGCAGTGGTGGAGGTTTTGGTAATGCAGAAGAGATCCCCGATCTATTCAGTTACATCAGCAGCTATAACAAAACCGGGACAGAAATGTTTTAGGCACTTGTACTGCACTACTGTATATGGTGAGAATCGTCGCACACCAGTAGCAACAGGAAGCAAACAGAACAGGCAGGGAATACACAGAGAGAATAGTCAAATGGCAGGCAAAGATGGCAACCGATCGGGTCCTCAGAACAAGCAGGGTCAGACACACTGAGCGTGTAGCGACGCACAGCGTAGCGAAGAGAAGCAAACATTTTGCAGGCTTGACTTCACTCCGCTCCGCTTCGCAGCGTGTCTACACTGCATTACGTTTGCTTCTCACCGCACTGGACAGGAATCCACTAACTAAATTAAAATGTACACCCAAAACCGTTTTATTTTCACAAAGCACATGTCATATAGGCAAAAAAAAGTTTCTACTGAATAAAATACATCAAAAATTACTGTTAATTTAATAGGAATAGTATAAAAATATAAAAAAGGTAACCCCTGATCATATATATTATAGGGACACAGAACGCTGTGTATAGAGTAGGGATGCATTGATACCACACACAGACATATATGTATATATCAGCACGCAGACCTATATATTCATATATATCAACACGCAGATATATATATATACACCCACCCACAGACCTCAGACCATATATACACATACGCACATGGGGGGTGGCATGTGGATAATCTCAACTAAATGCGCCCCCCCCATTTGGCTGATCCCTCCAGAAGAAATGTTGAACCCGACAGAGCCGCGAATATATATATATTATTCTCTGCTCTATCGGGTTCAACATTTCTTCTGGAGGGACCGGCCAAATGGGGGGGCAATTAGTTGCCAAAATGTGTGTTTAATACAAGTCTCGATATGTATATTTATAAGAGTATAGATATATCTTATCTATCTATCTATATATATATATATATATATATATATATATATATATATATATATATATAATATATATATATATATATATATAAATATATCATACCTGCCCTTACCTTCCCCTATAAATTTGCTAAAAATATACACACAAACAAACCAAACCACTGCCTTAGACCCTGCGCAGCCCACATGCCACCCCCCTCTACCTGGCTGAATGTATCTAATATATATTTATTTATAAAGGATTTTACCAGGAAGGATACATTGAGATTTCTCTCGTTTTCAAGTATGTCCTGGGTTCAAGTACATTGAAGTGTTACATTTACAGAAATACAAAGTAATACAATGTAAGATATTAACAACACAAATATACAGATTAACAGAAAATAAATATGTAGGAAATATAGTCACTAGGTTACATGTTTACAGGTGCATTCTGTATTGAGGTATGTTAATAGGGAAATTTTGAGTGACTTAAGACTGGTGGAAGATTTGATGGTGTCTGGGAGGTTATTCCATAAATTGTGGTGCTCTGTAGGAAAATGAGGACCGAGCCACTGTCTTTTTGTATTGTGGTATTGCAAGTAAGGTGCTGGTCCTGGATCGGAGGTTATAGGATGAGGGAGCTGCTGGGGGAAGCAGTCTATTCAGGTAGGGTGGCAGCTTCCCAGAGATGCTCTTAAACATCAGGCTGGAAAGGTGAAGGGTGCGTCTGGATTCTAGCGATGGCCAGTTTAGCTGTTTTAACATGTCACAATGGTGGGTCATGTAGTTACATTGTAGCGCAAAGCGGCAGAATGAGTTATTCAGTGTATTAAGTTTATGAAGGTGTGTTTGCGGGGCGGCTGCATACACTACATCTCCGTAATCAATAGCCGGCATAAGCATTTGCTGTACAATCTGCTTTCTTACTGCGGGACTCAGGCAGGATTTGTTTCTGTACAGGGAACCTAGTTTGGGGTAAAGTTTAGATGAGAGTTTTTCGATGTGGGGGCCAAAGGATAGATTAGGGTCCAACCACATACCTAGATATTTGAGAGAAGTGACTGTGGTCAGTGTGCCATTTGATATTGTCCCAACACATAGATGGGGATTTTGCAATTTGTGTAGTTTAGGTGCTGTTCCAAAGAGCATCGTTACAGTTTTGACAGTATTTAAAAAAAGTTTGTTGTTTTTGATCCACTTTTCTACCTCTGTGAATTGTTCTTGCAGCACGGCCTCCAGCTGCGGGAGATTTGGTTTGCTGGTATAGATCACAGTGTCGTCTGCATACATATGTACAGTTGAGGCTTTGCAGACGTTGGGCAGATCATTTATGAATATTGTGAATAGCAGGGGGCCTAGTATTGAGCCTTGGGGTACACCGCAAGTGACTGGGAGCGGGAGGGAGGAGCTGCCAGAAATTGACACATATTGTGATCGGTCGGATACATATGATTGAAACCAGGTTAGCGTGCGATCACCAATGCCAGAGTTTTTAAGTTTTTCTAACAAGATGCCATGGTCTACCGTGTCAAAGGCCTTGGCAAAATTAAGGAAGATGGCTCCAGTTAGGTTTCCTTGTTCCATCCCAGCTTGGATATCATTGCAGACTTTTAAAAGGGCGGTTGTGGTTGAGTGATTTGGGCGAAAGCCTGATTGATCGGGGTTAAGTAGTTCCAATATTGATAATAATCACGTAATTGTGTGTAGACACATTTTTCCAAGACTTTTGACATTACAGGGAGCAACGATATCGGACGGTAGTTGGATACCAAAGTACTGTCACCACTTTTATGGATAGGTACCACTCTTGCAGTCTTCCAGAGCTTGGGTATGTAACCAGTTGCCAGTGACTCATTTATTAGGGTTGCGACTGGATTTGCAATTGCTGGCGCACTGATTTTCAGCAGCATTGCTGGTATTTGATCAGGTCCAGACTGGTATTTCATTTTTTGCTTACGGAGAAGTTTAGTAACGACACTGACAGACTGGTCTAAAACTGAATTCCTGTCTGATACAGGGACTTTGCACAGTTGGGGGGGCCTGACCTGCATGAGGCCTCTCTGATTGCATGTCATTTCCTAGCTTGGCAATCAAAGTGGTGGCACATCCAACAAAATAATCATTAAAGGCATTTGCTACATCTAGCGGGTGTTGCAGGGTTTGGTTGTTTACTTTGACAGCAGCTGGCTGGGAGTGGACTGGGGGTGCTTGTATGTTACTTATGGTTCTCCAAAAGTTTCTAGGGTTGAGATGTTATTGTTTAGATTTTCATTGAAGTAATGGGCTTTGGCCATTTTTGTTTGTTTTGTGCATTCATTCCGACATTTTCGGTATTCGTAGTGATCGTTCATGGAACCAGTACTCTTGAAATTTGACCACCGTGAATCTCTAAGCTGGTACATTAGTGTAAGATCAGCTGTAACCCAGGGGAGATGAGTCCCTTTTACTCGCACTTTACGCAGCGGGGCATGGGAATTCCAGACTTGCAGGAGCTCAGACTGAAAGTATTCAACTGCACAGTCTAGGTCTGGGATTAGGTTTAGCCTGTACCAGGGGAGCTGTTTGAGATCACTTAGGAAGGATTCAAGAATAAATTTCTTGAAAGACCTGGTGGTTATTACCTTTGGGGTAGATTTCAAGGCCTTAATTTTGCGCACGCAGTACACTAGACAATGGTCACTAAAGCTATTAGCAAGAACGCCTGCCTCCTGTATTCTATCAGGAGATGAGGAGAGAATCCAGTCCAACAAGGTATGGTTGGGGCTTTTCATATTAATGCGAGTGGGGGAGGAGATTAATTGAGTTAGCTGCAAAGTTTTAAACAGCGAGCAGTGTTTATTGTTTTTAGGATTTAGCCAATCTGTATTAAAATCGCCAAGGGCCAGCAGTTCACTTTTTTGGTTTTGGGCAAGTAGGTTATTAAGGATTTGAGATATGTCAGAGAGGGAGTGCACTGGAGAGCTCGGTGGGCGATAGAACCCAGCAACAATGATTGATTTACTGAATGGGATCTCAATTATACCAGAGAAGAAATCAAAGGTGACAGGAGAGCTAGAAGTCTGTAAGGGGGTGAACTTTGTGGACTCCTCAACATAAATAACAATTCCCCCTCCTCTCTTTGCTCTGTCTTTTCTAAAACATGAATACCCCTGTATTGATATGGCAGAGTCTGGTACTTTTGGGGTTAACTATGACTCTGTGAGCACAATGATTTTGGGTTTGTAATATATAATTAAATACATTCTGCAAGGTAGAGAAAGAAAAAAAAAGGTTTTATCTTATGTTCCTGGGGACATTTAAAAATGTCCTCGGATTTTATTTTTTTAGAAATGTGTCACCTTACCTTAGCCTGGTGGTCAGTGGGGGCTCCCTGGATCCTGGTGGTGGGGGGGTCTACAGTGCCTGATTAGAGGGCCGTGTCTGCCTGATGTTTTAGTAACAAGAAGGTTTTATCCCATAGGCATCAATGTTAAAAATATTCCCGTTTTAATTCAATATCTAATAAACCGTTGCTTATAATATTCTGCAGTAAAGAGTCTCTTTATTTCTAGATTTTTTTAGTATTTTTTTAAGCATTTTTTATACTTTTTTCAATATTTTTTTTTCGAACTTTTGGAGAAAGTCTGAAGTTCTCGAACTTTCGAACAGCCGATGTTCGATTCGAACTCCGAACAGATCTGAACTGAACGCTCATCCCTAACCCTGACCTACAAAACCCTCACTAACTCAGCTCTCCACTACCTGTCCTCACTAATCACAAAATACACCCCAGCCCGCTCCCAAAGATCAAACAGTGACCTACGCCTAGCTTCTCCCTGCATCACCTCTTCCCATGATAGACTGCAGGATTTCTCACGTGCAGCACCCATTCTCTGGAATGCTCTACTTAGTACTGTCAGACTTTCCTTTAAGACATTCCTATTTAGGGAAATCTACCACCCAACTCACTGACGCAATCAGTCCATCAATCTCACCTTGCAGTCTTCTCTTTCTGTTTCCACCCCCCCCTAACCCTTCTAGATTGTAAATTGCCACGGGAATAGGACCGTTGTTTCCTCCTGTACTGGTTTATCAAAATGTTGTTCACTGTATTGTAACCCTTGTACAGTGCTGCATAATATGCTGGCGCTTCATAAATAAATAATAATAATACATTTGCGTGCGTTAATATGCAAAAATCGGTGGCGAATGACGGACAAAAAGATCAAGGCGCAAGCTGCCTTTACTGTGTTTAAAAATAACCGTAACCACCAACATGTTAGAAATGTTCTCTTAACATGTTTCAGAATGTGAAGGGATAGACAGAGGAAACCTTTCCACATAAACAATGAAAGAAAAGATTTATTGTTGGTATCATCACATACATCTGAATAATTCACAATAACCTTCAGCTGGGTCACACACTTCAGTTGCCACGCTAGGGGAGAAGTTGACCTGGTTAACCTTACAATAGATGTTCTTTGTTAAAATCCTTTGTTACTACTTCTAAATCACTACATCTTTATATCTCATAAAAGCACAGATGGTACATTTTAATGTACTGTATAATGTCAAATCTTCCTTCTTAAACAACTTACTAATCCTTTCATGTCTACGGTTCAGTGCAGGGCTGGATAAAGACTATATATCATCAGCTGTGAAAACGGAGCGGTGTATCTAAATGAAGCCCTATTCTGCAGCTAGGCAGTGATTTCTGTGTTTTGATTTTTTTTAATCAGAAATCAGTTTTAATCAAACTGTATATTATAGAGGAAGAAACAAGTTGTGTGTCTCTTGATTAGCTTTGAGGGTACAGGGTTATTCCTGAATATGGTGGCAAAGATCTATATTCTGCATCACGCTCAATCATATGTTCTTGTCTGTGTTCAGGAAAATTTTAATAACATGTAATCTTTAAAAAAAAACAACTTAATCATCCTTGCCTTGGGGTGCTGTTGAAAATGATTATGAAATAGTGTTTAATCAAGAATATTCCTCAAAAGAATGTAAACAGTTGGCTTGCATATATATATATATATATTATTTTTTTATTTTTTTATTTTTAGAGAATGTTTATGCAGGTTAATGATAGGCCTACAAGGATTGGTTAATATTATTAATTGTGGTAAGTAGTGTGCAGCATAGGTAGACTGCATCTATGAAAAGCACTATTGGTACCCTACAGCATTTGCGATATTGTATAGACATGATTTAATCTTTGTTAGGTTAAACTTATCTAACCATATTTACATGAAGTTCTGCTTCTAGCTTTGACGTAATTATATATATGCACAAAGCTTCTGCAAATGAGCAGACTCATTGCCCCCCCCCACAATACTAAAGGGGTTATTCAAAGAGGTTCAAATTTTAACTAGATACTGAAATTCAGCGTACGGCTACATTTCCTGGCCATTCGGCTATTCAGACAGCAGGTAGTTCACCAAATTTTGGCGAACTGCCTACACGTACGGTGCCTGTTCGAGGGCAGTGAAACCCCCATAGAGAAGCAATGGTTAATCTATTCAGAGAACACCGAACAGCAGTGAAAAGTTGCCGAAATGCCCTGCTGTTCAGTGTTTTCATTCGTCAGGTTTATTCAGGCGAGAATTGGGTATAGGCTTCAATGGCTATGGGGTATAGGCTTTAATGTTAAAAATATTCTCGTTTTAACTCAGTATGTAATAAACCGTTTATTCTTTTATTCTGCAGTAAAAAGTCTCTTTATTTATAGATTTTTTAGGATCTTTTAGGCATTTTTTGGGATTTTTTCGACAATTTTTTTTCCATTTTATTTTTAAAAGTGTTTTTTTCTTTTTTCTGTAACAGACCTTTTTAATATCATTCATAGGATCTTATATGTAAATTTCAGGCATTTTCGTTCAGTAGTTTTTTGCAAACAGCATTTCAATTTTGACATTTTTTTTATTTATTTATTTCACCTCGTTCGTCAGCTTGTCAGCTTTTTCCGGCAGCTGCTCTGTTCAGCGGCTCAGCGGCATTTTCCAGATGTCTTCGTGTTTTTTTGCGGCGGTTTGAGTGATCCGATACTTCGGATCATATCGCATGCGTTTTTTCTGCGTTTTTTTTCAGCGACTTTTTGGCGGCTTTTCCTTCCACTCCGGGGACCCTGCTGAATACACCGCAGGGTGGAGAACTTTGATTCCCTGAAGCGCAGGGAACGACAGAGCACCGAAATCTCAGTGACATTTCGGTGGTCTCTGGATAACCCCTTATGTGATTTTTCCAGAAAACCCACTGCTGGACTCTATTTTGTATTTTTTTTTTGGGGGGAGGGGTCAATGTTACTTAATTGTAAATTTAAAAAATCAATATGTATATTCGTAATGTAGTTTTACAGCAGTAGACCTAATTGACAGGTAGGCATCACCATCTACTGGCCAGATATTGCTACTACAGCTGGAGCTCTATGCTGAATCTGCTGGGGATCCATGTTTCAGACACAGAGTGCAAGCTGTACAAACTGTCGTAGTTCCTTGGCAGTGGCGCGACAACATTTGAGGCACATTCTGGAGCCCATTTTCTAATTAATTTAATTTGCAATAAATTGAATTCCTTGGCATTGCTTTAGAATTTGACCAAATTGTGTTTACTCATTATTCTAATTTAGAAAGGACACCCTTTGTAATTGTATCTTTTTTTTTTTTAAATAAACACTGCCGTTGTAAGCTGTTGGGGAAAAAAATATAGCATATAAATTTACCTTAGGATAGGGTCAGACGAACGTATTTTTCGCGTCGACCGTCAAAATGTGTGTCCGAACGAATGGACGTATTTTTTCACGGAATACGCGACAGCGGTTTTTTACAGATCCAAACCAGGAAACTTTGGGTGTATGGACGTTATGTTGGCCGGACATGAGCAGCGTCTGACGTCTCCTAATCACGCACACAGCGGACGCAGCGCACTCTGTACGTCCGTACTAGCGGTTTGAAGTTCTTTAAAAAATGCAATTGTTTGCCACTGCGTTGCGCAGCCGCACTTTCGTGTGGCTGTTCTTCGTATGTTGCCCGGCATTGGACGTCATTTGCTGCTAGCACGGCCGTGATTAAGTTCGGCTAAACGCACATTAACACTGCGTTCGTCTGACCCTAGCCTAAGACAAACAACAAAGAAAATTTCCAGATCTGGGACAGTATACACAGGGTCGACAACGGTCGATTTGTACCTGAAAGAATGTATAATGCATTAATCCTGACTGATCAGAATTCAATATGTATCTGCTGCTCAAATTTGAAGTTTTTGTCCCAATTGTATAATGTAAGAACTATGCAGTGCATTGAAACATAAATTGTAAACATGTAACATAGTGAATATATTGATTTTCTGTTAATCTGTATATTTGCGCTATTTGTTTTTAATATCTTGCATTTTATTACTTTGTATTTCTGTAACAACTGTAACGATTTAATGTTCTTGAACCCAGGACATACTTGAAAACGAGAGAAATCTCAATGTATCCTTCCTAGTAAAATCTTTTATAAATAAATAAATAAATAAACATGTAAAATCTTCTTCAGGTATATTCCTACATACAATCAAGCTTAGAGGCAAAAGAAGATTAAGGGGATGAAGTTTACTGTTTGAAGCAGCGTTTTAGTTATGTATTTCCCAAGGGAGATCTAGTTTACCATCAGAGAACAGACTGCTAGTACTTAATTTATTTGGCTCTGGTTTAATACCTCTAAACACATACACTCGTACACAGATTTACATTACTCAGAAATGTTACATGTGCATATGTTATCATAATGTGGCCTCATAAGAAAACCGTAAATTATTAATGAGGGACAAGATACATTCCAGAACTGCAGGAGCGGAGACACGTGCATTGAGAAATTATGCCCTGTGATACCATATATCCTCAACAAGGGACTCCGTAAAGACTGATACATTTGAACAATTAATTAGAAGAGAATAATGCATGGACATACACTAATGCCTTTGATCACCAACATGCCAATAACATTGCAGAAAGATCTTGGCCTTTCTGAATTTACTCAGGTGGTGATCATAAACTTAAAAAAGAAAAGTCATGCTTACATCTACCTACTCGTTTTATCAATAATGAGTTGGACTCATTTGTCAATGATACCGCTGCTCAGCATTCCATAAACAGCTAATTATTTCCTGAAGCGCGTTGTAGAGCTTTCTACATATACTTTAGTAAGCATAATCCTACAAACATTTAGCTCATTCTTATTCATAATTATGAAGCTAGTAATCTATAAAGATATGCTTCCTGTAGTCTCTACTGAATAATTGATATTTCAAAATTTAAGGTCAGCTGTCAATTGCTGTAAAACCAGAATGCAAATATACATTGTGTGATACATTGTATAAAATTCCAAAGTACAACACAGCCATGACAGAGGACTGCATAACGGCAATATAAGAAATAGATGTGTCAAATACTGCAAGATCATCTTATATAGAACAGTATAATGTGTGTCAATACTATATGACCGAATATCACTAGCATTCTATTACTTAAACACTAAATAAAGGAAGTTTGATAATTTCCGTGGCCTATATGGTTGCTACCAAAAATTACATTTAATGAGTAACTTGAGAGAGTATTTGACAAACTATTGAAATCTGTGCACTAATATTTACAAATGTATGCTGTGTGTAAGCATATGCTGTTTAGGTGCATTCAAACATATGCTTTGTGAATGCATGCAGATATAGTGTTTGCATTCAAATGCGCAGTATGCTGTGTGTGCAAAATATATGGTGTGTTTCATTCATCCTGTATGAACAAATACATATTGTGTGAGTCTTTTCAAATGTGTATTACTTCTATACAAGCAAACATATTCTGTGTATGCATGTAAATGTGTGCAAATGTATGCTATGTGTGCACACATGCATTCCGTAACATCGGTGTGCTCAGGGCCTGTGCCTGTTGGGTGTAGAGGTCCTCTTTCCTAGCCTCTCACCCCTGCCCTCTTTTGGGGCATCCTCCACAGGGAACGCAGCAGAGTTGAAGGTAGCGCCTGCCCTACAAGACCTCTGCACCACGGCAGCTTTACCCGGACCCCGAGGACCAGTGGTAAAGGGACACTTTACCCAAAAAGTGCATACTCTGTTTACATGAGCCTTAAGGTTCACAAGCTCCAACATTGGTGAGCATGCATGTTTATTATAAGTGTATATAGTTTTACTGAAGACTCGTTACTCTATGGGAGCACTGTCTTCCCTCTGCTTCTTTCTTTGAGTTATTAACCTGAGGGAGACCAATACCAGGACCAAGGAAGAATTATGCCACCCTTAGTTGGTCAGATGCGAGAATACCCAGAGCCAGGTTCTAGTGTGACTCTGTAAATTGTGAGTGGCCATTTACCCACCTACCAATATTACTCATTGTTATTGGAAAATGTATACCGTTGTGTATTTTTGTGCTCTTTGTTTTCTTTGACAGTATACCAAGACCTTTCGGACATTGGAAAAGTGGACTTTTTGCACTGTAAAGTACATCAGATCAGCATGTTTCATTTGATCATGCATGAAAAATCTTCATGTTATAACCCTTTGATTGTTTTGACATATTTTATCTGGACATATCACTCTTTATTTGAGGCTATATATGACCTATGCATTGATAAGTATGTATAACCAGAGAGTTTATACACTAAGGAATATTTGACTTGTTCACATTGTGCCATATGGAATCTTGATTCTTCAATTATTCCCTTATGGAAAGAATGCAATAAAAGTCCCTGTATGATGAGAGTTATGGAATTTTTATTTTGTTGTCTAGGCCAGTGGTTCCCAACCGCAGTCCTCAAGTCCCCCTAACAGACCAGGTTTTGAGGATTGCCTTGGGGAAATGCAGACTGAATCCTACAATCACTGAGTAGCAAATCATATCACTTATGCTGTGCTTCTGGAAAACATGACCTGTTGGGGTACTTGAGGACCACGGTTGGGAACCACTGGTCTAGGCTGTTCCTCGCCTTTTGTGGTGACAAGGTAAACCTAAGCAATGCTGCTGCCCAGGTGACCCTGACCTTATTATACTGTGTTAATTTTCTCTGCTTGTCCCTCTTTTAAGTTACTGTCTACAATTTTTTGGAGGTTCCTTAATTTGACCATGAAAAGAATCGTGAAATTACTTACGAGTGTTTACAGTTTATAATTAATAAATGTTGCACTTATATTTTTAGGGTTCACAAAACTATGGAGCAATACAATTGGTAGCATACAGTTTTAAAGTCAGATTGGTGAAAATAAATCATTGTTCCACACTGGAATTAAAGTGCAAGACACAGAGCAATAATTTTAATACCCCACTTTTGTTAAAAGTATGAGTTACACCAATACATTTAACTGTACATAAAGAAATATTCTCAACTGGATTTATATTTAATTAATGTGATTGACAATCAAAAAGCCGGCTGTATCACATACATCAGGTGTTGCCTCCAATATAATAAGACTTTAACAATTCTGACAGATGTTGACACATTTCAGATAAATTCAAGTGACATAAAGCAAGGATCAAGAAGTGATACCCATTTCTTTTTCTAGGCTTCTATAACTTGAATAACCTCTGGCAACCTAGAAGGCATTGGCAAAGGTTAATCCTTATTGAACTTGCGGGGAATTCAATCTATAGAAAAGGCATTTGAAATTCATCTTAGCCTCTTAATTTGGTCAAGGAGTCATGCCGTCTGTACAGCAATAATTTGTTTCCATAGCAACACATTTTAAGCTCTTAATTCAGATTAATATTTTTGTTATGCATTTCACACAGTAACTTTATAGTTCTTAAATGGATCTTACTTATTAATGTCACTCTTCAGTTACATAATTAATCAATAATTTAATGATTACTTTTCAGTTTGCAGTTGGATATTTTCTGTTTTAATTGTACAATTGAAGATAAATCATAGGAGATCTTTTTAGTCGTATGTCATGACATACAAAATATTTCTTAGTAGATTATTGGTTATAAATATTATATAATATTGTATTTGAATATTTTTGAGACACATGGATAGGGAATCGGGGGGGGGATGAAAAGAGTCTAGCACAATTAAGCCAAAATACTCAAATATACTACTTAATTTTCAACTTATTTTCCTGAAAATTCACTACTTCCCCATTAAATTCCCAAAACATCGTATTCTATAATAAGCTAATAAAAAGGGATATATGAAACCTGTGTTAACAATGTTCTGGATTTTTCTCTTTACTTTCTGTTTTAAGTGCTTGATTTCACATACTGACTCCCTCATATTAAGTTCAAAAGAAACAAAATTCTGTGTAATTCTTTGGCATATACCAACCACTTTAGTTGGTTCACTCCAGTAGGTATAGGTGAATCAAGCAGTCCCAGGTGCTTTCAGCTACTGGGTAGATAAATTTGCAACTGTATGACACCATGGCAATGTCTTTATTTCTCAAATAATTGGAATCCTTGCCATATTCATCACCATGTTATATGTGCCACTACTCTTGTTTATCGTATTCTGTGCCCCTTCTAAATAATGACCATGGGGAAAACTGGCAATGACTTGTGTGAGAGAATGAGAAATCATTGGTTGCTCCAAGATGATCTTCTTGGTGGCAACACGTTTGTGAGCCATGGCATCCATTCCCTTCCCTAGGAGTCTTGGGCATAGCCCCCATGCCATTTGCTGCAGTGGTCACGAATGGGTGAAGGAGCTACTCAAAGAATATTGTACTCTGGGCAACTTCACACTATGAGAATTGAATGAATAAAGTTGCTGCCCGGTTTGGTTTCTCTTAAGGTATCTTTTGATACAGTAAAACCTTGGATTAAGAGTAACTTGGTCTATGAGTGTTTTGCAAGACGATCAACAATGTTTCATAAATTTTAACTTGATATACATGCGAGGTCTTGCAATACAAGCAGTACGAACGCTTTGTCTGCCAAGCGTCAGGTCACATTGGAGGGTTTCAAAACTTTCAAAAGCTACAACGGACATAGAGACTCCCCCACATACAGCATTTTATTTTCCCCTCAACGTCAGTCATACCTAGCTGATACAATACAGCTTTTTTTTCTCTTTTTCTCAATGTCAGTCATAACTAACTGATACAAATCTGATACTTTTTCTCTTTTCTCAACGTCAGTTATAACTGATACTATGCACTTCTTTTCCTCTTTCTCAATGTCAGTCATAACTGATACAATGTTAACCACAATCTTATCCATTAGTGATAAATGTCCTACACAATAACTCTCCTCCTCCTCCCCGATCTCTCTCCCTCCCTCACACCAGCCACAATTCTTCTCTGCAGGTTAATTTGTTTTATTTTTACAAAATACTGTACAGTATTTTGTATTACTGTAATCATTTTCATATGTATTTGTGGAACCAATCGTTAGAGTTTCCTTTATTTCTTAAGGAGAAATTAACTTTGACATACAAGTGATTTGGATTACAAGCACGTTTCCGGAACAAATTATGCTCGCAATCCAAGGTATTACCGTCCATTATTTCCTCAAACATTCTGATTCTTCCGAATTTATATTTTATTACTTGTTTTGAATCCTTTTTTTAGCTATATAAATTATGGGCACTATCATGAGCCTTGAGCTATAATGGGAACGCTAAAAGGAAAATCTTGCTCTCGCAAATTTTCTCTTAGCGGCCCCATTTTACAAGCAGATTATGAGACAGGCACTAAATTCAGCAGCCTGCCCTGTAATGGCCGCTACCCCTCCAGGATACTCATGGCATTACTAACGAGCTTCCGCGAGTATCACTAGGACTCCATGGAGGCTTGTGCTGCCAGGTCATTTGACCCGTAATATCTCACTCTCGCGCAGGTCCGCGGAGGGAGACTGGGAATATATGTTCCCAGTCTCACTTTGCTCACGGCAGCCAAAAGCAGTGAATCGAGCTCCTGTTTTTACAGTGGGATGAGAGGTGAGTATCTGATTATTATTTTTAATGATTCTGCAGAAGCACCAGCTTAGAGCTGTGGGTAACATTTCAGTTAGCCGCAGTAGTGCATATTTAGCGTTAGGACTTTGTGATCCTAATGCTAAGTACTCTTTGAGCTCCCCATGTTAAGGATAGGGAGCGCAAAGTACAGTAAACTCGCACTTGAAAGCACTATAACCGATGCACTAATGGATTTTTTAACCTGTTAGCGATCGGGATCTGATCTGGGCATCCCACTATTACCTCTTTTAACCTAGTGCTAGCGTTAAGGAGGTGATAGAGCCCTATGAGTTTATGTATACCTCCTTCAACCCGGTTTTAGGACTAATGGTCATAAGACATTTTTGAACCCTATGCTGCACTTATTTTGGCAAGAGGTACTCTCTATTTTTTTTTGCTGACATGCCACATGTTCTGATTTGTCTGGGTGTTTGTCTCAACCAGAATTTTACACTATGGTTATTTCACAGAAACTCTACCAGGACCTATATCCTTGCTTTGATTCTTGTATTTGTACTGGAAAAGGTCATATATGCTTTGCCACTATCTTAATAAGCCTTTTAAGACTGAAATTACCCAATAAAGAGTATTTCAAAATTCAAGAAGTTTCTTTGGTGTTGGTGTGGTTTACAAACTATTTCTACAACTGAGCTCAAACTAACCAGTAATGATAACGGGCAGGTGTTTCTTATGACAAATAGACACAGTTCAATAAGGGGAGAGCACTCAATTACAAAAACTACATCATCAAAGCTTCAGAAAATTTAAAGACCTGTTCTCCAGTGGCAGAACTACCAGGGTCGCAGCGGTCGCACTTGCGACCGGGCCCTGGCATTTTCGCCACTCGAGGGGGGCCCAGGGCTCAGGCAGGCATTTGCTTTTTAATTGGGGAGACCGGTGGTAAATTTTGGTCGGCGCCGCTGCACTATTTTTTACCATCCATTGCTGCTCACTCCTGCTCCGGCACGTGTGGCCTCGTGTGTGTGGGCGTGGTCAGCTGGGCCAACCCAGGAGATAGTGTAGAGAGGGATTAATGCGTGACATGCGTGTAGGTCTGGGCTGATACTTCCTCGTCTCCCACTGGCACCACTGCTGCAGGATCACTCAGCAGGATCAGCCTGGCCCTGGTATGTTGTATGTGTTATGGTGGCGCTCTAAAAACTGGCTCTGAGTTGTGGTTTGTTTGGGTAAATATTATGTTATTATGAATGATCCTACATCCGAACTAAACTTTTTGCTGCGTGGGGGGCCTTTCAATATGGCGGCCTGAGTTACCAGGGGGGGCTTTCTAAATGGTGTCCTGCATAAGATATATTAATTCTATACATGCAATATATATCCATGTGAGCTGGGGGGAATATATATCCATGTGTGAGCTGAGAGCAATATATATCCATGTGTGAGCTGGGGGCAATATATATCCATGTGTGAGCTGGGGGCAATCTATATCCACATGAGCTGGGGGAAATATATATCCACGTGAGCTGGGGCAATACTATCTTTTTTATATTGCAGGAAATAAAAAAGGAAAAATATAGATCTTTTTGGGGGGGCCTTCATGGATTCTTGCACTGGGGCCCTCAGGTTTCTAGTTACGCCACTGACCTGCTTGGTATGCTTAGTAACGGTTGAGTGCTGCCTTCCTGGTTTATTCTGTATGAAAAGGGCTGACAAACCTCTGGTTAACACTCCTCCATGCCACCTGTGTTCTATCGTAGGTTCAATTTAACCTTGAATCGATATGAGCCCCAGAAAGGATTTTGTCCTCAGTAAATGAGTTAATCCCATAAATGTGCTCATTAGGTGTTTTCAACTAGGCCCTGCTGCGATAGGATACAATGATGCTATGACAGGCTTAAGCAAGATATGATCATAATTGGTGAATTAAACTCCAATCATGTTTTACCTAGTTAGGTTGTGGAAAAATTTGTTAACCAGGAGGGCAGCATTCATCCTTCATTAAGCATAACAGGCAGGTGCTACTCAAGACAAATAGACTGTAACGGTAGCTATATCTCTTACCCAAGAGTAGCGGAGTTGGGACCTTTGAGGACAGAAGTATCTGCTTGAATAATACAAAAGGTTTATAAACTACAGACTGTAACAAGGAGACACAAAGACAAACTGAATTGTCTCTAAGCTCTGAAGGTTTCGAGACCAACAGATTACCTAGGACACACTCAGAACACCATATGTGGAACGACAGTCCGTGAAGTATTCAAGGTGCAGGGCAGTCAGAGATGCAGAAATAACATAAAACAGAAATAAACAATAGTTTGTTATCGTGGTCTTAGCAAAGCCAAAAACATAAGTAGTAACCTGGGTAATGGGAACCCCGGAGGGTTGCAAAAGATACCCCTAAACGTGAAGGGAAAGAACCCAAAACAGCAAGTGATGAACCCAGAAACCAGCAGGTGGTTAAATCACTAAAACAAGTGATACAGCGTAATAAACACGATAGAGAGAGACTAGTCTAAGCCAAGCCGGGTCAAATAACAGGAGAAGGGATCTCATACAAGCAGGGTCGTCAATAGTAAAGTCAAATAGATTATAGAAGTAGCGATGCGTGAGATAAACTCCACAACAGGGCAATGAGGCCATTCCTAGAGCCCTGTTTTAAAGCCTGTGGCTCCTGGTAACCACACCTGACCCCGCCCCCTCAGATGCTGATCTGCCAGCAGAAAGTGCTGGCACCCAACCAGCCAGCGGTCCCCCTTCTTGCCCAGACCCCCCAGGGCGCACAGTGGGGGCTGAGGATGTAACATAGACACAACAAACGAAGGGGAGAGCACTCCATTACACAAATGACACCATCTGAAAGCTCATATTTTAAAAATTTTCAAGATTTATAAAGATTTTTCGAGATTAAGATTGATTTGTTATCTATAGACAGAGAGAGCCAAAGTTATATTGATATAAAAGGTATTTCAGAAAGAGCTGATGTTCACTGCTGTTGCAGTCAGCTATAAAACTCACCATTGTTACAACGCTGGCGAATTTTGGCTGTGTGGAGAAGGAAAATCTGAGGACAGGAAATGTTGCATCAAATAATGATGAACAGTGCTGCACAACGGAACCACCTCTATTCTTACATAAATACTGTAAACTACAGCTATTCTCCATTTGCCAATCAGTGATTTTTAAACTGATAGTCTCCACATACCTCCCATAATACAGACTACAGTGAAATCAATGGTATATATAAGAGGTTAATCACTATTAACCTCCAAATTGGCACTGGATGGAGAAGTTCACCATTCGGTGCAATTTCAATCCAATTTATCTATTTTCTGAGCTGTCAATTCACTAAATACTGATGAATTAACAACAAAATACCGGCTGGGTGGAGTAGACTTAACATCACTGCTCTATGACTGTGGAGACACAGGTTTGAATCCCAGCAAGAACACCTCTCCAGTACATATGGTACATACTCGCCACCCAGGACACATGAAAACGAGAGAAATCTCAATGAATCCTTCATGGTAAAATACTTTCTAAAAAAAAAATATGGTGCAGTTCGGCAGCACCGAAATTGTCCTATGTTAGACTATCGTGTCTTCCATTCACAGAAAGCTGAAATGTTCCGATATGCTTGTGAAATCCCCTGGTTTTCAGTGTTTCAGTTCAACAGGTTTCAACAGGTGAATCTCCTAGGATTCAATGTAAAAAAGTAATATCATTTTTAAAAAAAAATTAAAGACTGTTTATTCTTTTCATTTTCAGCAAAAAACCTTTGGCGCTATTCGGCCGTTATCGGTGCACTTCAAGAGTTTTCGATGATGTCAGGTAACTGCTTCGGCGACACAAATTTTGGGAATAGATTGTCAGCTGTCATGGTCCATATTGGTACCAATGACAAAGTAAGAGTAAGATGGAAGGACCTGAAGAATGATTTCAGGGAATTAGGAAGTAAACTGAAGAAGAGGTCCTCCAAGGTAGTATTTTCTGAGATCCTACCTGTGCCACGTGCTACAGTGGAAAGGCAGCGGGAGATCAGGGAGGTCAATGCGTGGTTTAAAGCTTGGTGCAGGAAGGAGGGCTTTGGGTTTTTAGAGCACTGGGCTCATTTTGCACTGGGGTACAATCTGTATAGTCGTGATAGATTGCACCTGAATGGAAGAGGGTCTGCTGTGCTAGGGGAGAGGATGGTTAAAAGGTTGGAGGAGACTTTAAACTAGTGGAAGGGGGGAGGGATACAGTATCTTACAAAATGGAGACAGAGCAGATAGCGGAAGGGTTTCAGTTCAGACTAAGGGGGGTGGAGCCAGGGGGATGGGTAATGTCAGAACAGTGGAGGCATGTAATGTAAAGTCGCATTCAGCATGTGTGGGTAGAGACAACATTAAATGTATGCTTGCTAATGCACGGAGCCTCAATAACAAGATGGGGGAACTAGAGGTAATAGCATACACTAAGCAATACGACATAATAGGAATAACAGAAACGTGGTGGGACGAAACGCATGACTGGGCTGTAAACTTAAACGGTTATACATTGTTTAGAAAGGATAGGAAACATAAGAAAGGGGGTGGAGTGTGTTTATATGTAAATCAGGATTTAAAGCCTAATATTACACAACTGGAAAGCGATGAGGGAAATGTGGAATCCTTATGGGTAAATATTTCGTTGGGGAATAAACAGGGAAGTTAACTATTGGTTGGCATATGCTATAAACCACCTAATATAGATAATGATGAGGAAGAACAACTGTTAGAGCAAATTATGATTGAGCTTGTGAAGCCTTCTAAGTGAAGTCTTCAAAGTGAGCACTTAAGAGATCTTCTGGAGATACTCTGGAGGTAGTCTGAGGTTAGACAGGAGGTAGAAAACCTACAAAAAGGTAAGATTTGCTGGTTTTAAATCCATTCTTTTATAATGGCAGGCTTGGTCCAGTGTAAGAGCTGTCATGCATTTGTTTTTAGATCCAAATTTTGGAGGTTTGGAGTGTGCCTGATATGTAGGCAGCTCTCTTTATTGCAGCAGGAAATTGCCTGTTTGAAGTCTGAGATTTGTAAAGTATCTGTTAGACAAACACAGGCTATGGCTATGACTGTTACAAAGCCACTGCCACAGAGGCCTCCTAGATGCGGCAGATGGACTACTGTAGGATCTGGTAGACTTAGAGTTGTGGATATAAGGCATGTCCCACAGTCTGTGGCTCTTCTTAATTCTTTTGAGGCACTTTCAGAGTGTAGTGGTGAGACGGAAGTAGGCTCAGACACCATAGTTGAGGAGCCACCATCCCCTATGCCTAAGGTATGCAGGACTGCAACCAAGAACAATAAGGAAAAGGTGGGACATGATAGAAGGCAATTGTTGCTGGGTGATTCTATCATAAGAGGTGTTGAGCTGGAGAGTAGTGGTTTGGTGAGATGTCTTCCTGGGGCTACTGCTCGTAGAGACAAGAGACGTATTCTCAATATTGTCAAACAAGCAAAGCAGCAAGGGGAAGTGGATGTTCTAGTCCATCTAGGGACAAATGACTTGGCTAGCAATGAGGTTTCTGAGATTAAGGAAGATTTTTGTGTTCTTGGAGGTGAAATACAGCAGATTGCGTCCACTGTGTCATTCTCTGAAGTTTTGCCTGTGCATAACATTCAGGATAGGCAGATGCGCAATAGGGAATTTAATTTGTGGCTTCGGGAATGGTGTCGAGAGCAAGGATTTGGCTTTGTGTCCCATGATAGCTCTAATTGGAGCAGAAAGGAACTGTATAAAAAAGATGGTTTGCATCTTACTCATAGGGGAACATATGTTCTCAGTGAGAAGTTCAAAGGTTTCGCAAAGAAATATTTAAACTAGGAGGGGGGGACAAAAGGGTAAAAAACAATCTGCCTGATTGTCCCCCAAAACTAAATCGGCGGGTGCAAGCAACATGCGGGGAAAAAAATGACAAGCTCAGAGTCGTGTCTAAATGCTCGCAGTTTAGTCAATAAAATCAATGAACTGGAGGCAATGATGGCAGCTGAAAAAGTAGATTTAGTTGCGGTTACTGAGACATGGTTCAGTGAGAAAAATAGCTGGGACATAACAATACCGGGGTACTCTTTATATAGAAAGACAGAGAAGGTAGGAAAGGAGGAGGAGTGGCACTGTATGTGAAAAACAACATAAAAACGAACCAAATAAAAGTGAGCGAGGTGAACATAGAGTCAGTTTGGGTGACGCTAACATTTGGCAATCATACAGTAGCTCGTGTAGGTGTGATCTATAGACCCCCTGGACAAGTAGAAGAGCTAGATAATCTGCTGCTTGAGGAAATAGCCAAAATGGCAATGAAGGGGGAAGTTATTATCATGGGGGATTTTAATCTTCCTGATGTGAACTGGAAAACCAAAACAGCTGGGTGCACCAGGAGTACAAATATTCTAAACTCCCTACTGGGATTATCTCTAACACAAGTAGTTGAGGAGCCGACCCGTAAAGAGGCCATATTGGATTTAATACTCACAAATGGAGGTTTGGTATCGGACGTTGTTGTAGGTGAAAATTTGGGATCTAGTGATCACCAGTCAGTATGGTTTAATATAAGAACAGAGATGGAGCCGTACCACACAAAAATAAAAGTTTTAGACTTTAAAAAAACAGATTTTTCTAAAATGAGACTTTGTGTGAAGGAGTCATTATCAGACTGGAGGAGTTTAAAGGGAGTCCAGGAGAAATGGGATTATTTAAAAGAAGCATTATTGAAGGCCACAGGCAATTGCATTCGACTTGTTAGCAAAAACAAAAAAAGGGAAGAAACCACTGTGGTACTCTGCAGAAGTGGCCAAAATAGTGAAGAACAAAAAGACAGCATTCAATAATTATAAAACAACTCAGAGTGAAGAAGATAGGCAAACTATAAGATTAGGCAGAAAGAGGCAAAGCAATTTATAAGAGCTTCAAAAGCACACGCAGAAGAGAAAATAGCTCAGTCAGTAAAAAAGGGGGACAAAACATTTTTTAGATACATAAACGAGAAAAGAAAAGTAAAACAAGGATTAGTTAGATTAAAAACAAAGGAAGGAAGGTATGTAGAAGAGGATAAAAGTCTCGCTGACTGCCTCAATGAATATTTTTGTTCAGTCTTTGCAGAAGAAAAGGAAGGAAAGGGACCTCAGTTAGGAGGAAACACTAACGAGACAATTACATATCAGTTTACAGAGGAGGAGGTTCTACAGCAGCTGTCTAAAGTAAAGACAAATAAGTCAATGGGGCCTGATGGGATCCACCCTAAGTTATTAAAAGAGCTCAGTGGTGTAATAGCAAAACCGTTAACAGATTTATTTAACCAATCCTTGCTAACGGGAGTCGTCCCAGAAGACTGGAAATTAGCATATGTTGTGCCCATTCACAAGAAGGGTAGTAGGGAGGAATCTGGGAACTATAGGCCAGTTAGTCTTACGTCAGTAGTGGGGAAATTAATGGAAACCATGTTAAAGGAAAGGATTGTTGAACATCTAAAAACACATAGATTACAGGATCAGAAACAACATGGGTTTACCTCAGGGAGATCATGCCAAACTAATCTTATTGATTTTTTTGATTGGGTAACAAAAATAATAGACACAGGTGGTGCAGTAGACATTGCTTATTTAGATTTCAGTAAGGATTTTGATACTGTTCCGCATAGAAGGCTTATCAATAAATTGCAATCTTTGAGCTTGGATTCCAATATTGTTGAATGGATTAGGCAGTGGCTGAGTGACAGGCAACAGAGGGTTGTGGTAAATGGAGTTTATTCGGCGCAAGGTCTTGTTACCAGTGGGGTACCTCAGGGGTCAGTACTTGGACCCATTCTATTTAATATTTTTATTAGTGATATTGCAGAAGGTATTAATGGAAAAGTATGTCTTTTTGCTGATGACACAAAGATTTGCAACAGGGTTGACGTTCCTGGAGGGATCAGCCAAATGACAAATGATTTAGGTAAACTGAAAAAATGGTCGGAGCTGTGGCAATTGAGTTTTAACGTGGATAAGTGCAAGATAATGCACCTGGGATGTAAAAACCCAAGGGCTGAATATAGAATATTTGATACAGTCCTAACCTCAACATCTTAGGAAAGGGATTTAGGGGTCATTATTTCAGAGGATCTAAGGGTAAGTAGTTAATGTAATAGAGCAGCAGGAAATGCTAGCAGAATGCTTGGTTGTGTAGGGAGAGGTATTAGCAGTAGGAAAAGGGAAGTGCTCATGCCACTGTACAGAGCACTGGTGAGACCTCACTTGGAGTACTGTGTGCAGTACTGGAGACCGTATCTCCAGAAGGATATAGACATCTTAGAGAGAGTTCAGAGAAGGGCTACTAAAATGGTGTACGGCTTGAAGGAGAAAAGTTACCAGGAAAGGCTTAATGATCTTAACATGTACAGCTGGAAAAAAGACGAGACAGAGGAGATATGATAGAAACATTTAAATACGTAAAGGGAATCTACAAGGTAGAGGAAGGGAGTATATTTAAAAGGAAACAAAATAGCAAAACAAGAGGACATAGTCTTAGATTAGAGGGGCAAAGGTTTAAAAGTAACATCAGGAAGCATTATTTTACTGAGAGGGTGGTGGATACATGGAACAGTCTTCCAGTTGAAGTGGTAGAGGCCAAAACAGTGATTGAATTTAAGCAAGCATGGGATAGGCATAAGGCTATCCTAAACAAAAGATAAATCCAAGTAAAGTATCCATGTAATTGGGCAGACTAGATGGGCCGAAAGGTTCTTATCTGCCGACATTTTTCTATGTTTCTATGTTTCTAAATTAGGAAGGCTGCAGATCATGGTAGCACTTTAATTATTGGAGATTTTAATTACCTGGACATTAATTGGGATAGTGGGACTAATAATTCAGCAAAGGGAATCCGGTTTCTGAACATTTTAAATGATACCTTCATGTCACAACTGGTAGAAACACCAACTAGAGAGGATAACTGTCTGGACCTGGTTATAACAAATAAAATGTAAAGGAACAGTTGGGAAACAGTGACCATAATATGGTGACTTTTGAAATAAACTCAAAAAAACACATTCATAAGGGGCATGCTAAAACATTTAATTTTAAAAAGGCCAACTTTATTAAAATAAAGGAAGCTCTCAATGTCATTGACTGGCAGAAACTCTTTCACGGGAAAAACACTGAGGAGAAGTGGAATATCTTTAAACTAACACTAGAAAAGTACACGTCACAATATATTCCACTGGTTAATAAATATAAAAGAAACAGACTGAAACCAATGTGGCTTAGTAGGAAGGTAACTAAGGAAATGAAAAAAAAAAGAAGGCATTTAAAGCTTTTAAATTTGATAAATCTGAGGCATCCTATAAAGCATATAGGGCAGCCAATAAAGCATGTAAAAAAATGTGATTAGATGGGCTAAACTAGAAAATGAAAAAGAAATAGCCAAAGAGAGCAAGACCAACCCTAAAAGATTCTTTAGGTACATAAATTCTAAAAAACCCAAGAGTGAAAATGTAGGTTCACTAAAATCTGAGTCAGGGTTATTGTTAACTGAAGATCAGGATAAGGCAGAAATTTTAAATGATTATTTTTCTTCAGTATTTATCAAAGAAGAAACCTATAACAGGAGACATGAATTCATTAATAAAAACTTACTAATACAAAGTGACTGGTTGACTCAGGACAAGGTTTTGCAGAAATTAAACAATGTGAATGTGAATAAAGCCCCAGGCCAGATGGAATTCACCCGCGAGTACTGAGAGCGCTATGTGTTGAAATATGTAAACCTCTGTTCTTAATCCTTCAAGATTCTGTTCTTTCAGGAATAGTACCAGAGGATTGGAGAAAAGCTGACGTGGTCCCTATATTTAAGAAAGGTTTAAATTTGTGCCTGGGAATTATAGACCTGTGAGCTTAACATCTGTGGCTGGGAAAGTATTTGAGGGGTTACTAAGGATAATATTCAGGAATTTATTGGGAGGTATAATGTTATTGGCAAAAAATCAGCATGGTTTCATGAAACACAGATCATGTCAGACTAACCTAATTACGTTCTTTGAGGAAGTAAGTAGAAGTATAGATCAGGGGGTCGCAGTGGATGTGATTTACTTAGATTTTGCCAAAGCTTTCGACACAGTTCCACACAAAAGGTTACTATTTAAATTGAGAAAAAATCGGTCTATATGAAAATACTTGTTCTTGATAGAAAACTGGCTAAAAGATAGGGTACAGAGAGTGGTCATAAATGGTACATTTTTCAAGATGGACACCAGTGGTAAGCGGTGTCCCTCAGGGGTCTGTTATAGGACCAATACTATTCAATTTATTTATAAATGACCTGAGATAGGCATTGAAAGCCATGTATCAGTGTTTGCAGATGACACAAAACTAGGAAAAGTAATACAATGTGAGCAGGATGTTACTTCGCTGCAGGGGGATTTAGATAAATTGGGGGACTGAGCACTTAAATGGCAGATGAGATTTAATCTAGATAAATGCAAAGTTATGCACTTTGGAGTGAAGAACACACAAGTATTTATACCCTAAACGGTACAGGAGTTAGGGAAATCCAAGCAGGAGAAGGATTTGGGAATAATCATAGACTTCAAACTAAGTAACAATGTGCAATGTCAAACAGCAGCCGCCAAGGCCAGCAAAGTATTGGCATGCATTAAAAGGGGAGTTCACTCACGGGATGAAAACATAATTTTGCCTCTGTATAAATCAATGGTCAGGCCGCACCTTGAATATGCCGTGCAATTTTGGGCACCTGTCTTAAAAAAAGATATTATAGCACTAGAAAAAGTGCAGAGATGGGCAACTAAATTAATAAGGGGAATGGAAGGGTTAAGTTATGAGGAAAGACTAACAAGCTTAAACCTGTTTAGTTTAGAGAAACAACCTTAGAGGGGATCTGATAACCTTATATAAATATATACGGGGCCATTATCAACCATTGTCTGATAACCTATTCATTAACAGGTCTATACACAGGACAAGGGGTCATCCATTTAGGCTAGGGTCAAACGAAAGCATTTTTACACGCGAACGTAAAAAAGTGCGTCCGAACGCATTGACGTATTTTTTCATGGAATTCGCGAAAAACGGTCGTACGATGCGCATTTTGTCGCCCGTGATTTTTTTACGGATCCAAACCAGGAAACTTTGGGTGTCTGGACATATGTTGGCCGGAACACAGCAGGGTCTGAACGTCTCCAATCAACACACACACACCGCTAAAGTGGAACGCAGCGCACTCTGTACGTCCGTACTAGCGGTTCTGCGTTCTCGAAAAATGCATTAAATTTCCACTTGCGTTGCGCGCGGTCCGGACTTTCGTGCGCACCATACTTCGTATATTGGCCGTCATGCCGTCATTTGCTGCTAAAGTTGGCGGCCAAGTGTAATTAAGTGCCCAGACTCGCAGTTAAAAGTGCGCTGGTCTGGGGCGTGGCTTGGCAGCCGATGGTGATGGCCGCCTGAGCTGTTAGCTCCGCCACGAGACATTGTAATCCGCTTACATCCGCAGACCCTGAGCTCCCCAGAGACACCTGGAGGACCCCCACGATGCCGGCCACTCATAAATCGCCGAAACGCGGTAAGCAGCGGGATGGTTCAGTGGCCGCGCTGTTTTCCGCGAAGAGGCCGGCGGCCTCGCAAGATGGCGGCCGCTCCTCTTCCCGCCACAAAACGCCGGTCTCGGAGGACGAAATGTCGGACGGGAACCCGGCAGAAGCCGATACAACATCCATACTCACCCATATGCGGGAAATGCGCACATATCTGGCTGGGGAGATCGATAGGAGCACGAAGATCATGCAGGCAGACCTCATGGCGCTAGGTACGAGAACGGCGGCGCTCGAAACCAGGGTCGATGACATGGCTGACGCACATAATGTGGTGGTGGACGGCACGAATATGTTACTACGCAGAGTGGAGGACATTGAGATACAGATGGAAGATTTATCAAACCGAACGCGCAGAAACAACCTTCGTATAAGAGGCCTCCCAGAGGGAGCGGGCGAGGGCTCCCTGGCTGATTTGGTGCGGGACCTTCTACGTCCCCTGGCCCCAGACTTACCAGACCAAGCGTGGATTCTAGACCGGGCACACCGCGCTCTGCGCGCTCGGAGGGCAGAGGATGAGCGCCCGAGGGACGTGATTGTTCGCTTCTTACATTACTCCACCAAGGAACTTATTCTACGCAACAATAGGGGAGCCTCCATTTCTTACGAGGGTACCCCCATTTTGCTCTTCCAGGATCTGACCCCAATAACGCTACAGCGTCGGAGGGAATGGAAACCCGTCGCAGACCTACTCAGAAACCACAAGATCCAATTCGCCTGGGGACACCCCTTGAAGATCCTGGCCTTCCTAGACGGCGCACACCCACGTTCTACAACCCCGGATGGATCCGAGCAGATTCTTCAAAGCTCTTGGTATCACCCCCCGGACGACTTCGAACTCCCGAACCAACATCCTATATCCCTGCAACATTTCTCCAGAGAATGGAGAACCGTTGGTGGCAATGTGCGCAGTCGCTCTGGACGTGCCCCGACTTGAGGTGAGGTGCCCCATTTTTTCCTTTTTTTTGCGCCCTCCAGAGACAGCCCTTTTTCCTGGGAAGGCACAATGGGCCATCGGCAGGTGCGTCCCGGGTGTGGACAGCACAATTCCTCCCCTCACCCCTTGCACCCCATCTTTGGGCCTTCTACGCCCGACGGCGATCCTCTCCCACTCCCACGATGCCTCGGGACCGCACGGAGGGACTCGGGTGGCTGACGAGGACACAGGGGGAGCCCCCTCCTTTTTCTCTTTTTTACAGGGTCTTACAATCCAATGAACACTCGTGGCGGGCGAGGTGGTATCCTGGACTCTCATACTGGAGCCGAACTTTGGGTTACCTCCCCCCCAATCCTTTTTTACCTGGCGATATGTAAGCCCAGGCTATTTCTGGCTTCCTACTCGGAGGCCTTTTTTGTATATAGTTCTATTTGTTTGAAGGTTTTAGTGTTATTGTTCTTTTTCTTTTCTTTCTTCTCTTGTTGTTTTTCCACCAGGCTGCCCTTACGGGCTTGTTTATTGCCACGGGATAGCACGGGATGTGGTACAGTATCCTCTTTTATGCTTTTTTTGAAAATACACCACGATGTCCGTTAAGATTACCTCCCTAAATGTGAAGGGCCTGAACTCCCCAAACAAGCGCCGCCTCTTACTGCGCAGTCTTAAATCAGCTAAGTCAGACATAGCGTTTATTCAGGAAACACACATTAACAAAGTGGCCAAGGTCAGACTCACAGATCATATCTATACTGTGGCGGTCTCGGCCCACTCCGTAGTTAAGCGCAATGGGGTGTCTATCCTCTTTCGGAAGACATGCCCCTTTAAGATTACATCTGAGGTGTGTGACAGCGACGGTAGATTTGTCCTGGTATCGGGGTCACTGTACGCTTCTACTTGTCATCTCATTAACATTTACGCCCCTAATGCACAATCCGAACAGTTCTGGACGGACATGACTACCCTGGTGGCCTCCCTCCCTCCTGGCATGGTGATTGTGGGTGGTGACATGAATGCGGTCCCTTGCGCGGCTGTTGACAGACGATCCCAGACAGGAACTGACCGGGCACCGGGACTTAGTGGACAGGATAGGGCTTTTTACACTTTCCTCAGACGCTCAGATTTACTGGACGCATGGAGGGTACTCCACCCTGATGACAGAGATTTTACTTTTTACTCGGCTCCACACGGTTCATATTCACGCATAGACCTTCTTCTCTGCAACGCTGCTAGTATGGCCAGGGTGGTGCGAGCAGATATTCACAGTATTACGTGGTCGGACCATGCAGACATTTCCCTACAGCTGGCTGTTCCCCAATCCTCTGGTCCGTGGAAGTGGAAGCTGAATGCCTCTCTTCTCCGCGACCCAGACGTTATAGCACAGACACGGGTGGCCCTTGACCAATATTTTACGGAAAACGCCTCAGAGGAGATGTCCCCGGCCACGGTTTGGGCTGCTCACAAAGCCGTGATCCGAGGCCATTTCATCAAAATAGCCACGTTTCGGAAGAAACAGAAACTTAGCTTGGCCCTAGACCTCCAAGCACAGCTTCACCGTTTGGAGCAACAACACAAGGCGGATCCCACTCCCTCTGGGCTTGTCGCCCTCAATGAAGTCAGGAGAGCCCTGAAACAGCTCTTCCTAGATGACGTTGCTAAATCCCTAACGTGGTCTAGGCGGACCTTCTACGAACAATCTAACAAATTAGACTCACTCTTAGCGCGTAGCCTCAGACCTAGGGGGACTTATAAATCGATCTCCTCTGTCAGGGCGGGCAACGGGAGAGTGGTTACATCCCCCGACGCTATAGCTCAAGTTTTCACTGAATTCTACGACCGACTTTATAACCACTCAAGGGACCAGGGGGAGGGGGCTGGCAGCGCCACAGGCGTGATTGATGACTTCTTAAATTCCACACCCTTGACCGCCCTCACCCAGGCCCAGTCTGACACTCTTGGGGAGCCGATTGCCATGCCAGAGGTTAGCAGGGCACTTGCCGGCCTGAATGGTATGAAAGCCCCGGACCAGATGGTTTCCATGGAGGTTATTACAAAACCTTCAAGAAAATCTTACTCCCACACTTGACCAATCTCTTTAATGCGCTGCGTGGGGAGACCCGCTTACACCCAGACATGACACTGGCCGACATAGCGCTGCTTCCGAAGGAAGGGAGGGACGCCTCGAGACCTGAAAACTACCGCCCCATCTCCCTCCTTAACTTCGATATTAAACTCCTGGCCAAAATATTGGCGGATAGACTGAACCCCATGTTGACCTCGCTTATACATCCCGACCAGGTTGGCTTCATTCCCGGCAGACAGCTGTACGAGAATACGCGCCGAGGTGCCGACCTGGTGTGGTGGGCGGGATCGACTCGAACGCCTTCTCTGCTTCTTTCCTTGGATGCGGAGAAGGCCTTCGACAGGGTGACATGGCCTTTTCTCTTTCGTCTTCTGGTACGACTGGGGTTGCCTGACAACTTCATCAATGTGATTAAGGCCCTGTATGAAAATCCGAGAGCGCAGATTAAACTCCAGGGTGCCTCCCGTTCCCCTTTCACTATCTCGAATGGCACGCGACAGGGGTGCCCTTTGTCTCCGATCCTATTTGTGCTAGCTCTAGAACCCCTTCTAACGCGCATACGCCAATCCCCGCATATACAAGGTGTCCCTTTGGGCAACCACAGGTTCACAGTCTCGGCTTACGCAGACGACATCTTGCTCTCCCTGACGGATCCCCTACGGTCCATGCGCCACCTCCATGACTTGTTGACACACTATGGTTCACTTTCAGGTTTTAAGGTCAACCTTACTAAATCCCAGGCGATGCCCTTACACATGTCACCGGAGATGGTAGCGGTATGGCATCCAGCTTCCGCATTCCAATTGTACGGACGTCTCTTAAATATCTTGGGGTTTCCCTGACTAGTGACCCCACACGTTTGTTTTCTGCCAACATCCCACCCGTGATACGACAGATTAAGAAGGACCTAGAGGACTGGACTGAGAAGCCGATCTCGTGGATCGGGAGGATCCACTCTGTTAAGATGAACATCTTGCCCAGACTTCTGTTTCTTTTTCAAGCGCTGCCGGTGGCGGTCACCCGGAGGGACTTGGCAGGAATTCAATCTGCGATAGACGCCTTCGTCTGGCAGAATAAAAGGCGGAGAGTAGCCCGTAAAATACTATATCGTCCTAAAACTAGAGGTGGTTTGGGTCTCCCTAACCTTTATATGTATTATTGCGCAGCACAACTGGCGCAGGTGGTTGCCTGGCACGCACCGGCGGCGGACAGACGTTGGGTGACACTAGAGACTGCGCTTACCTCTCCTGACCGCCCACACATGGCTCTGTGGCTTCCCAGACCTTCGCGCCCCTTGCCCCGCACGGTTTGCCCGGCAATAGCCAACTCCCTGCGCATCTTTGACCTCGCCTGCTCCAAGTTCTCTTTAGCCACTACTCCGTCGCCTATGACCCCGCTCTTCCGCAACCCGGCCTTCCCCCAGGGATGAACCTTCCTGACTTCAAAACACTAGAGGCATCGGGACTAAGACGCTTTGGAGACATATTGACAGGGGGTAAAAAGGTGACCTTTGCAGACCTCTCCGCTAGGGCCTCACTGAGACCATTTGACTACTTTCGCTTTATGCAGCTGCGGCATTATATAGATACAGAGGCCCTGGTCCCCATAGCCAACACGCCCTTGAACTGGTTTGAGAAGCTCTGCTCTGCGGCGAGTGTCCCTAGAGGATTGATTTCGACTATATATTACGCACTATGTTCCGGCTCCAAGGAATGGGGCGAGCTCGCCTATTGCGCTCGCTGGGAGGCCGATCTGCAGGAATCATTGACGGGGGATGAATGGGAGGAAATTTGGGAGGCTACGGCAAAGTCCTCTATTTGTGTCACTCACCAAGAACAATCCTTTAAAATGCTATTCAGATGGTACACGACCCCTGTGCTCCTATGCAGGATGGGGAGAACTACTAGTGATTTATGCTGGCGCAACTGTGGATTACAGGGTACCTTTATTCACTTGTGGTGGGACTGCCCGAGGGTCAAGGAATACTGGGGGAAGGTGGGCCGTTTGCTGACTTCGATATTTCACAGACCTGTTCATGTGGACCCCTGGGACTTCTTGCTCTCTCGGCCGAAAACTGGTTTCACGAACCCCGAGCAGTCCTTGCTACGTTGCGTCCTCTTGGCGGCTCGCAGAGCCCTGGCTTCTCAATGGCTATCGGATGTCCTGCCTACTATGCGTCTCGTGAAGGCTAAAGTATCCGATGTGAGGCTCATGGAGGAACTGACAGCTATTGTACGCCAAACTTACCCAAATTCGAGAAAACTTGGCATTTGTGGGAGGATTATTTGGGAGTTACAAGTTGAAATGTATATCTCCGGTACTCAATTAAGTTTGTACAGCCTGGATGGAACTGTCCACCCTTTCCCCCCTTCTTCTCCCCCCTTTCTTTCTTTCTTCTTTCTCTTTTCTTCCTCTCGGAATCTTCCCCAATTTTTTTTCTTACGATGGGTTTGATTTATTATCAGTCTATGTCTATGCCCGCTATCAGATGGGGTTAAGATTTGGCACCTGTCAATTGATCTCTGTATTTTCAAGCGCTTGATGGAAATGTTGGTTGTGCCATGTTCTGTGTAAAAACTCATAAATAAAGAATTTAAAAAAAAAAAAAAAAAGTGCACTGGTCTGACCCCAGCCTTAGACTGGAAGAAAGAAAATTTAGCTAAAGCATAGGAAGGGTTATTATGGTGAGAACAATAAAGCTGTGGAATTCTCTGCCTGTTGAAGGTGGTTGGTCAGAGTTCTGTACAGACTTTTAAAAAACGACTGGAATGACTTCCTGCACAGACACAGAATATTAAGGGTTAATAATATTTAATATGTGGGTAAAAGATTCTTGATCCAGGAGAAATCTGATGCATTCTGGGGTCAGAAGGAATTTTTTTCCAGTATGTTGCATATTTCAGACTGGGTTTTTTGCCTTCTTTGGATATCAACAGCAGTAGGTTATGTGGGAGAGGCTGAACCCGATGGACGTATGTCTTTTTTCAGCCTATATAACTATGTAACTATGTAATATACGATGATCATATTCTAAATAGTGGATTCAGTGTATTTTCAGCAAAATGGAATCGCCGAAATGTGGCGTTATGGGCCAAAACGAATTTCGGTGCTTTGCGAATAGGTCCTTTAATGCTGGACAACTTTGAAATACTGATGATAACCACATTGAAGCCAGCTCTGACAACTAGGGATGTGCGCGGCTGAAAAAATTGTTTAGTTTAGTGCCATTTAGTTTTTAAATAATTTTGTTTTTGGAATTTCGGAACTAATTTCATTTCGTATTTCGTTTCGTTTTGGATCGATTCGAATTTTCGGATCGATTAGAAATTTCAACTAGATTCCAATTTCATATATCAATTCGATAGTTGATATCAATTCGAATTTTGGATCACTAAATAAAACCCCAATTGATGAAATTTTGCTGTTAAAAGACAAACTAGGGTTAAATTAAGCTGTCTCACAGGTTTAGTATTTGAGTCAATTTAACAGGGACAGGTGCTTGTGAAACTGTGTAACTGTGTAACGAAATTAATTTGTTTCATAAAGTCGTTTGCCGACTGTATTACTTGTAGTGTATGTATTTTAATTTAAGATCAATTCGATAGTTGATATATCGATTCGATAGTTGATATTGATTCAAATTCTGGAACACAAAAAAAATTATTCAAATTTTTCTTTTATTATGATGACACAGTGTTAAACTAAATAAATTAGTTACATAACGTTTTGTTTCGAATTCGGATCTTATCGATTCGTTATTCAGAACTACTTCCGAAATACAAATTATCGAATTTCGTTCCGAATTCCGAATTTTTCCGAAACAAATGCATATCTCTACTGACAACTATGCTGAATAACTTTGCAACTACTGTGGAAAGAATAGGGAAAAGTATGAAACACAAGAGTGGCAGTTTCCTACACAGTGAGTTCACTATCCTTGCTCCACCATATTTTGCCAACGTTCTTTCAATGAAAGTGATTGGAGAATGGCAGTTTTAATATGTACCACATACTATTTTGTTCAGTTTATCCTTAATTATGCACTAGTGCCTACAAATTCAATGCATTCTGGCAGTTGTTCATACAGATCCTTTTTGAATTTATTCTGCTAATGCTGGATTAGACACATAAGATAATGTAAAACAATAAAGCATTTCATTTTAACCATCAGACTCCAGAGGCAGACAGCAAACCTAAGAATACAAATAAAACCTTTGCAAAAAAATCATAGCAGGTGCATTCGTTGCATAGATTCATATAGTCTGAGATTTTTTTATTTTACAGGGAAATTATCATATTTAATAAACCAACCTGTTGAAAGGTCGGACCAAAAGTCAAACCCAGCATTTGTGTTAAAAACTGGGAAAATTCTCAAACGAAACAAGTCTATGTATTAATGGAAACATGACCATTTTAATTGTTTTGCTTTTTGATACGAAATCTCATCCATTCCAACTTGATTCTGGTTGCACATTTTATACACAATGTATCAAGCGTAGTTTATATGAATTGATTTATATAGTACTGACAAGGTACGCATGAATTATCCTGGGAACAATGGAGCACAGATATCTTAGCACCAAAAACTAACTTTGGTCTATTTCTGAAATGATTAATTGCTTGATACACAAATGCAATGTATTAGAACGTTATTCTCCCTAGAGAATACCAGCACTTTCCCAGGTGCATGGAATGAATTCTCCCTTGGTCCAGTTGAGTTCATCAGGATTTACAAAATATCCCCAAGAATCCCTTAAAACACAAACTAATAAATTACATTCTTGAGTAGAAAAAGAACAATACAGCATATGGTGACTCCAGAATTTACCACACAACATAAACCTTTCGCTTCATAGAAAAAGAAAACGTTGGAGCGGAAAATGTAATTTTAATGTTTCTAACAAAATATTTAAAAAGAAAAAAAATTAACAATTTCTTAATGTTTTCATATGCCTGAAGCAAAGGTATATGCCAATATGACAGAAGAAAAAACACTTTTAACCTCATCAAATAAAATGAAAATATTGTGATAACATGAAACCTACAGCATGACTCATTGACAAAAATAATTCCATATGCATAAATTTTATTTAAACGGTGAGCTCGATCTAATTCGGCCTGATCACTGATATACAGTGCCTTTATGGACAGTTTTCTGTTTGCAAAGTTTAAATAAGAGCATACCAGCACTTTGATTAAAATTCTGCTTTCGTGACTAAATTGTTTTAATGGAAATTTCAGCTTTAACAATTAAATTTGAGTTTCCGAGTAAGCCAAATTTGAAAATAATATCAGTGACTGAAAGGTGTTAAGTAGCTCTTTGGGCAGGGAAACCAGAAAAATCTGACTGAAACGCTCAATTTTACTATTGTGTTGGTTTAGCACTAAAAACACAACTCCAGGGGCAGACTGACCCATCGGACACTGGGGCATGGGGGATTGGCCTTGCTTGCCCCTGCAGTGCAGGGTCCAGGGTGTACGGGAGCATCATGGGGAGTCCCTCCACAGCACGCAGGACGCGCCATGCCCGTCCTGTTGGGCCCCTGCTCAGTTTCTCACTCGTGCCACAAGGACCTTCTGTGCTGTGGCGCAGCCTTAATTGCAATGAGTGGGTGATGGCTGCTGCAGCAGAGCGGTGGCCATCTGTATGTCTAGAGGAGGCACAATCGATTCCCCAATTCGCTGTTGGGACCGAGTAGATTTTCCTAACTTAGTAAAATCCTTATTTTGAAAATTGTGTGAATAATTCTTTAACACAACAATGTACATGTCGGTTATGCATGGGTCTTTGGGGGTTTGACCTTCTGTGGGCATTGCACATGGGGCCCCACGATCTCCTATTGCCCGAGGGCCCCATTATTTGTCAGTCTTCCCCTGCACAACTCTGTCCCTAAAAATAACGTTAACCCAAAAGGCAACATTAATTCTAAAAGTCCTAAACACTGGGGAATCCTTCTAGGGTTAGTGTTATTATTCGATATAGGGTTCCGATTATTTTTAGGGTTAGAGACAATTTCAGACACAAAATAATTTTTTAGCTGGCTTATTAACCCTTTCACTATCAAGTGATTTTCAGAAAAACATGGTCAGAAACCAAAATAAAAAATATTTGAGTTTTTATACCTACCTATTGTATGTCTTATTGTAAACAACCTATTTTTGGCCAGTAGTATGGCACCATCTACTGCCAAATTGAGGTTTTAGTGGCTAGTCTATTTTCTTCTACTTCTCCTGCATCAGCTGCTGAAAGCCTGACATTTCAGAACTTTGAGCAGCTGATTTTTCAGTTTTAGCTCCTTGGGCATTATGCCCACATGGCTAAAACGTTGGGGGCACCTTCTGCAGCCCAAAAGCAAACAAAATTTGCTTTCAGCAAACAAATTTCATTTGCTTTTGGGTTGCAAATCAGCATACCAAGATATCTCGATATCGGGGCACCAGATGGTGCCTTTGAAGCCTGAGATATCTCAATATCAGTAGTGAAGGGGTTAAGAGTCCAATTTTTAATTGAAAAGGGTCTATTTTTTATAATTCTTCCAGAAGTGGCTGATAGGTCAAAACAAGCTGATATTTTGTCCACAAAACAGACAAACTAATTCTATTGAGCCCTGTATTTGGCATTTTCTTTTGAGGAGGGACTGTTATTTATCTTCTCTGCTCCATTTCCCTATGGCTTTCTAGGAGCTAAAGCAGAACTTGCATAACTTGAGAAATATGAATTATAGCTCTGTATGAAAACTATGGTTTTTAAATAATATGTGACATTGAATAAGCCAAACAGCAAGTACAGTGGAAGCATCGAGCATTTTTGCAACACATTGTCTATAGGCTACCTTGAAATGAAAACTAATAAATAATATACGTATCTTGATATATGAGGTCAATTGTAAATCAGCCCGTAGAAAATTAATCCAAGAAAATTGCAGATTTAGTAATAGATTTATTTTACTTCCTTTCCGTTAAAAGTGTGAAAAATGCATTATTGTTGAAGCTTTGAGTAGACTGAAAATATGCTGAACTTGCTCAGTCTCCATAATCATGCTCTGAGCAAGTTTTAATGAAATTTGCTGTTTTTATAGTATTATTCGCTGAAAGATGTTTCATTTTCCAATCAGTTATTTTCCAGAGGTTGAAATATGAACGAATTAATAAAAAATATCATCTTTTTCAGCATTTAGAATTCAATCAATGTTGACAAGATGTTCCATTGGCATTGATTAAAGTTCACCACATTTCATGTATGTGCTGGTACTACAGTTCACAGAAAGATATATAATATTACCAATGTACAATATTTACAACATTTTTTACTGACATCTTTATTGACGTCTTTATGAAACAGAAATGTAAAATTTGGTTTAATTTCTTGGTAAGTCTTGCCAATCTAGGTGCTGCCATATGAACACGTTAGAGTAGTTGTAGACAGCTGTGGGCTCTTCCACTGAGCTTCTGCCTTTCACTTGTACAATGTTTTCAAATTATGAATTTACAGAATCATTAATCTATATAATTGGTTATTTCTTAACTGTTTACCTAACAAAAAGGAGTATACAGTAAAACATTGGATTGAGAGTAAATTAGTTTGAGAGTGTTTTGCAAGAAGAGCACCAATTTTTATAAATTCTAACTTGATAAACAAGCAATGTCTTGCAATACAAGCAGTACGTCTGCTTTGTCTGCCGAGCATTGCGTCACAACTGAGGCCACGGTCACCCAAACGCATTGAGTGTGTCCGTGTGACCTTTCCTCCCTGCATCCGTTCCAGCATTCTGACAGCTCAATGGGGAGGGCCACACGGTTTAAACAGCGTAATAGTATTGCTTGATACACCGGACGTGCTGAAACCCTCCCCAACAGCATCCCGTTGGTGATAGACGTCCTGCGCAATAACCCTCCTCCTGTCCTCTCCCACCAGCCACAATTCTTCCCAAAGGCAATGTGCAGGTTAATTTGTTTTATTTTGACTTTATACTGTACAGTATTTTGTATTACTGTAATCATTTTCATATGAATAATTGGTTGTGAAACCAATCATCAGAGTTTCCATTATTTCTTATGGGGAAATTCGCTTTGATATAATAGTGCTTTGGATTATTATTTTTTTTGGAGAAAGGATTTTACCAGGAAGGATACATTGAGATTTCTCTCGTTTTCAAGTATGTCCTGGGTGGCGAGTATGTACCGTTAGGTGTCTCGCCCAAGGACACTTACTGGAGAGGTTGCTCACTGGGATCGAACCCATGACTCCACAGGCTCTCTCCATGCAGAGCAGTGATGTTAGTTCTACTCCACCCAGCCGGATTTATTTTATTTATTTATTTGCAAAGGAATTTACCAGGAAGGATACATTGAGATTTCTCTCGTTTTCAAGTATGTCCTGGGTTCAAGAACATTGAGTTACAAGCATGCGTCTGGAATCTCATAATGAGATTATCTAACTTTGCCACATTTACTGTATTTGGCACAAACACTATTTCCTCCAGTACGTTAATAATGCAGACTCCATTTGAAATTTAATTCAGAACCTCTCATTCCAGCAATATTTCTGTAAAGAATAAACGATAAACGAAAAATATAAAATGAAGGAATTCACATTAGTTTAGGGAGATGCCAAAGTTGAAAAAAGGTTTCTTACCATTATGTGCCCACCTTGGAATCCTACAAGGTCTATTCACTAAAGGTGAAACTCAGAAGACTTGGCAGGAGAAGTGAAAATTCTAGGTCAAAATAGCCAAACAAAAACAATTCTCCTATTTATCTAACTTTCCAAAGCTGCTATTTGGTCTAGATTGTTCTCTTCTCCTGCCAGTTCTCCTGAGTTTCACCTTTTAGTGAATAGACCTGAATGTGTTTTACATATGCTGCCTTCTACGCATATGGACTACAAAATAGGGGACACATTTAGATACCCATCTCAAACTCTGCTCCTCCAGATGTTGCTACTACTCCAACGATTCATTGGCCATTTGCTGCATTCAAAGAATTCTGTGAATTATAGGCCATCAACCCCTGAAGGGGTGGAGGTTGAGATCGCTGAAATACAAAAATCCACCTTGAATTATAATAGTGGATTAATAGTGGACATTCCCTCACTATACATTTACAGGGTCATCCAGACGTCGACCCCTTAATGTGCCTAGAGGGGTGTCAGCTATACCCTCCTGACAAGGCCTACAAAGGCCAAAACGATCGTTGGGGGTTGCTGCACCTCTCGTGCAGGGATGACGTCCTTGGCAGTCAGTACTGGCCACCCTTATTGGGTAAGAGCAGACTGATTTGCATATGGAGCATTCATCACTGTAATGGCAAAAGCAAGCTAAAACCTTGTGAGACAAAAGGATAAACAAGACCATACGGCGCATAAAACAGTGAACAGTTGATTAAATGAACAACTGGTTAATAGGAGTAAAATGTGAAAAGTGTCCTTTAAGGTATAAAAAGTGTCCTTTAA